>JAKDFA010000013.1:625000-1225000 GCA_036971435.1 Dactylellina sp. 'tibetensis'
TCATGGCTAGGTTCACTGGATTCGCTGTAGTTGCTGGATGCGACGGTCGAGTCACGGCTGCGGACGTCGCGCAGGCTGCTAGAGGCTTGCAAAGGGCTGTTGCCCAGACGGACACTGCGTTCTCGGTCCGGGGAGTCACAAAGAGGGATATTGACGCCCAGATGCTTGAGGTTGTTAGGGCTAATATCCTGTGGGCTGGGAAATGGCTTGATTATTGTTCGAGTTGGTGAGGTAGGCGACGTTGGAACTGGTGCGATGATATCGAGGTTTTGAAGATAATCACGGCTGTTGCTACCCATGCTGCTAGTCCGTAGACGTTGCGGCGGCGGCGGCGTGCGAGGGGGCGTTGGCATCGATGAACTCCTGTGAGTCCGAGTCACCGTAGCGTTGCTGTTAGCTGACGCGGCACGAGCATGTGGTGGTTCGCCAGGATCTAGAGTGACTGCTTCCGCAGCAGCAATTGAATAAGCTATCCTATCTCGCATAGAAAGTTGGGACATATCCCATTCGTCAAACACAGCCAGATTCGAGGCTTCTTGCTCCGCGACAGCAAGAGGGAAGACCGCAACCAATGGCGATACGGGAGCAGCTCTCGGCTTTGGGCGACTGATGAGATTGAGAAAAGGAGAGGTGGCTCCATGGAGACTTGAAGAAGATTGAGAGAATGGAGATGGCTCCAGTGGGTAATTGTACGCTCGAGGCGGTGACCGTGGCGGTCTGCTAGGCGGCGTCATCGGTGTCCTGCTAGATGGTCGGCTAGGTGCTCTTATGGGCGGTGGGGTTGCACTTAAGTCTCTCGAGAAAATGGATAGTTGCCTTGCAGGTTTGAATGGTCGAGACCAGTTCCTCTGTATACTTTGGAGAACCAATAACGAGCGTCTAACTGGTATACGCTTCTCTGGTTTTTCCATGGAACTAGAGGTTTGAGGCCGGAGGTTATTATTATTGCTTGTTTGCATAGTTGGCAACCCTTCGGCAACCCTATCACTTGCATTTTTCTCCAGAAGAAGCCGTTTAGCTCGTATAGCAATCAAAAGTGTCCAGAAGACGACCTCTGATGCCAACTTCAAAACCCAAACTGCTATTGCGGCCGTCAAGATCCATTTCGTATCTCGAATGACAACGGTTTCTGGCAGCCACCTGAACTGGATAACGCTAACACCCCATAAACCGCCTGTAGCCAATGCGATCATGAAGCTAGGCAGTCCTCCAGACAGAACCGTGACCAGCACTGAATATTGCCATAACGAAAACACTAGTATCAATGTCGTCGAAATGATATTGAGCGCCCCAGCGACCACAAAAGGTATTTTCAGTTTCGAGCTGCCGATGAATGTGTACACCGCAATAATAGAGAGCAATACCGTACTCGCTACCGATAACAAAAACGAAATGGTCGAGATAACTCGAAGGTATCGAACCGCAATGGGGGCATTACGAGAGATCACCATTTGGACCTCGGGTTGTATGTGTCGGCCCCAGGCGAGCGCCGCAGTTCAAAACCGAAACCGAAAACCGAAAGGAATCAATGAGTAAAGTAATGAGTGCTTCCTGCTGGCCTGCTCCTTGCCACGTTATCCTAAATGAGAGTGGTTTTCTTCTGCTTTCTCGTCAACAATAATAAAAAAAATATCCGCGATTTGAATTATGCCGAATAATAAAGGAGCGTATGGCGTGCAATTCGGAAAATAAATCCAATCTCAAATTTTCACCAGCGATGGGTTAATTTGAGATTGATCTAGAGCCAACTGATCGCAGTAGCGGTGGTGGGTAACAGGTAAAAAAGGATTGCTGTTTTGTACCACCTCAGTGATGGCATCACGAACAAGGTAACCCACCCAAACTCTTGCGATTTTACTGGCTCAGAATTTGGACTAGATTCCGGGCGGTAGGGGAAAGTAAAGGAGCGGAAATTCTGGCAATTGAGGATTTTCCTTCTGTAAGACTATGTCCATGACAAATGTTAGCTCAAGCGCTACCAGGAAACAAAGGATACTGAGTTTTCGTAAGTTTTCGTGGGAGCTATTCCACGATTCTTGGAAGGCGGTAGAACCGTGCTTACTTGGGTTACAATCGGGACAGATCCAGCAATTTATTAGTATGCAAGAGCCCGAGACAAGAGAATTAGGCTGAGCGATGGTAATTTCCTGCGTAGAGGTATACGGAACTAACGAATGTAGCGATGGTGGGTAAAAGTCCGTCACGGTGCGAAGGTGGAAAGCTGGCTGGAATCGCATAAACGAGCGTATTGGGAAACTAGGGCCTTTGTTGTTTCAAAATCGAAGACCTCAAAAGTTTCGGGTTTCCCGGGAAAGTTTGAAAACAGGCAAGAGGGGAAGGAACGAGTGTCGACTAGTTGGAAAACAAAGGAGCGTGAAAAAGTTTTACAAGATTCTACAGCTCGACTACTGCCATAAAGCCGTTCGTGATGTTTTGACTTGCGAGGGGCAAAGGTGAGTCTGTGAGGGAGGACGTGAACCAATCAGCGGCTGTATTTCCAGGTTTGCTGCAATTGACTGACAGGTGTGAGAAAGAGCGTACCTAGAATAGGATCCCGGGATCGAACCGTTGATAGGACAGTCGGCCAATGTGCTTTGCTCAGGTCAGGAATGTGAGATTCTGTCGGATTCAGCCCAAGGAGGTTGTATAATGGTGTTGTCCGAAACGAGGCAGCACCCAGCTGACCGAATGTGTGAAACCGTTGGAGCTATTGAAGGTTTACCGAAAGGTCGAAGAAGTACTCCCGGGCGTCTTGCTTGCGTCGACGAAGACCCGAGATTAAAGAACCTGTATAACGCAACCAATTGCTCACGAGATCTGGAGGGGTATCTGGGAAGGAGAGGAAACAGCAAGAGAAAAGTCTGGAGAAGAGCAGTGAATCTTATTCTCCGACGTAAAAATAGCCCATGAACTCCTCCAATAGGCCTTGTTGTTTTGCTTCAACGGATTAACCCCCCTGTCCCCAGTACCTGGCGACTTTTTCGCGTTCGACAGCTAGGTGTGATCCAATCATCAAGAGAGTTTAGTCTATCGATAAAGCCTCACTAAGGGCTGTAATTTCCGCTAATTTTCGACTTTTAGCCTCTCGAATTTGATGATATACTTGCCCACACGGGCAGTATTTCAAAATGTTAGAACTGTTATTCTGCATCCTAAAACGTTGCCTCTGACGTTACGCCTGGAAAAGTGCGAAGCTTGTGCAGGGGTGAAGCACCAAATTTCCTGACCCCTGCAGGGTTTGCAGGGCAGTACCATCGAGGTACTATAAAAGTCCGACTCGATCCGCTGCGAGGCCAGCGGAGGATCATGGCCACGCAAAAGTAGCCGTCAGGTACTGGCCAGAACCTCGGAATCGCGCGTTCGTGTAATATAACAACAATGGATTATACAACGGTCCTACTCGGAGAAGCCTGGTACGCTATCCGTAATATATGCACTGCGTAGAAAGCATATTTGGCTGTATGCACGAAACACCACAGGTGCAATTTCGCTGTGCTATAAGGCGGCTGATTCGTCAGACGTTGAAGCTTGCCAGACTTGACATATGCGAGTTGAAAGGAGGAGGAACAGTGCCAGCACAGTCAACCTCAAACGTGCCTCCTGAGGGTAAACGGCAATTTGATGGCAAACATGAAGCGAATGCCAACCATGTTCCAAAAAATCTTGTTCGACGGAGCACAGGCACAGGCACAGACACGAGTTGGACGGCTTGGAAGCTGAAGCCTAAACGGGGCACTGGAGTATTTCGTGCACGCGGCATGGAAGGAAACTCCAATCCAACCTCAGCCCCGTGTGCCGAGGCCGGTGTGTCGGTCCTATATGTCAATCGCCTATCACTTATGAGGCAGCTGCAAATGCTCGACATCAAAGACAATTAAAGATCGGACGCAGCTCCCGTCTGTTGTGCAGTAACTAGCGTGATCTGGCCCGATATTCTGAGGTGCTCAACCCCAGGTTTTAATTGCCCCCAAGCCGTGGCTTCTTGAAGACAAAAACCCCGAACACCGAAGCGGGTGCTTCGCGGTGGGGCTTGTGGAATAAAAATTGTGGCTTTATAAGCTTCATTCCTCTCCAATCCCCCCCGCCATGAGTCGGACCTCGAACTTAGCTTAGGCGGAATTGACTGCGTCCGCCTTGCAGTAGCCAACAGCGTATATGTCTGGCCGGTGTGATGCAGTAGTTTTGGATGTAACTGTACATGGATGCGGAAGGCTGACTGTCGGCGTCCTGCTCAGAAAGCGGTAGTCATACTTTTTGCCCGTTTGTCGCCAGACGGGCGTCTGTGAGATGCGGAATGCATATGACTGGGCGGCCGAATGGCAAAACCGCAAGCCAGGTTTGGCGAGCCAGTCATCGAAGCCAAAACTGAGAAATCATTCTGCGGGATTCTCTCGAGTTTGAGAAGGATTCGATGGTTCGCTTGGTGATGGCTGGTCCTTCATCACCTCCCCCGCCCTCGTCCTTCGTTCGGTACCGTCGCCGCCACTGAACAGCATAAACCGCATCTCGTCTGGAGCATCATATCTTCCTGCCGTCCATTCCAGCGGGCTGAGAGAGATATCCGAGTTTGGTGGTGGGGTGCCAGTGTTCGGAATTCTGGTTGGTGGTTAGACCGATTTTCGTCTGTGCTTCTGAGACCTCGCCTCTTCGTCACCCTTCTTGAGCTTTCGCCTCTTCTCCAACCTCCCACCAAACCTCCCACTTTCTCCCATCACCATCGCTACACCACCCGAGTAGCCCACTTCACAGAACTCCATCGCTACCTTTACATCATCAAACTCATCCCGCCCAGCATGTCGGACATAATAAAGCTGACTTTCAAGGTAACTAGATCCACGAAATCTGCCCCACTATCCTCCCATGGAAAACCCCTCCAGCTATCTTTCTCGCATTCAACCAGCCCAACAGCGGCATCATCCACGGTTCTCCAAGCCATTTGCTAACGCATCTTCGCATGTGTAGGACCTCAAGAACGAGAAATTCCAGCTTGAAGCTTCCAAAGGGGATCAGGTGAGTTACCTCTGACATACCAAACGACTGTAGCCTAGAACACGCATTACGTGGACCGTCAACGACGAAGAGCACGGCTGATCTCGTTGCTTCCATCACAGGTCTCTTCCGTCAAAGAAAAGATCTACTCCGTGAAAGGATGGGAGCCAACTTCGTTAAAGCTCATCTATTCCGGTACGCTACAGCCTTCCAACCAATGTTTCTACCGGCTTAGTAAGCTTGACTGCTAACCAACTCTCCGTTTGAAAGGCAAAATCCTTCAGGACGCCAACACCATTGAATCCTACAATATTGAGGAGAAAGGATTTATCGTCTGCATGGTTTCAAAGGTATAAAACCCTCTTAGAGCGTATAATCGTGCTGACGTAGCGTTGTTGTTACTTTATTCAAATGAGCAAGTTTCAAAATGATGCGATGAGTGAGAGCTAACACTATCTATCGCGAGGCGCTTCAGCCAAAGATTGCAGCAGGGAAAGCATCCGGATCGAGTAGTGCTGCCGCTCCTTCGACACCGGTCAAGTCATCCACCCCAATCCAGACCCCATCTGCCCCAATCGCAAACCCACAGCCTCCATCTAGCATTGCCGCAGCTGTCCCAGAAACACCAACACCCGTTCCACAAGCTCCTGCTGCTCAGTCGTCTTCATCCTCAACTGCTTTCAATGATCCGTCTTCGCTAGCTATGGGCACTGCCCGCGAATCTGCTATCCAACAGATGACGGAGATGGGATTCCCGAGGCCTGATGTAGAAGCTGCCATGCGCGCTGCCTTCAATAATCCCGACAGAGCTGTTGAATATCTTATGACTGTAGGTTCCTGACCACCGGAACGATAATATAATCGTGCGACGCTAATCTACTACAGGGTATCCCCGAACATTTACAAAGAGAAGCTCCACCGGCCCAGTCCTCAAGACCAGCCGCTCAGCAGCCAGCCGGAACCACATCGAGCCCTCCGACTGCTACAACCACAAGTCAGCCACCAGCTGAAGTCGACGAACCCGTCAACCTCTTTGAAGCTGCTGCTGCTGCGCGGCAAGGTGGAGGTACTCCGTCTGGTCGGGCACCCGGAGGCGGTGCTGGTGCTGCCGGCCTCGAAGGAGCGGCGGGCGCAAATCTAGATTTTCTCCGACAGAATCCGCAATTCCAGCAGCTGCGACAGGTTGTCCAAGAACACCCGCAGATGCTACAACCAATCCTTCAGCAAGTCGGCCAGGGGAACCCGCAACTCGCTCACCTAATCTCGCAGAATCCAGAAGCGTTTTTGCGACTTTTAAGCGAAGGGATCGAGGGTGATGATCTTGGCGATTTGCTCGGTGCCGGTGGTGCTGGAGGTGGCGGCGGGCCAGCTACCATGAGCATTCCAGTTACCGAAGAGGAGAGGGATGCAATCGAGAGAGTACGTCCTCAACGATAGTAATGCCAAATTTTGTCCTTGTAGGAATAAGAAACTAACACGGCTCGGTCTCATAGTTGTGCCAGCTCGGCTTTGAGCGCGATCTCGTTATCCAAGCATACTTCGCCTGCGACAAGAACGAAGAGATGGCAGCAAATTTCCTATTTGAGCAGCCACCAGATCCGGAAAATTAGAGCGAGAACTAAGGCTTCGCTCTTTACAGTCTTGTACCCTGGTGTTCTTTTGAACTCTCTCCTCTTGTTCTAGCGGTCATCTTTGATGGAACATTCGCTTTCCTCTTACTATTCCTACTTGAATTTTTGGTACAAAAAATTAACATTAATGGAAGGGAAAGCTAGGATAGCAAACAACGTGTAACGGCCAATACAGCCATTTTCTTTTCTCTTTCAAGTTATACTCTATTACTTAGTTACTCTTTATTCCTTTTTCTCCGTTTGTTCCTCTTTGTCATTGTGATGTTCAAAATTTTTTCTTCCTGGATGATATAAAAAGGAATTACGGATCATAGTACCTATTATCGCACCCTTTCTTGACTTTTTGGCGGCTTTACTACACTACCCATACGTCAGCTCCTATCCAATTTAGATTATCGGAGATAACTAGGGCTCCATTCTTGACATGGTGCCATTGCCTCTTTGTCCCCTCATACTCTCCTTCCCAATTGATCAATTATCTGCCACCCCACCTGTATCATGTATGTTAAAAAGGTATGATGTTAATTATATTGCTTCGGTATCCCTCGATGAACTTTTCGGCTTGCGAGGGGCAGGAAACTCCACTATTGGTCCGGGAGGTATATTCCCAAGCCTATCGTTATCAAAAGGCTGAGATTGTCTATACTACATAAAGTATTAATATCAATTGGGAGTTCAACATGTGTAATCTTACGAAAAGTGGAACCCCTCTCAAGTGTCTGTATACTTGAAATTTCGGATATTCACATATTACCAACGAAATTTCTATTAATTGGGTCTCTTATAAACCACGATTGGAGCCATGATATCTTGTGAAATGAGGGATACAAATACTTTGCTTGGAAAGGCTATCGATAAAGAAGCAACATCATATGGGGGATTATAGTCTAGAAATCTGGATAGTATACTAACTGCTCTATGCCATCACCAATTCTCGATTATAGCCTTTCATTACTGCTCCGTACAAATTAATGGCCACTTGAATGCTCCCTTCCACCTTCTCTTCAGTGGGGTTACATATGTCCGCGTGTCCTGAACCGTATGCGATGTTGATGTAATCCAAAATTCACTGGAGGAAAACAAAACATTGCGAACCAAAACATCCGTATCACCGTGATATAAATATCGAGAATTTAAAATAAGTTTCAATTTGAAGTTCATTTACACCCGGCCAAGCGCTATCCTAACCAAAAGCGTTTAAGCACATCGTGTAATTTGCTTTTCTCAGTTCATGTAAGGTACACATACACATATTCACCAAATTAAGGAAAAAAGAAAACGAGAGAATCGAATTTACACAATCTTCCATAATGTAATACCGATCTATACAGCTTATTTCACGGCTTTCCGCTCCCCAGTGGGTGCTGCTATAAATTCAGGAACCCACCCGCGGAACGGCGGTTGATGAATCGTAGTAAGCGAGATGAGCCTCACAAGAGAACGACAACGTGCTAACGGAGTAGGAGAAAATCTGGAACGGAGGAAAGATCTAGAATTAGGAATTAAAATTTTACAGTGGCCCGCAAGGTACTTTGGCCACCGCGCTGGGTATACTGGCGACAGGCAAGGTAACCCATATAAGTATGTCGATACGACCTCCGAGTTTAGTTCAATTGGCATTGCTGGATCCCAAGATTTCTTAAAGGTGAGTGTGTGTTCACGGGTATGCGATCAAGGTATCGATCGATGGATCTTTTCAGGGTGAAAAAAGTTTATTTGATTTCTCTTCTTTATTCACACCGTGGAAGAAGGGGTTTCTTGGTAATTTATACAGGTACGAAAAATGGTAATGTAAGCAGGAAAAATAAGACTAACCCATATAAAACACCTCTTCACCTGATTTCCACGCAACTCTCTCTAGAGAAAAAAAAAAGGGAACAGAACAGTAAGTTTGACATGACTTGGAAACGCCGGTACAGTTTGAATGACTTAAAGAGGAAGAAGGGCGGCAGACAAACTTAATGGAAAAGCAAATAGAAACAGGTTGATCAAAGAATAGTGAGGTTTGCTCTGGGGGTAAATATTTCTACTTATAAGGTTGCCCTGCTGCTCATGGAGTGCGCCTTTCTCGCTAAGAGGTACGTAAAGCAGATGAACAAAGGAAATGTAATGAACGTGGGTAGAGACGAGTCCCTGACAAAAAGACATATAAGCGAGTGGAGTTGGTATCTATAAGCATAAAATGCCTGAAGAGGGCAGCGGTATGGCGGTGAGCAGCAGGGTTCCACAAAACTTTCAGAGTAAACCACATAGAGAAGCGAAGAAAGCTGGGTTTTTACCCTAAGGTAGAATAGCAGCAGAAACGTGCAAAAAGCAGACAAGGCAGAAACTTGCAGAACAACACAAGAGGGGTATCAATAAGTTTACAGGTTTCGCGATGAAAGCAAAGGGTCGATATTGGTACAAGGTAAAAGCGTAGGAAATGAAGGTAAAGCGGTCAAAATCAGCGGCGAGTGGGGGTGGTGATTGGCGCTGTGGCGGGTTTTCAAAACCCATAACCAGCAAATGGTGATGTTGATATAGATTGATACGCGAGTAAAATATAATGCGATATATAGAAAGACAATATTCAGACTCCGGCAAATATTCCACTGTTAAACTCCGTAATCAGATGCATATGCGTCCGTGAAAAAAAAACCCCGCGCAGCTGTATTGGTCGAAAAAGAGCACTCGATTGGAAAAGAGAGGAGGTACCCGCGATTGTAAAAAATGGTACCCGAAGAATTCGCAAAGAGGATCGGCGTGTCGATAAGAATTTGCGTATAATCGATTTACCTCCTTAGAATTCCTTTCCCTGTTCTTCCTGATCGCCTTACGGGCTGCAACTGGCCTCTGCCATTTCCTTGCATTCGTGCCCGTTTCATTTTCTCTTCTTTCCGCTTTTCGTTGATTAAACCCACGCTTCCCGCCTCGACCAAGCCCCGCCATCTCTCATCAACGCTCATGCCGTCTCTTCCTAGAGTATTTGCACATTCGGCCCAATCTCTCTCTGACAGTCTCATTTTAGCGAGGACCATACCAACTAACTGTTTGTCTTCGTCTTCGCTCCACGGGCCGAGGTTTCTCCTTGTACTGGACAGGCGTTTGGAAGCAGGACCGCGGAGGCGGGTGCGTTTTGGCGTGACAAACGGATCGTCTAATAACTCGTCATCCGTCTCCGGGTGGAAGGTTGAAGGTTCGATCTTGGGAGCTGGAGGGCATATTGTTGGTGTGGCTAGCTGGTCGGGGGTCGTAAAGGGATTTAGCTGCCGAGGAGTTGAGTCGTTAACGTCGGCGGCCGTTGCTGATGAAGCGTTGCGTTTCCGCTTGTTGTTACGGGTCACTATTGTGTAGGTGTATGTATTCCCCGCCTGGGAGGCACGAGGGGTATCAACTTCCATGTCTTCACCCGAGGACTCGTCGCCGGGAGTCGTCCATGGCGTATGCTGCGGTATTAACTGTTTTGTAGGTGTCCGAGGACTTGGTGTCAGGCTGGGAGTGGGTGACGCGAAAAGAGAGGCGCCATATCGCGACTTTGAGAGGGCAAAGTGCGGAGGTGGTGTTCTGTCTAGCGACAGAAGATGGTTCAAAGCCTCCGAGGAGTTTGCAATCCTCTCGCTCCTCGGTGTTAACTGAACACCTGCATGTGTTATTGAGAGACCGAGACCGATGGCGGAGGACAGACTCGGGTGATTCGAGGGTATCAGCGATGTCGCGCTATTTCGTTGAGTCTGCGAGCGAGTCGTCGTCCTGGACCGACTGACGCGAAAGGCGTTCTCGCAAGGGAGAACGGAAGGCAGTAACATGGGAGCGGCTGTGATGGGCGACAAAACGGCGGCGGTAGACGGTAGGAGGCTCGCGAGCGGTACTTGTGCTTGTCGAGGTTGGGTCGTGTTTGAGAGAGAAAGACGCGCGGGAGTCGGGAGATGAACGGAGCTGGAGTTGTTGATGATCGATACGGGAAAGCGGGAAAGCGGGAAAGGCTGAGGCTAAATAGTAGTCGGCCCTGAAGCGGACGGATGTTTTTGTTTTGAAATCTCGAGAGTCGGTGCGAATAGGAGGAGGTTGTAGTATGGAGGTGGAATGTGATGAGGTTTTAGATTTGATGGAGCGATGGATGGTGGAGGTTAGTTTGGCTGTGGTTCGTGTTGGGCCTTTTTCTTCCTCCTCAGATAACACGTAAGTCCGGCCGGCTAACGCAGCAGTCCCAAGCGAGCGTTCTCTTTTCGAAATAGCGGCGTTCGCTCGAGGTCGGAGATATTGTGAACGATTACGATTTGTCTACAGGTCGGAGGACAGGATTTCAAAGTCTTAGAACAGGCCGGTCAGAGGTTTAGAGAGGTTAAGGGAGGTCTAGGGAAAGGTTTAGAGAAAATAGTCCGCTGAGGCCCCAAGAGATGAGGGGGATCTCTGGTTAATGACTGCGGGAAAGTACGTTACCGTTACTCCTTCCCAGTTCCTGTTTCCTTCCTCTCTTTCTTTTCTTCTTCTGTCGGCGGCCTGCGCTTCAACGAACGAATCGCTGAAATTCCCCACCAACCCGGCCGGTTCAAGGGTGTCCAAGGGTGCCAGCACCTGGACATGGGCTGCCGCCACTCTGCGCAAATTTGCAGACTTCCTCCCAGCATTGAGCCCAATTTTAGTGCGCAAGATGAGGGGAAAGAACCCTTGAGCCGGCTCCTGTCAATTGGGATGCAAGATGAAGGGAAGAGGGGCCAATTTGGGGCGAAGCCTCTTTTTCCTTTCACGCAGGCCTAGGTCTCTTCTTCCTCTTCCTCAAGCGGAGAGGATTGTGGGAGAGGACGGGAACGGCAGCGTCAACGGTAACAGACTTCCTCGTCTGGTGAACTTTGTTCGAAAGGGTCCTCGACCAGGGCTCCTGTCATTATCATACGATTGGTACTCCATACCAGAAGTTTAAAGTTTTGAAAAAGAATGTGCAGATATGGTCACAGGCAGAAGTTACTGCATATGCATAACCTTTACATGCTCGTATTATTTCCCTCGAAGGGAACTTCCTCTCCGTACGATGCATTGATCGATTGAGTTGAATTGGATCCCATCGGAAAGAAAATGGCGCTCCCCCTTGCGTGGCTCTTTTTCTCTTGTCAATTCGATGACTTGCAGCAATGACGAGGAGAAGGAAAATTTCCCTTCAAACTGCTGTCCTGGTTATCGAGTGGAGTTCTCGCGCCTCAGCGAGCTCAACCTGCGCGATGATGCATGCAAGCGCACTACACCCAGCCAATCGTTGAAATCAAACCTAAAGGAAAAGTCCCCATTCGATTCCCGAGCGTCAACCACTGAGCAAAAAAAAGGGAATCCTATCTGAAACTTTTCGTTTCCAGACTTTTCAAGATCGCCAACCATGTCTTGATAGTCAACTCGAGAGGCTGTGATTATATTGCTCTCTGGTCGTCCAAACCATTGAGGCGGGATACTTTCTCCCTTTTCTGAACCGAAAAGACGGGACAGTCTCCCGCTACTTCAAAGCCACTCTGCATATAACTCCGAGGACTTTGTGGTCACCAGGCCCATCGACCAGGCAGAAGGGCCAAAAAAAAAAAAAAAAAAAAAAAGACGCGTTTCGACATTGTGTTCACCAGGCCCATCGACCAGGAAAAAGGGCAAAAAAAAAAAAAAAAAAAAAAAGACGCGTTTCGACCGATCATGAGGGGAAGTGTTCAATTCAACGGTCCAAGAGAGTGCCGCACTTCCCAAAATCCCAATTGTCCGCATGACATAATGTTTCATTTCCCACACACCTCATCTCATCGCTTCGAATTCACAAAGCGTCGGGGAAAGCATTTGTATTCCTGGCGGTCGATCCACCCGTTTATTGTGGTCGAACGTGCGGTGATATCCCACATCTGACTTCACAATGACATGCCCGCACCTGCCCTCTCGATCGAGGTATATCTCCCCAATCTTCCATTATCAGGCCAATATCGTTCTTATGGGTCGAAATCTCCCAATCGATAGGCAAATCAATTCCCACATGCAGGTGTATTAAGACTTGACAGTTTCCGATATAGCCTTGTCGGCTCTGCACTCTGCTCTTCTCTCTTTTTTTTCTTTCTTTGCAGCCCACCATCATAATAAATTGGTTGCAGGGATGTTAAATTTCGGTACGCGTTTTGATTGCGACGCGTGTTGTTTACGTTACACATCTCCGATGATTTCCTATTCCGGTAATTTCTGGGGGGAAAGGGAAACTCCCAACGACAGCCCGAAAGTTTGGATGTGTTGGCGAAGGAAAATGTCGAGTCTCGTTGATGTAAGAGTAGCTGAGATGGTCTCGATAAGAGTCTAGTAATCATGACGATACTGTGATGCGACGTGAGATAATACTCGTTTATATCATTTTTTCAAAGGGTTCTCCACGCATGCATGATTATTCCAGAGCTTCCTTTTCAAAGAGCTTGGACCTGACGCAGGAACGAAACTTTGCCATCTCGCTTCGGTTTCAGACCGTGGACGCTAATTGCTTCAAACCAATCGATTGGTCAAGGGGGTGTTTATTGTTGTTAATGCACGACATCGACGCCTCACACGTGAAAGGGGGGTAGTTCTTGTTGCGCCAGAATTGCAACGAAGGCCATGTTTGTGGCTGTTGCGAGATCGATTCTTCGAGGTGTATCCATGAAATTATTATAAGGTTAATACCTTAGCTGGCTTCAAGTTAGATTATATGTCTTACCTGCTCGAGCTAGCTTTGAAAGCCCGAAGCAGAGTGTTGCTCTAACCTGAGCTCTTAGCTTAGAATATAAGTTGATTAGTTTCAAGGAACCAAGGTGCAGTATTATGGCGGTGTATGGGCAAATATAGACGGTCAGACAATGCAGATGACGGGAGCTCTAATTTGAAGGTTGGTTGAGGTTGTATGCTCTCGTGGCTGATGCTGACGTTGTAGAGAAGAATAGAGTTTGCAACTGTTATCAAAAATATCGTAGACTCAACGCACCGATAACATTACAGCGCAAAATTGGTTCCAAAGTATTATTCGAGGACACGTCAACTGGCAGACTCTCTATGTTTCTCTTTCTTTCTATTTTTGATATGTCATGGTATAAACTTAGCCCATCAGCATAGGGCTCTTCTATCTTCAAACATCTTGGAATGAATGATTTCATGATGGTATCAAATCGATAAGGATCCCCAGTCAATGGCCAAAGAACGCTCAGCACGCGCATGCTGATTGCTTAGCTAGTAGATAGGCAACCGAATTCCAATGGCTAATATAAGATGTGTACGATTTTGCTGTGTCGTTCCCCGCCATGTTTGAACAAACGAAGTCTTTTTTCGTACAGCATATTACATCTTTAGAATCAACAGGAATATCGATTTAGGGTATACTAGTAATTAACACATCTTTTTAGCTGACTGGTAGAACCATAATTTTACTAGATCCGCAATGCTATAGTATGCTATATATAGAAACTAAGTTGAATTGTTGTAACTTCCAACCTGCCCAAGAGTGGTCATCCATTTGGAGTTTTTATTTTTATTTTTATTTTTCGAGGTTATATGAGTGTCCCCCCACATTTCAACCAAGAGCCATCACTCAAGCAACTAACTTAACATCATAATCCGAAGTATATAATATTCTGAAACCACGACAGCCGTTTGAATTATATTCGTCGTATATATTTTTCTTTCAATTTCTATGGTTTCTTAAGATACTCAGCTCAACTCAGCTCAACAGACGGTACTTGCATACTTCCCTATATAAACTGAATGTATTTCTAAATCAAGGAAAGACGCATATCTTGATTAATCTTCCCAAGAATTCATAAGAGGTGTTAGCAATACTAGTTAACGAATTCTAAACGTCATAAGCATCCCAGTTATACTACAGCTGAATCATGTGACACCGAGAGCCTTGAGCGTCAAGTTGCGGAGAATTAGGGCTGATAAGATGAATCTTATGATTAGATCCTCAGTATACACATGCATATAATTTCTTACAAAACCACGGTAATTTCATGAAGCCTTTACACTAGAAATGACTGCCAAGTGTTATCTCTCCCTTACAGATTAGTCATATCAACAAAAACAGATTCGGCGTACCCGACTTTGGTTTAGAAT
This sequence comes from Dactylellina sp. 'tibetensis', assembly GCA_036971435.1. NCBI lineage: Eukaryota > Fungi > Ascomycota > Orbiliomycetes > Orbiliales > Orbiliaceae > Dactylellina > Dactylellina sp. 'tibetensis'. The sequence goes on from JAKDFA010000013.1 coordinate 639,688, forward strand.
AGCCCTTTTAGAGTTCCGTATATCTTGGGGTAGATTTAAGCTTAAAGCAGCAGAGATTCCAAGTTTCGTATGTCCTCCCAGTACAGGCTTAGAGTAGTATACGGTCCCGACTACAGTGTCCGCGTCTAGAACACTGCGGCCGCGGAAGGCGAAAACCCCAAATTAGTATTGATTAGACTTCCCTGACCTCTCGAGCTGAAGAAAGTTGTCATATTTAGTATCTTGGCTTTCCTCCCCACCCGAGGGGTTAAACGGTACATGCCTCAATTCTGATAACCACCGTCGGGCCTCTTCCCACAACGTATCCTAGGCATTTTCGAAATCTCTTGGTCCTCATATAAAATATACTCTTGGCCTGCCTTGGCTGCCTTTTACTTCCTATAGCTTCACATACAAGCTTTTGAGAATTCTTAGCAAATAACTTGTTTGGGCCATACCTGCCGCAATGTCATACATCCAAATCGACGACGATTGTCTCACTAAATACCGCGAATTCAGAAAACACGAAAAATACCGCTACATCATCTATGAAATCGACTTGACTTACAAACTCCTCACCGTCAAGGAGTCACCGGAAGTCGTTCCCGGCGCCAATTCTGAAACCGAGTATTCGGAGTTCCTGAAAAAGCTGCCCAAAGATGACTGTAGATTCGCAGTGTACAATTTCCCATTTGGAGAGAGCAACGATCTGACGGTCCATAACTCCAAGCAAGTCTTTTACACTTGGATTCCAGATACCGCAGATGAGAAGACAAAGAAAATTTATCGGTCTTCAAAGAATGATTTCTTGCATAGTTTCAAGCACATTTTGGTTCAGGTGGATGGTGCTAAGGAGGAGGATTTTTCGCATAGCTCTGTTCTTCATAAGGTTTTGGCGAAATTGAATTAGATGGGTATTCTCAGGTAGCATACATTGGTTCTCTCCTGTACTTCTTGGACATATATCGCACCGCGCATGTGAACAATATTTTCACTTTGCGAAGCCGGAAAAGCTAGTTAGTCTAGTGTATGTAGCTATTAAAATTTTAAAACCGGTGTTTGAATTTTTGAGATTTTACTTCATTCATGCGATAAATACAGAACGAACAACTTTGTGCAGTTCAACTAAGTAAATATATCGGGGAAAGAAGCCCTAGGAAATGACCCAAGTCATTATCACATTAGATAGCAATCTCGGTGCTAAATCGTGGTACCAGCAACTTTGCTGAATATGCATCACATGACTATCCGGAATGCAACACTGCCCGAGTTAAACGACAAGCGCAAGGCTATATGATTTCCTCTAGACAGTTACCAGTAAGGATCCAACAGCGCACTCATGTAGGAATATACCGGCGCCGACGGGGCTGAGTGAAATAAAAGAGATATGAAGTCTGTGAGTCAATGTAAGGCGCATGCCAGAGGGCTTCGGATTTTCAATCTGTCTCTATTATCTCAAACAGATAAATAGATCCATGAACAACCATTTAATTTAACATCTATGTCTTTTGCAGTGCCAGTTTGAGCTAGGAATATATTTCTTATTGCATCCACAACAGAAACCACGCAGTATCTTGAATCATGGATAAGTTGCGAGTTCTCCGAGACCCTTTAAGCTACCGCAGCGTTAACCATAGCTAACACTACATCGGGTTAATTTATCGATAGTGAGTTGATAGAGGGTGGCTTCCAGCCTAGTCAATCCGTAGGACGAAAGTCTCCATCACCATGCAGAGTAGTAATACCAAAGGAAGATATAGACAATTCGCCTGTGCCCCCGCCATTGGATCGCGAAAGGTTTGAAATTTATGAGAAAACAATCAAAGACGACATTTTTTTGGAAGATTCGATTGAACCAGTTGAGTTCCCCTATAAAAAATATTGCGATCGATCAATTTGCCTGGCTTTGTCGAGCCCTAGGCTTGCGTACGAACTTGATGTTGCAGCTGATGAAATCAGATTTATGTGGAGATATCATGGTAGAGAGTACGAGAGTGGCAACTACCTTACAGACATTCGTATAATATCAAATATTTTGATAGAGATGTGGCCAGGAAAGATGCAACAAGTGGAGGTTTTGGGGGGTGATACGGAAGATATGCCAGGAAAAAGAAAACTGGAACAACTGTTTGAAGTGTATCGTGAGAAAATAGATAATATGAGATTGAACAGGAAAAACATCAAGAAGCTGATAAGAGAGTTTCCGGAATTGCAGGAAGTCATCAGGATGGTAACAAACGAGTGGGACAAGATGTTTGAAGCTTGGGACGACCACATACGCCGAATGCGAAATGCTGAAGAACGGGAACTTACGAGGAAACATGTTATGTCTAAAACAGAATCTTCGAACAAGGGACTTAGAAAAAGAAAGAACACCGGCGGAGTTGTTTTGGAATTCGCAGATGTCGATGGTGAAGATATTCGCGATAGCACATCTCAATCGAGAAATCTTCCGTTACCTGTCACCTCTACCAGAGCTATTCGAATCGCACGCTCTACCCTCATAGCTTTCATATACGACAGCAACACCCTCTGGCTCTTAGTTTACTTGTTTAGTTTCGCAAGTTGCATCTCCTCGGGCATGGCATTCTTCAAACCCGCGTACCAGCTCTACAACTCCCTTCCGCGGACGCTCCGGCTCTATGGTTCCCTCTGCTGTCGGGCTTGTACTTATAAGCGCCGGACAAAGTGTTCTTGGTGTATATTTTGCTTCGCAAAATACAGGATGGAGTGGCTTGGTAGCTACTATTGCAGATTTGTCTGCTCTAGGTGCTACGGCTCTATTGGCTGCAGGGGTTGTCAATATAGCTGGCGGAACAGGAGGGCAGCCGCATGCACATACACCTTGAAGATACACTGATAGCCTTCAAGGTAGAAATATCCTGATAGAGTCGAGGATTGAATACTCATGTCCATTTTCCCACCACATGTTTATAAGTACTAATAAAAATACCGTGAGGGCAAAATATGCTGGAGAGGATATTTAAAGAAATGGACAAGTTACCGGATAAAAAATGAAAAAGTCAAAAGATGAAAAATAAAATGAGTTAACGGGGCACTGTACAGGCCTTGAGAAACTATCATCTACAGTAATAAAAACCTTAAAAAGAAGCCCAAGCTGGTAAAGTACGAAGTTAAAATATCACGAAAGCGCAAAATGCAAATGAAATACCAGGATAAAAATGAAAACCCAGAAAGAGAAGAGCCATGTTATTACAACAATGATATTGCAAGACCCATATCTAAGTGCCAGGAAAAAGTTCGAAATGACCATGAAAAGTGATTGAGACCGAGAAGAGTAGAATGCAGCATTATATCATCACCTGGAAACCGCAAAGCGAAATTGATTACCCAAAGCAAAATATACCCCTTCAAAATATGCCTTACCTCCTCCACAAGTTTTTCCCTTGTATACTGCTGTCGCAAAATGTCGGCTAAACTCATATATCTTCCTCTCGAACCGGCGACACCGTCTTCGGATCAGGCAGTGGCGCATCACCGCCCTCAATAACTATCTCTTCCACTCCAAGAGGACTGATCCTCCTTCCACTGTTGCTGCTAATCGCTCTCCTCTCTCCATCAGCAACTCCTTCACCTAGAGCTATTGTCCTTCTCCTCCCCGCTTCAAGATCACCAGGTCCGGGTACGTCGTCATGGTATCTATGCACCCCGTTACCCCCGCTACTACTCGGACCACTAATACTGCCAGTTGTACCACTCCCACTTCGACTAAGCCTGCTCCGGACACTCTGTCGGCCGATGCCTTCTTGGCTTTCCATCGTTCCTGCTCGTTTCCTTCTCTGTCCTGGATGAGCTGACGTCTGTGACTCGCCGCGTAACCAACCGCCCAGACTCGCTCCCACAGATTTCACTTTTCGGACTTTTTTGTTGTGAAGAGCGGTGCTTGTCGAAGACGTGGCAGATGGCGATAAGGGTTCTTCGTCGAGAATATTGTCCACGCCTCGTTTTAGGGTGTCGGCGACGACGGCTTGAAGTTGGTAACCAACGAATAAAGGGCCAGGGGTGAGGAGGGATAATGAAGAGCGGTTTGGATTGGCTGTTGGCGGGGTGGCTATTGGGGTTGTTGAGATATTTGGGGGACGGCGGGAGGGGCTACGAGATTTGGTGGGGGTCAAAGGAGGGAGGTGGGAGTCGTCAAAGGCGGTTTTGAGGGGAGGGAGCAAGGGAGATGTTTCATCCGGCTGAGGGCGAAGTTGAGAACCTGTACTGGAGGGAAGGCGGGGGCGGGAGGCGTTGGAACGGAGGGAGGAGGAGAGTATGGGCTCAGGTGGGAGGTCGCTGTAGAGGCGGTTGTTGCCGAATGAAGACCCTCGTATGTGTGTCGGCTCAGCGCTGGGGTCGAAGTGGTACTCGTCTTCTGTCTCAGAGATCGCAGAGTCGTAGTCAGATTCTTCGTGTTTCTGGCGTTTACTTGATATCAGGTAAACACCAAGGAAATTTAACAGACAGCCAGTAAAGAACCTGATAAGTTTGGAGGTGTCTGCTTTCTGGAAATCTCGGTAGAGGATTGCGGAACCGGTGACAGTGAAAATGTTAAAAAGAACGCTGAGAATCTATATTAGTATCTTAAAAAAAAAAATAGCTGTCATATGGTGCGGTTTGTGAACATACAATTGAGTGGGTATGACCTGGGTCGAATCAAAACGTTGCAGAGACCGACTAAGGTATTTGATTTGCAAGACAGCTGTAAGACCGAGGATGAACACAAGGAGATAGAACACCGGGTATGTAAAGATCTTGTAGAGCGAGCTCGAAAGAAGTGAAGAGACGCCCTTCGTTGCTAAGGCCGTATATCCACCTGTCCGTTATATTTGTTAGAAACGCGACGAGGAAATTTCTTGAAAAACAGATAAAACTAGGTCATACCAAAGAGTCCAACGAGTCCCAGATCAATGAGAATGAATCTTCCACCGTATAGATTACTAAGGTAAAGCAGACCAATAATCAAGGTGCAGGTAACACCAAAATAGACTTCGAACGGTGTCTGGCTGATCTCCCACCAGATTTGACCTGGAGTGAGCTTCTCTTCCTTTGGCTGGGAGCTCGATACCACAATTCCAACGCCCGTGATAGCAATGACCACACCCAAAAGATCTCGTCTTCGGAATGGCTCTTTCAGCATTAACGGGGCGATCAAGCAGTTCGATATCAAGGCAACAACTCCCAAGGGAGACACAATGGAAGCGGGTGCGAAACCGTATGCCAAAAAGTTCCCACACTCGCCGATTGTCATGAGAATAATACCAGTCCACCACCATTTCGAGCGTAGATATGGAGGTCCAGGTGGGATGACACCATTTTTCGACGGTGAACGTTCCGGAGATTCGAGGAGGTATTGGTCTTCGTCTTCGTCGTCAACTAGGTGTCGGCCTCGATCGTCATCCTCTCCGCCTTCGGGGCTATCGTAAGTATCGGTAGATATCCAGCTACTCTCTAGGTCTTCCTCATCTCCGTTCTCTAGTCCGCGAGAATTTCCATTGCCTGCTGGTGGGTGTAGCAGTCCGTCAGCAGCAGCTCCATTCCTCCCATTGGCAGAGCTCTTGTTGGCAGCTAGGAGCTTTCTTCTCCGTCTCCGTCTCCGACGTTTTGACTGTTTCCTTTCTTGTAGACGTAACGATTTTGCACGCGCGAGGCGGATGTGCGCATATTTCTGGATGTTAAGAGCGAAGGAGATGACGATGTTGCCGACGATGGAAATGACGATGCCGATGAAGGAGGACCAGCGTGGGGGGTGGGTTCCGCCGTCAGGATCACCACCGTTCTCCGGGGAGAACATGGAAAACAGGGAACTCAGGCCGTCCATTGTCGTCGTCGTCGTCGACGTCTTGACGACGGTGTTCAAGCGGATCTGGTCCGTCGGTGGGTGTTAGGAGGGCTTGAAGAAGATGTTGAAGGACGGGTTCCTGGGCTCCGATGTTTGTCGGGCGGGATTTCTTTGTTTGGCGATAGCGTTGGCACTTGTTCGGCTGGAAAAGGAGCCGGGCCTTATTTGGTCAGAATACGGACAGTCCAAAGAGACCGAAACATCCTCACGACGGACGATTTCTCTTGAAGATACCCTTCTTTCCGACCTCAGTAAAAGTAGTACGAGCGATCGAGCAAGGAGGCGAGCGAAGCGTCATCTGCTTTGTGGGACGAAAATCAACGGGAAACCTTAAAGCTGGCCGGCTACTGCATTCTTCCCCTCTCTCTCGTGCAGATAGGACCACAATAACGAGATGGAATGGCGAGCTTGGATGGGAAAGAAAATTCTCGCTAAGTTACTTCGTACCTGCCAGCTCTAACTCGGTCCTTGCCTATGTCATATCTGCTGGGATTCCAAACCAGCGAATAAAACGCGGCCGTTCAAACATGAGCCCTCAAATCTACGCAAGCACAAGGTCACTGGAGGCGTAACTGTCAGTGTCAGGCCCATCAGCGGGAGTGTGAGTGAAGGGCCCATCGCAGACCCTCGGCCTCTTCGTGAGATCTCGATGTTTCTGGTGGGTCTCGTTTAATCCCATGTGCTCTTTTGTCTTTCTTTCGCATTTCGTATCTTTGGATCGATGAAAATATATCAGCGGGCAGTATATCGTTTTTCAGCCCACGAATGCTGCCAACTGCGCATAAACTTGGAACGCCAACGTGACCCCGTTAATTAATCCTCTCCGATCTTTTAGTGTTGCACATGAAAGTTTCTGCAGGCACTTTTTCTCGGACCCTGGAAGGGTTTAATCTCCGGGTCATTTAATTTTCTCTTGCACAAGAAAATATTTATAAAAACCTCTCTCTGGATGTGCGGAGCTAGCACGGAGTGTGTATATTTAGCTCCAAGGTGTAGGCTGACAAAGGCTAGCTTAGTCAACTGCTCATATTCCCTGTGCCATAGAGTTGAAGGCAAAGGATTGACTTCTTGTAAGCTCTAAGCTCCAGGCTCTGATCCTTCGGGCCATAATGTTATAGAAGTGATTGAATTTAGGCCGTTGGTGGAATCCCGTTGCACTCAGAGTGTTCCCTAGTTTGGGCTGTGTAACCAGGCCGCCATCCCTATCAAAATGCCTGAAGACGATATCGCGATGTCCAGCTCACCAAAAAGGAATAAACAGCTGGCGAAACAACTCTGTGATATTTAACCAAGCCAACATGACTTTCAAAAAATTTTCTTCAAATATCTTAGAGTATGCAAAATAGTAATAGTTATCAACGCTTTGGCATATCCTCGCACCTCGTCTACAAGGCTCGCGATCGGCTATAGCGCTACACACCATGATCCTACCCCGCGAGCAACAGACTCATACCACTAACGAAAAACATGTCACAAAATGGTCGCTCGTAGTTTTTGGTATCTTTCTTGCCGTTCTCTTGTCGATTCCGGTTGGATGGTTTGCTACGGCATATATCAGGGACTGGTGGCACGAACAACGGGAAGTAAGGGAAGCAGCTTCCAGGAGTGCGACTACGGCACATTCCAGCATTATGCAAGCTAAACCGAACGGGATCGAAAAAGAGAAAGATGCCGCGACTCTTTACGGGATCGATGTTGTTGATAAAGAGGTCGAGCTGGTAGGTGAGGGGTGTGCCTGTGAAGGGGGGACAAGGCCGTAGACTTGGCTGCGTCAACTTAGGAGAAATCCTGAAACTTCAGAATTAAGGGACCAATCGCGCGAAGATACGTTCCTGATAAATATATGTCTTTTAAGATATTATATCATCTCGCAGTCACAAATATCGCGCAGCAGAATCCAGGCACCAGCATACCAGCACACCCTCCCAGAGCAAACTCATGCTGGGGAGGACCTTTCAAACTCTCAAACATTTGAGCAAACACGCTAGTGTGCGCCCGGATAGCAAAATGGCGCTTGTCTCTCCAATGAGGCTCTGGCGCAGTACACACCCCTGCAGCTCCCTCGCGAATAATTTGCCATGTGGTCGTCTTGGAAAATGCTTCGCGAGGCATCCCAACCTCAAAATTTCCCACCCTCGAAACCAAAAAAACCTTATAGCATTGCCAATTAGGCGAGATCGTTGTCTTGCCATGTGTTACAGATCGTCAGGAAGAGTGACTATTTTGAGGTCATTAACAAGTTGGCGATATAGCTTAACTGGCTGTTTTGACATGGTAGGCACATTAGCGGCACGGATGCATTGACTGCATGTCTGGGCCATGGATATCGATGGCTGCAGTATCTGGCTCCGAGCCTATCTGGCTGCAGGAGACGACCTGCAGGGGCTGCAAACTATCTGCGAGATGGAGTTCGAAGCAAATACTTAAAGGCCGTCAAATCGCTCATGTATCTCTTCTGCTGACCAACGTCGATTGAATTCAATACAAACGAATTCACTTGGCTGAAGAAGAAAATTCATACATATTTCCTCGTTTCATAGCTATAATATTACATTTATCGCTCTCTGCATCTTGGAGTATTTAATTATATATCCAGGCTTTGCTATTCCGAATAACCGATTTTTTTTACGACCACCCAGAAATCTCCTTATATTTTTTAAAAGGTTGTTCTGTCCATAATACCTCCATCATGGCGCCACCACCAACTACTCTCGACCAATCCACACAAACTGGCGAAGTTGCGCCTACATCTACACCACCCACTGCTAGTTACACAGCATTAGTAATATACGTTCCAATTAGCAATGGAGCATACGACACAAGTACCTGTCTCATGCAGGCATCAACAACCCACACCTGCTTCAGTTCAGCCCCCACAATCCAAGATTCTCCTGCCATAACATCTTCAGCGGCTCCATCCAAAGTCACATGGGTCGGATCCGATGCAAACGGGAACTACCCATTCTTATCTGGCAATGTACCCGGTCTAGCAAGCATGACGAGTTATCCCTCCGGAGCACCATCAAAATCGACATCTGTTACTTTTATTTTAGCACCTATATTAGGCGTTCTGGCGCTTTTGGGTGCGATCGGAGTTTGTATCTGGGCCGGACGCAGGAAGAAGAGAGTCGTACAACGAATGGAACGACAGCGACGACAGTTCCTGCAGGATGCCTCTCCGGATATCGATATGGTTTTGGGACCAAGGAACCCGGAGAAGATTTACACCCCGCCAACCAGGATTGCATAGCATCAAGGAATTATTTGGTTCCGTTGAGGGTTTTTTTATTTTTTATTTTTTTTATTTTTGGTTACGCTCTGTGGACCAGAGGGTTATCATGGGAGTTCTGGGGTTAAGAATGCGACGAATAAGAAAAGTGTGAGATCTGCGAAACGGCTTCGATTTCTCTGTTTGTACGATTGCTGGATTTTTGGAAATCATTACAAGAATTTATCACCGAAATGTATCAAGTTTTGTACAATATCATTTTGTTTTACTGCGCTGGGAGGTCTATGTCAACAGGAGAATCACTTCCCCTGAAGCTATCTATTTTATACGTATGCAAATGATACTATATTTCATATCAAATACGCTAGAGCAATATAAAACTCTCAAAAAATCAAGATATTTCTCCTCGTAGTGTTCTGTGTCTCATTTTGCTAGCCTCAGCGTCATAGTAATTCTATCATACAATACCACAACACCAACATCCAGAATATGAACATGAAAACATCTCGTAGATACCAAAATAGATACTAAAATGTATTCCTTGTAAGCAGCATGTTACACGAAATAGTGAGACAGAGGAGCGCCAAATAATTGACCCATGAGGGGTACCGGGAGGTTTTTGAGGCTGATAAGCAGCCAGCCGTGGTTTCAGATCTATCTTCGGTAGTCAAATTAGCAATCAGTTCTTATAGATCCGCTGCAGCCTTCCGCTGGCGGTACTGGTCATTCAATCTCGAGTGGCACAGTATCTTAATGTTTAGAGCAAACTCGCGTATATGGCAGCCGAAATGGGATAATCTTAAGGATTCCTAGAGATGGTTTTGAAGATAAATAGAAAAAGACCCCCTAGCTTGATTTCTTCTGTAGTAGGGATAACCACCAAACTCATTTGCATATCAGTTGAATACCGACCGAACGAAAACTTACATATAATTTCTCTGACATATCTATTCTGAACTATCTCCTGGCGAATAGTGCCTATGAGCCCCACCCAGTATTTAACACCAAATTCAGAACACTAGATACCGCAAACGCTAGTTGATTGAGATAGGATAATTTAATTGGCCTGCACGAAAAATGCACTCCAGATCAATTGAAGAGGTTATAGTGGTTACAATTACCCCTGGGCAGGACACAACCACCCTCCCCAGAATTACACCAGAGACTACATCGATACCGAGGTCCAGTACGAAATCAGATATTTCAGTGCCTACATATATACCTACTACATTCGTCGCTGCCACCACCACCACTTCACAAACCTCCTCATCAACATTACCATCGCAATTGTCTGAATTAGAGAGTACGGGTGATAAGTATGTTGGGTATATCTTTGGCGCAATTGGAGGTGTAATTACTGGTATTTTTATCTGTGGGCTCATATGGGGTTGCCGCCGTATAAGGAAGGGAAGGGGCGTAACCAGTCCCACAAGCCATCCTCATCTCGAGGGTGGTGTAATTAAAGACCGTTCTTTGTGGGGGTTGGGTAGAAGACGTCGACCAGGAGTAATGGAGCCTGATCCCGATGATTCTCCCGATGCAGAGATGGTTGATAGGAACGATCCAGTTGTGCGTGTTCCTCCTGCTGGGAGGAGATTACACTTCTAGTTTTGCTGGATAGCAGATAGAAAGAGAACAATCCTAGGTTGGCACTAGGGATATTCAGGGGAGAGTAGTGCGATGTATTCTTGAGTTGGAGTCGTACGTTGTTGGACGGGTATAGATGCGTTTTCGAAAGGTGAATACTTTTGTCTCTTGTTTTTGTCAATTATATAAGTATTATGAATAACTCGTGTTGGCATGTTTATATCTATTCTATTTCATAAAATGAATCGATAAGAACATATATGTACGCTGCCTGATAGTTTCCCTAGGTTTAGTTGTGTACGCTAAAAATATGTCCCGTGTAATACATGGCATGAATAGAGGTAGAAACTGGATTCAAAAGTCTCTCGGATATGTTTGGATTTTAGTTCAAGAGCCATCATATGCATATTCTAAGCTGGCTGGCTGGATCGTATCTTACAATTACAGTGGATTCTGGAAATCATATCCATATCTAATATATATGCGCATGTCCGGCCAAGTTCAGACAACTTCATTTACCATAGCAGCCTAACCAATTTTGTTTACCCCTCTCGCTTAGAGGCATATATCAAAGCATTCGAGGGTCTCATTGTAGGATATAACCTTTATTCGAATCACCGAAGTCGCTCCGCCGCTTAAATGCGAATATAGATTAGGTTGCAACCAAGAGAATACCTCGTCCTGTTTGCCGATATTGGCCTTTTGACCTGATTTCTACAAAAACTCGTAAACCGTGAAACGAAACTTAGCCAAGCAAGATGTAATATAGGTTAATTCCGATATTTTACGAGCTTGCTGGGTTATAGAAATGAACGGGGAAATATTCCTAGAAGCAGAAATTGAGGAGAGCGGCTGCTTCGAGATCGAATCCTATAGGTATCTTTGAGCACTCGAGCGCTCCGGATGCTTACCACCCCCTCAGCACTGATAAATAAAAACTCAGTCAAATCAAGTTATCAGCGTCTAAACCAAGCCTCCCCAAAATCCTTCTGCGAGGCTGTTGATTTTGTGACTTCTTGGCTGTGAGCGCTCGAGCGTTCAGCCGCACCGAATGATCAAACTCAGGAGAGGTGAACTGTTCAAAATGAAGTTGAAGGTTCTTCCTAGAAAAAATTATGTTTAAAGCCGTGCCATCGTTTCGGGTCCTGGTATTCTTGGTAATAGTCCTGAGCAGTTCTGTCGATGACGGTATCACTATACCGCTGGCCATAATTGAAATCTTACCCAGTTGGCTTCAAACGCAAGGGGGCTTTGTCGATTGCCGCGCCGACAGGATGCAACTTTCTTTTTCTGTTTCGTATCTTCTTACAATCTTATTTGCCGTTTTTCAGATACGAGCCCAGGTTAGCACCCAAGTCCTAGAACTTGGTCCGCCGGGTCTGATCAGCTTGGACAATTCTGTAGCATCTTCAACCTCATCGACAACCTTGATCTCGACCTCCGCCTCGTCGTTTGAGACAACCACAACAACAACACAGGGTCTAAGCACGACTGCATCGACAGTACCAAGTAACGCACCCAGCGGTACGCCTGCTGCGACAGGATCCTCATCAACGGCGTCTCCTTCATCGCCTAAAGATACCACAGGATTGATAGTTAGTACCGTGTGCGGTAGCATATTTTTAGTCATCTGTGGGGGACTAATCGGACTTTGGATGGTGCTTCGAGAACGGAGGAGACGAGAACTCGCTGGGGATAAAGAATCCCCAATGCCAATAGCTCCACCGCCCCCAGACGCGACCAGTCAATCGATCTGGGATGGAGGTTTCGTTTCGTCGTCCAATCCGCACCGCGATGGGAGACCGACCGAGAGCCGGCTAGTGTATCATGATAGCGCCAGCGGCCCAGCCTAAATGATTTGAGAGCAGGGTGGGCCCTGCCTAACTGGCCCGCATGTACTCAAATAGCAACAACGCACCTCACCTGCGCGCTTGCGGCACAGACACATATCTCTTATTGTCGTATAGCCCGGATCCACGAAACCAAAAAAACAATAACTGTCAGCTCTGCAGGTCTTAAAAGAAGGAGGTTCTGCAATTGCACTTGTAATTCAAATCATGTAGTGTATGAGAGTTTGGAGTGCGGAGTTTTTCCAAGTAGACTCTTTGCCGTTTGATGGATTCTCTTTATTCAACCTTCCTTGTCCTATTGTTCTTCCATTAATACGACCTCTGTACGACCTTGTTCACGCTTTACAGTAGTTCTCAAAGCCTCCACCAAAAGGTTTAACATCCAGCACCTGGAAGCGGTTGCCAAAACTACCTCGCCGCAAGGGAATAGTATAACAGAATTTCTATCTTTCCAGTAGTCGAATTGCCCTGTTAAAGTCTCGCAAAAATGTGGTTAACGAAAACCAAACTCCAAGCCTTCCTCCCTTCGCTGTTATTATGCTCGATATATGGCACGAACGCCCAAACTACTGCCCCATCGCCAACAACAAGCCTTGCTACCGAGAGTTCACCGATTATTACCCCGAGCCCGGTGCAGGATGGACAAGTTGCCAACTGCATAGGATGGAGATATGTTATGCCATACGATACCTGTAGAAGTATCGTCGAGCGGTTCGCGGATCTGGATCTTACTTTGGAAAACCTGGTCGAGTGGAACCCGGCGTTGGGAAGTGACTGTAGCGGACTTGAAGCCAGATTTTACGTCTGCGTGAGACTCCCTGATTCGTCTGGGTCCGTTGTTCCACCCACATCGGCACAGATTGCAGATACTCCCTCCCCAACAGCTAGCGATGCAGACTCACTGCCACCAACTAATGCACCCAATACTGCCACCTCGTCTACACCATCGCCGACAACAGATGCCTCGTCATCGACGTCGACTACGTTTACAGAGACTCAAGAAACACAAACATTGAGCAGTCCAACTTTTCGTGCCACTACAAATCCCGATTCCGCTTCATCGAGTCAAACACCGCCATCATCTTCGTCTTCTGGCGGCTCGAAAACAGGAATCATAGTCGGGTCTGTAATAGGAGCTGCGGCCCTCGTTACAATTGGTGGCCTCACAGGTCTGTGGATCGTGATCCGAGAGCGGAGAAAGAGGGCAGCGCTGTTTCTTGACAAAAGCCCACTGGCAGGCACGGCTTCAGATACGGACGACACACCGTACTGGGGATTCCTCCGTAACAACAATACCAACCAACCGAAAAATAACCGTAACGTTTTGGCAGAGCTAGCTGGCTAACGTCTTGAATTGAGGTACTTTGAGACGCTATAGCGCTAGTCGCGATAAAAGATATTTTGCCTGTCCATTTCTTATGAATCCATTTGTACAATATTCTCCTTTACCATTTTATGTATGTATACGGGTATACGATCGTATCGGCGTTCTGGGCTTTCTTCATTCAATATATATACTATCGAGCCTGAATGTTTCCTCCACTGTTAAGAGTGGAGGGGTTAATATGATCAGGTCAGCTTTCAAGACTCTTGGCTATATCAATATGCTAGCGATTAGAATTCCAAAAATTGTCGAGGGATTGTGCTCTAAGTTAAAACCTGAACAGCCAAGGCTAGTCTAGATAGATATATTAAACTGGTGACAGCCATCCAGACGGTTACGAATAATAGCAAGGTAATAGAATTTATCCTAGGATGCTAACGCAAAACTTTCGTCCGATCGCCTTGTAGCATCGAGTATACCTATCTGTGCACGTGTTGCATGATGCATTGCATGCGGATTTGTGTTTTCGTCTCCACTGGGTAGCATTTATACCAAGTGTTTTCCTTGGTAGAGACTGGGAACGAGACCAGGTGACATACGAAATCCGGAACGTATATTAGATGTAATAATAAAATATAATGTACGGACTGTCTGATTTATATTATCGGAAGCATGGAGAGCAGCTAGCAAATTCGGAACTCGTGGACTCGAATAGGCTGATGTATATGTAATTGAGCGTAGAAAACGCACGCGGGATCTTTCCCTCCGAGTTTAAATGCAAATGCGAACCCCGATCCATATCACGATCCCAAGTGCGATTCTGACTGGGAAACCAATCGTCAGAATGTTTGCAGGTCACTAACTGGGATGTTATACACAAAAGCACGTTTTTATATTTCACCAGCCGGTCTAGTCTTGTTCCCAGCCTCTAGCTAGTAAGTCATGCGACTAACCGATAATTGTAGAAATTTAGAAGTGCCATACGCCACGATCAAAGTTCAAATCGTCAACAAGACGAACCACACCCTCTATTTCTACTATTCGAATATGAGCCCTAATTCGCTTTTCCTGGAGACAACTTTACCTTATTAGATTAGCTATATCGAGAAACGAGGGACCGCGTGGGGGATTGCTGGTACAGACTGCGCAGCGAGAACTCGGAGGGAAGGGGTGATCCAATTCGTCATCTATGAAAATGAGGATCATAGAACAAGGGGCAACGCTACGCTTACTGCTACAATTACTCGGGCCTTGCCATAGTGAGCCATGGCGCTACTTGTTATTATTTGCACAATTTATTGACCGCAGTCATATGTATAGAATGGCGTAATACTGTGGAAGCAGATACACAGTTTTGGAAGAATAAATAAAATTTCCCGGAGATACCCAACTGTACAATTCATGCTCTTTAAATTCTTTGTAGTTCTTAATCAACTTGTAGGTTGTGTCCTTCGCTATCAGAATTTAGTTCAGAAGACAAGTTGTGCCTAATTGTGGTCCCGCAACCGTATAAACAACCAATCGGCCGATACAAACTCTTATACAAAAGTATCCACACATTGCCAGCCAGTTTTTTTATTCTGCAATCTCATGTTTATTGTTAAAGGATTTAGAAATTGTGTAGCCGTGATTCATCCGGTATCAATCCATGCAAGGTTCTAGTTTGCGCAGAGCCGCAAAATGTTATTGTTGAATGTCGTTTAATGTTTTGAGAGAGGAGTTCAGCTTGTAGCCATAACGGATGTGGGCCCGGCTAAACATCAGCTTGGCAGAGCCAAGACAGCAGCCGAGTTAGATATTTGGTCTGGCGTTATTGAGAGCAGGGCTTGTGTGATGCGGCAAGCAAAATCGTGGGTATAAAAGGTGTTTTTATATGCATCAGCTGAACTGCATTCTCAGAATCTCGAGGCAGTGGGCCCACAGTGCTCACCTCTTGAGCGAATTAGTGCTAACTTGGCATATAAATGTTCGGATGATATAAACAAATGCTTGACGGGCTAAGTAAGCTTGAGCTCCCCCCACGTATTATAATGCGATTTTTAATCGCGAGTACTGCTTCAGAGAATTGATTACTGCACAGTGATTAATCGACTACCGTTCAGCAATTCAGCCGCACAATTGCAACGTTTTTCGTTTGCTAGAATACGAAGGTGTAACCACCAATCACAGCAAAACAACAAGAAAGCTAGCACTGCTGTCAAGGGAATGGGATCCATAAGGCTGAGACGGTGTGACTGTTGATATTAGGCGGAAACAGCGATTCTGCATCTCATACTTGTGAATATTTTTCAACAGCCTGGCTAGCTTGGCGGTGTACCCGTCATTCAACCTGGCTTACACCTGGCTCGTAACCACGAAGAACCCGGTCTCCTCCGCGAGCCAGACTTTTATAGGATGCAGGTTTTCCTTCAGGGCGCGAGTGCCGAATACTTTCGGAGTTTTGGCATTCACATTTTGCAAATATATTAAATGCGACTCCTAGATATGCTCTGAGAACTGATATTTCTCCTGGGTCTCCTTGATACGAATCCAATTTCTTCCATCCCTCTGCTTCATGGAAACAGTTATTTAGAAGCTGCACTTCGACTATTGGTTAGTAGCTTTAGCCCAATCGACCTTGCTCCTTTCGTTCACGGATCTGAGCATCCGTTTAGCGGCAAACCCCTCCGTCCAGAGCGACCTCTCACCGAAATGTCAGCAACACAGACCACCAGCTCTCCTTCGATAGCTACATCGCCACCACCAGCGACATCCTCAGCAGCCGCAGGCCTGATATCGTCCAAATATGGGATAATCCTTGCAGCATCCATTGGCGGACTCTTCATTTTAATTTCAGCCACACTTGTCTTCGTAGGGCTGCGAGTTCTATTGCAAGACCGGAGGAAACGGGACTTACAAATCGAAATGGAAAGACGGCCCCGGTCTTCGGCATCTACGGATTCGAGCAACCGGACCATGGTCGACGAACCTGCGATCTCCTCAAAGGCGTTTCAGGTATAGATTCGATCTTCGGACCTCACCAATGCAGCTGGGAAACCAAAAAAAAGGGCAGCCGCTGATTACACAGCGAAAGTTTGCCGGTGGCGCGACCGAAACCACTCCATTCTCGCTTGACCTGTCTGTTCAATTGAAATTCGAAAACGCGTCATTCACAATTTTTTGCCTTCCATCCGTCGTGTTGCATTTTGGTTCCCAATCTTAAATGAAGATTCCAGCCGATTTTCAGGGGGGCCCGACCACTCGGAATGCAATGCAAACTTCCTTGCCACAATGCTCTGCCCGCTTGGACATTCGTGCACGGGAGCGGAGGGCTCAACATGGCAAGCAGCTAAGCATGCGCGAGATTGCCCCAGTTTTGCGATCGCCCGTTTCGATCGTGCCTGCGTCAAACATCAAATCTCACAATCCAGGGGATTATAAAAAGTCCTCTCTGCCCGTATCTGGCTTCAATTTCCCTTCACAGCACAGTTTTACTCAACTCTCGTTCATTCTCTCCTTTAAATCGCCCACGTACATAGTATTTGCTATCAGCTAGCCGAAATATCAACCCGTGTCTCTCCTTTAGTTCCTGCTTTATCGCACAATCACATTTCCAAGATGCAGTTCAAAGTCTCTCAATTCCTCGCGGCTCTCCTATCCGCCTCCTGTGTATTTGCTGCTACGACGCCTCCTACCCTCAACTCTAATGCTATCACGGCCCCGATTGCCGGCGACACAATCACTGCCGGCGAACCATACACGATCAAATGGACCAACATCAAGGGGTCGACCATAACCCTCAACTTGGTTGACGGCCCAGCCAACCAGGTCAAGCCGATCAAGGTGATTATTGCAAACGTGCCCAACAGCGGAGCTTACACGTGGGATGTTCCCTCGGACCTTCCTCCTTCGACCACCTACGCGATTCGGATATCGTACGACAACACACCCGCGGATTGGAATTACTCTGACCGATTCACCTTCGAAAACGAGAATTTTGTCTCATCTGCAGTAAGCTCGGCTACTACTTCTGCCAGCAGTGCAGCCCAGACCAGCTCTGCCTCTGCGACCGAGTCATCCGAGGCTGCAAGCTCCACCGCAGAATCGAGTGCATCCGAGTCTTCCGTGGCATCTTCTACCTCAGCTGCTAGCTCTGCGGCGACTTCTTCTGCAGGAACCACCGCTAGCGCTGCCGCCAAAACAACTAGCACATCTGCTCCAAAGACCTCCAAGTCTGCTGTCCCAACAAACCCAGCCCCAGTCGATGGCGATAAGAATTCTGCAGCTAGATTCGGTAGCAGCAGCTTTGCTGGTCTGATCGTCGCATTTGCCGGCGTCTTGGCTGGAGGAGCCTTGATTGTCGTTTAAACGCATATTTTACGATTATCATTCTATTGTTTTCTGCACGCTAGTTATTTTATGTAATTAGATAAAATATCCTTTGGAATCCAGAAGGACATGCTTTAATCTGAATATCTTTTAATGATACGCACTTCGCACCCTCGTTTGAAAAATAGAACCATGCAAACATGGCAATTTCTTCATGCTTCACTAAAGTCGAGACTTTTACCTATACACCGTGTGAAATGCAGCACACGTCGAGAATGCGTTGTGTGGTATTTCAACAAGCGAGCGCAAATTTCCGCATTGGTGCGGGCGGGCTGCATTGGCTTTTCGACCTGCATGGGCCTGCTGCTCTTCCAAGCGTTTTTCTTTTCCTTCTACCAGCACCCAACCTCTCTTGACATCACCACAGTCGCTCCCTCGCTGGCCTTCTTGCTTACACCATCATCTCAATCTTCCGGTCTCTCTTCAGCTTTACCGTCGCCTTCACTCCCCCAATCTACAATATCAATTGCAATGTCTGTCCTCCGAAACCTCGCTCGTCGCGGCCCACCCCGCCACCCCACCACTACCCGTCTTTTCTCCACCTCGTTCTCTCGCAACGACATTTCTCGTGTCCAAATCATCGGTCGTATCGGTACCGACCCTGAGATTTCGACGACTTCGACTGGTACCTCTATGATCCGTTACGCCCTTGCTTCTACTCTAGGTTCTCGCGAAAACCCAAAGACCCAGTGGCACAGAGTTGTTGTGTTTGGTGATCCAAGCGGCGGGGAGAGAATCGTCAAGGGCGCCAGAGTGTACCTGGAGGGCGATTTGAAGTTGGATACCTATGAAGGGGAGGATGGAAAGAAGCATACTACTGTTTCTATCAAACAACGTAAGGAAAACCTCTTATATTCCAATACAATCCAGGAAGATATTTGGGTTTTAAACAAAACCGGCTAATGCTTGGGGAACGTAGGCTCTTTAAGCATTCTAAACAGAGCACCCAGTGCGTCTGGCGAAGGCGAAGGTGAATCTTCGGCGTAATTTCTTCGTTGTCGCCGCTGAACCTTATTCTTACGATTAAACTACGTCGCAAATACGGTACACGTATTGCCGTGGACGGCTTTTCCTGAGTTTTTGTGAAGAGTCCTTTGTTTATAATGAGATGCCCGACTTCTCAATGCAGTTTCTAAACCAGCTACGATAGTTAATTGCGGAGAGGGGTTCAATATGACGTTTAGGAACAATTGTGGATGTTAATGTTGTTACGATAATCCCAATCTTTTTCTTCTTCTTCGCTTGGATTTGTATCTACTTTTTGTTGAAACTTCTGTAGACACATGTAGTTGGTGTGTTCTTCTTCATACTTTCGGTCTAAACTGGGTTTTTAGAATTCTGAATTAGTATAGCTAGTTGCGCAAGCACAGGATCGAATTTGCTATTTTCCCTTTCCCTTTATGCACTTGTCCTCTGGGAGGATACGTGTCTTTCGACTATAAGGGCGTTTGTATATAACTTACCCAGACCAAACATAATTTCAATGGCCTCGAGGTTTCTCCACTCTTATATGAGATCAAGCTGATATTTGGAATCGATTATACTACGAATTGGCTAGCTCAGGAACGTGAAGATGTTGAATTAAATTGGATATCGAACATTATATTAAAACTGAGGGAACTTAACCCGAATATCCATAGGTCGACGTCCAGTTACTATCCATTTTACGTTTATTCATCCTTGCTATTGATTTCATCCAAGTTCTCGACATCGCGAGTAGGAGTTGGTCCCCCACCCGGCCGCTTTGCATCGACACCTTCCTCCCGCTTCTTAAACGCCAAGCCCTTTCCAATCCCACCCACATCAACATGTCTCAAATAATCCCAATTTACCCCCCCGCCAGGCCCTTCTACATAGTAAGGCTCCTTCGTATCCGGAACGCGCTGTCTATGCCCTGCTTTATGCATGCTACCATCCCAGATATCAACCGGATCACTGTACACAGACAAAGAACTCCTACTATTACTCCCATCCGGCAAGCCGTTTGAAAACCATCTATTACGAGCTGCGAATTTCCCTAGATCGTTCCTTTGATTATCCTTTGTAAACTTTAGTCTTTTCAACGCTGTCCGCTCTTCCTCCGAATAGGGTTCATTGGCCGAGACTGCGGTTGCTGTAGGCTCTAGGGCTGCCTTACACACGCAACCTATCGCACCAGAGAACTTTTCTTAGTTTATTACTTTCGCATATAATTCGCATAAGGCACATGGTTATAGCAATCGAAGAAATAGCGTTTAGGTATTTATTCAAGCAGGGATCGAATTTGGTGTGTATGTACGTACCATAGATAAAAATACATTCTAGTACGACTTTAGCATCAGGACAGATTCGTCGGGTGAAAGAATCGTAAGCGATATGAGCGACGGGCATCAAAGCGCCGGCTTCGCTACAAAGGCACTTCTTGCAGCGATCTTGTTGCCACCCGACGAAATAATCGGCTGCGTAACTGCTCGTGAAGTATTCCCAGTTTGGCCAATTTCTCGGGTCGACGCCGTTGACGTTTGTTACCGGTTCTCTGTTTCTAACCCATTCAGAGCTGAAGCACTGGATTTCAAAGTAGGCTCTTTTCATTAGCCTCGAGCGGCTTGTAGTGTTCTCGACGATGAGATGTTTGGTCTTTGTGGGTATATTCTCGGTGCGGAGGTCAATCGTTGGAGGCTTGCGGATTCCATGATCATGATTGTCTTTGCCAGATAATGGTGGAATGTTCTGTGAATCTAATACCCCCTTGGCCGAACGCATTAATACCATGGTGTCTCGGATACTCGAATCTCTTTCTTGGTACTTTTTATGAGGGACGAACGCCCTTCTTGGATCTATACTGGCTATTCCTGTAGGACTCTTGGCTTCCGTTCCGGGATTATTTTCGAGAGAATGCGTGCTGCCGTCCTCTCCTAACGGCGCAGCAATCGATGGTGCGATAAGTGTCGCAAAGGCAAATATTACCAGCTGCAGCTGTGGGAGCCATCGGATCAAATTTTTTGAATACTGCATCGCAATTCCTTCCCTATTTTTCGATCCCCCAAGTTTAACTAAAAGATCTAGTAATAATCAACACTGATATATTGCTATAGGTAAATATATTAAATACTAGGTAAGTAGTAAAATTCGGAGAAATAAAATACTTCCATACGATTAAATAATTTGAAAACTTAAATAGGAAAAAACGTTCGCATTTTTAAAAAAAATCTTAAGGCTCAGTTCGAACCCGTGCCGACCAAATTGTCAAGATGAAACATGGAAGCCATGAATATAGTGCACCTGTGCGGACCGAATGGCTGTCTAGGCACCTAGCCGATTCCGTAATTGCAACAGTTAAAATGCCACTTGGGGCACTATTTGTCGTGTTTCACACTCCCGAGTTTAGTTGTAAGAAATACATACCATAGAAAAACAGAGAGGTTTCGGGCCACCAACTCTCACAAAACAGCCCTGTGCTCCCATAAGAGCATCGTAATGGCGTATCCTTGTGGATCGAGTTCAAAAATGCTTTGCCTGGTGAGCTAGCCACTGTGCCACTCTCAACTGCCCGTGAAACCAGCACGCTTCCATACTAACGACCGAGCCTAGGTGTTGCATGTTGGTGCAATTTGTACGTTGTGTTATTTGCATAAAGTGCGTTATAAGCTGTCCATTTCACAGGCCCCTCTTGATCTCACTGGTTAGATTATAAAAATTATAGATGACCAGCTAAGTGATTAAGCAGATGATTCTCTTACTGTTACAAGATCGATTCTCGACTACAGAAGACTAATTCAGTGCCGCGTTCTAATAGAAACAGCAGCGACGTCAGTATGACAACGCAAAATAACGTTAATGGCTAGAATACCACATAGCGCTATCGAACCAGCACATAGATCTTCGCCGCTTTTACTCGAACCATGCGTTGCTCCCATAGCATTCTCATGGCACCGTTGCTTTCTAAATATAGCCGTAAACCCTATGGTTCTAAATTCCCTTTGGGGTTCGTTCGCTTGCTTCCCGATTCCGATGGAAAGCTAACAATGTTGCAACCGCGGAAAGGATCTGCGCTTCATGCAATACGGAAGTAATGATCTGCTTATATCGTGACCAGTAGAAATTCGAGCTAGCAGACTCCCATATATGTCGTTGGTAAGGGAAAACCTAACTACCGTAATGCCTCAATAGCATGCACATGGGTTGCTATGAACGGCAAGAGTCGGCGAGCCTCCGAGTTTGGTCCTAGACAAGGTACGGTAAAATCAAAGATTGATCTACCCCTTCAGAGGTCCTGGAGAAGCCTGGAAATGGGATATAAAATGGTGTCGTATATCCGGATTCTATGGCTTGGACGTTTACTCAACAGACAGCTCAGAAATATCGGTAACGAGGATATTCTTAAGTGATATCACGATCCATCCGTCTAAAGCGACAATAATTTCGAAGAATTTCACTGATTTGTTTATTTATATACTATTTATAACCTCTACCATTCAAAATGCAACTCAAGTCCTTCCTCCTGCCAGTCCTATCGCTCGCCTCCACTGTAACAGCAACACCAATCCCAGCCATCCAAGCCCGTTCTGGCGCCGGCTGCTTTGAAATTACAGACTTTCGTGATTCAGGCAGTCCGCATTCAATCTCCGCCCAAATCTACTTCAATGTGAAAGATCCTTCAACTGGAGTCGCCGCGACTTGCACCGCATCGATGTCCATCCAGCCATCCGTCGCCACGGCAACTTTCCCGACATACTGCAACGACACTAGTGTCGCGTTTCTAGTGCAGTATATTCCTCCGGCGCCGGGATACTGGTTCGTCGTGACGCATATCTATAACGGCAACCAGACGGTCGATACTGGTAGTTTGTGGCTGGGGAGCGACATTCGTCGGTTCGACAATCCGAGCGGGAATCCGAACGGCGATTATGATTATTTGAACTTCTCGACTGAGTTTAGTTTGGCGTACAATCGACATGTTCAGGTGTTGCCGTCTACGACTAACTAATGTGACTGGATCCTCACCAGCATCTAGTGGAGCGAGAAGAATAAGAACATTGATAGGAGAAACTTGACAGCGAGTACTGAGCGGTGGGGTATGATAAAATAATATGGAGAGGAATAGTAAAGGATGGAAAGAGCGTGAGATTGGATGCATCGATGGTGCGTCCGGCCATAAGTGGGCATAGCATTTGGCGTTTTTGGATTTATATATTGTTAAATTGAGAGATCGGATCGAGTACATCTCGAGATTACCCGTTGCTCTTTTTTGAAGTCATGCTGTGAACATTTGTAACATAGTACCCTAGTACCGATTATATGAAAAATAAATGGGAAAAAGAACTCTCAAAAGGCATGAAACATAACATAATCGTAGCATCGTGGTCAAGGTCGATAGGCTGGTGGTGGTGCATCGCTGTTCGTTGGCGATCGAGTTTGGTTCCGCGAAGGTGTTCGTTGTGATTGTCTCTGTTGATACTCAGATTCAGCTCTCGTAATTCCCTCAGTTGGACGTCGGCTCGGTGTAGAAGTGCGTGTATTCCTCGAATCCCCAGTAGGAACCTGGTCGCTGTTATTGTTGTCATCTGGTACATTCACAACCAAGAACGTAAAGTTTATTGGTTGCACTGGTGGCGGTGGAGGAGGAGGAGGTGCTGGTGAATGAATATGCATTCTTAATACTGCTGGTGGTGGTCGGTTAGGCTGGGCCATATTAGGTCGGGTATGTCTATGTTGCTGCTGCTGCTGCCTTTGTCTCCGTTGGTGTTGTTCTCTGGCGACCTGTCGTTCATGTTCCCTTCTCCGTTGCTCCTGCTGACTTTGCCATAGCTGCCACCATGCCATACGTTCATGATGCTCTCGGCTACGGTAGTGGAAATAAACTGCAAGTCGAACCAGAACGATAAAGAATACAACACCGAAAATACTGAGGAAAATGATCCTTAGATAGTTGGTTGTAAAGTCATAGTCACGACGTTGGAGGTCATGCAGCTCGCGAGGCGCAAGATATTGAGGTAGATGAACCATCTTGGTGATAGGCTACAGGGCGGTGATTAGTCTCGGGCACGCAACCCAATGGCGATCTAATTTTTGGGATTGCGAAGACGGCCGGTGCGACGGTAATCGATACTGCTCCTTCTATAACTTGAATAGAATACGTATTCAGACGCTAGCTGAGGTCATAAACATCGCCAAGAACAGGTGAATAATGTTAGGAGCAGGAACAGAGCGCTGGTGTCTGAGAGGATTACGGGAAATGGTTAGAAACCGCCGAAAGCCTCTTTTAACAGAATGCACTCGAATCTCGGTAGCCTTCTTCCACCTGCAGCCAGAACTGCGAAGTGCGTGGACACTCAAGTGTAGTGCTTGTGCCTGAGGGATCACTATCAATCCTTCAAAGCAATACCTACATAATCGGGTGGGGGAAGCTAGTTTCACGGGTTGTGCCGCTGGCCGATTGATTGGTGTAACAGCAACACATTCCGTTGACCAAGAAGAAGGGCCATTCCAGCTGCAGCTTTGATTTGCTGAAGAAGCGAGAAGGAGGCTGGGCCTGTGTGTGCACGAGCTCTTTTGAATCTTGAGCCCTTGGCTCTGCTCCAAATATAAATCACTGCGATTGATATCAAGGATATGAAGAGCCTATTGTCTAGTGTAGAGGATTGCTCGAGAACATTGAGTTAATTAACGTAATTAACGTTATGACTTATAACTTGACTATCGAATCGACTGCTATATTGACATGAACCAGCCTTGCGACCGCTAGTTACAAACTTGTTAAAGCTAGAGGCTTTCCCGCCCTCCATCTCAAAGCAAATAAACTCGACCAAAGCATGCTGTAATGGGAAACACAGTAGCCTCGCGCTTAATTAGGCTTGCACACCATAGTCGTCTCAAATGCTCAAAGCTTGAGTGACTGAACTATAAGACCAAATGGATTCTAAATCTTTATTTCTAATTGGGCTCTAGTTGAGAAGGGAACAATAACCCGTTAGAGGCTGATATTACGAGACTAGGAACGATAAAGGTATTTATGATGAAATATCAGACTTACGAGTTAGCGACTAGACGACGAATATTATCTAGATCTAGCCTCGACTCTGATATTATTGCAAGAATCGCAAATGGAAACTCGAGCTTCGGGTTTAAATGGTTGGTGCATCGAAGCCATTTTAAGAATCAAACTTGTAGGTTTTAACAGAGGATGAAAATGCTGTCTGCGCTGCTCTGTCCTTCAAGCTTAAATTTTCGCATGTAGCCGGGCTAGTTGAAATTAATAGGGTCCAATTGCAGCACTAAAAGCTTAGACATATATTAATAATTTCGATATTATGTATATGACATCCAAGGCGGGAACAGGCTACATGCATTGAAGACATCCAGAAGTTCTTTAAACGGCCCACTCTAGTTGTATAGTCTCGCAAATTTATAAACCAAACACCTCCTTGACGACTGCCCACTCTAGAACACTCTCAGTTTCTCAATCGAGCCTTCAGTGCTCAACGATAAAATTTTCAACACAAGATTCTGTCGGAGGGGCCATGCTCAGCCAGTTGTTCGATCACAGCTCCTGCCAAAAGCGGCTACTCACAAAGCTTCAACAATAAACAACACTTTCGCGTGACCGTGAGTTGAGACTGAGACGGTTTCATGAGCCTCATCCCTTTCTTTACCCAGGTAGGTAGCTGCCAACCAATCTTGATAGAAACTACAATTGGATGCGGGGTCCGGTCTCTCAACGATCGATCCGGTTACTTTTAGCTTCTATTTCGAACCTCTTTTATAGTAATTCTTGATCCATAGGCTTACGAGGCCTCGAGGTTGCATGGACACGCGCTGCGGACTTCGCCATGACCACCACCATGTCATTCTAGAATCCCGACATAGCAGTCGTTTAACGTTTAAGGTTTGGACCTCTTGTTAGGACCCACTATGAAACCACAGCATGAGAGGCTATTTGCTGTCATTGACAAGCTAGATGTCTAGCAGTTCTTTTTCTATACGCAGATCGCTGCTAGCCAGATTAAGCTTAAGCTGTAGTTAGTTGTCGCGATGGCTTCGATATATATATTTGCCGGTTCTCTCCTCCATCAGTAGTTGTCTCTTTACCCAACATCCAAAGCCCAGGGCTTCTACATTCATTCTCTCATTGATTGAGTTCTATCTTTCACTTTCGCTTTATTTCTATTTTTATCTTTTCGTCGTTCAGGAAACTATTCATTCTTTTTACTGCCGGCAGTTATACACCATATATTTTGCCATTTTTATTCCTTAAATATTCAAAATGAAGACAACTACAGCCTTCACCATCCTTTCTACCGCTGCTACCGTCATGGGACATGGATTCGTCAAGGAATTCATTATCGACGGCAAATCTTATGCCGGATACGATCCGTTTAGACCAGCGAATGCCAACATGATCACTCAGGCTTGGGACACCCGAGGCAAGAACACCGACTGGCCAATGAGAGCCCTTGATGGTGACGGTGTCGTCTGCCAAAGGAACCCCCAGCCCGCGCAATCCGTGGCTAAAGCAACAGCTGGCAGCCAAGTAACCTTCCGCTGGAGCAGATGGTTTGATAACCATAAGAGCCCGGTTATAACCTATCTTGCGGATTGTGGTGGCGACTGTACTAAAGCTAATGGTGCCCAACTTGACTGGTTCAAGATTGACGAAGCCGGTCTTATCAACGGCCAGACCTGGGCTTCGGACATCCTCCTCAAGCAGGGAGCCTCTTGGACCATCCAACTGCCAAAGAACATCAAAAGCGGCCAGTATCTTATGCGCCATGAACTGATTGCTCTCATGTTTGCATCCCAGCCTAACGGGCACCAGATCTACCCATCATGCACGAACATTGAGATCACTGGCGGTACCGGACAGACCAACCCTCAGGGAGTCAAGCTTCAGCAGTACTACACTAACCAGTCTCGCGGTCTTGTCGTCAACATCAACGGCCTGAGGAACTATCAGGCTCCAGGACCAGCCGTTGCCCAAGGACTCGATAACACCCCAAGCATCCAATTGAACAACGGTGTCAACAATAACCCAAACTTCGTCAGAGGACCTATCAACGAACCCACCGACGAGAATGGCTCAAGGCAAAACTCCCACTTTGATTACCGCGGCCCTAACGTCAACAACCAGGTATTTAGCAACAGCAGCCCAACGACCAATCCTTACCCAAACCAGCCAAATCGCAACCAGAACCAGGGAACGAATGGTCAGTCGCCATACTACCCTGGTGGCAATAATCAACAGTCAGGCACCAATACCCAGCCATACTACCCCGGCGGGAACAATCAGCAATCGGGTACTAATACCCAGCCCTACTATCCTGGCGGCAACAATAACCAACAGTCGGGTGGTCAGCCGGTGTATCCTTCTCCGTCTACTACCCCTTATCCGATTCAAAACGATGGGACAAATGTTGCTAGCCCGGGTCCAAGTACAACTCCTTGCCCGTATCAATCAGGACAAGGTCAATCAAACTCCTATTATGGGAATTACGGGAATTACGGGAACTATCAGCGCCAACGCCGTGGCGGTCCGTCTGCTAGACGCCAGACTCAGGCGGGAAAGAACTGAGGGGGTAGTCTCGATGACAGGCTTTACGTGTGCGAAAAGGGAAGATTTGTATACACTTAGTATTCTTGTAAATTTATTCGTGTGTTTTGTAAGGTTTTTTTTTGTATATAAGATAGCATGGGCATAGCGTGGATTTGGAATATGAAGTTTGATAAATTTAAAAACTCCGTTACAGTGGCTCTTCGCAAGTGACTCTTGAATGTTTTTTCTTGTACGTACGCGCGCGTGATATCTTAAACGGTATGGCACATAATTAGGAGCTATAGTCGGTTCATGATTTTCGCCTAGCTCGGTAAATCCTGTAGCTGAAAGGTGCCTCATTACTGGGATTTAAGGTTATTTATGGGAAACGCCTCTAATTATGTATTCTCAGGACCTCTAGTTGCTTAGCATGTAGCTCACAATAGACAACATTGAAAACAAAACTATCATCTAAGACGCCAACCATAATCTGCAACCAAGTACATTATTTAAAGTAGGAAAATGTATTTACATAGAAAATAAACATAACACAGAAGAGGAACCATGAAAGATGCCAGAAACTAGAAATAATTTACTCGTACAGGTGTGATGTTATCATACGGACCGATCAATCTGACCGGGTCTTGTGAACCGGGTCTGGAACCCTGACAGCATTCTCTTGACCCTCGCTACTACAACTTACCTCAGGTACCCTCTGTTGAGCCGAGCCAATGTCCCCTAAAATCTCTCCGATGGACATAGATTGTCTGAGAGTGCTATTGTTATCACCGAGAGTTACCCTTGTCTTCCCGCTGTCTAGAGTCTCCAAAGCGCTAGACTTTGTGTACTCCAATCTCAACGGGGAGTAGACAGCAATAGTTGAGTCTTGGGAATCGATTGATCTGTAACGGCGGAGGTCAGAGTCTACCTGATGGCTTGCTTGTTCGGCTATCTTTTCCAGTGTGGTGGAGTCGAACGTGGAGATGAACCCAGGTTCGTTTAATTCGGCAACGGACAGACGGTAACGGGAGAAATTGAAGAGACTCGGGTTATAAAGGCTATTGTAGTTCTTAGTATACTCTTTGGCTTCTGAGATTCATGGACAAGCGGGAATAACACGTACGATTCCCGAATCCAGGTGATGCTAAATTCAAAGTGAATCTTTGGTCTTCCGATCCTTCGCATCGTGTTAGCGATTCTCTCTTTTAAGGTTGGTTTATTAACCATCGAATCCTCCCTTTCCGGTTCGTCTTGTGCGCTACCTCCTGAATCAAGATGAGTAGCGGCGTTTGGCTGGGTTCCAATCTTTTCACTGAGCCATGTAACCACTGTGGATTTACCTCGCTTTCGTGGAGGAGGTTCCCTAGTAATCCCCCCAAGTGGCAATTCCGTGCTTGGTATCCTCTTCATCCATTTTGGAGTGAGCTTTGGCATCCATACAAGCTTTATTGTTTGCTTAAGATGTGCGTATTTCCGAAATATGGTCTGCAATTCTCTAGAAATACGTAGTGATTCTGCAATTGCCCAGTAAATGTTCTCGGCTTCAGGCCCTCGTCCGAAAATCGCAAACAGAATCCACGAAGCTACGACTTTAATCCATCTCTGATACTGGAAGCTTCCATTATCCGGTATCTTGTAGATTGTATCCCACCAGCTAGCATGCACTGCTTCCCAGTCATAGGGCAGCATTGGAGACAGACAGAACTGTATGATACCGTATAGGTTTGTTGGATAGTAGATTAGCAAGAAGAGGCCTACCATCATATACAAGCGTCTGAAACCCGCATCAAGATTGGAAGTGCTGTGGTAGAGACCAAAGAGAGAGCGTTCGGACATGTGACTTTGCAACTTGATTAAAATCAAGACTGGTGTAGGCGTTACTTAGCATATATGCCGCCCTAAGAGGTTCATGGAATATTAAAATAAACGCGATACATACCAACGAGGACAATTGCGACTGATGAAAATGCCACCGGCCACCCAAGGATAATCAGTGATACCCACGAATTATCAATTGGAGGATGACATCCGAACACCGGAGTTAAATAGTACCGACTTGGTTGGACGACGTAGTGAAGTCCTGCTAGCAATACTGGGAAAAGACCGGCAACACCCCATTCGTAAAGCATTCTCAGCCGTTTCGATCGCTTCGTTTCTCGATATAGTCCTAGCCCCCAGAACATGCGGTAGATAGTGATCATGATGCACATCACAGATGCATTCACACCACCAAACTCGGCTGCGATTTTCCATTTGATGACAAAGTCGCAGTAGCCTCTACCTTGCCAGCCAGTTATGACAGATTTCCACGTTGGCCAGATGAGCGCATCGATGAGGCAGATCAGAATATCGGACTGTAGCCAGAAGCAGAGCAAGGCTGCAGCAATATTGCGTTTTCGGATTTGCCAGATAAAAGGGATGGAGAGGAGTATCATGCCGACAAGGGAAGCTATGACAAATATGATGGGTTCAGCAGTCATCGCCATGTTTTCTGAATTGCTTGTGACTCTGACGACTACAACTTTGAGATCTGTAGAGTAGCCGTTTCTGTTTGTGACAAGTGTCGATAGTTTGTTGGAATTTAATGTCGAGTGATGAGAATCGTGAAGTACGATTAAGATTTCGATACAAATTGTGATAACAATAACCGAAAAATGAAAGGAATGGGACTCTAAAAGATCAGAAACGGAGTCTAGTGTGCCAGGCATTTTGAGAAATATCTATCGAGGGCTTCTCAGCATCCGATTATACAAGGCTGCTCGTACACATCCAATGTACTGCCTATACCAATAAGTATAGCAAATACTGAACGATTACAGGCCAAAGCTCATAGCTAAAGCGGTTATCTTGAATAGCCGGGTTATTTCGTAGACAGTGATTGGCGGTGATTGGCGGTGATTGTGGCGTGAATAGAGGAAGATACGGGCGAAGAGTGATGATAGTTTGGGGATGGAGTGTTTTTGGTTTCGTGTGAACTATTCAAGCCACAGCAGGGTGGCTGTATTCTGTGTTGAGCGTTGCATATTGTGCATATTAGCCACATAATGGTGTGGCTTGAATCATTGCTTTATATAACCTGCGGATTGCAGCAAACATCACGCTGGGACGGCAGCGGCAACAGCAAGACGACTACCCAATCAAAGACACAAACAAAATGATTTCGTTTAGTCATTAGACTGGATTATATGTAGCGAAATTATCACGTATTGTCTTATGCAACGCGGGTTGACATTATTGTCTCGTGAATCGCCCGTTGATGCGAGGGAATGAAAATATAAATTTGGTTTCTCTGTCAAGAGATTCCTATCATGCGGAAATGCCCAAAAAATATAACCTATAAGATACGCTTTTTATGGTCTGCTTCTAACGCCAAAAAATTGAAATCTATCTAAGGAAGTCACTGTGAACGATAAAACAAAATGGTGTCAACAAACATAGCCCCAAGTCTTACAATGCTTCAAAAGATATCTTCTATCTCATGGGCTGAAGTTGGCACAACGTTATTCCGATATCCTCGAAGTCCAACTTGAAGGGCTTCCCTGATGATGCCTGACTGTTCCCTAAGATTCAAGCACTGACGGAGGTTCGACAAATTTCCACCCTGGAATTCACAGTTCCGCATCCTACCCATTTGTAAAACAGGTCTATTGGTTCTGAGAGAGCTGGATGCATAGATTTCGGATGATTTCATTGTTGTGGGTATGAAGAGATCTTATCGCAATATGCATGGTGCCGTATAGCGGTTCTTCGAGACTATGCCTTGGGGTGGTTCTAGAAAACGGAGCCGTAGATCCTGTGTCTTTACTCCAAGTTGTTTTGGCTACCATCGCGTGGCATATACTCGATACTTTCGGCGGATAAATTATCAAGAGCTTCTTCAGGCAGCTAAAGTATAACTATGTTAGCTCAACCTCCACTTAGTTAAAGGTCCAAGTCCAGATGACAAACCTCTCCAGCAACCTTCGTAGCATAGACACCAGGGACATATTTGTCCAATCTCAGCCACTTTGCGATCCAGCTTTCAGTCGGCTTGTCAATGCTAATGCAGCCTTCGTAAATTGGTGATGTGCATTCTTGAGCGAGATCCTGGGACGAGATGTAGTCCAGAACGGGATGACAATTCGGGCAGCCTTTCCGCGTAAATTCCTGTAGTCTCGCGAAGGCGGTGAGCAGCTACATCTTCGAAGGATTCAACGCGAGAACAGGAGTACATACGTCCATGGTGAGAACGATGGCGCACACCATACATGCGCGTAGATATCGGAAATGGTTCGAGGGTACGGCACGCCACTTGTAGTCTGGATTGGCGGAAGCCATGATGCTGGTCCAGATAGAGCTAGATATATCGATGTCTCGAGGGCAGAAGGCTACGGTATGATGACACGGCGTGGTGGAATTCGGATGGCAAGGCTGGATGACAGAATCTGGACAATGCGATGCGAACAAGGTTGGTGGTTGGTTGAAGAGACGAAGGATGCAGCTCTACTTGGCGGCCGCATTTCAATCAACGCACCCACGCGCCCTTTCAACTTGCATAACTCCACTCTGATATTACAGCTACATACATCGTGCTCCACCACCGCAATAAAAATCTCAAAGACGACCTTATGAATATTGGCCCGACGCGAGAGAGACGGGCTTGCTTGAAGACTCATCGCGCAGGCAGTTGCCCTGATTTTGAGTGTCATTGACAACTCCCGATTGGTCAAAGGGCGGGACAAGATTTGCCGTGCGTCGTCGGGCATGGGATCGGTCCCCAAAACACTCCGACCTTGTTAACGTTAGCCTATTTTGTACTTGTAAGCAACCCGTCTTAATAATCAGCCCGGTTCAACTGGCAGAGGCATGGCCGCCGCCCTCCCTGAATAAAATCCACCGCAAACGACCTTCGCATTCCTCTGGTTTTGAAGACCAGTTTCATCCGAACCTTACGTTCCTCCCTTCGCGTTCTTTCTTGTCGTGGCCTGAAAACTTAAACTGTCCGTTGTTTTGAACGGATCTTAGGATTGCTTTGCTCATCTGTCCAGTTTCTTCAAGCGATAACAACTAGGTCATCGCACATGCGAAGCTTTCTGGTTTTCTGGGCAACAGAAATTATACCACACATGCATCTTTGAAACAACCAACCAAACACGATTTTTTTCCTCTAACCACGACAGTATATCGATCGATCGCGCTCAGCAGACATCGCGTCTGCCTCTGGCGACGATGGGAAAAGATGGAGGCTTCTGGTGCTCGGATGCCGACGGTTGGGGCCCGTTGGGCCCTTTCGGGAGTTATCTCACGACCTGCTTCATCGAATCGGTAATAGACGGAGTTAACGCTGGAATGGTTATACTGGGTCTTTACGAACTATATTCTCTATCTAAAATGAGTGTCTTGCCTGTGCGCAAAGACTGGAACTATTGGTCAAAGCTGGTATTTACACTTTTGCCTCATCGAATACGATATCAGCAGGTCAGGTTACTAACAATTGTGCTAGCTTCTTGTCGGTTTGCTCTTCCTCTCCACAATTATACAAGCCGCCCTCACAGTCGAATATGTCGAAGGATGGGCTGTCGATATTAGCTTCTACACGTCTCTCTTTAGCCTCGTCGCTATTGGCATCTCGTTTGCGATACATCACTTTGAGCACTTTCGGAAACCGGTCTCGAGCGGTATCCTCCTCTTTTTCTGGCTCTTTTACATCATACTATACGGCGTGAGAATGCAAAACTACATTGAGACCGAAGAGTACAAAACTCACTTGCCCGTATTTATCGTCTTTGCAGTTTCTCTCGGGTTTATCGTAGCGGTATTTTCCCTTGAGTGGATGGGACCAAAACCAAGACATGCATACGACGCTATCGAAGATGAGAACTGCCCAATTGCCGAGTCGAATATCTTTTCTATACTTACCTTTGGATGGATGACGCCACTCATGCAACGGGGTTATAAGGCTTTTCTTACGGCCGATGATCTATGGGATATGAGAGACGAAGACTCGACCCATACAAACGGATATGTCCTTAGCGAAGCATGGGAAGCACAACTTTTGAAAGAGAAGCCGTCTCTATGGCTCGCTTTTGCTCGAGGATACGGCGTTAAATTCGGTTTCGCTGGTCTGTTCAAGATTGCCCATGATATTCTCGCATTTGTGCAGCCGCAGCTTCTACGATATTTGATCAATTTCATCCAATCGTACAGCACCGCTGATCCACAGAGACCCACTCGAGGCTTATTGATCTCATTCGCAATGTTTTTTGCTTCTGTTCTTCAAACCACTGCGCTCCACCAATATTTCCAGCGCACATTCGAGATCGGTATGCGAGTTCGTGCTGGCCTGTCATCGGAAATATACAAGAAGTCCCTTCGTCTATCTAACGAAGGCCGTGCCGCCAGGACTACGGGTGAAATAGTAAACCTAATGGCCGTTGACACCGCTAGGTTGGAGTTCCTCGCGCAATACGGTCAAAATATTTGGTCTTCTCCATTCCAGATCATAATATGCATGATATCCCTTTACGAGCTCGTTGGCTATAGCATGTTTGCTGGTATCGCCGTCATGATTATCATGGTTCCCGTGAATTGGCTCATTGCCCGCCTAATGAAGAAGTTCCAGGTAGCGCAGATGAAGAATAAGGACGCGCGTACCCGCCTTGTCGCAGAAATCATCAATAACATGAAGAGTATCAAGCTTTACGCATGGGGTGCTGCATTCATGGGCCGTCTCTCTGATATCAGAAGCCGAGAGCTGAAGACTCTTCGCCAGATGGGCGTCACTCAGGCATTCGCAAATTTTACCTGGACTACATCACCATTCTTGGTTTCATGCGTGACTTTTACAACATTCGCGCTAACCAGCAACAAGCCGTTAACAACAGAGATTGTATTCCCAGCGCTTACGCTGTTTAATTTATTGACTTTTCCGTTAGCCATGCTGCCCATGGTTATGTCGATGTTGGTTGAAGCCGGCGTCGCGGTCGACCGATTAGCCTCTTTCTTAAAGGCCGAGGAAGTCCAACCTGACGCTGTCATCCGTGAACCGGCAGCTACTCACCATGGAGATGTTACCGTCAACGTTGTGAATGGAAGGTTTACCTGGAATAGAGAGTGGACCGACGATAAAGACGCCCTCAAGAATATTGACTTCACAGCCAAGAAGGGAGAGCTTTCCTGTATCGTCGGTAGAGTCGGACAGGGGAAATCTTCTCTTTTGCAGGCAATACTTGGCGACCTCTGGAAAAAGAACGGCACTGTCACCGTCAAGGGCAACGTGGCCTACGTCGCACAGCAATCGTGGGTCGTCAACGGCACCATCAAGGACAACATTCTCTTTGGCCACCGTCTTGACCCTGTTTTCTACGAACAAGTTATCAAAGCTTGCGCTCTGGTTGACGATCTTGCTGTTCTCCCGGACGGCGACCAAACCGAAGTTGGCGAAAAAGGTATTTCGTTATCAGGTGGCCAGAAAGCCCGTCTCACTCTTGCCCGAGCGGTCTATGCCCGTGCAGATGTCTATCTACTTGATGATTGTCTCTCCGCAGTTGACCAGCATGTTGGTAGACATCTGATCAACGAAGTCCTCGGTCCAACTGGTCTCCTCTGCACAAAGACGCGAATAATGACTACAAATCAAATCCCCATCCTCATGGTAGCAGATTACATTACCATGATCAAGGAGGGTGAAATTGACGAGCATGGCACTTATCAATCAGTTATGACCTCCAAGCGTGACATCTACAATTTACTCAAGACTATTCGTGAAAACGCAGATGAAAATTCGAATAGTGATGATGCTCTCACACCCTTGAACACTGATACCTCTGCGAATGTCTCTGATGAGGAAGAGCAACTTGACAAAGTGGGCGGCCTTCTTTCCTCGCAAGGTGTTCAAAAGAGGAAAACACGGACATTCAGCGAAGGCACTCTTCGTCGTGCTTCCGTTGCAAGCAACAAGAAACGAACTCGCGG
Organism: Dactylellina sp. 'tibetensis'; assembly: GCA_036971435.1. Taxonomy (NCBI): domain Eukaryota; kingdom Fungi; phylum Ascomycota; class Orbiliomycetes; order Orbiliales; family Orbiliaceae; genus Dactylellina; species Dactylellina sp. 'tibetensis'. The sequence continues at coordinate 675,331 of JAKDFA010000013.1, forward strand.
CTTCTTTGATGAAGAGGACGGAAAAGTCACAAAACAGACCAAAGAACATCAGGAGCAAGGCAAAGTCTCGTGGGATGTTTACAAGGAATATGCAAAGTCATCCAACCTAGCTGCAGTTTTCATATACGCCATAGCGTTGATTGGTGCACAGACAGGACAAGTCGGATCCAGCGTTTGGCTTAAGAAATGGTCGGAGTATAATGACACACATCAGACCAATGGTCATCTTGGACTCTGGATTGGAATGTATTTTGCGATTGGTTTCGGGGCAAGTGCAATGGTCGTTGTTCAAACCCTCATCCTATGGATTTTCTGCAGCATTGAGGTAAGCATACCCCCCTACGAGCGAGATCGGCCTCTCAATATTGCAATTTGCTAACTAGTATGGGTTTTATACAGGCAGCCCGAAAGCTCCACGAGCGCATGGCGAAATCCATCTTCCGATCGCCCATGTCGTTCTTTGAAACCACACCCACCGGACGAATTCTAAATCGATTTTCAGGTGACGTGTACAAAGTTGATGAACTCCTCGCCCGCACGTTCAACCAATTGTTTGCAAATGCCGCAAGATGTGCCTTTACCTTTATCGTCATATCATGGGGTACTCCAGCGTTCATCGCTCTAATCGTCCCATTATTGTTGTTGTACTTTTATATTCAACGTTACTACCTAAACACTTCCCGGGAACTGAAACGCTTGGACTCTGTATCAAGAAGTCCTATCTTTGCGCACTTCCAGGAATCCCTCGGGGGGCTAGCAACCATCAGGGCATACCAGCAGCAAGACAGGTTCGGTCATGAGAACGAGATGCTTGTCGATGGGAATCTACGAGCATACTTCCCGTCCATTAGCGCCAATCGTTGGCTAGCTGTCCGTCTGGAATTTATTGGTTCAGTAATCATCCTAGGTGCAGCAACTTTTGCAGTGATCGCCGTTAGTCGAGGGAGTTCACTGTCTGCTGGAATGGTGGGTCTGTCTATGAGTTACGCGTTACAGATCACGCAAAGCTTGAACTGGGTGGTCAGGCAAACGGTCGAGGTGGAGACAAATATCGTCTCTGTCGAGCGAATTTTGGAATATGCCAGGTTGAAACCCGAAGCCCCAGAGGTTCTAAAGAAGAATCGGCCGTCGGTTGCATGGCCTACAAACGGTGGGGTGCAGTTTAGGAACTTTTCCACAAGATACAGGGAAGGCTTGGAGCTCGTGTTGAAGGATATCAACATCTCCATCAAGCCGAAGGAGAAGATTGGAGTCGTGGGTCGTACGGGCGCTGGCAAGTCTTCACTAACGTTGGCTTTATTCAGAATTATCGAAGCTGTGAAGGGTAACATCGAAATTGATGATGTCAATACTTCATTAATTGGGCTATTAGACCTCAGAAAGCGGTTGGCAATTATTCCACAGGATGCAGCGCTCTTCGATATGACTGTCAGAGAGAACTTGGATCCAGCTGGGGTAAGAGATGACACGGAGCTATGGAGTGTTTTGGAATTGAGCCATTTGAAAGAGCATGTCAGCAAGATGGACGGGAAGTTGGACGCAAAGATTCACGAGGGTGGGACCAACTTGAGCGCAGGACAAAAGCAATTGATGTGCCTTGCTCGGGCGCTGTTGACACCGTCAAATATCTTGGTGTTGGACGAAGGTATGTCACCATCCTTTCGGTTTATTGTTCTCTTTGGGTTGGAATGTGGCATTTTGAGGAGACGAGTGCGAGGGGGCTCTACTCCAGGGTTCTCCGAGACTGTTGAGACAGTGGGGCTACATGGCTTGTGATATCTGCGGCAAAAAGCCAATAACTGATAATTTCCCGAACGAATTTAGCCACTGCTGCCGTCGATGTGGAGACTGATATGGTAAGTCAGCCAACTCCTTTGGATGCACTCTAAATTCTGTGGATGACATCCTCGGATGACATGAGATGGGAAGCTAGCACTCTTGCTGACTAGGGTGTGTGTTTACAGGTGCTACAACGAACTATTCGCGATGAGTTCTCGGATAAGACAATGATTACCATTGCGCATCGAATAAGTAAGTGAAATTTCTCCATCTGTATTCTACCTAATGACCCTTGCTGTTTGAAGACCCTGGTCCCCATACCCGCGTTTTAGAGGCATTGTGGAAGTGACATTTGCTCGGTATCGTCCGACTTGAGATTACGGAGCATGGGTTCGAATGCTTGTTTCCTCTTCGATACGATCTCATGGGTCTGAAAAGACGATACGGAATCCTGTCGTTGGGCGTTTAAGATCATTTGTGCATATATAAGCACAACCCATGTTCACTCACCCAATTTCCGCCAATTTAGTAATCACAATGATGCAAGGGTATATAATTGGCTAACTTCGGGCTATTTCTAATTGGATAGATACAATCATGGACTCTGACCGCATCATTGTTCTGGATGCCGGACGAGTCGCGGAATTTGATACACCGGCAGCGCTACTTTCGAAGGGCTCTTCTAGTTTGTTTTACGGGCTTGTGAAGGAAGCGGGATTGCTGGAAGATGCAGCCGCAGCCCCAGCGGCTGGGAGCGCATCGGCAGCAGCCAAGGATGACGGAAGCATCAATGACGTGAAGAAGGACGGCGAGGAGAGCAGAAAATAAGGCCCATTTCGCAAGGGGCCGCAAAAGTTTGTAAGCGGATTTGCTCGGTGCAACCAACCTGCCATTTTTTAGGGGGACGAGACATTAATTCCATACATATATGCTACCGTGTTTGCACCGTTTGAAGAGTTGGGGGCGCTGCCTCTACATACATATCGGCGGGGACAGGACGGCTATAGCAGATTCGACATTATTGCATATGGGAAAAGATAGACCAAGGGGGCGAGGACCAGGCGATTATGCATCTAGCTAGATGTGGGTGTGGGGTGGTGTGATAGTTTATGTTCTGGGATTCCATCCTGTGTGTCTGTGTTTGTAAGCGGCGTCTGCCTCTTGGACCGATATGAAAATATGTATTTTTAACAAAAAAGATTGCAATCTTGAGATACCTTATGACGCTATGCTTGCGAAAGGAGTTCCCTTGCAAGTCCGCTTCGTATTATGTTACAGGCATTGAGTATTACCTGCGGATTCTCGTGAGAGCTCTGCGGCATTTTCTTTTTTGTTTTTGTGAGCCTCTGGCAAGTCACTCGATCATGGCAAGTGTCCATATGTGCTGGAAGTGGCAAGAACAACTCCTTTCCTGCGACAATAACATCGCCAGTTCGATACAATCTGTGATGGAGGGCTGGAGTTCGAGAAAGCGACAGGGCTGGTTTATCTCTTTAGGCGAGGGGGGTATCTCGAGACAAGGAACCTCGGACGTAGCAGCGCATCGGAACTCCCCCAGAATATAGTCTGCGGTTTAATATTGATAGTTCGCCCAGCTTGCATAATCCACATGCCAGCGCAGCTTGGACGTGTCAGCAACCGGCCAGGAACATGTTAACAACACGAATCATATCCTGCGAAAGGAAGAAGAACAATAGAACACTTTGCGTTTCTTACGACACGAATACGGGATTAGATAAGAAGAAGAAAAAATAACAATAAAAAAAATGAGACGCAAGCTTATGCTTCCCTTTTTTTTTTAGAAATATTCCTAACTTTGTTCTGACGTCTGGACGCGTCGTCTGGTGGAGGTCGTTCTCGTTTCTTTTCTTTTTTCTCTTTCATCAAAGGTATCTTGAACGTAAGATAGGAAGTACCAGATACTTTCCAGGTAAAATAAACAAAAAGCGGGTGAGGATACAGCCGGATTAACTGTTTCTCACAAGGAAGCTTCGAAGATGTGGAGAGACCGTTGTCATATTGCTAGGTTATTCAAGTCGAAACTTTTCTCACTACTACCGTACCGCTCCATAATTGGATCACGATTGCCTCATCCAGCTCACCGCTTCATGCGATCTTTTTGTATATTTGCTAGAGTATTTCAATTCTTGCTTTCGAAAAAGAAGAGCTCTAGCGCATGGCCTATATGATGCTACCACGCAGTAGTGCTTACCGGTGTGGATTCTATCCACTTGTCCGAGTCGCAATGTATCGGGATGTTAGCAATCGCAAGATGGAATTCTAGGATTTGGTCCGTCGGTTAAGCCGCTACCCCGGCCATAGTTTCCCGAGAGTGCGCATAACAAGTCTTTTGGACGGACGGGAGGGGAAGCGGCACCTTTTGCAGTGCTGGAGAGAGAGAAAAATGGAAACAGAGATGGAAATAAGAGTGGGAACAAGAACTGGACCGTAGAGAGCCGGAAAAGGTCGGTAGAGTAAGAGACCAGGAGAAGCATTTGCACGGAGGGCTGATTTCCTCGATTCTGAACTATTGTCGGTTCCATCGTTACATGTATACAGATGCGCATGCGGTATAGTTCGCAGTACCTTTTTTTTTTTCTTTTACAACCACACGTTTCCGGTATTTGCAGGGGAAACAATACTGCCCTGAGAGGCTGAGTATAAAGTTCGACATAAAATCTATTTGAGATTTTTAGAAGATCTATTATGCGAGCGGCACGCGAAAGGATCAAATGCATATAAATCGATCTGAAGTTTTAAGATTAGTATTCCAAAATCCTCTAGTTCTCTGCTTGAGGCCGATGCCCTCGGGATCCCTTACTTCTATTTCAGGCTAGGGTTCCCTGTTCAAGGTGTGCACTGACGCTACAGGAAGCTAAAGATGATTGCGGAGGCGAGCTTGGGGACTATTCTCATGGCAGTGCAGAAAAATGTATCACCTTGCATCACTACAAGGAGCGACAATCGTGTTTGTAGATATAGTAGCTAGTACTATACTATCAGACGATTAGCCCTTTGATGAGATGGAGCCAGAAAGTTCTTTCGACATCTATAGCTTAGCGCTGCAGTAGGGCGGATTCCCAGCTCTTGCCTGAGCTGTAGCTAGCTAGCTAGGGGAAAATAGGGAAAATGGAACTCCTCAGCAGGAATGGCCATGCAGACCTCCTCGATGAGAGGCGAGTCGTTTCCACGTAATCTAGAGTCACGGCAGCGTTAGCTCTTGGCCCTGAAACCCGTTAACCGGCCAAGAAGACGAGATGGCACTTGCAGGCGATAGTTATTTACAATCTAGGCCAGGAGTAAGCTGAAATTGCGAAGATAGCTAATCTAATTGAAAGGGTCCTAACTAGCTATCAACGTAGAGATCTTGCATTGAGGGTTTTTAAGACATGAGGGATGAGAGATGAAGGGTGAGCCGGCGAAAAGGGTCCACACCATCTTGGCAAGTATGCTTGGCAACAACTAGATGCTGGCTTCAATGGGACACGGAGCCTTCCGCACAGCTAAAGAGGTTTCCGCTGTGGGGCCTTTGCCTGGTCGTGGCTTTCTGTCGGCTGGCTCCTGACTAGATAAATTAGGACCCGTTACGTATATTCATTAGCTCGAGGGGTCGCTTGAGATTCGCGAAGTGCTGTTAGGCTGGCCAAGATAACAAACACGGCTCCGCAATTAGGCTAGCACCCAGCGTTCGAAACATACTGCTACAAGTTGTGCCTCTCAAGTGCAACTTGAGTCTTTTACACTCTCGGAGCCAAGTTCCGGCGAATAAACGTGGTCCATGGGTCATTGATATCACGAACGGGTGATCTACGCTGCATGGAAACTGGGGGAGGGGGAGGTATTTGAAACGCCACGCATATGCTGCACATGCGAGTTTTCGAGAATCCTGGGCCCTATAGCTGGGAGTTATACAGACGGGTGGACATCTTGCAGAGGATTTGATAGGATTCGGGACAGTTTTCGGAAGAGCAATTATATCATTCCAACTTGAGTCCAATTTAGAGTACAAATAACAACATTCAAACTTCAGATGATAACTACCGCGCCAGATTGCTTGCATGGATGTGTAAGCGCTTGTAAGCATGGGCTTGAAGGCAGCCTTACCGAATTTCTGCCGAAGTCACCGCGGCATAACCTTTCTAAACATGTCAACCATGGAGCCACTCTGCCTTCTCGGCCTCTCGATTTCCTTCGCTCTGTGGTTAGAGAAACATGTCAATCAGCGGGATAAATGATACTGCGATAACGCTTGCTAGATAATTAAGACGAACAAGGATAACCAGTGCAGTATCGTTGTTAAGTTAAGGCTTCTCAACTACCTCCCACGAATACATTTATCGAGTTGAAAAAGGAAACAGCAGATAGAACTCGCTAATCATCATCAAACGTACCTGTTTTTTTTGGTCTATACGAAGCGCAACATTATGTTAGATATTTTTGTGCCAGCCAAACATAGCAGATCGAAGAGGGGTACGGCGAGGGGTACGGCGAGGCGAAATAATAGGTATTGGCGGAAATAATAGCACATGCTGCTATATAGGCTGTCTTCACTTACCACCAGTAAGCATCCCAAACGCGCTATTGAAGGTTCTCGGACAATAAATTATTAGCACACCATCTTTTATTTCGAGTAGTAGCAATAGAAGGGAAGTAATAAGAATCAAAAGGGAAGGAAGCTGCGAGAATGCCTGCTATCCTTGCCAACTTTAGCCAATAGTCCATCTACATCTGTATCCATAATTCGATATCGTGCACAGCTAGCTTAAACGAGTGGTGGAATACGATGCAACGTTCCACAGCACAGTAAGCTGCGGTTATCTTAAGCGGTATATGCTTTGAAGCGCAGGACCCTTACGTCTTAATTTTAGCATCCACACGCTCGGATGACACTTCAGGCAGCTGATGGTTGCCTTCAACCGCCTTTTTCCACTCAGCTTTTTCCGCCTGAATGTTCCCTTGGTTCTGTTTCTCGGAGTCTAGATGGTAGACCGCTTAGCTATGACCCTTCACGATTTTGATTTTGATTTTTTTGCCAAGCACAATGACAGGGTTTCTACGAGAATTTTTGCGTGGATCTTGCTGGCCCGGTTGCAATATAGCTGGCTCAGGGTGCTTTTTTCTTTTCTTCAGATTCAGATGCATGCATCAAGACTGAATAGAGCGTATCCGTAGACGTATCACCAAGATATCTAGTGCTTACCACCAAGAATCATTCCCGTTAAACTAGTTGGTAAAGAATTATCAGCTTCACATGCGAAAGCCAAAACAGTAACAGCAAGGCTAGAGCACGTAGAACTGGTTGCGATATCAGGTGCCAAGGAAGACACCGATGGCATGGATCCGCTTGGAACGATGGGGCCACATGAAACATAGATCATATCTTCGCTGGGATTTCATTGGCTGTATTGTGCAAAAACGTTGCAGCTTTGCAATAGCGAATGTGGTTTGCAATCAAAAATACCCTCTTGATGGATTAAATTCAACTCCGGAAATGGTGTCCACACCTGTCAATCTTGCCATGTATTCGCTCTTCGCGAGCTTCTTTTCGGACAGCCTTCTGTGCCTCCTCGATCTCTTCGGCGCCAGCTGTTTGGTGCTCTTTACCCACCGATTGCCAGGATTCAGCACCCGTGATATTTCCGATAGTCTGCAAATAGCGCGATAACCCGTATGTAACCGGGATTTAACGGTGAATAATCAGCCTCGCCATGATATATGTCTTGTGAGGGTTGAGAGTTCCTTGTGAATAGGACAAAGGAGGAGAGGAGAAAGAGGGTGTCCATTCACTGTGGTACACAAGGAGGCGTTCCTGCAATGCAGACCCTGATCCTCTGTACTTGCACCTACCGATTCAATCGTTCCTTGCAGCTGTGTAAGGCCACCTGTAAGCTGGGAAGGCTCTAGCTTGGAGGAGGAGGAGGTCTGATCGGATGCCATTTTTGTTCGCCTCTCTAATTTTCCTGAGCCTCGGAGTTATTTTCCCAAGATGTAGTATGTGTACCGCAGCCACAGCCTACGCCCAGGCTCGTATAGGAGAGCCTAGCAACTGTGTAGTTACGTTTTACGCAAACAGCAAGGTTCAAAGAGTCAGTGCTAACGATCGGGGCCCGAAAGTGGACGAGGGCAGAGGCTAAAAGACGCTTGAGTGTCGAGGTTTAAAGAACCGAGGAGGCTCGAGGTGAGATGGAAAGCGTTGGTACGGGTCTTTTGAAGACTTGCGCAGTGACGTTCTGTTTGTTCACGAAACACCCCCTTCCTCCACCTTCAACCGCCAACTCAGGCCTTGTCTGATGCATGCTATATCCAGGGTATACTGGCTAGGGTGGCCCGAGTTCCATGCGTGAAATCCCAGCCGGTGGCAGAGTGGCTCTAATTAATTGCTTGATAGCATGCCCTTCTATTGCTCCGTGCTCACTCACTCGACAGCACCAATTTAGAATCTGGGGTAAATGTGCACGGAATTCGAACCGACGCTGGTAATGGCGGAGTCTCCTCAACGTTCGATGAGAGGAGGTAAGTCGTGCCTTCCTTCTTGGTATGAACCAATATCATGTACGTACACAGCAACTAGGCTGAACACGCGGGTGTAGTGCAGCTTTCAATGGCCCACGTAGGCGTCCCGTTCATCGAGAGGAATGCCTCCATGGCGCTCTGGCTTGCAGATGGAATCGGCAAAAGTCTCTCAGTGCTCCGAAAATAGTGGAGAGACCATAGCAGACGAAATGTCAAATATGCAAATCTCAGGCTAGGCCAAGAGGTTTCCATAACCCCGGTTTTCAGCTCCTGCCCTTGCTCGTGGTCGACCCGTTCGACGATCCAGACGGCTCCATCGTATCGTCGTGTCGGTGCTGGTGTTTGAAGCCCAGCATTCAGGCATCCGATTTGTCCATCGCCAAGTGTGAAGTCTCGTGCCTCATGCACATATACAAGCCTCCAGCACGGTTCTAACTGAAGCCAAAGCTTTGCAAAGGAAATACATACTCGTCTTAGCTTTTCTGTTCAGTCGATGAAATCCGTTTCCGGGGTTGTTTTCGCTTGCACCTCTGAGTCCTTTTTCTTGGCAGCCTTATTCCCTCGTATTGTCTTGCAAACTGCGTCTCAGCCAGCCGAAAGACAGTCTGGGAAATTTCCCGTAACTAGTCATGGGAGGGAACCAGTCTGGCTTGCGTCGAAAGATCTTTGCTCTTTGTCCTTCTAGTCTCGGTCTCTCATGTCGATCATTAAGAGAACCCAAACAAAAAGGGTCTTAATCTTAGGGCCACGATGGTGTGTCATTCAAGCATTTTTAGTGGTGGCTTTCTCAACCGGACGCACGATGCTGGCTTCTCAAGATATCACTTACCATGCGCGGCCAAGCGAGTTGCTCTGTGTAACCCTCATTAACGAGGCTGATTTTTCTGCTTTCTGGAGTGCACTTAATGGCAGGTTCCTCTGACTAGCTTCTTTTGCAGTCGGAACGACATCGAGAGCGGTTCAATTCAATCTATCTCCGTACATGCATATGACGCATCTACTGACAGCAATCGGACTGGATCAAGAGGCGGTTATCCCCCAAGTTTATTGCAAATGAAGTAGTGGCTAAGCTGTATGACCTGTTGTTGCCCATAATGCTAGAGACTTAACGTTATCGAGTACCATGCTTCTGGATTCGCACTTCCCCTTCAGCTTGAAGGAATAGGCAGTCTGATAGCGCAATGGCCCCAGCTTGGCCAGGGATGGCTGGCCCCTAATTGATGTTGTTCTTCCGGATTGCGGAGAGAACCGAACTGGCTCTGAAGCAACGAGAATCCCATTTCAAAGAGCATGTTAGCTATGCCACACACACGCACACGATTGTATCCCTTCTGCGATGATGCCTCAGCGAAAAAATTGTCGGCTGGAAGGAAGAGAAAAACGCTTCTTATCGAATTAAAGACGATGTTTCAACGCAAATACGCCCATAGGAACAGGGGTGGCATCACTGGCTGCACAGATCTAGCATTATTGTTGGATCTAGCCAGCACACAGGCCATTGTGTTGGTTGATACGCAGCAACCCGAGCCCGAATTTCCTTCCCGCGGACTAACTTGTCTCAGCGGCCCAGTTAGTTCCTCTCTAAGCCGCTTGAAGATTATTTTTCAGTGATGGACTTTAGGCGATGCCTTCCGACGGGAGAACTGAAGCTATTCATACCAGGGTCACAAACTATCTGCTATATTTCCGGGGCTCATAACGAACATTGATGTGTTAGCACTAAGAGAAATATTGAACATGTCTGCGGGTCATGGTTGGGGATCTCATGGCTGTCATTCGGGATTTTTTCTTCTTTCACAGAAGCAAAACATCGCCCCAGAGATGGGAGAAAAAGGAAATAACCGAGCCGAGCTGACACCAAACCCAACTGCATGCATGGTCAAGATCGAAAGGACCCACAGCACGGTCGAAGTCACAGGTACATGGACAAATATGTACATGGCCTTCAACTGTGCTCAGTCGCCCTGCAACCGGCCCCCTTTGGGGTAACCCTTGCTTTGAGGCAGATAGGTTTGGAAGGATGAACGAAGTCGCTCGATAGTGGAGTTGGCCCTATTTATCTATCAGGCGTTGTTCCTCTCCTCTAAATTTACTTTGTTTGCTCTGCTCGTATCCATTCTTTTTGGTTTTCCTCGGTATATATATTATTGTTTAGTTTCTCGGTTTCTCATTTAGTGTTCATACCTCGTCGACTCGAAAAGTACCAGCCTGTCCCGAGACGGGTAGCAGCCGACGAAAACACAAAGCAAGCAGATACCTGCAAAGTTCCGTCCAGAAGGGTATCATTGAAACCTACTGGAACTCAAGTCAGAGCGTCCCGTCCAGTTCAAAGGATGGATTAACATTAACCACGGCTACCTGAGTGTTCGTTTTTACCTCTTTCCCTTCTTTTGAACAGGATCTTAGAGTCCAATCCATCTACAAGACCCGCCTGAACCGACAGCATGAGTTTCTAGAATTGTTTATATATAGCCCGCGTCTCGGTTCCAAAAAGCAGGTGGTTCCAGCTGCTCTCCCATCGCCCCAAATCTCGGTTTATATTAGGCGAATATCTCGACGTTAGACCGGTCTCTGCTCCTTACAATCGCTACACGGACTTAGTTGCCAATTTACATACCCATAGCCTCTGCGACCCATGACCTACTATTGACAAGATGGTCAATAGGGACAATACTCCGCAGGTAAATACCCAAACCTACTTTTCATCACGTCATGGTTTTTTTTTTTTGGCGGTGCTGTCGTGTTTTAAGTTGGGGAACAAACACCAAAAAAAAATGCCGCATAGTATTTAAACAATACCCAATATCTGTAGTCTCTGTAGCCTTGAAATAAATCTACAACAAAGCTTTAAAGTTGGGCATTTAGAGAATAATTGGTACTAACGCGGCTACTACCTACAGATTTTTACAGCCTTGCGGGCTAACTTCCCTATTGGGACACAGTTTGCTCTGCTTGCTGTTACACCTGCTGGGAAGGTTACCACCCATACATCCGAGGTCTTCAAGCCTTACACCGAAAAATGGTATCATGACGATCTTCGTAAGGAAGCTACAGCGGCAGCCGCTGCTATCCCCGGCCGAAAACGTTCCCATGCAGTTCCCTTTATCAATACCAGTGGTGCGGGTGCTGAATCCGGGCCCTCAGCTGTCACAAATTCCAGCCAGATGATCAGTCCACCACCTGAAGAGACAATGGTTGACAACATCACAAGCACTGACGCGGTACATCCATCTCCGCTTTTTGGGCGCCCCAAAAAGAGGCAATGCCGGGTGCCAGTCGATTCACAATCTGTGAGCCAGGCCACTGGCAACTTGCAGAAAGGGGTGCGGCAACGAAAAGTGGGCGTCCCTAAACCAAATAAGGGCACCACGTATATTAAAAAAGAAGTTAGTGAGATGGATGTCGACGACGCAGAAAGAGGCTGGGAGACCATGGATAATTTGATAAATACGACAAGAGATGAGGACGAAGCCCATGAAGATGAAGAGATTGAGGAAGAGCCACCATTAGTGCCTCTCTGCATCGGGGATGAGGCTGCAGTCGCCACCTACTTGTGGAAGAAATTTGTCCAGATTCAACAGCTTGATTGTAAGATCATTGCAAAAGCGTGGGTCAAGGTTATTGAGCCCAAGAAACAGGCCCACAGCCCGTATAATGGAGGAGATGCTACTAGACCATGGTGGTGGCCGGTTGACGCACCACACAAGGAACCAGACCATCTTCTCAAGAATGGTATGAGATATAACACCACACCCTCATTAGCATTGTTCAATAAACTAATATTCGGGATAGCACGGATCCGAGTTTTAGTATCTTGTATAACAGACCAGCTTGTTCCGATTGCTCAACTACGGGCTGCGACAGATGAGACGCCTCTACGTTCCTCTCAGAAGGAAATTCTTCATGAGATGTATGACGTCATGGAACTGGATCAGAAAATGAGAGCGGGTAACTTGGGTATGTTTCATACATATGATGAAGCCTTGAAGTTGAACGACTTTGTTAACTTAAAATGAAGATCGGAGCCACGTCTGTCACGTCAAGCAATTCGTGAAAGGCAGCAAGAAGAGAAAGAAGCGTAGCCCCAAAACGCCAGCTCCGACTCAAAATAAAAAACCAACTATCAAAAAGGAATCCACACTCCTGGATCCAAATCCCGTCGAGAAAGAGGCTCAGATGGTCGATCTTTTCAAGGCCGAGGAGGATGAGGAAGCTGATAGTGTGTTGGTTCAGCCCCTAGGCTTGAACCAAATAATTCCAGGATGCGGCAATGGCCAGCCGCAGACTCGCGAATTGCAACTGGCAGTGTCGCGACGACAATCTGCTGGAGTCATGGGTGCGGCTAACCCTAATGACACTCCCGCTCTGGCCTTCCAACCACCACGAGCTAACAGTGTCCCGCCACTGCAGCATACATCCGATCATGTTGGTAACGGCTACATTCTTAACGGCCAGCCTTTTTCTGACCATAGCATGGAATCAAATACCGAAAGGTCAGACTCGCCACAACAACCATTCGAGTTCACGCCGAGCCCAACCACCGGCACCCTGGCGTCGCCAGTTTATACTCAGATGACCTCGCCAACTGCATCGTGTACAGTTATCACATCCTCAGCCAACTCTCAACCAAATGGATTCTCCTTTACGGGTATTGATGCTGCTTCGATATATACGGCTATAGTCCAGAACCAAATTTCCCCCAACCCAGCCGACATCTATATGGGATCCTCCACATACAACTCCGATGCTTACACCTCTTACGCTCTACAAGATGCACAGACTTTCCCCAGCTATCCTCAACAATATTATCCTAACACTACTGTTCAGGATACAAATATGATGGATGTCACTGGTGGCTATAATCCAGCTTTCCGTTGATTGCACACTAGCCATTGATATCTATAACCAATCCCACAAGGTGATTCTCACGATATCACATCCATCAACTAATTTACAAAGACATTATTACACAACCTTCAGAATATCGCTTTCTCTATTTTTTCGCTCTCATTGTGTTTTACGACGTATCCTTAATGAGTTCATCCTGGGATGGTTTTTTGCTTGGATTGCTTTAACGTTTGCAACTCAATTTGGCGGCAATGACCTTTTATATCCTATTCACTATTACGAAAATGTAACGCATGGTGGCTTCCTCATTACAGAGCTTCGTTACATGGCTTCTACTACTGCGACATCTCTCGATTTAATTTTGCCTACGGGCTACATATACTGTCTTTGCTTTCAGTTTTTTAATTTTCCCTTATAATTTTCTTATCTTTGGAGTTTTTACAGCGACGCTTTTATGGTGTTAGGATTGGATTTTGGGAGGATGGTTATATAATTTGTAAAATACACGTCACTACTTCACACGAGGTAAACTTTTTTTGGCCTGCAGAGGCATACTTAAGGCGAAATATCTTCAGAATATTCTCCAAAAAAGTATCACCTTTTTTCATCTTTATTTATCCTGTGCTTTTGTTAGCAGGTATTGATATTACACAAAGCAGTACCCAAAAGTTAATTTGAATTCCAATCATTTTTCAGATATCACTTCCCAAGTAGTCCCGGAATACAGTTCAATGCTAATATAGTTAAAAGGAACTCGCATTAGACTTCTAGATATAATTATATTGTGCTCGGGGTTTGTATCGCAAGGAAACTAAAATAGAGCCTGTTCAGGTAACCGATTTTCAATGCTATAGCTAGCGATAGTATGTCGAATTAACCTCGAAATCAGGAGCTCGAGGGAAATATGTCCAATAATAAAAGTTCAAATTTGAGGCCCCCCTGCCGGCACAACATGGGAGTGACTTCGACAACTCCCATCCATACAAAAATGGTTAATTCGTTGGATGTGAATTATATATATGGATTCCCGATGTAGGCGAAGCGGCTTGAATTTAACGGTTTGATTGGGTAACATTATATGCAATTTGAGGAGGCCTTTGGCAGTGGCAACAACGAAAATAAAGCTAAAATCGCTTTCGCAGGACTTATTAGCGAGCAATAAGGCAGGCGAAATTATACGTGGTAGCATCAGTATCATCCCTAATGGATTTAATTCGTTTATAGTAATGGAAACTGCTGTCTAGATTATGGTATATACAGGGAAAAACGGGGCGCATAATCTTAAATACAAAGACCTGCCTTCAGGATGTTCGCGACTAGTCCATCTTTTGCAGTGAGGTTATTTGAATGCGGGTAAAACGGGGTGATATCTGATTGTAGACTGTGTAAGAGATTTAAAATATCAATATGATCGACTCGTCGGTTGCGATATTCTGAAAAGGATTGACACTGAACTATGGATTGCTATGTAAAAAGAATTATAGGACTATCCAGTGTATATTGGAGACGGCTTATAGCTGCCGGTAGCCTACTATGGTTCATTCACGACCATCCTCCTGTCTAGCTGAAATGTGAACTCTGTTCTGTACTATAGCTTTTGGTATTTCTCGGAATTAAGGATGGAGAATAAGGGTGTATCCTGCAGATCAAATACACAACGGGCAGTTTATATCGGCAAGGATACCAATGGGTATCTGCTAGGTGGATTCTGTATCATGGACGATTTTTAGAAGCGGCTAGCGCATTATTCGCGAAATCGTCAGAATAGTCGTTGTATTTACCTACACCAAGGCTAAAGATAAGTGATGGTTGAATATATACATAATATACTTTTGACTGATCAAGACACTATGTAGTGTTCAGTTAACCTAAGCCCAGGATCCGCTGATATATATTTTTCATACTTGAGGGATCAAGAGTAAATAAAAAAGTCATCTACCTAGATAAATTTAAAGTGTGATCAGCATCCCCCAACAAATTTGAAAATGTGTAATCTCTTGAAAAGATTTCGCTCTTATCGCGGGATACCGGTACTTTCGGCCGGAGTTCGTTTTAAATTGTATCAAAGATGGAAAAAGAACTTTGAATCTGCGGGTTTTGAACCGGCACTTGCATTGCACTCCTAGCTGTCAGAAAGACCGCGTAGGAATCCAGAAAGGGAAGAAAGGTGGGGTACCTCATACACCGCGAAATTATTCGCAGTTCCCCAGAGAACTTGAATTTTTTTTTTTTTTTTTCCAGATTTTTTTTTTCAAATGCGTCGGGATGTAATTCTTGGCATACCGGCAACCGGATTTTTGCCAGCCTTTTCAGCAAGGAACCGAGCGGATGAGACTGCGGTTCTCGTCACCTCACTCGAGATCTACTACAAGGAGAGTCCTTGCTCGATTGTGCTTATCGTTGCAGGCGGCTGGTTGCAAATATCCCCGACGATACTCTCGTACGATCGTATTCGACTTGTCTGGTGACTTGCATTCTTCCTGCAAATGCGTCCCACTTGCAAATATGAGAAGACCTGTAAATACCTCTTAGCGCCCTGTATTTTTAGTAGCAAATTAAGGAAAAAGCTTGTTCGCGAAAGACCAAGGCGAATAGTTTGCACGTTTAATGCGGACTCACGAACACACGGCCAATATCAATATGATAGCTTGTTTGAAGACGACTTAAGGCTTGGATCGTGCGATCAAGAATATTTTTGTAAGATTTCAATAATTCCATAACTTAACATACTTTATACCCTGAATTAGCTCTCTATCTAAAATGTTGGATTTGTGGCATGACATTCAAGGGTCTAGTGACAAGGCAGTTCGGATTGCATTTAGGTATCCACACGTACTATATTGAACCATTTAGATTTGGTTTCAAATAATATGGGTTACATTTCCATATAGCTACTTGAGTGGGTATAGCGAACAATATATATCATTAAAATCTTTTGTATATAGAGTCCCCGAGTCATTCAATCCAAAAAAACTAGCGTCGAAACCACCAAAAAACCCCTTGCAAAAACCGACAACGCATGCGCTCGGGCGTTGATTGATTGATATGATTAATTGAAGCGGCCCAGGTAATACGTATGCGCATTTGCAATATCATATGTGGGAACACCTGATATTTTTTTACTAGTTCATGCTCAACAATTATTGCCAGAACCATCATTTTCTTTGGTTAATTTTGAGTGATGAATACTCTACGTCACTAGTTAGAAAAACCTGTTCCGATTTAACATCTGATTAGAGCTGCCTGATATAAGTCTTTGGCTTTAACTAGAATAGCGAATCAAAATCTGTGCCTTAAATGAATTTTAGCCTTGAGATTCTTTGGCCTTATATCATGGTTATATTTAATAACTAATTTCTAATCTTCGAACGGTAGGAGGTTACCTGTCTATTCACGAATACTTCCAATCAGAAGGTATTTCTGGGGCTGTCAGGTCTAGATGTTTTTTAACTTCTAGATACTGTCCGAATCTTGTGCTTTAACATTCGAAATGTTCGTCAACCTCTGTATTAAGTACGTTGGTTAGGAGGATTTACCATCTTGGCTACGAATTGCGAAACAGTTTTATAGGTAACTTTTTTATAGCAGAAACACATTCTAAAAGATGAGGTAATACCCGAGAGATGCCTCTCCTTGTCTTCACTGTCCTTGCCTTTGGACTTTTGGTAGCTGTTTTGTTAACTTACATTTTTTCGGCTTTCTAGAATTCATCCGAAATGCCGTCAGCGTGCATTCATTCCGGACTCTAACACTAGGCGAGGCTACCTCGGATTTCAGCTATGAGCCGAACGTAATGGCTTGTTTGGTGACAAAGGACTTCAGGCGGAATATTTCGAGTTATTGCGCGAGATACAGTATTGCGCTTCTTTTCCGATGGCTTGCTGATATTCGGTTTTCCTTAGGCTACGGCTGTCGCTATAATTTATAAATATATGAACACCTGATGTACAGAGGGTTGGTTCTCGACAATTATACGCGCCCAAAGAACCTCAAGGCAGAGAACAGTACATAATCATCAATTTGATCTTACTTACCAGCGACAACAAACTTCACAGAACCAATGGTGTCATTAAAACTTCAATGAAAAGAAATAGCATCCGGTCAATGGGCCAGACTATTTGTGAAGAAGTTAAAGAGGCTTGTTAACCTGAGGTATACTCTCCTTTGCAATGTTTGCACTTTTTGATCAAATGGGTTTCTATTACCATGTGCCAACGGAAGACGAGGCCCATAAATGGATGGAAGAAATAATGCACATGGGATAGCTTAGGTCCGGAAGAAGCGGTCGAGAACTAGCACCTCTGGTTGGCGGCCTTGGCGTCGCGAAGGTGTACTTTTTACCGGATAGGCATAAAGGATTTGTCAAGAGACGGTATTAGTTCCATGCTTCTCCTCCAAATATAATATTAAGTTTGGAGATGGCAAAGGGACTGCACGCCAAAGAAGTGCAGGAGATGGGGGAAAATTTTATCAGAAGCTCATCCTAGGACTTCGCGTAAGAGCCATCCCACCAAAAGCCCAAATAACTATTTACCCCATCGATTCGAGCATACATTTAGCAAAATTGAGACCGACAAAATTCTCGCCAGCTTTAAAAAGAAAGGAATCACTATCACCCATGCTTCAACCGCTGTATCAGCTATGGCGATTTTAGATCATTCAGGTGAGGAGCAAGGGAACTTGTGAAACTCATAACCTGTAAGTATGTGAGGTATGCTCCCGGCACTAAGCTATACGACGGTTCAGAATTTAGCGCAACATTTTACTGTGCAGCACCCCTCCGCGCCTTTCTGGTTTCTACGTCTAAGAGTTTCCTAGAATTGGCAAAAGAAGTAAAGGAGATATATGACTCGCAGAGATACAACCAGAATCACGTTGCCTCCTTCGGGCCATGGCGGAATTCATAGTGCGTCGGGTCGCCTCCAATCCAAATGCACTGGTCCTTTCAAGCAAGGTTTCAGTTTCACCCGCGGTTATTATGCAGCCTGGGCATAGCTGAACGATATATACGTGAGCCTGCAGTGGCCTTTTGGATTGATACAACGACAGCAGTTCCGGGTTCCGGGGTATTTGTATACAAATTCTAAGAATGCCTGCGATTCGTCTTCTGCTGCAACCTAACATTTCACAAAGAAGACAGTATTAAGAATTTTGTTCAAACTCTTATTCGTCGTATGTATGTACAAAGGATTAAGCATCGAATAAAAACAAAGGCTTGCAGCTCTTAGAGTTCACCGAATTTAGTTTAAGTTTCATCTAGTTCATTGTTCCTTTTGTAGGTCTTGAAAAATGCTGTACATGGTGAGGAGAATATCAAAGCTGGCTATCTCAATGTTGCAACTATCCTAGTTTTCTTTCTCTTTCTTAATTTTTCGTAGGTTTAAGAAAGGTGTTTTCTCGGATATAAAAACTTAAAGTGGGTTAACATTTTTTGGCATCTTAGTGATAATGCCGTATAGCTTCAACCTAATAAACATCTAAGAGCGGGATCCAAATAAGGATATGGTTTTTATATAGTGGTCTTTAGATCTGATTGAGGTTTTTTTTTTTTAACTTTTTAGTAAGACATTGCCAGAAAATATACTGAAATTCATCATACCAAGCTCATCTACTAAATTGCCTCTATAACTATCCACCCCATCCAAAAAAAAAACCACAACATCGCTCAGGGTTAGATATAAATTAGATTACTTCCAAATGAAGATCGGTTAGCTTAGTGCTGAGTAAATAGTGAACGAGAACCTCGTAGGCCAGAGGGCTTTTTCCAATGCTCGAGACTTATTAAACCAGCCTAAAATGAAAAAGAAAAAATTGGGAAGTAAAGTCAATGGAGAAATTTGGGGTTCTCAGCTGCGCGCAAACTGCATCCAAATCGTTGCGCCTTGTCTAGTATCTCCTTCGAGGCTTACAACTGCTTCCCCTAACGCTCGAGCCTGAGAAAACACCATAAAGGCATTTAAACCGAGCCGGTCATGAATAAATATTAGGGAAATCTTCCCAAAAAAAAAATCTTTCTCCTTGTCTCTTTTTTTTTTTTACCTCTTTCCGCTGTTTTCTCCTGAGATTTTCTGGGAGCATTTGGCCAAGCTATGTATCACGTACGGCACAGCAAGCTCATGAGATCCTTGGAGGTATGGTGACTTCTCAGTGAGCTCAGGCAGTGGTGTACCAACAGGAGTAATCCCTCACCTGAAAACTCACTGCATGTGATATCCTAGAAGATTTGGCAATTAGCAGCACACCCTCTTTGACGCCAGTAGAGACCTTCGAGTGAATTCTCTCGTATCATATCTCACGATGCATCATGCGAACGAATGCGAAGATGGGTTGCGAAAAAAGATGGGGCTCTACCTTGCATTGCATGGTAGACTTAGCTTAAGTCTCCACAATTTAGATCAAAGCAACCGTTTAACCAGCTGTAACCGAGAGGAAGCGATTCAATGTTCCAATAGAATGATTTAATTTCAACTTTAACTTTGTAATTGGTCACGCCAAGAATCGTGAGACGGAACAACCTCGGACTAGCAATAATCTCGGTGATTAGGCTTGGGTAATCGGCCAATTGCCAAACACGAGCTCGAGCTCGAGCTCATGCTGAGTTACACAGACTGAGATTCTTTGTTCGCTTCGCAGTGCAGTGAGGATGCATAGTTTGTCGCTATAAAGCACTTAACCGAATGATGATCTCACTGTAGCTCGCCGATGGATAAGTGTCCATTGAGGGCCCCACATATGAGCTGAACCTTGGGTTTTCAAAGCCAAGCTAGGGCGAACCAGATATAATATTGCATCGTCGATAAGGAATTGCCCCGATATGGCTTAGTTGCTGGGCATGTTGAGTCAATCGGAGAGACGACTCGAAATTACGGAATTGCATGCTCGGACCCACGACCACCTTGGACAGGATCTCCTAGGAAGAAGCCTGTGATCGATTGATCGATTAATTGTAGGTCGAGTTTTGATCCATCCGATCTCAAGATGGCTAGCTCACTGCACAATATCAATACTGACACGGGATAAGAATTAATACCTCCTCGATGTTCCCGAGTGTACCGCTACTTTGTACTTACTTGGATGATAGACCTGGCTCAGCCTTCAATTGCAAGGTCAAATTGCTCAGGCTGCTCGCGAAAATTGTGCCAAGCTAACACGGACGCAAGAGCTTACGAGAACGCCTTTGATATGGAGGTCCTCACGCAAAACGACATAAACACAGAGTAATCAGGGAACGGATCCACAAGTTTTATTTTCTATAAAACCTGAGAATATTGGGGTCCCTGCATGCGTATTATCTGGGAAAATTAGGCTCATTCGGTTTCCAAAATGAGGGGCAGTTAGCCGACACCAGAAAATTCGAAGCCGCATTAAATATTCCGAAAGGGAACAAACAGGATATTATGCTTTGTTTGAACTACCCGCACGTAAGAAGAAATGCAATTTGGACGCTACCATACTACTGACATAAGCTGCGACCGAAAAAATCGTACACAAACTCTCCCGGTTTGACTCCTTTATTACATAACGATCTAAATTGATCTCGGAAACGATATACACGCTTTTCTGGTTGCTATGGCCCCCTGTGCAGGAATGATGTGAAGATGCGGTGCAAGCGGTGCAAGCGGCCATTTGGTGGTTGGGTGTGTTGTGCTTGTAGCTGCCCCGGCAATTGGGCGGCCCCGGATTTCGTTAGCAGCCGTTCTTCCCATCCCTCGGCAAACCCAACGTCATCGATGGGGGAATTTAGATTGGATCGCATGCCCTCTTCATTCATTTCATCGCCTTTCAGTCTCTCAGGTTCCGATCGCGTGCGCGTAAATATTCGCCGACAGCATCCGCGAGTGCTAAACCCTATTTGAACGGTCGATGGTGGTGCCAAACCATGTAACAAGAGTGAGTCTGTATCACCGTTCGTAGCCACGAAAGCTCAAAAGCTCATTCACAATCTACAATAAGATAGTTTGGCTGCGGGAATCTTGATTACTCGACCCTGAGACCGACAACGAAAGATAACTCGCGACAATCAGAAGCCTCATATGAAGCAATACCAGACTTAATCAGCACGAAGTCATGGAACGAAAGGGCAGGCCGATAATCTCGATGACAACAAACCTTCCGACGAGGATGCCTTCGAATCTGGAATCGCCACCCATTTCTACGGGTATTCAGAGGAGGAGAAGTTCAGTATACAATACTATCCAAGATGTTCAGACTGAAATACTTGCTCCAGCGGCGAAAGAGAATGTCCATTGGAACAATATACCGCTAGCAATGGCTATCTTGCCTGCAGTATCCGGTTTATTTTTCACTAATGGCACACATTTCGTCGCCGACGTTATATTGCTGTTCCTCGCGGCAATCTTCCTACACTGGTTCATTAAATTTCCTTGGTGAGTATGGCTACTATCCAAAATCTCACCTGGAACCTATGCGTATTAATGCTATCTAGGGACTGGTATCACGATTCGCAAACTCTCCCAATCGACCCGGACCCGTTCATTGGTGTTATTTCGGAGGAAGACGAAAAAGATGAAAAGGGCGACGACTCGGATGTAGCTCTCAGGATTGGCCATAAGCGGAAAATCAACGACTTCTCCTATGGTGCAACTCTGGAACTCGAGAGAAATCGTAAGCTGGCACTATTTTGTTGCTTTTTAGGACCGATACTTGGGGCGTGGCTGCTCCACGCAATAAGATCCCAGCTTTCTCGTCCTGGCGAATCCCTTCTTTCAACGTTCAATATCACTGTTTTTGTCCTCGGTGCAGAAATACGCCCGTCAGCCCACGTTATCAAGATGATCCGCAGTCGCACGAAAGAGTTGCAAAACTCAAAATACAAACCTCCGCCGTCCAAAATCGATGAGATGAATCTGAGGATCGAAGATCTCTCAATCCAAGTACAGACTCTCATGACCGCTATAAATAGCGAAGATGAAATGCTCGGAAGTGTGAAGAAAGGTATCCAGCCAGATCTAGATGCACTAAACAGTGAGTTTGAACCTACCAAAGGATGTGGCAATCAAATATGACCGCACGGCTGCCGAAGCATGTGTCAATACTGAATAAACCACAATATAGGGGCTGTGAGACGCTATGAGCGGAAAGAGGCCTTGCAGTCTGCACAAACCGAAGAGCGGCTCGCGTATCTCGATCGTCGTCTGAATGACGCACTTACCCTTGCTGCAGCAGCGGCAGCATCTGCGCAGGATAACCGAAATAATTCGCTTGGTCACTTACTTACGGCTTGGATTGCGTGGTCGATCTCGATTCCTTTTATCATAATAATCAAAATTATTGCTTTACCAGTTAAAGCAATCGAAACTGTTGCCACACTCCCCCTCCACACCAAAGCGGGGCGAGCCCTCCTAGGGAGACACAGGAACGGAACATCCCGCGTGCACGATGCACCGGTAAGACGGACAAAACAAATCGCTGACGGGAAAACGAAACAGAAGAATAAACCTCGGTATACCTGATTAGTTCATTTCAGGCGGCAGGAGGAAGAATATATGCATGACGAAAACGATTGCATAGCGGATTCTCCAGCTTGCTTTCAAGCGAGATGTTTCTAGGCAAAAATATAAAAATAAACTGCGTTGCTGCATTGGTCTCTCAATTGCAGCGATAAAGGCTTCTGGAAAAACATTGTACTTTTCTGGCTGTTGAATGTACCATAACTTTAGTCGAGAACCGATGATTATCATTTGCCCGTCTTCCGAATTCCCTTTCTTTGACCTGATCATGACGTTATGGATTTTGCATTCTTAACATCCAAAGAAAAGAATGAAACCATGCCTTGTGCCCAGTGTCCTCGACGACCGTTGTACCTGGTCTTGCTCTCAAATTTACATGTGCCATGCGAACTGCCAATAGGAACCGAACAGCAGTGACAGGATCAAGCATGTCTTCGCTGGCCATTGCTCTCTATCCCAGCTACGGTCCGTCCCGCTATTTGATAGCAGGCTTGGCTAGGAACCCCAGCACCTTCGATCATTGGATCCTCAGCTCAAGTTTCTCCTGCAGGCAAACGAAGAGCCCACTTCCTCCCCTTAGAAGCCAGGCCAATTTGAAACAGATTCGCCTGCGATTCCGTCACTTCCCAGCGTCTAGTTAACTAAGACGCTCAGACAACATCGGCAGCCACGGCAAACGCTCAACACTATCCCTGTCATCGGTCGTGATCTCCCGATAACCGAAATAGCACCCTAGGTGAGTTCGTGCAAAGGTCTTCTCGTAGATGGCATGTCGTAGCTGCCCCATCTCCGCAGACTCCCATCTTTCTAGATGAAATGATTGTCTGATTCTTTGCCAGCCACCTTTGCTCTCTGACAGAACCTTCGGACCACTCGCTAACCGGCATTTTGTTGGCGACTCGATTCCAACAACGGCAACAATAACTGCATGCATAGCCACGAAGGAAAGCCAGAGATATCCCTCACCACCCCAACCGAGTTGCCGGATTTGCCTTTCCCGTGGGAAATCCAAGAGTTTCCGTCCTCTGTATCTACGCTCTGTTGGTCTGACCTTCTCCGCTCGTTTTCGGAGCCATCTCGTATCTTTCTTGACCGCATCAGCTAGATTTCGCCAACTAGGTCTTGACATCTGAGTCCTACATATATCGCCGTTGGTTTCTGGAGAACTCCACCGGCCCTGCAACGAGTTTCCTGAACTCGAAGCACAAAACGCTCAAGCTGGTGGGGACTTGCTTGGCCTGCAGGTGTGCGGACTGGGGCGTCCGGCCCGAAACGAACAACTAATTGGACTCTCTCTCTAGTCTTCGCAAACCGGCACTCTGCATCACCCATTCAACAAGATCTGGACCGTTCGATTCGCTATTTCTCTTGTTACTTCATCCACCAGTAATTGCCTAGCACCTACCCGCCTGCACGCCCATCCTCAAGGGATCAAGAATCTAAAGTACCAGGTACCTTCTCATAATTTGCTCTCCCGAAATTCACCCAACCACCCCCGGCCTTCACCTGGTAAGCTAGGATCTGCACTCGCCCCTCCTTCAGAATGAAGATTGCATGTCTGCAGTTAGACCCTCAGATAGGGAAGGTTCAAGACAATATTTATAAGGCGGACCAGATACTTGAGAACACTCTTGGGATAGAAGACGTTCAAGACAAGGTTGATGTTCTCGTGCTGGTAAGTTGAACCGAAAGACTTCGGAGCTCATGCATTTCCCCAAAAATGCGGCATGCATCCCTAACAGCCATGGGACACCTGGGATGCATGGCGTGCATGATGGTTACAGTTGTAATTTTTACAACGTACAAACTGCTGATTGACTGATCTTTGTTTTAGCCTGAGCTGGCCTTCACAGGTACGCCGCAATGTGCATATTTTCTTCTCCCTCTGCCGTGTGGTTCACAAAATCCAACGTTGTGTAACCATATTAGTCTTCAATCTCCAACTTCTGTCCCAGAACACGAATTTGGCTTACATGTCTTGTCTGCTATTTGTCTCACCCTTTTGGATATCCCATGTACTTGACGTTGCCTCCATTCCTCGCAAGCCTCTTATTATCCTTGAATGTATAATGCTCACCTTCGATATCTCCTTCTGTGAATGATTGATTGACGACAAGGATATGTTTACTGGTGCCTTAATAACGATTACGAACAGGATATTGTTTTGCCTCGAAAGCAGCCATTCGACCCTATCTCGAACCGACAACGTCCGGGATAACAACCCAGTGGGCCCAGTCTACATCTCGAAGACTCAGATGCTACACGATTGTGGGGTACCCTGAGCTGGCAGTTGATTATCAACCACCGAGCGGAAATGCACGGAGACCAGAAGCCTCTGACCCGTTCTCGGAAATGCCGATAGAAGTCGATGACGAAGATGAGGATAATATACAAGACTATTCATATAACTCATGCGTCGTAACGTCGCCAGATGGAGAGGTTGTCATGAATTATCGTAAGACATTCTTGTACACGACCGACGAGGTAAGCTTTGTTATCAGTCCACTACTTCTCAAGCACCTGTTATGTCCGTCCTTTGTTCTATACATGGGTGTCTTTGTGTATGGTTTGGATGGGGTGTCTCGTGAGGACATTGGTTCTTAAGATCCCAAATACGGAAGCTGCCTGTGCTACCCTGATTTACTTCTGGATATGAATTTCCATTGGGTCATGGCTATTTCTTGCATTGATTCCCGTTGGTATTTGATATCGCCACATAAATACTGAAATTGGATCTCCAAAAGTCTTCCCGGCATTGCTAACCGTTAGCTTCCAAAATAGAGATGGGCGTCCGAAGGCTCTTCTTTCGGCACCCTCACTTTCACCTTCCCCACTGAGGCGGCTCCACCTGGCCAATCAACACAAACACCTTCCGTCAAGTCCATCAAAGTCGCACTCGGAATATGCATGGACCTCAACCCCTACCGCTTCGTCGCACCTTTCTCAGCCTATGAATTTGCGAATCACATTGTCACCTCAGGTGCACAACTAGCAATCATCCCGATGGCATGGGAGACAAAAGAATGGATTCAACCGAAACAGTTGGAAGAGAGACATCATAGCACAGTCCGATATTGGGCTATTCGTCTAAATCCCTTGTTTGAATATAATACCAACTGGGAGCAGGATACTGATGACGACGACGACGGCGACGACGACAATATCACTGAAATTGACACTCCGGTCGATACAGAAGATGAGCACGAAACTGAGGCTGAAAATTGGGTTAGACTTCAGCGAAATAAGGCGGCTAAAGTTAAGGTGAAGGAGCAAGAAAAGGTTGTTGTTCTCACTTGTAATCGGGCTGGGAGAGAGAACGGTACGCTTTTTGTGGGGAGCAGCTTAGTCATGACTATTAAGAAAAGGGATGAGAAAAGGGTGGGCAGTCTTGAGAAGCTGGAGACATTGGGGATGGCGGAAGAGAAGCTGTTACTCGTGAACGTTGATCTTTAAGGAAGGTGGTTGGAATTTATTTCGACCTCCCTGGGGCTGAGATGCAACGTTCTGGTCTTTATTATTTGCGCCTTGACCGTTTTTCGTACTTTAGTCCTATTACTTTATAGGTTCTTCGTGATGTTTTACTTGGTAAAAATTGATTCTTATGACAGAAAGAAACGTAAATAGCATTCATGGTTAATCCAGGTTTATCGAATATTTCTAAAGACTATAGCTTCTTGAAGCGGCATACCTTGTGAGATGATGGTCTTGCCATCAATGATGTCAAACAAATGCAACAACTTCAACACCAATTCTGTACCGGTAGTCATCAATAGTCGATCATTAAAAACCCCTCAGGTGGTAATATGCTTCTACTTCCGGGCAGGCCATACAAGCCGGAAGATTGTATAATTCTATCCATATCCGGACATTTGATAGCTCACTCGATCGAACCCTCGTTGTTGCGATGTTTTCTCCAGGTCCATACGTCTAAGTACCGGCTAACAGCCAGCAAAATATCAATACGTTTATCTGTCGATCTATGTTATCTCGTGTACACCCATCTAGATCTAAGCGATCCAACAAGTCTCCTCAGGATATAAATTGAAAGTATTTGACAGTTGTTTCATAAACTATACCTAGAGACTGCACAATATTTTGATGGCAACGATTGTTATTAACCACAATAACTACACCTATTCTCCCTCACTGAGCTGCAATCCACCTTACGCCGGTTAGTCTGTTATATAGTTAAAAGATTATGTGTATACTAGCACGTACGATGCGGTCTTACAGTTTTGATTGAAATTTAAAAACAGCACGCGCACGAAAACATTCTAACAGATTTTCAAGTAGATTAAGAAATGACAGTAATAAGGTTTAATAAATGCATCCATTTAGAATGCATTTTGCAGTCTAGCCAGTCTATCGTGCCATTGTAGACTGGTAGCTTTTGTCCTATCATGATTCAGAGGCTAAATTAATATAAAACCATACTCCGTGCAGCACCAGGGTGTCACCAACGCCATCACCAACGCCATCACCTGCTGTGTGAGATTTCCCTCCAAGACATAGATTCAAGTTTTTATAGAAAAACACGGGTGCCTAATTATTCTCACATTTCACTTCCTGTGTGTTTAGACTTCAACTGGAATCGCTCTATTATCGAGAGATTTCTGTTACATAGAGACATCAGCAACCCAATATAAGGAATAGTTAAGATTTTTTTTGACATCGTATACCGAAAAAAACATTTGTCTCTACAGCCCGCAATGGCGCAAGGCACAAGCCAGTCAAGAGTGGAATACAGTATTCTGCAGTGTTTCCAAATAGTTATCTATCATCAGTAGCCATATTATGATTCTTTGGGCTCATTCACACCGACATGCTAAAATCCGGAGATATTTGTGTGCAGTAACCCTTTCGGTGCCGAATTTATATTGTTAAGAATATTACAGAGCTTTAGGGAAGGATGTGTGTGTTCTTTCAGACACAAGACTTTTTGCCGGTAGACTTCATCTCACCTATATTTAGTTTTTATGCTGATCTCTCTTTCAAGCTTATCACCAAGTACTTATTATCCGATTTCCAGTCTCCTTCGAAATGGAGTTTGAGACAGCGCATCGGTTCAGTTCAGTCTAGGATTGTTTTTCCAAAAATGTACAATAACCATTGCAAGATGATAAGTTCATTCCAACCCCAATTGGTCTAAGACAGCTTCAATCCTCGGGTTCTAAACTTGCAATTTGGGTTTACAGATTTTACGCAGACATTTGAATCTCACTGGCAGAACACTATAATAATTGTGGATTCACACCAAGTTTTTTTTTTCTGGTTAGAGACTGGGAACGAGACTATAAGCGCCCTGGAGTGGAGCTACAACTATTGTGAAAATCGACGAGATACGGATTACTGGATTCCAGGTAATAGGAGCTGAACAAAGTATATATATTATTCGACAGCAAAAATGCGCAGATCTAACACCTTACCGGGTGTGAGTTTGTAATTCACTTCAAGGAGTCACGCTAGATTTTCGAATTTCTCAGCAGAGAGTATTTAATTCTCGACCGATAATAATGCAGAATGCTCATAGAACCTGAATTCAGAAACCGAACTACCCACTGTGGAATACTAGACGATTGATTAGCTGATGTAGCCCCTAAAACTTGAGCAAATTTGCAAGACCACCAGTTTGTATATCGCACAGTGCTTATTGCACTCCGTTGCTACAACTCTAGCTCTTGGGACGAAATTCGATCATAACGAAAGCATCCTACTCAAGTTGGTCTATACTTCATACGTACAAAAAAAATGAAAATAGGAAACGGGTCGATCAAACAGGTGACGGACTTTAATCTAGAGGCCTGCTCGGAGAAACGCAAGCATAGCTCTATACAAACCCTCTGCTTACAACCTCCAACGATATCAAGAATCCTTACTTTAATTCAAACTGAAATGAGAAATCTAAGTTACATAAGGGCCATGTACCACCAGCGGACTGTTCTTATTAAATGATCATATTCCATGGAAATTTAGACGAAATACCGTCATATTCATCTTAAATTTCGAATCAAATATCAAAAATATGTACAACTTAAAGAGAACTTGGCTTCTGACGGCTATTGAGCGATCTACGATAGTCTTGTCTATCACAATAAATACGTTAATTCCGAGAATGTTTACTTTCGAGGGATATGAATCTGCTCATGTGGGGTTCTGCTTTCAACTATAGAGCAACCGTGCACCAATACAGTTGACTATTCCTCGGATTTATTAGTTACGCCTCCGATTTGGTAACTAATCTTTTCTAATATTACTAAAGGTAGTTTCTTTCAAGTTCATCATACCAGTTATCATAATGGAAGAATGACGTGAAGTCAAGCATTTTATGCATGGTGACCCCGTAATTATGGATGGTGATGGACATTTTGCTTGCTAGCCGACTAGTAGTACCTGGCTCCGGGGTTTCCATGGTTTTTGGAGAGGTTTAGAAATCGCTGATTCATATTCGCAACCTACACGTGCGTTCGAATAGCAGATGGCCAGATGGATCGATGCAGTATCACGGCGCACAATCTGAGGACAGACGAGTATATGTTTCCTTTCCTCTTCCTTAGTGAGCCGCGACCACGTAGCTTTGAATCGGTAATGACATAGAATAGTTGTCTCGTACCCAGCGATGGTCTTGTTCACAGCTACTAAGCAGAACACTGCAGTATGGGATGTCTGGCCCGGCGAGACCATCCAGCGACAATCTACAATTTCTCTTTGGTCGTTGATTTGGGTCCACACTGTGCGTTGTCAATTGTGGTTAAGATATCGGTTGCCAAAAACATATCCAATCGGATGAATCGAATAACCATTTCACAGGAAAAAGACCCCGCGTCCCCCAAACGCCAGCTGGCGAAGAGCTTAAATTTTTTGCCTTTACCACCCAAGGTTGTTTTGCCGGTCGGGAACGGGGAGGTAGAGTGAGCAGCCAGTTAGATCCCGTTCCAACGATCCCACTAGCCATCAGCAGCGTTTAGATCTGTCCCCAAGATCTTTCGGTGCCAAATTTAGGCCTGTCAAAGGTTGAATTAGTGGTGTATGGCGCAATAGGGGTTAGGCGAGCGCTTGGACGAAACACACCCAAGTCCTATTCACTGGTGGGTAGGGCGGGAGCAGACGAAGGCCTAAAAATAGGCATGTCAATGTTGATAAACTCAACAAGCTAAAGGATCAATTCGCAGAAAAAATGGTGGAACTACCTCCGTGACTATTAGGCATTTCGGTTTCCCGACTTATTTTCCAGGATATTGCGGAGTCTTGTTGCGCAGCTTCAACCTGAGAATGAGCCAGCAGGGTCGGGCGGCTAGAAGTTCGCAGCGTCGAACGTTGTTCTTTCAGCCAGTCAACACAAAATCGAGCTCTGCACGCTCAGTGACGTTGGAAACCACTAACTCAACGATAGCGCTCTAAATACAAGCCTAGTTAAAAGTAAACAAGCCGTTAATCACCAGACAGCTAATGTGTTTAAATTTAAACATGAAACAAAGCCTCAGCGCTAATATACCTTCTAAAAGTCGAGATGATAACCATCCTCCCTTGTATTCTTGAATCATCTCTGAATATTTCCTCTCTGAGCTCACCAAGCTCTGTAACCGCTGCTCGCTTACCGGTCAGACGTTAGCTTCGAAGCATCGCGAAGGCGGTTACAGCCTAGTATCGCGCTGGTCTTCTTCTTTCGTCGCTCTACTTCCTTCTTTGCCATCTTGGCATTCTGGCACAACAGCGGCTCTGAGGCGATATAACCCGAGCGCTAGCTTTCGGGCTAACTGCGCCGTCGAGCCAACTTATATTTTCACCCCAGAAGTGGGCAAACGCTACTTGCCTTCTCGAGTACCAAGCTCCGGTTGATGGCCGGGCAGCACCCTAGCTCCTCGGGATTATCACCTCGACTCGAACGAAGATGGGTAGTGACTCTGACCTCGCGCCTCCTACTCGATTCGAGGTGCTCGAGCCCACATGCACTTCATGTTAATGGCGGTACGAACGGTCATATGTGAAATTATTGCTCCCGGCCCCTTTATCCTTGAGTCTACTCGACCCTTCAGCCGTCAGACCT
This sequence comes from Dactylellina sp. 'tibetensis', assembly GCA_036971435.1. Taxonomy (NCBI): domain Eukaryota; kingdom Fungi; phylum Ascomycota; class Orbiliomycetes; order Orbiliales; family Orbiliaceae; genus Dactylellina; species Dactylellina sp. 'tibetensis'. The sequence continues at coordinate 705,985 of JAKDFA010000013.1, forward strand.
CTCGAGTACGACCTCTGTCCGAAATGCCATTCCATCTTCTGCCGTCCTCCCCGAGCAGAGATCCTAGTCTTTGTAGCTCCACCTAGCTTACGACCTATTTGTTCTTTATCAGCCGTCTACAACCTGGCCAGACCAGCTTTGAAAGACACGGCTCGGGAGGGTGCGCCTTTTGCCATTGTTTGCTTATCTATTGTTCTTGCTTTTCAGTCCCGCCACCCTCCGTCTACACGGGTCCCTTCCCTTGGCATATCTACCTGCACGGGCGAACTCTTTCATGAGCTTGTCTCAAAAGGGTAAAGTAATGAGGACTGCCTTCTTCCTCACCATCCTCGCTCTTTCGTTCATCATGTCGTAAATCCCCACATCTCCTAGTCTCTCAATAATCAGGCTATCCTCGTGATCCATGTTTCTGTCCATGCTCTTGTCCATGCACGTTCCTTTCCCTCCATCTCTTTTCATCCTTGTCTGCCTTTCGTGATATCACATATCTCTCCAGGAACGGCTTAGCTTTAGCCTGTCGGGTCACTTACCTTCCTTGGTTTTCTTTGCTTCTCTTCACGTTTTCAAGACAGAATATTATCTTTCCGCCTCTTTGAACCGAATAAGGTGACAATACAGCCATCACCCTGCATATTCATCATGCTATCCTCATGCCCATCCACTTTCCAGTGTTAACCCGCGCATATCTGCTCCTGAAAAGCTTCCAATGAGAGGATTATCCGGGTTTTGCAGATTGGAAGTCCCCGGTCCCCAGCTTGCAGGTAGCCAGCCACATACTAGGAACACTGTTGTGAAATTTTCGAAGGCGCCCCCTTTTTCTTTCACCTTAGACGGTTCTAACCAGTCTCGTACACCAGCCGCTGGGCATGAATCAGCACCAGCAAGAAAATTAAAATTTTCTCGCAAAGAAGCATCCAACTAGCGGTTCCGTGCGTCCCGTTCGATCATCCGAGCTTGGAGACTGAAGCTAGGAGGCGGAACGAGACCCGAATTCGCATATCCGTGAGGTTATTGTTTTAGTTTCGAAAAACAATGAACAAATGCTAGCTGGTTTAGCTCCAACCAGAAAATGTCAAAGCTCTAGATCTCGGTGAAAAATGCCACAATTACTTTCGCTTGTCTTGCGTTGTATCCCCGAAGCCACAAGCTTCACGTTCTAGCTAATTTGGATCTAAAGCTTCAAAATATATTATATTAACCATTTTCGGGAACTAATACGCCAAGCGAAAGTCACTAGTCACCAATAAATCCCAACTCCGTAAAACAACGTCAATATCCCGGAATATATTGGCTCCGAGTCCGCGGGATAAAAAACACCACACACATATGTACATGCGACAAGATGTGCCTTGGGCCTATAGAATATTCTATTATGAAGAGCAACTCTCCCAACCAAACAGGAACAACTGGCACTCCCTGAGTTTCTGAAACGTCCACGCCAGAATAGAAACTCGAGGAGCGAAAAAAGAAGGTATTGTTGTTTTCGAGAAACTATAACCTTGGCTTTTCCAGACTTTGAACCGAAGAAAAAGTGGCAGGTCATCCCCGCACCAACCACCCCCGCTTGACTTTTAATTAAGGACCTATATACAGACCAGGGAAGCTCCCAAGGGGGCATGTTAAGTATCGTTCATTCGATGCTAGGTTGCTTTTTTTTCTTTCATATCTTATAGTTCGTAGCTGTCAAAGTCTTTCGAGACGAAAATTCCAAAACATGAGATTTCTCTCTTTTCCGTTCCCTGCTAAAACAAAACATACGAAATACTACCTTCACGAGTATGTGATTTGGGTGTGAAAAAGCTGCATGCATGTAATAATTCATGCGAAAGATGCAAGTCCCAGGGTTCATTCCCCATTTAGAGGAGCACATCCTCCTCTCTTGATCCCTCCCAGCCCAGCTTCCACATTTGCTTTTTTCTCTCTCTCTTCTTCTGTCTCTTTCAGTTATTACTGTGTCTCTATAGTGTACGTAATGTACGTAAGACACTTCTCCTCCCAGCTAATGAAAATGGTCTCTTTAACATCTCAGCTAGCTTATCAAAGTAGTACGTCTGGTCCTTTAGCGTAGTAAGCTAAAATGCCGAGGGGGGTAAGTTCCGTCTCCCGCGCTGCGGCAGCTAGTGCTAACTTTTCCATTCCTTCGACAGTGGGAGCAGAGAGAGCTTAAGAGAAGGAATATCACAGAAATTAAGTCCACCAGCTAGTTGCTGAATGGCGTGACCTTCCTCGTGATTACTCTCCTTTCACTAAAAAAAAAAAAAAAGGCACATAGATCCCACATTCCAGCTCGTTCCCCCATTCAAATCCAGGCGTCGATGACTCTTTTCTTTGTGATCTCTGTGTGTCCCCTCGTTTAGCTAGCTATCGGTGACATCAGATACATAATCTATCGGACATTCCAGACCCTCCCCCTCTTCTCTTCTCAACCTAATCGATCCCCCGTGATTAATACTCCACAGTCATCTGCCATAGTTCTTTCCTCCTCAGCCCGTTTTTCTTTTTTGTTTTTCTTTTGGTCTGTCTTTTTGGCCACTTTTGCTCCCCCTTCCCATACCCCCATGCCAGTATAAGCGAAAAGAGGAAAGAAGCCGGACCGAACATGATATTCGTCACGAGTTCGAACTAACAGACCCTCGAGAGAGAAAACCCCACCAGGGTGAAGGAGGAGGGAACAAAATCCTAGATCCATGAAAATTCTTTTAGAGGAGGGGTTTCCACTACTGTTAATGTATAGATTTTTCCCACTTAAAAAAGCTAGACACTCACTCGGACGAGCAGAATAACAAAAACAAACCAAAAAGAAAACCACCCCCAGAACGTAGTATAAATAACTAATCACTAAAGGATCCCTTTTAAAAGCCGGCCTAGCTACCCAAGCACATGTGCACAAGTGTGCACGACCAGTATAATGTGCACGGCATAACATGAATGATTAGCCCGCTTTAGCTAGTGTTCATAGCTCCCATGAGGGGTTCTATAAACAACAAACATCCCTTCGTATCCATAAACCCTTCCCACGAGAAAAATCAAAAACAAAAACCGGTAACACAGAAATCATATGTCAAGTCAGGCAGGAGACCACGTCCCCATGCTCTGATACTTTTGAACCATGCGGCAACAAGAAAAGGGATGAGGGATGGACCGGCTACTCACTTACTTCTCCTTCATGCTGTGATTTCCTACATCATGGCTTAGAGAGCCGAAGGCTCCCACAGAGTTATTTTGTTTTCTTTTTCTTTTCTAGCCACGCCAGGGGATTCTAAGAAGAGTGCCACAGCATAATACAATGCAAACTATTCCCTAGCAGAGCTCTCTGATGAAAAGTGATAAAGGAAAAAGGAAACCATAGCGGACACCTCAATTGCCTCCTTAGCTTAGGCTAACAAGGGTGTTGTACTAGAAGCTTTAGTGTTCCCTAGTGATTCCTCCTTTTACGGCTCTTTAGTCTTCGTATTGCTCCTCTAAATCAGTTTATACGTCCAGTTCATAGAAAGGGGAAAAGACCGGCCCCTCCAGATCTGAGTACTTTGTTAATTACGGGTAAAAAAAAAGCACATGGAGAACATCAACGGCTCAAAAAAAAAAACCACTCCCGCTTGGCGGTGAAAAGAGATATTAGCCACAAGTAGAAGAAAAAAAACTTCTTTCGCCGAAGGGAAAAAGCCACGAGAAATCCGGTCAGCACTCACGCGCGCTCTGATATTGTGCGTGTTTTCTGACGTTAAGCAGAGAGTTGAGCCGTTCGGAGTTTCAAGGTGGGTAACAAGCAATATTTGGGATATAAGCCATTAAACCACAGAAAACAACCGTTAATCACCCCGGAGTTGACGTGTGGTGGAGGCGGAACAGCGAAAGTTGGTTGGTGAGAGCGGGTTGGATAAATTCAGTGCGGCAATAAGGAAGCCCACCCCAGAATTAGAAAATTTGCTATACCCAGTCCAACTAGCTGCTAGGGAGAACCTGAATCTGAGAGCGAAAATATCCCCTTTCCCGTGGCCGGCGAGCGAAGTTGACCTTGATAAATTTAACATTCTTTTTATTTATTTCAGAAATCTGGGGTAATATCGAATGCTGTCATGCTGCTGGAGAGATACGAAAGCAAAAATAGCAATATAGGCTCCACACTGGAGATATTAGACAAGGTTATTGCGACATCGGATGAGGGCTTTCATCACGATCGAGAGCTTATGAGTACAGATCACGGGTGCCATGTGCGGCCAGTAACAGGAACGTTTTGATCATTCGCCTTGAAATCCACAAAACTGTTATCCGAAATATTAATTACTATATTGTGTGTAGTTAATCCAGCGATAATTAATAATTTTGAGATCTTCATTATTGTAATAAAGGACGGTTTTTGTACTTCGCCTTTGCTCTCCGTTATCAAGAAAAGAACGGGACAGAAACACAAAAGCATAAAGAATTGATACCGACAAGAGAAGAAAAATTCCGGATGAATGGAAACGGTATGAGAGAGATAATGAAAAATGATTTTTGTAAAAACACAGTCAAGAATCAGAGATAAAGTGAAAACGGGGAGAGAAGTTATAAACACCGTGAAGATAAGTTAGCAATGGGCATTGGAAAAAGAAACTTCGCAGTTACAAGGATCAAAGAGAAAGCTTCAGAGACATAGGAAAGTAGAGAGAGAGAGAGAGAGGTGTACAGGAATAATTCGAATTATCAACAGGAAGCATAATAAGAAAAAAAAGGATCAGAAACCTAAAAGATAACTTGTGTCGCTTGCGTGTGGCGTTCGCATTATCGGCGTCTGGACATATATGTAAAAGAAGCGTGAGGAAACAGAGCGAATCCGGCAGAAAGGAAAAAGGGACGCAAGTCGTCAAGTTTTATACAAACGAAGTGGTGTATCTGGTATTAAAAGAAGAACAGAAAGAAAAGGAAAAGAAACGAAGCAGAAGAAAACAACAAGCGCTGTTATAAAACTCCTTGATGCATTTTCGTGTGTCCGTGTTATGATTTTGTTCGTGGCACAGGAAAGAGTTCGGGTGTTTGACTAAATGAAACGGAGGCAGGGAGTAGTTGTGTAGAGTGAGCCTCTTGGGATAACGCAGAAACGGCAAGAAGTGTGATCATAGTCGTTTCAGACAGAAATAAGTGCTAGGAAGCAGAATACCACCGTTAAAAGTTTCTAGAAAGCAAATAAGACTTGAGGCAAGGAAAAAAGATCTGAGGTAAGGAAAGAAAAAGGTCGAGTATCGTTAGGAAATAAATAAAAACACAAAACATAAATGGAAAAAAGAGAGAAAGGGAAAAGAAGAAAAAGCCAAATTTTTGCTGCCGCACCATTTTGTGGAAAGAAAAGAAAAAGAAAAAAAGGAAGAGATCAGGTTGCGAACTCCGTTTCCATGAATCATGGTATAGGCTCGTCATGTATTCAAGTATTTAAGAACATCGTCGTAGGTTCCCTGGTGACATGTAGAGTGTCGTTGGGCGTAAGAAAGCGACCACCTTCTTTCATCGGTGGTGCATTTTCCAGACCTGTCTGTGGGAAATAGGCTCTGTCGCGAAAAATACAGCCACTAAGAGGAAATAAGTCATCCAGAACAGCGTCCTACGGCTGGTTGGAAGCTCCGGCGTTGTTGCCGCTGTTGTTCCCGGTGCCACTATTCTCCGCCGATGAAACGACCTTTTTCCATGTATCGGCTTCTCTCCACGCTCTTTCGCACTCGGCCTTCAGTTTGTCGTTAGCATTGCTAAGGTCTCTCATAGCCTGGTCGGTGAGCATCTTCTCAACCCCTCTGTCGTTGTTGACTTTCTCTAGCTCCTTTTTAAGTTCATTGATGTATTGGACAGTTCGCTGGAGGATAGATCCTTTGTTTTTCTCGCAGCCAGGTACGATCTTTGCGAGTTCGTTGATTCCTTCGTTGATCGTTTCACGTCGCCTTCGTTCGACTGTGTTCAAGATTAGAGTTAGCAAAAAAAAAACCCCCCCTCTTCCCTCCAAACTACATCTCATGAGTCCATACCTTCTTTGTGATTGTCCTTGCGCACCCGGTGCCATTCTTCGCTCCCGACTTGAGGCTTTGTGATAGGTGCCGGGTGATTCGGACGAGGCGGTAAAGGAGCTGGGCCTGCGCTTTGTGGTTGGTTTAAATGGTCCTGAGGGTTTAGCATGCCAAACGAAGGATCAAGGTGATCGCCAGGTAGAGGTTGCTGTGGCATTCCCATTCCCGAAATCATGCTTCCCATCTGCGAGATTTGGTGTTCGACGGGGCTGACGCCGTTGAGCGAACTCGATGGCGGTAGAGGATGCTGCGGAGAACTCAGACTTGCGTAGCCTCCAGAGTTGTTAACTGGCATGAAGCCGGCTCCCTGAGGTCCCCCTATATTCGAACTCGGTGATGCTCGCTGGAAGGATGTTCGACGGCTCGGAGGGCCGTCGTCTTCGTCGCCGTGTTTTCTCTTTCTAGTCTGAGTAGTCGTCGACTCTGTAGCGGTGCTTTGGGGAGAGGTAATCGAGGTTTCTGCAGCCGACTGAGGTGTAGTCAAGGGTTGTTTTTGAGTGGAGTCCTCGTAAGACTCTGAAGGATCGGTTTGGCTCTGCATGGCTATCGCTTGCTGTGCCGTGGATTGGGCTATGTGGGCCATCATGATTAGTACCTGGCTGTGTCAGATGAAAACACCGAATTCCGGATAGAAACGAAAACGGTAGTTGCGAGCAGAGACACAGGGAGGGTAGTGTAGTCCTATGAGGTAAGAAGCGATATGAGACAAAGGAAAGAGAGGAAGGAAGGACTGGAAGAGGATGGAGAGATGTCGTCAGTCAGATGAGGCAGCCGGGAATATATATCACCACGTGATAGCGTGGTGGACCTGTAGAAGGGCTCAGTATACGGGGACAACCAAAGCAACCAGACCATATGATCAAAGCAACCACCACCACCACTGCGAATAACACCACCACCACCAACAGCGAACGAGTACAGGATAGGACGGCGACAGGCGAATAGACAGGAGCGAAAGGCTAATAAGAATCTAAATGCAAATAAAGGTGGCGGGTCGCTCCCTGTGGGCGGGACCGGGATGCGTTGTCCAGCAGCGGGCCTGTACAGAAAGCAACGTGGTGGGCGGAAAGGAGCCTTTGAGAGACCTACTTGTTTGATGTGTCTGTGCGAGCGATGGTTTGATGCTATCCCAAGCTCCCAATAAGAACCTCCAAAGTCCGAACCCGAAAAATCCGCTGCCTCGTCGGTTTGTCGCTTCCTGTTCACACCTCTCTCCTCTCAAACGCTCTCTATCTTCCTCGCAGCAGGCTCACAGTCAATCACCGTCCGACGATAGTGTCCCAAGAGCTGATGTAGAAGACCGCCAGGTTGATGGATCTTCCTATCTTTTTTTTTTTGGTCGTGGCCGCCGTGGCGGAAGTGATGTCGCAAGGTTGCGTCTGTTGTAGTGGCGGGATTGATCGTCTACCAGGAATAAAATATTGTGGTGGGAGGGAATGCAAACAATAACAAAAGGCGATGACAGCCGAACTCTGGATGATGGCGAGAGAGGGAGAGAAGAAAAAAAAAAATAAAAGAAACGTTAGATTGAAGACAGACTCGCTTCCAGAATCAGAAAGCTTAAGTTTGGGTGGGAGAATTATTCGTCCGGCGGAAACCTAGGCAGGAGGCTCAAAGTTCTAGGGTGGAGAGAACAGATCCGAGAGGTCTCCCAAACAAAAACAAAAGAATAGTAGACGCAGGGTGAAGAAAATCAGGTGAGAAGAGGGACCAAGAGCTTATAGCAGGAGTCGCAGGTTGCTATGATGTCGGGCGTGATTGGCTGACAGTGGGGGAAGAGTGTGTCTGCATATAAAGATTGTAAACGGGGGCCCAAAGATGAGAGTATAATCTAAATTATGCCCCGTATGCCTGCGTATGTATTGGTATTGTAGTGGTGGGTTAGGTGGGTTAGGTGTGTTGGGTGCGTAGGTGCGCAGATAGATAGGTGTGTGTGTGCTACTCGAGCTTTATTATTATTATCATTCGGATCGTTAGTTAAAGAACACTTAAAGGGCGTTAATTAGTCCTGCCGGAAAATAAATAATAAAAAGAGGATGTGGGCAGGAAAGACGCAACGATGAGCTGCAGCAGGCCAAAGAACGAGGGACAGCTAGTAGCAAAGCAGTAGGTAGGGACAATATATCCTGCCCATTCGGATTTCAACGAGGAAACAGGAGGAGTTATTGGGTAGTGGGATGGGGGGAAGTGGGTGTGGGAGCAGTCGAGCGTGGTTGGTTGGCCGCTTTTAAGACCAGTGTGGGTGCGACACTCATTCCCTCTCTCTCGCTCGGAAGGGTTGACGAATGAGCGAGTGGTGGGTCCGCCTGGGCTATAAACACCACCTCGTCCTCTCTTACTCTCCCTCTCTGGGCTATATAAGAACGCTGACAAACTTGCAGCCAAGAGGTAGAGATGCAGAGTGAAGAGACGAAAAATTGAAACAAAAAATAGGAGACGAGAATATGCAGACGGCGCCCGAGGAAAAGAAGGTAGCTTGCTCCCTTATGTAAAGGAAAAGGGACGGAAAGAAAGCAAGAACAAGCACAAACCTCGTGGAGCAAGTCAAGGGGACAGAAAACGATGGCTGCCAATAAGAATATATAAATGAGCAAAAGTGGGGGAGAGAAAGGCAAATATCGTGACGATGCTTCAAAAGAAAAGCGCAAAAGAGGCTAGGCAGTATATTAATTCTAAACCCTCGAGATCGGATGCCGCGACCGTAGCGAAAAAAAAGCGGCCCACCAAATAAGGTTGAGCAGAAGAAAATAACGGGGGTTCCAAAAAATAATAATGATAATAATAGTAAAATAATAAAGGGAAACAAGCCAGCAGCCTTCTGTCTGTCTGTCTGCTGTTCAGCTGACTTTGACAGAAAGATACCGCAAGTAAAAATGTGAAAATACAACAACTTCAAAGCAAGAGAAGAAAAACAAAGGTGCTGGGTCTAGGGTAGTATCTAGAGATACTGTATTAGGGAACGGGATCAGGGTATTCGTGATTATTAGGTCGAAATCGAAGGGGAAATATACACACACTATCACCTTACCTAGAAAATAATGTCTCGAATAACTAAAGCAAGTTTATTGGATTTGCAGGCGAGGTGTTCTTTCGTTATGCAAGGAAAATGAAGATTGACCGGGTGCTTAGAAGTATTGCTTATTTTTTTTTTTTTTTTTTTTTTCCTGTGCCCTCTTTTCTCGCTGCTCACAGAAGGAAAAAAAAAAAAAGTGGGTCTCCGGGGTTTGCGTAGGTCGTCCAGGCCAGGTCTGTGAGGCTAAGGCGAATGGCAAGCCGGCGTGATGTGCGTCGACGTCGAGCCTGGGGTGGAGGGGTGGTTCTCTTAGGCGGGTTCTGGGTGTGTGATCGGTGTGGGTGTGTGCCTCGGAATTGATATTTCCTGCAGACGGGTGATATGCGAAGGCAGGAGGCAGCACGGACAGGTCAAGACTCGAAGCCCAGGCGGGAGGTCTAAAACCTCAAAGGGAAAAGAGTAAAGACGAAAAGGGTTCTCTTCAAAAAGAAAAAAGAGATAGAGAGGGAATGAGAAATAAGCAAGGAAGTACCAATATAATAAGCGATAGCAGTTAACTGTTGAGCGAAGCTAAACTACTATCGTTGTCCTGCTGATTCGATTCTGATTATCCCCTCTAGTGTGTGCGTCTTGTCCGCGATCTGTGCGATAATAGTAGCTGTCGGTTTTCCCCACAACGGATCCGTAGATCGCCTAGAAGAAGATAGCTTAAACGAGACGTACCCAAGTTTGCTCGGTGCAACCTTGGATACTCAAATCTGCGGTTTTCGAATTTTTAGAAAAAAAAAATTTATCTCTTGCCTTTCGTAAATTGCGCGCTGGTAGTCGCAAAGGCAAAGAAAGCTCCAAGTGTCGCAATATCGACGGGAAGAAACGAACGAAAGAATCCAATAAGAAATCAGCTGCGTGGCTAGAACATTTAAAAAAGAAAGTCGTTCGGTTGTAAAATTTAAAAAAGAAAGAACGATCAAAAGAGGGTCGTCGCTGGAGAGGACATAAAAAGCATTAAACGAAAGGAATGTGAATGAGGGGTTTGGTGGCGGCTGTCAGGAGTGGCTTGGTTACGTCCTGTCTTGAGAGAGAGTTCGTATGATCAAGAAACAGCTGCCCAGATTCGGAGTTTACAAGCGGAGCGAGAGCAGGAAAAAACCTGCTATCAGAAGGGAATAATATGGCTGTTCCCGGTGGAGCTGAAGTTTTCCCCTCTCTCTTGTCTCCTCTGTGGAAGTCAAAAGAAATAGGAAGGCTGGTAATAGAAAATGTTGTTTTGATACCGGGGTGTGATACACCTGGGAGCCAAGGTGCTCGGGAAGGTTGGTTGGGATGAAATATCACAAGTTAACCCGGACCTTGTAAAAACTGCCCGTTTTCTGTACGATCCGCAATGAAAGAATGAAAGAAGGATGGAGAAGATGTGAGAGGATGAGATGTCGGGAGGGAAAGTCGTGATAATTAAACAAACCCAAGCAAACAAAAGACTAGAACAAAACTGATTTGAATTATTGTCGTTTTCCAGTAATCAATGGTTTCCTTTCCGACGATTTGTTTTTGTCGTCAAATATTCGGGGCGAGGAAAAGATACGATATCCTGGGGTGAATGTTGAAACAAGGACAAGGCTACACAAACTTTTCGGCTCAAAAAGTAAAATAAAAAAGAGAGAAAAATAAATTAAAAAAAGCGAAGGTGCTGTGCTGCGTTAGATGGAATAACAAGCAGATATTCTCACTGCGAAAACAAATCGTCTGTATCAGCGAGCGCGTGATTCCAATTGATTTTCTTAGTTGTCTGTTGGCTTTTCCCGCAAAAGTAACAAATCGTTAAACGAGGAAGGATACGATATTTGGGAAATTGCTAATGTGCTAGTGACGTGACGTGTTTTCTTTGATTTGAGGTCCGGATTGAATTGATATACAGACTTGATTTCGCGATTTTACTACTCTACAAGCCCGTATATCCTCAAACCGATCTTCTTCCAAAGCAATTGATCCAACCAATAGTTTCAAAAAATATATATATATAAAAGGATGTCGTGAAATCAAACAATCGGGATGGTGGCAATGTGCGTGTACTCGCTATCGAACGTCAATAAATAAACAGGAGTTTCGGAAACTGGTATATTAGCGAAAGGTACGAACGAGAGTCGAAGAAGAGAGGGGGGTAGGTGGGAGAGAACGAGGGGCAGAACGCACGACAAGAGAAAAGAGAGACGACGAGGACCGAAAGGAAGTAAGTCAAAAAAAAAGGTCGGAAAAAAGAGCGTGATTGAGACTTTTAAAAGGATTCCATCCGTCAAAATCCAGGCACGTTTAATAGGCTTAATAGGTCAATCTAATTATAATCAATTTTACGATTTGCGCGTGTGCATGTGGGTTCTAATCGATTCTGCTTCCGTATCCGCGGCTCCCACCCCCCTTTAATGTACATGCAATAGAACCGTATAGCGAAACGGCGATATTATAATACGGCCGGTGACGGGTTTCGACAAAAACACTGTGATAGGAGTGATAGTTGCCCCATACTAATAAACTGGAAGTGTGAGACCACGCTCATGGACAGGTGCTGCCCCGGCATGTCAGTCACAGAAGTACAGGACACGGGATTCTCCAGAGAAAAGATGAATGAGCCCACGATTTGAGACACAGAACCTTGTACGCCGAGTGGGGACCAACATTTTGTTTTTCAACCGCTCTGAATCCGATCTGGCAGACATTCGGAACATGATATGGTAAGCTAGCAAAGTAGTCTGACGCCCGCAACGGCAATTACCACAGAAATTGAGTGGTAATACGCTACGGCAAAATAAGAGCGACCCTTTCGGAAGAAGGAGAGGCAAAGAATCACGAAAGAAACCTACCGGCAGGAGCTCGTTTTCCCTTATACTGGTTGATGCGACACTCACGGAACCTTCAAAGTGTGCTTGCGCGGTTCCTGGTGTTCAATATACCACCACGGCCATCTTTGTTGCAAAAAAGGTAATTGGAGCCAAATTTCGAGAATCCTTTTTATGCTTAATTAAATGCACGGCGTGCAGATGTGCCTGCATATTCTGCCTTCTCAGGAACGAATTATAAATTCGATTTTCTTCCGCGAAAAGGGGAATACTAGGGAGAACGCCGTTTGATATCGCGACAAACTCTACCTCGTGCCAGCTCGTTCGCATAAATAGCAACAGAGGCGACTACAGACTAGTTTCTCTTCTCCGATTTTCTCATTGACCATTAAACAAAGAGATGAAGAGCGAGAGCCCGATCGAGAGATTATCGATAGCCAAGTTTCTTCTTTTTTCTTTTTTCTTTTTCCTTTCTTCCTTTTCATCTTTGTCGCGCTGAAGCCTAATGAATATGAAACACGGTGCCATGTCGTCAACAAGTGCTGAGCCTCCCTCTCCCTGACGCCTTTTTCGAAATCCATGCGGCAACACGCTCAGGTACCGATTCAGGGACAGTCAGGTACCGTTGCCCAATCTGGCATCTGATAGGACCCACCACTATCACCAACTGACCAATCCTTTGCTTCATCTCCAAGCGACTTGCTGCCCAACCCACTGACCCTAGCTTTCATTAATCACAGAATTCCGAAAAAGCTTATCTGACATGAAAAACTATGCACTTCAAAGACCAAACTTTCTGCTAACGAAAATGGCTTCCACAGTTGTAGGACTTGACTTTAACGGAATCAAATACGACGCTGTAACGCTAACCAAGTCTCCAATCTCGCAAATGCGGTCCAAATGTTTTGATATCGCCATGGGTACGTTCCGACAGTGGATATAGCCTCTTGAACCGTGATTTTTCAAGGTATGTTGCCATTGTTTTAGATAGATTATGAAGCCGATCCCGATATAGAAGCAGTTCGCCTGAGAAAGCCTGGAACGCTGAGATATCGTGACGAGGGGCATCTGAAGGCGTGAGAACGGTGTTTCGAGACATCCGGCCTCCAAGTACAAATGTGGGCATCGAGGCTTGAGAGGTTCTGTTATCCCGTTCTCAGAATGTGTGGGGCTTCTACATCCAGATGCCTACTTCGTTAGCACAACCACGGCACACTAAGCGTATGTCTCAATCGATGAAACAATCATTCCGGAAGCATGACGTCGAGCATTGATGAATCTATCATGCAGGGCAATATTTTTGCAATATTTTTTTAACTGTATATGTCCGAATGTTTGTGTCTTCACATACGGTGGCGCATCGGTGGCTCGAGGGTCCTGTTCCTAATGCTTGGGAGCCTCGTACGATGTTAACAAAATGTGGGTGTATAATGCCATGACTAGCAAATCCGAAGCCGCGTTCGTGGCCATGAGGGGTCACTATCAGGATGTCCAAAAATGAGGCCTCTATATCTCTCTCGTTCAATGTCTTGTCGCCGAGAACTTTAGCAAGCCTGCCTTTGAACACAGAAACGTTGGGCCAGGCCGTCTTCGCAGTTGAGGCCGGCGAATAGAAGCATGCATGATGGGAGCCTGCTTTCCTCAATTCGAACCCTGGAAACCCTCAATGACTTTCCAGAATCCTGTAAAAGACAGCTCTCAGACGTCACGGACATCGCAGACCCTTCCGTTGAGTGGGATGTTTCAACACACAAAGAAAAGCCAAGAAGGCCCCACCCGGAGCCATATCATTCACATTTTTTTGAACCGGCGCAAGCTCTCAATGGCACACGTGTGATTCCACCTGGGAGGACATGAGCATCGAGCGGCTGTTGCGCCGTGTTTTCGAAACGGCCGGCCTTGTTCCCGCGAACGAGCTTTTTCGGCCGGCCGGCCAGAAAGATGTTATTCCGCCTCCTCTAATCAAGAACGTCTTGGAAACTCTCACTTCCGTCCTGTTTCCTCACCTGTGATAGTGATAAAGTTTCAAGGAATACATTCTCTGAGAAGCCCAAGCATTCTTTCTTCCTCCAAATTTTGCAGGAGATTAGGGGTTCGGCAGCAGTATGTGAAGAAGGGGTCTCAGTCAATCGCGAGCCCCGTTATGCACCGCCCACCGGGGAATCGATCGTGTCAAGAAGAATAGGAGAAAAAGGCCTGTCGCAGAAACGCGGCAGATTTCTTCGGAAATGGGGTTTGAACGGTTGAAAGCAACAACAACAAAAAACCCCTTGAGCCCGCATGAGGATCTTCGCGACATCTGCAAGTTAAGGTGGACATAAGCCCCTCTAACTATTCTTAGGGAGAGAGAAAAGACATTCGAAATTACCAACTGACAAAGTTTTTTCTCTCTCCCTAAGGCTTCAATGTTGTGGTTGATGTCCGCATATATTCGTCGCTGGATCATGTTCTCACCCAGTGCCCAGGGGCCCTTGTTGGATATTCCCCTCGTCCACCCCAGTCCGCTGCTCGGCTTTGCTAGCTTCCTTGGGGATGGAACCGGAGGAACCTCGACCTGTCGATAAATTGAAGTGGATTTGCATGCAGCATCGCAGGAAAGCATGGATAAAGGATCCTACAAATCGAACACTTCTAGCCTTCATCTGTACCTTGAAAAGCTCACCGATTTTGACCAATCGGGTCATCTGACTTGGGACTTTTGGAAGCCAGAGTATTGATTAAATGCGGTTGCCTCTGTGCTCGGGTACGGCTCGTTATTGCAGCTATCAGCAAAAAGCCCGAGCTACTTCTGCATATTTAATTTGCTAATCCCAAGTCTTTTCTATGATCACATGAAAACGGGTGGATATTTCTCGAATCGATTTTTAGCATTAGACGCTCAGGTGACCTCGGTACCCTTGATCAATAATCAAGTTTTTTTTCCCTTTCTCGCTTTCTACCTCTTTTATGGCTTTGGTAGATATGTAGGATGGCGACACCAAGCAAGCCATGTCTAAGAAAACTATGTGTCACGAGGTTCACACAACGAGATATCCAGAACTGAAAAGGCGTTAAAGATCGATGACCGACTGTCCGGATTGGGACATGCTCACGGCGCACAGGGCGGGTCAGTAGACTATCTTATTCGTTGCTTGGGAGGCGAGAAAGTCCAGAGGATGGTAGCGATAGGTGATGTTACCGTGCAGCTTGCAGCAGCTGGCCCCGGACTGTGCAGCTCGCTGTACATCCCGCCTTTGTCACGAAGAATGTTCTGCTGACCCTGAGCAAAGTTTTCGCGTGGACGGGAGGGCGAATTTATCCTCGACAGCCGCCGGTTCATGCTTGAAAAAGCTTGGGTCAGATATCATATTTGGTCGAATATTCGGATGCAAGATTTCGAGATAGATCTTTCTAGCTTCGTATCGAGGTTCAATTTATCGGCCCCAAGGCACTGGGCGATCTGACCGTGGCACCCCGCAATCGAACCAACCCGTAGTACATGACCCATTTGGCAAGCAGATCCTGTGGCACAGAGACGATTGCTTTAACCATATATTATATCATATTCCACAGTCCGTGTTTACTTCTCCGAACAGCTGAAATATATCTGATACGGATTTCCGCCTCGGGAAATAATCCATAAGATGGGAAGTACATACGAGGCTAGAGCCTTTGGGCCTCGTAGAGGACTTGCTCGATGGTCGACACCGCAATGCTGCGAATCCTATCGCATATGCACACGTGTGTGAAAGAAAGACCCTTTTGATCCGATGAAACGAAACAGTCCAGGCGAGCAGCTGTGAGATGAGACGAAATGGAGCGGTCCAACCTCCTGCCGACAACGTGATAGTGTCGACAGACGTGCAGCGGAAGATGACATTCCGCTCTTCCACCTTCCTTCTTTCTGACGGTCCAGCCGGGAGCCGGATTGCGGGGCAGAGGCGAGGCTGAGAAAGTGGCTGTTCGGGGTGATAAGATGGCGATGATAAGATGGGAAGTGGTGGTGGAGCTGGTCCAGTGGCTGGAGCGAGCTGGGCTGCCCCTCAACACGTAATCCAGCGCTCCAAAGCACATGAACAAATCCGAATTAACTGCACTTTCAACACCTTTTTGCAACCTCGTCAGCCCGAACCGCAGTTCTGCCTGGATCCTAGCTCCTGCAATACCAGAAACTTCAATCTCCAATCCATTCACGGCGATTACCTTCTCCGGCTTCTTTACTGTTCATATCATCCCATCGGGCTCATTCGACTTCGCCGTACAAAACAGATCACGATCCTCCTTTCTTGCGTTTCTTCCAATCAAAGCCGAGTTGTCGTTGCGTGGGGTTGTGAGCCTCCTTTGCCAACCGCTATCCCTATCGACACATCATGAGTGGCCAAAGCTTCGACGGTGCTTTGGCATCGGTCATGGAGCTTGGGATCCCCAAGGAGGATGCTGAAGAATGCCTTAGGGTTCGAATTTCCAGATCTTGGAGCTCACCTCTACCTTCGTCCGATGCCCGGCTAACGCGATATTGCGGGGTTTTCCGCTTCGCCGTTTTAGAGAAACGATGGTAACGTCGAGAGAGCCGTAGATTTTTATTTCAATGGCGAACTGGATAAGGTATGATTTGTATTCTGCACGGGTCAATCGAAAAAATATTATGGTTAATTATGCTAAGATGCAGTCGGTGGTCTAGGCCAGAAATAATGATCGATGGGATGAGAGTGCATTCTCGCAAGACCGTTATGGACCTATGCCGAATCCGCAGCAGAGCGGAAACTGTACGATAATACATCCTACCTCAAATCTCTTCCTGATTTCTTTATGCACAAGGAAAACATCAAGTTGTAAGAACTGATCTGCCAACGCGTTAGCTCTCAACTACCTAGTACAAGCCGCCGAACTCTCAGATCCGATCGGAGCGAAATCGCGGCCTCCGTCTCCCTCGAGGAACTTTCAAATCACCCCCCACGATGGTGACGGTACGTTTCTACACTCTTCTGCTTTGCTTAGGCTGGGATAGAACCCACGAAACTGAGGAAAAATCCAACACGGTAGATGCCGATCTTCAACAAGCTATCAAAGCCTCGATGGAGGAGTCTCAACGTTCACAGCCAGGCTTCACAGGACCTCAGGTGACTGGGACAGTGGGGTATACCGCTTCCAACAACTTTAAACGCGCAGATAACGATACTCAGTATGACACAAGCAGTTGGGCAGTGACAGTTCCAGGTCCCCCAGAGACGAATGCTATCGAAATATTCCTAGATCCTTCACCTAACGAGAGAAAGAGAGCACTCGGACAGCCGGCATTCTTACGGCCTTCAACCGGCTCCGGTAGCCTCGGTCCATTAATAACAATCTTACACTCCATCCCAGCTGCTAGAGAGATGCTTCTACAGAGAGAACATGTCCTGGATAATTACGGACAGAACGAGAACTGGTGGGCGGGGCATGTCATCCAGCTTCCGAGAGTGGTGGTGGAAGATGATGCTGATACGATACCACCGGAGTCCATTGAAGTGATACGTGAATCGCAAAGACTTATGGCCTTTTTGACAGCAACAGACCGTGCTTATGGTACGGCTGAAAGTTTGGGGTCAATCCCTGGTATATTCGATCCCGATTCTGGATGTAAGTGCTCCTTTGTCCGTAGAAACGGTGTCATCGGAACCTAATGTTCGTTCTGGTAGCTATTGTATCAAAATACTTCATAGCGATACAAGACTGTGTCAAGCTTATCAACGGTGGCACGGACATGCGGACCCCCCTACAGTCTAGAGCTGTTCGGCTGTCGCCAAAGATGGAAGAGACCGCGCAAAACTTCGAAGTTTTTGATCTCACGGTCAGAAACTATTTAATGGAACAAAGCGGCAGTCTCTACGATGCGCTTGATGCACTGTTCTGGGAAGAAGAAGAAGCCTCTGATGGAACTGAGACATATGCAGAATATTTTGGTGATGTATGCACCCTCCAGGTTCGATGTGATGACCCTTCGAAACGACCTTGTGGAATCGATGTCCCTGCAGATATATACTTTGATAGGTATACCAAGCAATTCAAGGACGAAATATCGAAGATGAAGAAGGCGAAGGCGGGTATTCAGTCGCAAATCGAGGAGCTAAATGCGAAAGAGCGAAAGATTCGATTATATTCCCCTATGACACAACCACATCGAAATTTGGATATGATGAAAGTGATGGAAACGACGCGAAAATATTTTGAACAATCATCGGATTCGAACTTGCTGGGTCCTGAAAGCGAGATTTCTTCTGAAGAACAAGCGAAAAAGTGCGGCGAGGTGGCGAAGCAGTTGGCAGAGATTGAGAGCAGGATACAAAAGAAAATCAAAGGTATTCAAGGCTATATATGTTACAATAAGCGCAAAAAGGCTAATTATTCCCAAGACCTCAAAGCTCAACGTGATGCTCTTCGAGAAAAACTTGACAAAATGAAGTCGATATTCACCGCTCCGGATAATACGATAGAAGGCGTTCCTCCGCTGACAAAATACACCCTACGTGGAGTCAGCACGGATCGTGGCGTTACTTATATCAGACGCAAAAAATTGATCCCACATATCGATCTCGAGGACGACAACGCACCTACTGAAATGAAGGCGCAGGATGAATGGTGGTCTATGAAGTATCATACTTCCCAGCTAGCCTATAGTGAGGAACAGTATGGAAGCTATGATGTCAAGACTGTACCTGTCGAGGAGGTCCTTCGGGCTGCGAGATTTGAGGGCCAGGGACTTGTTCTGCTGGTTTATGCAAAGGAAGACGATGTTGAGAAGGAAACAGAGTCCATCGTTCTTCCTGAGGCATTAAAGGTAAGGACTTTCTCACTCTGGACTTCGAGTCTTCAGAATGATGAATGCTAATTATGACCCACTTAGAACTTCGTTGCTCAAGACAATGAATACTTTGCGAAAGAAATCGCAGAGGCAGCACTACGGCCGTCTAAGAAACGGCCCCACGATGGCGGGGATTGGAGCACAGATAAGACCTACGACACTCGCGAGTACATGAGACAATGGAATCAGGGCGGTGCTATAGGCACTGCGAATAGTAGCCAAGCAGCTACTCCTGGAGACAGCCGGCGGAACTCATTTGATATGGGTGGCATTATAGGCGATGAAGAACTCGGAGCGGTGCCCGAGCCGCCCAGTCCACCAGCAGCCCCACATATGACCTCTGGTGGACCGAGTGTGCATTTTGCTATCGATAGCGAGCCGAGGTATCAGGGAAACTACGCGAGGGCGCATGAGATGGCGATTATGGAAGAAGGACGGACAAGGCAGAAAGGTTATGCGGATGAAGATGATGAAATGACATATGGTAGTCAGCATGTGGAGTTTTCGGCTGATGGGACACTACAGGCGAGCTTGCCAGTTCCGCCGCCGCCGCCGAAGAGCTCGCCTGCGAGGAAAACGCCTAGGTTTGATTTAGAAGAGTGAGCAGATTTAAGGCAGCGGAAATAGAACGAAAAGAAATGCATTGCAATAAAATAATTGGAGCGTTTCATAAATTTACGAAGCAAAGGAGGGACCGTGGGAGGAGAAGTCTATTGGTTTTTGGTGATGATCTAGGTAGATTATTATTGATCCATATTTTTGGTGCTCTTACGTTCTGGCTTCTCGGTTTTGGTGAGTGTTGCCAGCGAATCATCTAGTCTTTTGAGCATAGCGAGGGGTGATAGACAATTATTATGATATGATGCAGAATACAAATAAAAGTTTATATTTTAAATCACTTTTCGACGAGAAGACTTACTAAAAGTCTGGCTTGGCGCCTTTTGGATTCAATATGTGTAATTAAGCTGGTCCTAAATATCAAAAACCTCTAATGATATCCGCAATGTAGTCTCGAGGTTATATACATTCCAACCTTCTAAGAAGGCGGTGGGCTAGTTTTGTTGAACTAGCCACTTACTTATGATGGCCAGTGGCTGTTATAACTGATATATATTGGCATTCGCCGGACTAGTTTGCTTTGCATGACTCTTTTGAAGAAGACGCTCTGGAATTGCTGATTCTCAACTTTGTTAATATGGCCTTGATTGTCCAGTTCTCGTTGTCTTTGAAGCCGCTTTTGAGAATCTTCTCCTCTATCGCTGCTAATCGCATGTCGATGTCCTCCTGTATTCTTTCTAGTGCACTTAGAGTGTACTCCATACTCTTTGCTTTCGCCATAATTTTCATTATCAATTCCTTTTGTTCAGTTGAAAGAGAACCCTGTTGGGATCTCATTCGAAGGAGACTTTTCAGTTGTTTGTTCTCAGTTATTTGGCAAGAGCTTAGCGCGTGAATAAGCATAAAAGAATATTTGCCTTCGTCGAGATCAGAGAGGGCCCCTTTCGCTTTTGTATACTACGTACACGGAGGAAATTAATACTTTATGTTCAATACGAAATTTGGGCAGGATCGCTATACTAACCTCGTCAGAGAAAAGATTCTGATAGTCATCTCTGATCTGGAAAAGACGGCCAATGAGGGTGAATAGGTCCTCGACCTGGATGTCTCTAATAAACGGATATGTTAGAACGTGTCTAGCTAAATGAGAAATATCTTGGGAGTATCCTACTTGTTTTCAGTGGCCTGGCTTCTCATCAAGCGAGAAATCATCCTGAATAGACCGCCCGTTTCTATAAATGTTAGGGTTCTTAGGGACTAGTTCCGTTGCACGTTACCGTATCGGAAATTTACTTACTTCCATCAACCATTCGTATGTATTCTTCCTCAGTGGGGCACTCCCCAAGGAACGTCCAATGAAGGTCAAAGCCTTGGCCGATGTGAAGATGGCGTAGTTCATCTAATAGTTCAAGTTAGAGGCTCTAAATCGCCTAATATATGAATATAGTAGCGCGGGGGTTAGCATACCAACCACAATAGCCATAGCAGAAGCCGATAATCTCTGGGCTTCCTCAAAGCATTTAACATATAGAAAGTTTGCAGAGTTGATTGCCTGAGCGGTTCCGAATACCATATGGGTTGCAGGACTTCCACGGCGGAGGGTGGAGTTGTCCTCAATATCATCAAGGCTATGTATACACGTAGAGGCTTGGAATCAGTGATCTCGCCGTCATGTATGCAATTTCTTTAGGAAAACATGCTACTCACATGAGGGATGCGCTGTGTAGAAAATCTATTATGGTTTTAATAGTATCTATTGATGATCGAGGAACCAGATACCAGATATCAAGTGCGTCTACTATGGTGTCTCTAATCTTTTTTGATGGCAGAGATTTTATATACTTGATAGGATCCAAAATTACCTATAAAGCGGACAATAATATTCCATCAGTATATTATCAAGTGCTAGCATGAGATAGAGTGAGGCATTGATTGGATACAAACATCATCGGAAAGACTGGGGTATTTGGCAATACACGGTTCTTCGTTCTCTTTCGGCGCAGTGCAGGTCTCAATATCATTAGAAAGCTTTGGATATTTTGCAAACGTAGATTTCCCATCTTCCGTTAGCTCGGAGGTATGAAAGCTACGTTTGCGTGAACGTTTGTTGGTGGAACCATTCTGATTCTTGAGATTGTGTTCCTGGAAAGTAGGATCATATCTATTATTGATACCACCTTGGTCGTTGCAATAACCATATTAGCAATATTCTAATATTTTGCGGGAACAGAGGGTGAGATGACTTACCCGATATCTCTCTGCTGGTAAGCTTACCAGGCCCATTTGTCAGCTGATTTTCCCTAGGTAAATCCTTTTCTTTATGCTCCGGTAAAGGGTAGTACGGAGTCTCAGATGAGTCGACGTGATAGCGAGACGATCGTAGTGTATAAACCATCGTTCCAGCCACCAGATATCGTAGACAGGAGGTGTATTTAGTGTAGAACTCTCGATCAGCTCCACTGCTATCATCAATAAGCTGCTGGCTAAGACGAGATAGCTCATCTTCGAGCTCTAGATATTTTCTTCTGCAGATCTCTTTTGCTTCGCCAACAGATACATTTTTTTGGCGCATGGTTATAAATATGGCGGAGGGTGGCAAGTTTGGTTTGCAGAGGGCTGCATGAGCCGTCCAGTCTCTTTCAACCGAGCCCATATCATTCATAAGAATGCACAATTGCCAAACTAATTCTTCAATGGGTTTAAGTTTCTTATCTCGATTGGCGGTGCGTTCTATGTTATGAAGGTAAGGAATGAGTACTAAGTAGGTCCTTGAATGCGCAAGATGTTAGTAATCTTCAAAGCCTTTAGTTTTTTCAATTTTTTATATGAATGCGCACGTGTAACAAAAAACTCTTAAAGAAATATTTAGTAGCCCGGGATAGAGATCGTTGACGGTTGAAATACCTTATCCCTATAGTTGCTACCCTTTCCTTCATATAATCATCCAAATTTTCGAATTCAGTGGTTTCAAGGTTCTTAGTCTCGATCGAATCCTTGGACCAAGTTTCGCAAGTTCGGATGAGATTTACTATTTCTCCGTCGGCCTTATCACATAAGAGCTCGGTGGCTAGTCTTGATTTCATCTGGTTGATGATATTGCGGTATTTCTTGGTGAGAATTTCCCGACTTTCCTCATGCTGGTATTGGTTGTCATAACCCTAACAGATGCGATTCGTATCAGCCATTTCATCCTATAAACCCTCAATATAAAACCATACTAGTTGAATGGCATGATAGTCCTTGGCTAGTATATTTTAATGGCGAAGTATCAAGGGCTTAGGACCGAAATTGTTTCCCTTACCTCTTTGACTGGGAACATATCCCCATCGATGAGGTCTAATACTCTTCCATTAGCTTTTCGGTTGCAATACGCAATGCAGTATGAGCGTCTTACCGTCCTCGAGAAAAGCGAGTGCGTAAAGCGCAGAAACATTGACTAATTTTCTGGGATCGGCTTCAGGGAGTGTCAAGGAGAGTGCGCAGCCTGCAGGTGTGATAGTAGTAGGCCGATAGGCGCAGCCGCCTCCATCAATCCAGTCTTGCTCTACTTTGCGTGCCCTCTTCTCCTCCTGTTCAGTGGCATTGTTTACGCGAGCTTCAAAGTTGGAGAAGTACCCTTCCAGGTATTCTGGAGCCACAGGGGAAGATCTCGGGTAAGGCTTGGATGAAGGCATGTGCGTAGTTATCTGGGGAAGATTGTATCCGAAGTATTGAATATATTCAATCTCGAATTTGAATGAAGAAGGAGACTGGCTAGGTTCAATATAAAGCTGGATTGTACAAATGTACAGTGCGTGGCTCAGGAAGATGCCTTCAATTAAGCTTCATATTTATAGGAAACAAAACACTCTCATCAATTAGTTAACTCGGTCAAAGATAAGTAAGACTATATACTGTCTAGCTCTAGCTATGGGGTGCCTGCATTCCGTATATCAAGTTCTCTTGGTGGTTTGTAACTAGCGTGCATCTGATTATGCGTTTCTGGGTGCTGGCCCTTACATCCACAAAGGGTCATTCTGTCCATGACATTAGTTGGAGGGCCTTGTATCTCGTCCCACTTAATTACAAGAGCTGGAAAGTCTGTATGCATTCGGAGAAGTGTAGCCTGAGTCTTAAAATCCTATGTATGTGTGGTATCATGAATGGGCTGAATGCATGATGACGCCACCGCAAAGTCAGTTAGCTAGAGAATAGAAATGTATATTCTTTTAAATACACCTGAAAGATCTTAACACATATTTGAGAATATTCGAATGCTTATTTTCCCTATTTTCGGTTGGCTTACCCTTAGGTCAGTGAGGATGGGCCGAGAATTCTGGAAATCGAGCTTTCTAAGAATCCTGTACGAACTAAGAAATTCCAAATGGAGGAGTTGAGAGCCAGTGCTGAGCTGTTCAATGCAGTTGATTAGATCGAAGCGAATGCAGTCTCATCATTATCGGGAGCACTTCACCAAAATGATCGATCAAATCCATATCTCCTCGTTCTATCAGCAAGTTCTGACTAGAGCTTGGCACTAACGCACTTATAATACCAATCATATACCCTAAAACCAAAGCAGCAAACGGTCTTGGCATAGTTGGGTTAACGGTTTGGTCCCAGACTATAGTTAGGTAAAACCAAACCGTTAGTCGGAGACTAGCTTGGAATGCCAGGACTTCGGGAAGAATGCTTGGCTCTCTTTGTTTCCCATCAGCATCAATCCGCCGGCCAACTTCCACAGGCGTCGATTCCAGGTAATTGTCTTATACTAACCCAAGTAATTTCCATGTAGCGACTCAAGACATCCAAATTCCAACCACGGCGTTGGAAACGCACTTGATTGGTTTCCACGCGAGTTGCAGAACCATATGATGGCACTCCTAGTAACCTAGCCAGTCGTGTGTATCCTAGATCCTTCAAGGCCCAACCCGATAATCTCAGGCCAATATATCAAACTAGACTCCACTTCCAAGTATAGTTGGTTAAGGAAGGCATCCACGCTGGAATCCCTTAATCCAGAGAAGCAAGATCAAAATG
This sequence comes from Dactylellina sp. 'tibetensis', assembly GCA_036971435.1. Lineage (NCBI taxonomy): Eukaryota > Fungi > Ascomycota > Orbiliomycetes > Orbiliales > Orbiliaceae > Dactylellina > Dactylellina sp. 'tibetensis'. The sequence goes on from JAKDFA010000013.1 coordinate 730,255, forward strand.
GAATCCCTTCCTGTAGAGCTTCTCCGCAGAATCGCAACCTATACTCCTTACCCCACACTCCACTCCCTCTCACTCGTCTCCCGTAGGCTTCGGCTTGCAGTTCACGACTGGCTGGTCTACAAGACTGTTATCGATAACCGCGTTCACGACCTTATCGGGTACCAAACCCGAGATCCTGCATTTCGACCTCAAGTCTTATGTCTGCTTGACGTTGAATTTCCTGGGTGGGCCCGCAATCCGATTAATAGCAAGTTACCACCAGATCTGTGCGCGCGGTATGCATGCGCCGATTATAAGTGCTTCACATGGATGTCAGAGCAAAATACGGATTCGTGGGGGCTTGAGGATTTTCAGAAGGAGTTTGCGCGATGGGGAGGCGTGATGACTGCAAGAGGACGTATGTTTCATCTTCTTCCTCATAATAGTCGCTGTGAAAAGCAAAGGAGTAACCTGTAATGATGAATACATACACAGACCCGTTAATCAATCTTCCCGGTCACGCTACCATTCAACAAGCGGGTTTAAACAAGTATTTGGGCGTAGTCCCCGGCTCACCGACGCATGCATACATATTCTCATTTTGTCTGGCAACTTATCTCCTCTCCCCGAGTTTCTCGGCATCTAGGATCACGGCTCAAGGCATCGAACCGCCCGCCCCGTACGCATACCTTCACCCGGATTCTCTGAATACTTCCGCACAGGACCTAATTTACAAGTCTTGGAGCCGTATTTGTAAAGCCTTGGAAGTAAACTATAATATAACAACAATCCAAGTTGATGGGACTAGACACGTCCAAAGTTACCGCGATGTTTCGTTCGAAGGTCGATATCTTCCTCGAACTAAAGAAGGGATTGATTCCAGCTGGCCAGGTTATTCGACAGGTTCTTCAGATACAAGAATGTTTTCTGCTATCTCGATGCACGAGCTGTGTTTACGGACCGTGGGATTGATGGGGTACGCGTACAGAAAGTTTATCACTTCTCCAGACAGACGGTTCCGGAACGGGTTTTTCGAGATGACTGGGGAGGACAGTCTTATCAACAAGCTTGATCCTCGACAACTTAGGCCACCGGTTTCTGGGTTCGAGATCCCATTTGAGAAGTTTATGAAGCTGCCACCGCCATTCGGGGAACCCGCTGGGTTTGTGGGGTGTCATTTAGATATCATGACTTCGAAGGAGTTTTTGGAGAGTGGGAAATGGATGGGGTTTTATACGTATGATCATCTGAATAACATTGATCCAGGTATGATAGACATTAAGTTCAGGATACTCAACCCTGGAGAGGCGTATAAGTACCGGCGGGGTTTTTTTAGGGAGAATTTGTCGGATAACGTTGACGATGAAGAGGAGGAAGAAGACGAATACACAGAAGAAGAAGAAGAAGAAGAGATGTTTGAGCTAGCGCCTGAGGAAATTGCTGCTACACAAGAAGATGAGAACGAGGAACAAACAAATACTCGGAAAAAGCCAGAGCTCAAGCAGAAGGAGCCAGAGTATCTAAGGTTTGTAGCATCGGGAAGAGATATGGAAAAGTTTACACTCTCCGGAAAGATATTTCCAGCAACAGGAAGGTTAATGGTATCGAAGCACTATCATAAAAGCTGGATAACCTGGCATTGGACGAGCTTCATGACGCCATTCGGTATAGTTGGGAAGTGGGGTGATCGAGGCTACGGTGGGTATGTCTGGCTTTGGAAAGAGGACTGGTATGATAATGCTTCAGAATGAACTAGCTATCCGAGTGTCGATGATGCTGTAAAACGCCATACATAAACTAAAAAACTAAAATATATACACTTAACTTGAGGAATTAGTACAGATCAAAACGGCCGAAGTATGATAGTTCTTACCAAGAAATCCAAATCATCAAGATGTTTATTTAAACCGTGTCGGGTATTCCCAATTATTGACCTGCCACCCTACACCGATAACCAGACTGTCAGCTCCACGCACCCCTATCTGTTTAATTAAATGGTAATGCGACTTACACCATCGTCTGACCCTAGCACCAACCCCTTCCCCTCTAAACTTCACTCCACGATTCCAAAACCTCCAACCGGAGAGCGCTAGGTTCCAGAGACACCCCTGTATAAGCGGAAACAACAGCTGGTCCCGTAACGTAATTAAGGCGATAAGCCAGTACTTCTTCTCTTCCCTTGCTTGCTTTATACTTGCTAGGTAAGACTGTTCGAAGCGTAGGTCTGGTAACGGGGGTAGCTGGTGGTGTTGTACCGATCTATCGGCGTGATGAGAAGGGTACAGTATCGATGATGATATCGAGGCCACATCGTCGTGATCTTCTTCCTCCTCGTCGAGTTCGTCTACTTCCTCCTCTCCATCTTCGTGTTCGACCTGGGAATACTCGCTTTCGTGCAGAGAGGGCTCGGAGATGACGGTTTTAGAGTCGGCGGACGTGGATGGAGCAATTGCAGTTTCAGGAGTTGCGTCGCGACGGATATGGCCATCCGTGATAGCGGCCTCCGCGGCGAGGAAAGGTATATCGGACATTTTGGCGGATCACAAGTCGATGTTTGGTCCTTTCAGATATTCGTAAATGTTATAGGCGGTGTTGAAGTGGAGGCCAAAAAGTGACGTTGGAAACGCAGGCTGGGTTTCGGTTACAACTCGAGCAAGGACTATTAAAGCTCTCTCTCCAAATCTCCCCACCACAACGAAATTTACAAAAACACCAGCTGCCAACTAAATTGCCATCACAATGACAAAATTCCGTCCTTGCATTGATATCCACGCCGGCGTGGTCAAGCAGATTGTCGGCGGCACCCTCTCAGAAAACAGGGATGCTTCAGCAGCCTTAGTGACGAATCACACATCGGCGCATCCGCCGTCATACTTTTCGCAGCTCTACAAAGATAACAACCTCACTGGTGCGCACGTAATCATGCTCGGGCCCAACTGCGAACAAGCTGCTAGAGAAGCATTGGATGCTTGGCCGGGCGGGTTACAGGTTGGTGGAGGAATAAATCTGCAGAATGCGCAGAAATGGCTGGATTGGGGAGCGGAGAAGGTAAGGTAAGTCTCTTTCCTGTCTCTATTATACCTATAGCTTCACGGAAAATTGAATCTGACACATGTTGCCTTTTCAGGTAATTGTTACATCATATCTCTTCCCGGAAGCCAAATTCTCGTTAGAGAGGCTGCAAGAGCTGTCTTCTGCAGTTGGGAAAGAGAAGCTGGTCGTGGACGTTAGCTGCCGTCGCAGGGATAACAAGTGGTTTGTTGCGACAAATAAATGGCAGACAATAACAGACACAGAGGTAACAAAAGGTATAGATTTTGCTTAGAAGATGGTCACCCCATTCAGTAACGACAGATTTCTAATTGATAAATTGGTCGTAAATAGAAACCCTGTTACTACTGTCAGATTACTGCTCCGAATTCCTAATTCACGCTGCCGATGTTGAAGGACTGTGCAGAGGCATCGACGAGGACCTGGTAAAGGCACTCGGAGCATGGGCGAGCATTCCTACAACGTATGCCGGCGGTGGGAAGCATATTAGTGATCTAGGATTGGTAAAAGAGCTGAGCGACGGCAAAGTTGACTTGACATTTGGAAGTGCATTGGATGTGTTCGGAGGTGATAAAGTGAGATTCGAAGACTGCGTCAAATGGAACCAGGAGATATAGCGAAAAGACCAGTCAGAGAATAAAGTCTCGAAAATCTTGAATGTAGTTATTCGGGATAATTGTTAGATTGGTATCGACGGGTTACCGGTCTTTTGGATCGTCTATCGTCGGAACCCGCAGCCATAGCTACCCAGAAATGAGATATGCCGGATACTACATTCGGAATACATATCACGTATTATTGCGCAGCAGTAACATTGTCAACCCAATCTCAATGGTTTATCTAAGATCACCATTATTAAAGAATCGTGTTACTTTATGCTTCGCTTTTAGATTTTTGTATCACACCTCCCTGCATATATATATGGAGGTCTAGAACACTTATATCACAAGATTGCCCCGGCTGACAGCACTCACCACCCGTCCGAACCTCCCTCTTGTCGAGAGTTCCGCGCATGCATTCCGAAACCTAGATAGCAATACCTAAGAAGTGTCGATACTTTACGTAAACAGAGGCACGATATTCTGGTCGAGCCCTACACATTGCTTCTTCTACTAGCTGCGTCGAGTCTAGTCCTTCCCCACAGGTTGAGCTCCAGAGGCTATGACTGGTTACAATCGGTATGCAGCGCGATTGCGCCGCTTGCTACGATTGGTCTCAATTGAACGTCGACTCGTCCGAGTCAGGCGTGCTCCCGTCTCTCGGACACGCCCCGGATGATAAAGTACATGTTATGCTCCCGTTGGCAATTAATTATAAAAGTGTCCGTCGTGTACTCGAGCTTAGCTGGCCCAGCACCCCGCAAAATACAACAAGGGCCTGTCACGTATATCAACGGGCGAGATACAACTCCTCTCACCAAACTAACTCTCTCTCCTCACTACAACTTCTAATTGACCATCGCCAACTTTGAGAATAATGCTCTCCGCTCTTCGAGGCTCCTCGCGAGCCTTCTCACGGACTTGTTTTGTCCGTGTCGCTCCTACCTTCCAACAGCAGCGCGCTCTGCACAACACACTTCGCCAGCCCGCACTTGCTGCCGCCAATGCTAAGGTAGCCGTCGACTCGGTCTCATCATACGAACCATTCTTCCCAAATGAACCCTCCAAACCGAGTATCAAGACCCAAATCCCTGGTCCAAAATCACAGGCTTCCATCACGGAGTTAGACGAGGTATTTGATACTCGGAGTTTGAACATGATCTGTGACTACAACAACAGCATTGGCAACTAGTACGTACATTTCATCATACATCCTCCCTCGGTCTTGCCATTGCCTATCAGAATATACGGTTATATCAGACATAGGTGCTAAAAGTATGATGCAGTGTCTCAGACCACGATCACAACCTCCTCCTCGATGTCTATGCCCAAATAGCCTCCATCCCCATCGGCTACAACAACCCTGCCCTCTCCAAAGTTGCAGCTTCTCCAGAGATGCTCACAGCCCTTATTAACCGTCCTGCTCTCGGCAACTTCCCACCGGCATCATGGACCGAGACTCTCAAGTCTGGAATCCTTGCTGTAGCTCCAAACGGTCTGAACCAGGTTTTCACCGGCATGTCTGGCTCTGACGCCAACGAATGTGCCTACAAAGCCGCATTCATGTTCCACCGTCGCAGAGAGCGTGGAGAAGGCACCCCTTTCACAGAGGAGGAACTAACCTCTTCAATGAACAATCAAAAGCCCGGTAGCCCAGAACTAGCGATCCTATCTTTCAAAAAGGGCTTCCACGGCCGCTTGTTCGGCTCACTTTCTACCACACGCTCGAAGCCGATCCACAAACTCGATATTCCGAGTTTCAACTGGCCTCAGGCGCGGTTCCCTCAGCGAAAGTATCCACTCGAAGAATTCGAAAAGGAGAATGCAGCCGAAGAGAAGGAGTGCCTTGAAGATATTGAGAATACTATCAAGACATGGCACTGCCCAATTTCTGCTGCAGTGGTAGAACCGATACAAAGTGAAGGAGGAGATTTCCACGCCAGCCCAACATTTTTCCAAGGACTGAGAGATATTACATTGAAACATAACATCTTGTTAATCGTGGATGAAGTACAAACTGGTAAAGAATCCATAGTCTCACTAGAAGCAAAAAGGAATTGCGCAGCGTCTTATCTAACATGATATGATTCCACAATAGGCGTTGGTGCTACCGGCAAGTTCTGGGCACACGATCACTGGAACTTGGCTTCTCCTCCCGATATTGTCACCTTCTCCAAGAAGGCACAAACAGCAGGCTATTACTTTGGAAACTCGCTATTAAGGCCAACCATGCCATACAGACAATTCAACACGTAGGTTCCCAGAGAAAAATCTCAACTTCGTCACATATCACTCTCTAACCGGTTTTGTTGACACAGATGGATGGGAGATCCCGCTCGTGTGCTCCTCTTTAACACCATCATCAAGGAAATCAGCAGACTAAACCTGGTCCAGAACACCGCTACTACTGGAGATTATCTCTTCAGTGGCTTAGAACAGCTCTCCAAGAAATATCCAGGAGAGATTCAGAATCTGAGAGGCAAGGGGCAAGGGTAGGTTACTCTTACTTATTTACACGGAAGAAAATTGGAAATATCTAATCTTGTTCCTAATGTAGCACTTTCATCGCCTGGGACTCACCACAGCGGGATGCCTTCTTGAAGAAGATGAAGACAGTAGGCGTTAATATTGGTGGATCCGGAGACAGCGCTGTCAGGTTAAGACCAATGTTGATATTCCAGCAGCATCATGGTACGTCATCCTTCCCTCCACAAGCAAACGGTCAAGAGTGCTAATTATTGATTGTTTATAGCCGACATTCTGTTAGAGTCTATTGAGAAGATCATCAAAGGCTAGACAGATAAAGAGCTATAGACCAAATTTAATAATCAAACGGTTGTATTTGTAGTGAAAGGCACGATTGCGATATGATGTTGTTAGTAGTACATTTGACGATACGTATCCTTTATTCTTGAAAGTATAACCACAAAAATGGTCGGTAATTCAAACCAGAAAAACAATTGTACAATTGCCAGGTTGCAGCCAGTCCAAAAAAACAATAAGCTAGTTTATATGCCAAAATGCAGACCCAGTTAGCTCGCCGTTTCCAAGACACAATTAGACACCTTTCCCTGCATCTCCCCCCTTCATTCTCGCGTCACCAGCCACCAATAGGCGGTAGATAATATAAGCCAGTATCGATAACGGATGTTCCTCTTCTTTCTTTAGTTTTGTATCCTGAAATTTTCCTCCCTCTGCTCAATCTGCCAGCTCAATCTTGCTTTGCTCGCCGTCTATCCCTCCGGACCGGCCACAGCTCATACCCCCCACTTCTAGCGTCACCATTATCATCCCGCCTCCTTCTGCTCCTACTCCTCCCGGTAGTCCCACTTGCCGTAGCATACCCAGAGCCTCCCGCATCACTTGAAAACCCAAGATAATACCCTTCATCCGTATCGATACCGACATCCTAGAGGGCTATCCTCGGCTGACGGGCATGTAACCACGCTTGGCAACCACAGAAGACGAAGAATACCTATCGCGAGAGAGAAAGAAATGCCGCTGTCAGCTTGAATATTCCTTTTCTTTCTTCGAAATGAGAGGGAAATTGTACGATCCACTACATACCCCGTAAACTGCCACGGCCCCAAATATAGTTGCTGCAGCAACCTGGGGGTTTGGGTCGGAGGTTTTCCCTGCTACCACTTCATGCTCGGCTTTGAAGAGGCCACCGATGACGGAGAGTATGACTATGGCAAATAGGGAGACTACAGTGCTATATTTTGTAAAAACGATTCATAGGTCAGCTTTCGAACAACCATTTTCCCAACATGGGAAGCTTCCAGGCAGTGAGATAGGCACAGGATGGCGTACCAGCTCCAGGCGTTACCGGCCGATATTACCGGCTTCATTGTGGTAAGGGCTTAAAGGTGAATATTGATATGAGGTCGGAAGAAACGCAAACCGGAGGCTGGGAAAGCCGTCGCGATGACCAGGGACTTTGTCGAGTGTTCTCGGAGATATGAGGGGTCTTTGCGAGTCTCAGTCAGTAGAGCTGCAGTGTATCTGTCAGATGCGACGTAACGGAGGCCGCGTGGTGTTTGGTGTCGCCCGATAGATGGTGGGTATCGATTTGTTGTAGGGATGGTTGGAAGGGAGAGATGAGGTTGATGGTTCGGAGCCAAGCGAACGCGCAATGACGCTGGGTGTTCGCTGGGCGGTACAACACATTATTGCTCTCGGGGTCTTTAGGTAGCTGCAAAAGCACAAGTAGAGTTTTCATTTCATACGATTACATGGATATCAACATAGTTGTTAATTAGCAAGTAGGAGACTAGGCTTTACTCCAGGTATTTGATTGTAAATGAGGCGTCTCTCCAAAGAGGACGGATTTGTAATTCAATACAATTGTCCCGATTCCGCCGCCTATGTGAAACCAGTCTATCCGCAATTTTAACGTTATAGCAGATTCTTGTAAAGGAAGTGCTAGTTCAGTAAATAGGTATTACAAACACGTTAATAGCATCATATTATCACGAAGAATGGCGAAACGCGGTCGCTTCATGGCCGATATACACAGCCCAGGCGGTCATGTCGGTCTTTAGCAGACCCTGGTACTCGGCAGTTAGCCCAACTCCGATATCCGACCCGGATCCGAGCCCTATGTTGACGTTGCCTCACGTGAGCTTACGAATTCCGGCGTGAATATCAGGCCTCAGTTACGTTTGAGCAATTACGTTTGACGTGCTTTTGACAAAAACCTGATGCATACAAATATATATATGGAGATGGTAGTGCCACATCTTTTTGTTTTGAAGATTAATTGCTATTCATTACATCTACCCCACCAGCACAGCTTCATATTCGATTAACGAAATACCACACCCAATCACCAACCGTCTACAATTCAAATTCGGTTAACTGAACTTCAAATTTTATTTCAACATTTACAATGCATCTTTTAATACTCGGCGCAACTGGAAGAACCGGGGAATTTGTGTATAAATACGCTCTAGAAAAAGGTACGGTCAACAAAAATCACTTCTACGTTTAGGTCCAAAAATATGTATTTGTTTAGCTAACACAAATCCAATATTAGGAAACCATGTCACGGCCATTGTTCGCAAAGCTTCGTCTATTGAACCGCACAAGAACCTCACTGTAGTCGAAGGTTCTGTTCTCGATGAAGAGGACATGACTCGAGCATTTGCCGCAGCTGGAATACCTGTTGATGCAGTCATCCAGTGCCTTAATGCACGACGTGCTTCCGAAAACCCCTGGGCAAAATTCATCGGACCCATTCGACTGCTCGCCGATTCAACGGCTCTCTCCGCAAAGGTCTTAAAGAAGCAACAGCCCCTCCCAGGTGGCAGAAAACCGCGCATCGTTGTCCTTAGCGCCGTTGGTGTGGGCGCAAGTTATGCGGCAACTCCCTATATCATGCGTTTCGTAATCAACTATACCAACGTCGGATTATCTTACGATGACCATAATCTGGTGGATAAGGAGATTGCAGAAAACTGTGGGGATGATTTGGACTACACGCTAGGCTATGCTGTCGGTTTGGGCAGCGCAGGTGATTTACCTGTCAAGGTGTTTGAGAAGACTCAGAGCGGTGCCGGGTATACGATCACAAGAGAGAGCTTGGCAAAATGGCTAGTCGATGTTGCTGATGGAAGCAAGGGAGATGAGTTCAACAATAAAGGGGTCATCTTGTCGAATTAATGTACGGATAACCATACTTGATTTGAGTTTTGTCGAATTTTCCTTTCGTGTTAGGGTGTCTGTTTAGTTTGTATCTACCAATGCATAGTGGCGTTCGATAGGGTGTGAGAATTTGATTTAACATATATAGGTGTTATTTTATTGTTACTCTCAATTTGTAGAATTTAAATATAGCAGCCAAAACGGGACAAAATCCCATAAAACTCAAAATATATAACAGCTCTCTGAGTATGGATTTCCCTGCCTACTTTATAAACCCACAACACACTATTGGCACTTTTCCAACAAAGGTACACCTGAAGTTTTCAACATTCTCCCGGGCCTTAGACGCACCAATGCACTCATAAACCTGGCAACCTAGCCTATAACAGACTCTTGACACCCAAGTAAACCCATATGTTTTTCACTCATTTTTATTTTACCTACTTAAGTAGACAGCATATCAAAGTTTGCTACGTCTAGTGAACCCCATCGTCCGTGGCATGAGAACAACATGTCCTTTTTCAGAAGGCCAACTGACGAGTCGTCTGATGATGAGAGCGATAATGAAAGTTATATGAGCGATTCTGAGTCCGAAGGCTCTGCCAGCCAGCCAATTGAGCAGGTGTCTATCAATCATGCGAGCTCGAAGGTATCAAGCACGGAATCAAGCTTAAACCCCCCCAAGCAAGATCAAGATCAAGAGCAAGATCAAGAGCATATATCCCAAAACACGGACATACCAGCCGACTTATTTCAACCACCCTCAATTAACACTATCGCAAACTCAATACGGAAATTAGATCGAATATCAATTTCTAACAGGTTGCACTCAATTCACGAGGACTCACTATTTGTACAATCCGCGGCCGACAGGTTAAAGCTGCCACTCATCGCTAATGAACGATGCGGGAGCTGGTATGTGCCGCTAGAAAAGAAGGCTGGGTCATGTTATTTTAAGTCTACAGATGGCCATTTTGGTTGTTGGAGCTTTAGCCTCCGAAGATTAAACTTCGGGCTTCTAGAGATCATTGGAAACCACGGAGGTTGTATCATCGTGGACAGCACCCGACGTGGGAAATCCATTCCCGATGCACTGAGCAAGACGGTACCGATCTGGTGCGCCGTTATGAATGCCAATTTATTTCTCGACAGGAAAGTAAAAGAAGTAGAGCTGCCGGGGAACGCAGTCTCAGCATCGGAGAAAGCACAAATTGATTCTTTGCTGTGCAAGTTCGTGCAGCAGCTCGGTGAACTAAAATTAGAGACCAACAAGCTAGCTAAAGTTCTACGAAAACCTATGAAGCCTGTCTGGATTACAAGGGAGTTGGATATCCTTGATGCTGAGTATTTAGGGGAGGAATTCCACCCCGTATATCTACTCTCAGCTTCGAAATACCTCAAGAATGAGCTCCAACCACGAGATTCCAGCAGCAACGGGCACAACTTCGTCTACATACAGGGTGCCGGAGACGATCACGAAGGATGGGCTAGAGGTCTGATACCACTCACGTATTGGAAGCACCAGGCTCAGTTACTACAGACCCCGGAAGCAGAGCTGCCAGCTGTCATAGACGCAATTGTTAATTCACACCAAGAAAAAAACGACACGACATCTCTCGGCGGTCTTTCTACTATTAGCAAGTTGCACGGATCGCTTGCGGTCTGTGACCTCAGAACTTACGATGCCTTAGTCAAAGCTCAAACACCGATCGTAGGAGCTATAATATGCACCGAATCGAGCAGTGTTCTGGAAGAGGACTCGGACTTTTCGAAAAACGCCGTTCTCGTGTACCGAGCTGTCATCCCCTCAAACAAGGCGGGTAGCAAGATTCTCAGAGCGAAACTGGCGGATATGGTAGAATTCGCCGCGAATCTTCTATCGTCGGTAACCTCGAAACCAGGCGCCCGAGACAAAGTATCGCCGGAGTCTGTTCACCCACTTGTTATTGCATGCCATACGGGGAACGATACATCCGTGGGTATAGCTCTCGCATTGATAACTCGACTATTCGATAACCAAGGTCTGTGGGCCGCCAGAAGTCCGTTCCATAGCATAAAATCCTCTCTTGCGAAGTCCTATGATATCTACTTGAAATGTTTAAAACGAAACAACCAGCTGACGAATCCTACACAAAACAAACGATTATAGGTCGCCTCGAACCTGAACCCGCAACATCTTCAAACACCCATATTGATAAAACTATCGTCAGACAACGCCTCGGTTGGATTATATCAGATAGAACACAGGCCAATCCGTCGAGAGCGACGCTTCAGGCAGTCAATCATTTCCTTATGGGGTGGGCCTAGTAGACTCTCCGCCCCCCAAAACGAGAGGCAAAGAAAGCCTTTGAAGCCCACTAGCTTGTTGGAGGGGAGTTGCTCTCGAGCCGACTGCAAGTGTGTGTCATATACATAAGTACATTTCGCATGCAAGAATAAAATTCGTCAAAGCTTTTTTAAAGGCCGATGATATACGGGTTGCCTTTTCTAATGATCTACGTGTATTTTTATCTATATTTCTCAAACAAACCTAGTTTGAAACTGACTTGAGGCAGGGAAGAGCATGGAGGCGGAGTAAGAAAATAGGGTCTAGAAGGTCGGCATTGACGTCTTGATCCGATGATATGGCTATAGCACCCGAAAGACTGGGTTCTCTTTCGTATTTCCCACCCGCAGAGACATCATGCCGTAAGAGCGAAGAAAAGTTTATGGGTATTTGATGAGTTACTTTCACGAAAGAGGAAGTGGTTTCAACCGCAATCCATCCGAATAGGGACGGTTGAGACACGGCATTGACCATCTTTGGCTGTTGTTTCAACAGCTAGGTTGAGCGGGAGTTCTTTGCAATTGGCGTTTCATAGTTTTATGCTCATGCTGTTGCGTTTTAATATCTGCTCGGTGGCTATATTCCCCGAGAGAAACAAAAAAGGCGTTATCAGAAAAGTAGCCGGCTTAGCGGTTTTTTAACCTTCTGAAGGCGAGTTTCATGATTACTCGTTTTTTTTTCTGGATTTCAAGCGAGATGTTACAGATACACTCAATTATTTGCGTCAGCAGAAAAATTCTCCAAAAGAGCCTGGATTCGTGGAGAGTGGTGGGTACCGGGTTATAGCAGAGAACACGATACTCCTCCCAACGGGCCATATTAATACATATGAAACTGGCAGCGCTCGCCTAAATAGATTGGTGAGAAGAAGAACTGCTTTTCACAGTGTGCCGCCTCGTTGTTTGTCTATTGGCGATGTATGCACATTCCATTCTATAGAGTATTTAAGATTTATGTCCGTCATTGGCCGGAGGCTGCACGAGTTTTTGACGGGTTGATAGAAAACGGACATGCCGACTCGTTAAATTATGCAGGTGTGATGTTTGGTTGGCGAACGTTTGGCTAAAAAACGAACAAATGACATTATTGGGTAAGCGCTGTCACCAAGGAAACCAGTCAAATGCCTAGCTTGGGAGCGATCCAATGAACAATGCTATTATCACGGGACGAACAGAAAAAAAAAGGGAAGCAGAAAAAGTATACTGCCATGCCCTCCTGCTGCCTAATCTAATCGAAACGGCGCGCCTAGGTTGCACAGAGAGGATTGATTCCTATCGTCCAGGCTTTCGACAGACAGCGTGGCTATACTAAAAAATCCCAAGAGTTGGCACACTGGATCGCCACAAACAGGCGGCTCAGCAATGAACTGAGCTGGGGGTGGGAAGGCATATAGTGCTTTAAAGACCATGGGTTTTACGTTTCGGATGCCCAGATGGAGAAACATGATACACTCAACGTTTTGCAGGCGGTGGGTTGCCTGCTGCGGGAAACAACAAGAAAAGAAGGTTCCCATGACTTCGGTACCGAATCTTAGGAGAGGATTCCTCGTCGCAGTTTGATTATCAGCGTGGAGGTTTTTAGCTTTAGTTTTCTTCCTTTCTTTGCGTCTGCATGGATATGACCATGCAACACCCAAGAAAAAAGGGTCTCAGCGGTAGGAAGGCTAGCTAATATTATTCTAGATCAAAGCCCCCCAAGACTTCATGCTAGTATGCCAGAGGGCGTCTGTCTACGGTGGAATCGTTTCATAACTCGCAGACATACACACAGCTAAGTAAGCAGATCGTCAGCATTATTAGCAAGTTCGAAGAAAAGCAGCGTAGAATTCGGCAGCGCAATTTCAGATGTCGCGATGAAAGAAACCCGCCGTTAGAAAAAGCGCAGCCGTTAACCCACTCATTGTTATCTTCAGCGACGACGACGACTTCTGAAACACGCTGCCCGCTTTATCCCTAGGCGCTTGTTGCAAACAATCGCTCATCGATAATAATGCAAACGTGTTCCGGACGTTTTGCGGGGGATGAGAACGGAGTTTTTTCTTCTCGTATTTGGAGCTCATCTCGTAAGGACGGGACGGACAGACAGGGTTTCCCATGATGTTTAATTTCGGAGCATTGCTAAACCGAGTTTTTGGGTTTGTAATTCCTCTGCCTGCTAAGACACCTATGCTTTCAACAGTTTTTTGTGAGGTGGTCTTCCAAAAACGACCACCGCTGTAAGGAAAAGGGGGGGCCTTCTTCGCGTCGTTGAAGCTGCAGTTGTCAGCTGTTAATGTTACTGTATAATAATGCAATATAAGGTGCTGGTGTTGGAGGCACGGGCATCAGAAGCGGCGCAGCCATGGCCAGGTGTTGTGCGTCGGTAACTTTTTAAATTAAAATGTTTCGTTTATTGGAGATAGGAGTGATGGACTGCAGGTGACTATGCTACTAAACAGAAAAGAAGGGGGGAAGGGACCGCCATTGCTAGGAAAACGATGCTTCTATAAGATCGCTGGTTATGATTATAGGCATATACATACATTTGCAAAAGACATTTAGGAGTTTGAGCCGGCGTCGTCAGATCGATTTCCCGTGATAAAAATAAATATTTCAGCAGCACCCGGGGGGCGTGAAATAAGGTTTTATGACAGCCCGGGCCTGGGTGCGACCCGTATTAGAAGGAGGGCACTGCGCAGTGATGATGATGTCCAAGAGTTAGAAGCAAGGCATCAAAAACACGGCTGAAATGTGGCAATCATACGATATACGTCGGGCTTGCATTTAATCTCGTTGATGCTCTGTTTCGAGAAAGACGAAGCGGACGATGGCAAGAGTCCGAGATCCAATTTACGCCATTTGAATCTCCAAATGTTAAAAATAACAAAAGAGTCAATCAGGAATTTAAAGGGTGTTGTGAAGCAACATCGAATCTGACATTTGTCGGCCGTTTCAAGTGTCCTGAAGAAAACCTGATACAACCGACAGCTTCCTGGTTTGGCAGGAAAGCGTTATTGTCGGACCAACTCTGTCGATTTTAATCAGAAACAGGAGAATTGATAGAGAACTCCAAGAAAAGGGAGGGGCGAGAAGACGTCCAGGCTTGGTCTATCAGGTTTTCCCAACTCAAGTACTCCAAGATCGTCTATCGATAGTGCATGTCTGTTTAAATGAATCCATACCCGAACACGCAAAGACAGGAAGGCATCTACATTGTATTAGGGATTCGCAGCCATTGGTCGCTTCGCTTGTCAATCCAGAAAAAGTGGAATTAATTAATAATCTGTGCATTCAAACCCCATTCCGCCGACGCATTGCATCGTACACAGACCCCGCCAGCGCCGTTTCAAAGATGTGGATATCAATACGACAAAATCGCGCGATCTTGCTAGCAAGCCTCACGAAAATAACCATCGATCAATTTCCTCTGCCGTCCCTGCAGCGATTTATTTTAACCAGACTCTCGCTTCTTTGTTTCACAGATGGAAAACAGGGCACGTGGTGCACAACAGCGATTGCGACCTTCACCTTCATAGAATTCGAAAGGCTGAAACAAGTCCCGCGGGGTAACTGACGGACGAAGGCTCTGGTTTGAGGTAGAAAAGTTAGGTTGTAGTTTGTGCCTTGGCTTGGTGTAGCATTCCTTGGTAAACCAACGAGAAAGTTTCTTTCTCCTAAATTAATTAACATTTTATTAAAATGCTAATCATAAGCCACAGCTTGCATTAGCACAATTGTCGACGTTAGCTGCATTTCCGTCGAGGCTGTGCAACAGTATCAGAAATTCGGTTATCTGATATCTGTTGACTTGACAAACTGAATTTTTGTGGAATCTGCAATGCAGTCCGCCTATCTTCAGCTGCAATAGAGCGGGAAACTCTGTGTCTCGTTTCAGAGGCGTTAAGTACTCTGAAGCAAAGCGGGGCAAAGAGGGAGGATCTAGTAATATCAGAATAGAGCCGTGAATGTCTACATAGTATGTTGAACTCTATCATCGGCGAGCTGGCAATTCCCTCTAGATCTTCGTCACTCGCATACTGGTAGGCAAATTTGAAAAATGCAAAGGGTTTATCTGGTTGCCCCAAGCCCTTCCCATTGACCTCATGATAGTACCTGGCAGTACCCCCTTAATACACAAGATTGGCAAATATTGCGAATGAATATCACCCATCTCTTTTGCAATCGAAGTTCCAAAGACGGAAAGGTTGGAGGCAAATCATAATTTACCTCATTGTAATAATACCAACACATAGTATGGAAATTAATGCCCATGTGAGTGCTAACGCTATGGAGGATTTTCATATCAGCCGGTTTTTGAAGGGTTCCGAATGGCCAGTACAAGCGAATACAAGCGGATCACCGGTGCCAGAATACCTGTCTAGCACCAACATGGGAATTGCTGTGAGCTCCTCGTCTGGATATTTGTTCTCCGGGTTTGCCGTTGGAGCCTGCGTCTAAGGAAACAATCGCGAGGGACTAGGACCGGACCCGATCGACGATCTTAACTCTAGGCCTCTGTCTCAGAGCCATGCCAGTGCAATCTCGTGGATCGTAACAGGCATAAACCCAACTCAAGTTTGACCATCAAGTGTGTTTTATGATATTTTAATTATAACTTCTCGGAAAGCAAATTCTTAGACTGTTGTCTGCATTGGAAAAAAAAGGATGCGTCGAAATGGGATGCGTAGACGGTCTACAACGAAACATGTTTATTAGTCTCGTAGGAGTTTCCGAAGCTAAGACAGACGTGACAATTTGATAACTGTGTTTGGCCTCCAGAGTCCTTCAGATCCGCTTCCTCAAGGCGAGAAGACCTGGACGCATGACAACTACCGACTATCTTGTTTGCTGGCGTTGTTGGGCTTGCCTACTCGCAAAAGATATCGAGTAGAACATACTGTCGAATTTGTCTCCACTCTCGAGGAACCCCTTTTAGAAATAAGGCATAGCCAGGTTCAAAGACATACATATGTGCATTGCGACATTTTTTTTTTTTTTTTTTTTTCTGCACATGATTCCTCTCGTGAATTCACCGACCGATGCCGCTGGTTTATGGGGGATTGAGGTTGATCGATGAGCTGAACCTTTTTTCCGCTCCATGTCAGCAAAGACGTCTGCCAGATTTTCAGAGCTGCCAGAATCATGGTGTTTTTTTCCCCTCTTTTCTTTTTATCCTTCGCGGGTGTTTCATCGGGCCCTGAAACTACAAAGCATCATCTGCCCCTCCCTCGTAAACAAGCATTATTCCGCCTCGAAAATAAGCCGCTTACATAGACTGCAAAGCATGGTAGAGCGAATCTTAAGCCTTGTAATCCTTGGAGATGTCAAGGAATGACGACCGGAGGAAATTCACATTGGTACTGATTGATCGAGCATGCCTTGCGAATTAGCCCTTAGTTCGAATGTTAATTCATAGTATTAATTGCTAATACAACCTCTTTATTTTTTATTTATCGGCGTCATCGCCAAACTATCTCGTTTTAACTATTAGTAGCGGACCACTAAAGCCTGTAACGGTCGAGTTACTGCAGCTGTTGTGGCTAACATGCGAAGTAAGGTCTCAACGGGTTAGCAGGGAGGCTGATATCTTAGGAAGCGATGATATAACGAGGCTGGCGATACGGGTGATACTGCTTGATTCCCCTGCTTTAGCTCCATAAAGCTTAGGCCCCGTAGACGCATTCACAGCATCCAACCCGAGCGGGTAGACTCACCCAAACGGTTGTTAGATAATTTAAATGTCTCCCTGGAACCACGGGGTTTAAATGAAAATATCTGAAAACATTGGTTACAACCTCTTCCCTCAGGCATGAACTAGGGCTGAAACAGGACCTCGAGAAGAGCTTCTAGAAGAAAATACGTCCAAGCCGGACCCTCTGATGCAATCTACCGGAGTACAATAGGGTAAGCGGATGCGGAGAATCGGTGGCTGCAGCGGTGAGGTATCCCTTTTGGAGCTCTTCTACGCTCGCGATAGGAAAAAATAGGTGCCCACCTTACCACTCTGAGCTTGAGACTATCCATTTTTATCCATCCCGCGGCCGAGGTGGCAGAGCTAGAGGATCATTATTGTAAATGTGCTCCGTAGACTTATATAGACAGTCTTCCGGCTGCCCTGATTCACGCTCTTGTTTCCAGGATATCACGGTAGCTTGATCGTTTTCACGATTTTTCACTTCTATATATTAACTTTCTTTTGTTTTTTATTATTACCCACACTAGTCGTTCACTTAGGTCTTGCTAGTATCAAGATCGGTACTTAAAATCCGAATTAGAACTTCCTGTACCTGGCAGGCCCCCGAAGACCACAGTTCTCGCTAAACCCGTCTACCACACATACTAAGAACTAACCAACCAACCAACAGCCTGCCCCGTCGCTCACTTGACCTTATTATTTTCTGGTATATCTCTCCTCCTCGCCCAACCTTTTTCGGATCTCGATTCTCCTGTTCCATACTACTATCACCTAGAGACCGTCGTTGCACACCGATAACCTCAAACACCATACTAACCTCAAGCATATACGTATCGCTTAGCTGTCCTCCCCGGCCCGGCTGAAAAGATCGTACACTCTGCCCGCTTCTCTTCTTATCTTTCTTTCTTAACTCTTACCTCTTCCGCCATCGGACGTTTCTCGATTTTGCTGGCCAGCGTATAGAAACCTCACGAAGTAATACTCGTAATAATCTAATATTTCCCGCCAGGTAAGGACTCGGCCCCCTGGTTCCCAATGCTGCGGAGACGGAAGAATTGAAACTCACATTTCACGAGAGCGTTGAAAGAGACCTGCTAGACATTATTCCTGTGCGACTTTCAAAATTTCTCACGGAATCAAAACCCCATCTACAGCTATAAGTAACGGCAAGGTATCGCCGAAAGCGGAGCATTCCAAACAGCGAAGCATCGGTTCGGATCAAAGTTTAGGTGATAAAGGTGAGCCAGACTGGACATTTCGCATCTCTTTTATATCCCATATCGCGAGTTTATTAGCACAAGCACGCTTGAACGTTCCGACTCAACTCTTGAAGGTTGAGGTGCATTTTCTGAGACGACCGCCAGATGGGTTTCGACCAGGTGTTTCTGCTTGAGCTTTGTTTCGTTTTAGAATCTCCCACCCTTCCACCTGTTTTTTTTCCTGCTCCCACCCCTCGCAGCACTTTTCCCTTCCCTGCTTCCAATTTTTGCCTCGCCTTGGCCTGGACTGGACCGAAGTGTGGGAGGGGTAAGTAAGCTGGGGACCCAGTCGGCCTGTGTGGCTCAACGCACCTAAATGCCTGGCCGAGGTTTACGCGGGCGCATAGAGCGATGTGCAAGCAACAATATCTCTCCTCTCGCCTCCTCTTCATTCGTCGGCTGATATGGTTGGCCCAACGTTCTAATAATAATACGCATACTTCTTTTTTAATTCTTTCTCTTCTCCTGTCGCTGCTTTGCCCGTCGTCTATTCCTCTGCGCTTGCAACTGCAACTGGCACTGGAGAAGCGACTCGTATCGGCCACAGTACTATAGAATTAAAAAAGACACTGTGCATTTTATTCCTATTGCGAAGGGTGGGAGGGAAAACTTCTGGCAGCCCTTTTCCTTGTGGCCAAAGCAAAAAGCAGGCAGCAACAACCCCATCGAGGACAAGAGAGCGAGAGAGAACGAACCCACATCCAAAAATACACACACGCTGTGCTTTTTCGTTCTTCTCTCTGTTCGGTGGTCTTCTGCTCGGGTTTTTCATTTCAGAGGGACCGCTTGAGCTTTCTTGATTTTGGCTGGTCCATCCCGAAGAGGTGCAATATCCACTCGATGGATTTCCTTTTTTCCCCACCCGCGCTAGTACGTTTTCTCTGGCCTGCATATTGCTTTTCTTACACCCTTCTGAAGCAAAGCTTCATGAAACCCCTTAAGGAAAAAGCAATCTGGGAGGAAGCAGACAGGCCGGTCACCTAGCCCATCCTACCATCCCAGCTCGTCGAGGAACGGTGAGTTCGTCGGCGGCCCCTTCTTTTCCAGTATTACACAGGGTGTCTTGCAGGCGATTAGACACACACGGCCTGAGAAAAACGACAAGAAGCAGTGAGCAGCTCTTGTTATTTCCCAAATATTACACTGCATTATTGGCAATCGTGCTAGTGGTAATATCAAATTAGCCCATACCCACTGTTCATGGCCTTTCCCCTCCTTTTCCGTGTCGTACCTCTGCTTTTCTCTGCCAGAGTTACAATTTCCCCAATACCCCTCCTCCACTCCACTCGGATTGGATTGGCCGTACCCTTTCCCTCGAAACACCAGTTGACCAATTGTGTCCGCCCGTTATCCTCAGTAAGCCCTGCCTTGTCCACGGTCCCCAAGCTTGCTGTCTCTTCTCGGGCGCTCTCTTATTTGTGCCTCTGGGCTTGTCTTTTTAAGAGTTGTTCCCACACTCTTGCATCACACTCTTCCCAGGCGGGTCTCGTTAGTGTTGTTAATATTGCGGGCGTTCATTTTGAATTGTGGAAAGTGGGACGAAGCCCCCAGCGCAGGCCGCATTACAACCACGAGAGCAATATCGCAGTCTGCCAGTCCAGATCCCCTAAAAAACATATCATATCCCCCCAATCGCTTCGCTCTCTTCTCTTCTTCTTCTTCTTTTCTTTCCTCTTTTTATTTCTTCAGCGTTGTGTGTCGTTGCCGCCGTCGTCGTCTGTCGTCTTCATTCCTCCCTCCTTCACTCTCGTTTCTCTCTTTTAATTGTTTCATTCATTTCCGTCCTATCAAAGGCTTCGTTGCTTTCTTTCAACGTCGCGCATATCACCACATCGCATACAGGTACAGAGGCCAGGCCTTTGTCTACAAGCCGATTGATATCGCCCCTCGTTCCTAAGAATCAACATTCCACAGAAGCCCTTTTGTTAAGGGAGCTGGCCTTCCAATCCCCTCTTGTGTACTCCAGGACAAAAACCTGCCCGCCATTTGTTGAACTCGAATAGTGCGAATAGCTTTCGCCCGGTCCCAATCCTTTACCACCAGCTAACATCTCTTTCTTTCGACAAAGACTGTAACTATTCCTGGACCTATTCCCTCAGCATCTGTCACAAAGAGAGGATCTTATTTTTTGATCTTTTATTTCACATAATCTCACACTCTTTATCCAGTCGCCAAAAGCACACTCTCATTCAGGACTCCTATTATTCTTTAACACTTTTTGGTACTCGGAGCGAATCTTGACGTTTGAGAAGCGCCAACCTGCGTTTGTCCATTCCCGAGAACTCGCATTCTTCGCTTCCTGGTTGCGGTCAAAGAGCATACCTTTGGTTTAACTATCCCACGAGAACATCCCGTGAAGAAACCAACCGATCGCTCAATCTCGAAGACTCCGAACGCCGATACTTTTCAATACACGCTGTCTGGCTTACAGTGCGACATTTCCACCAAAATACCAACACTCCCTTGAGAGGGAGAGTGAGCAAGATCTCCTTGATTCGATCTAAAGCGACAGACAACAAACAGACGACGGCCTTTGTTTTTCTTTCCTTTTTTAATTTTCTCTTTTGCAATCTAGAAAGTCGACCGCTCGGGTCGTACTACACTTAGCCCAAAAAGATGTATTCACACAACGCTCTCTCGGCTCCTCAGAAGCCTGAGACCTTTATGCTTTCCTCGGAAGCCCAGCAAGCACTACCGCACGATGCTCAGATCCAACTGCAGCAGGTTGATAACTGTACGTACATTCGACAATTCGAGTAAATCGACGAAACTAACACGCGCGGGATTAGTAAAATACTTTTTAATATCGGCACCCGTTGACTGGGGCCAAGATATGTATATCCGCCGGTTTCTCCTTCCCACCGGTGAATACGTTTCTTGCGTTCTATGGTAAGTTCTATGCAAACCTTTTTTTTGGGGTTCGCGCAATGTGCGAGAGCGTGCTGCATGTTGCTCGCATGGCTCGAATCAACACAAAATCAACCTGCTAACGAAGAGTAATCAATTACCAGGAACAACCTCTTCCACATCTCCGGTACTGATATCGTCAGGTGTCTGTCCTTCAGATTCCAGGCCTTCGGACGACCTGTCAAGAACTCCAAAAAATTCGAAGAAGGTATCTTCTCGGATCTACGGAATCTGAAGGCTGGCACAGATGCCTCGCTCGAGGAGCCCAAGAGCCCTTTCCTGGACTTCCTTTACAAGAATAACTGCATCAGGACACAGAAGAAACAGAAGGTCTTCTACTGGTACAGTGTTCCCCACGATCGTCTATTCCTTGATGCTCTTGAGAGAGATCTTAAGAGAGAGAAGATGGGTCAAGAAGCTACCACCGTTGCGGTTGCAGAACCGGCCCTTTCTTTCGAATACGACTCTTCGCAGTCGCTGTTTGAGCAGCTCACCAAGGCTCAGCAGACTAACTCCTCTTCCTTTAACCCCCATGCTGTCCCTTTCTCTGCTACCATCTCTCCAGTCGTCCGTGCTATGGACGCTATGCCACCACCCATGATCCACCACCCCATCATGCCCGTCGTTCCGGAAGAATACCACCACCATATGGGACTCGGTATGAAGAAACCCGACGAACTACTCACCTACGACGGACAAACTATCCCGATGGGCGGTCACCGTGGAGTCATGCGAGGATCCTCCGTTCCTCAATATCTCGAATACTCCCCCGCTCCTTCCTTCGCCTCGTCCGCTGTTGAAGACTACAGCGCCCGCGGTGTCTCCTACGAACCCGTCACCCCACCCCAACAACTCGTGAACGTGTCGGAACCACAATATTTGTCCGCAGAGACTGCTGCTGGTATGTACGGACCTCTCGATCCTGCCGGCCAAAACGCAATGTCTGGTATGGGTCAGTTGCCTCTTCCAACTGTTTCTGGTGTTGCCGCTGCTTTTTCCGCTACACCTCGCTATACCAACAATGTTTTCTCGGTTATCGAGGGCTCCCCAACCTACAAGCAACGTAGGAGGCGATCCTCTGCCACTCCTGCTGCTTTAAGTGCTTTGTCAAATGAAATCACGAGGAAGACTAGCCCGGAGGCTCGGCCCCGTGCTGCGACCGAAACAATCACACTTGAGGCTGACGAAACTACGCAAGAAGACCACAGCCAGGGCGTCCCACTGATGCAACCCCGGACCACCCCGCAGCCAGGGGATTATCACGACCTGTCTAGGCACGCTACCCCAATGTCCATGCTCGAAGGGAGCCCCGTACCCACAAACGCGATGCTGTATCTCCAGGAACAGCACGGTCTCATGATCCCACGAGGAGTCAGCGTTGGCCTCGATGCCACCGGCTTCAGCCGTCCGAACCCTAATATCATGCGACGTGCACGAAGCGCTACCTACGAGCCATCGCCGTACCCGCAAAAGTCCCACTCCTGCCCAATTCCATCGTGCGGCCGTACCTTCAAGCGTTTAGAACATCTCAAGAGACATGTCCGAACACATACTCAGGAAAGGCCGTATGTGTGCCCGCATTGCAACAAGGCCTTCTCTCGCTCTGATAATCTCACTCAGTAAGTACTTTACAAAACAGGTTTATGTAATTCAATGCAATGCTAATTTCCCCCCTTTTCTAGACATCGTCGAACCCACGAGCGATCTGAGAACGGCGGTCCAATTGACGCTTATGATGCCTTAAGTGGTGAAGGAGAGGACAATGAAGACGACCTCATCGGAACACTCGACGAAGTCTCCGAGCCTCTCGACCAATACCTACATAGTCAGCAGTCTCTCAACATGGTTTCCGCACAACTGATACCCCAGATGTAAAAGACTAAAAAGAAAATCCTAAAAGCATAACCACCCACACCCCCCTTTGGTCAATTTTTTGTGTCTTTTGTATTTAACTGTCTTCACGATGTTCACGGACCAATCATTCTCATGAGTTGCTTTTCTGTTTTTGTTTTTTTATTTTAAAACTTTTGGGCGGGTTTTAGGCGGGGGACATCTTCCAATATCTTTGGGTCTCTATCGCGATCTTTTTTGACTATTATTTCTTTCCGTTTCCGTTATTTTTTGGGTGGAGAACAAAAACTGGTGCATATTGCGATATACTGGCATTTTCTTCTCTCTTCTACCACTTTACTACCTCGTCGATACCATTTCCTTGATCATCTCTCTTTATCCAGGTTTACTTTTCCTTGCCTTTTTTTCCTTCCATTTAATTCGTGTTACTTTTTCTTTCCTTGTTTTAAAATCTTCTTCACGACAAGTAGCACATCTTGCTTCATGAACCTTCGGGATGCGCCTTGTTTCTTCTTTTTTTATACTTCTCACGGACCCTTTATACTTCCTTTAGATGTGACTTTTTTACATTTTTCTCTCTTTACTTTTACGGCTTGTTGGATCTTGCAATCGCTTTTTTTGCCTTTTTATTTCATTATGTGATATAGGTTTTCTTTCTTTATTTCCTCGAAATGGATATATATATAAATCATCTATCTATTCTTATATTAAGTTACCTCGATTGCATCGGTGAAACCAACAGGACTGTTATTATAATTTCTATATATAGCATTTCAAGGTGCTGGATAAGTCTTACCACTTAGTTACATGCTTTAGGTGGTCATTCAATGATACACATCCTGCATGGGGGGCCAGGGTGCGACTGGGATTGTGTATGCTGACTTTATATTCGGTCCGCAGCGACTCGGACAGCTTACGAGCTCCGCACTTTTTCTCGTAGTGCTTCAATAGTGCTTGAAATGTCTGGTTCGATTTGGGGCTATATGAGCCCCCCCAGCATTCGCAATGTCCAGGAGTTCCTAGTTTGTCAACTGTTGCGTTTAGATGGGCCAGTCATTGCTTGCGTCTGATTTGCGGTCTTCTCTATATCTCCAGATATAAAAAAACCCGAATCGTCAGGACATATATTGTTTGTTGGCTTGACACCTAAGACTGTTCGAAGACCTGGTTGTGGTGACTTGTGCCTATCTATGGACTGACGCCTACCAGTCTACGCTGCCCCCTCATCACTTTATCGATATTGTCAAGTGGTTACATGTCCAACTTGATGTATTTAAAGAAGGCTACTAGAGTCTGATCCTGGGGCGCAAGTACTTGATGGATCTAGCTGAGCGCTATGTACACTCTAGAGTATCAAAGATCCACGGATAGCTAGCACCCTTATGTGTACTTTCGTAAATCTAAGAAACGCGACTGGAGACGGCGTATTGATTCGAGGGAAATATATTCAAGACGTCAGAGATAACACCACTTCCCCTCTTTCTGTCCCTCTTTATAGATAACACCGTACTAGACACCCCAAAAAACAAGAAAAACACCACAACCATGGGGGGCAAGGCAAGAGCACGAAGAGACGTAAAAATTCAGAATACCAACATGGAGTTCTTTTATTCGACAGAATCGATAGGACGGTTGAATGTCAAGTAATGTGTGTGTGTATCTTCTTGAATCACACGACATTGATCAATTGATGCTAATGGGAGTATCATGAGTGAATGCACAGCAGGGTCTAACACAAAAAAAGGACCGGACTCATAAGTATGTCGAGAGGAACATTGTATATATCGGAATCAAAAGTATAAAGGTATAGTAGAAGGCACTCTCCCTCCCACCCCTTCTATCTATTTCTACCACCCACGTCCCTGCATCTTCTCGGATTCTGGAAGCTTCGAAACAGATACACCGACCATGGCCTCGCCGAGACCTTCGGATACCTCTGCTAATACTTGTGGGTTGTTGTAATGAGTGACCGCCTGTAAATTATCACCTAATTAGCAATCATTGTTGTTTTTACTGATGATGGGCTTCATATATTAAAGAATAGTATATATATCGACATACCTGGACGATAGCCTTGGCTCTCTTTGCTGGATCACCAGATCTGAAGATTCCACTGCCGACGAAAACACCATCGCAGCCCAGTTGCATCATCAATGCGGCATCAGCAGGTGTAGCGACACCTCCAGCGGCAAAGTTGACGACGGGGAGACGACCGAGCTGGGCTGTCTTCTTCAAAAGATCAAAAGGTGCGCCGATTTCCTTGGCCATAACGTAAAGCTCTTCGTCGGACAGGTTCTGGGCCTTCTTTATTTCGGAGTTGAGAGTTCGCATATGCTTTACTGCTTCAACGACATCGCCGGTTCCAGCTTCGCCCTTTGTTCGGACTATTCATCGATTCTATGTTAGAACTCACTGACTAACTTCTTTTGAAACGAGTATGTTTATTTTCAAATAAAATTTCCATAGCCAATTGGTCAGATGGGTCTAGAGACATACTCATGGCAGCACCCTCGCTGATTCGCCTCAAAGCTTCTCCCAAGTTCCTGCACCCACATACGAATGGCGCTTTATAGCCGTGTTTTGTGACGTGGTGGACGTTATCGGCTGGCGTGAGCACCTCGGACTCGTCGATGAAATCGATACCGATGGCGTCGAGGATCTGGCATTCGACAAAATGGCCAATGCGAGCCTTTGCCATGACGGGGATGGTGACGGCGGCCTTGATGCGCTTGATCATGCCTGGATCGGACATGCGAGAGACGCCACCTTCGATACGGATATCGGCTGGGATTCTTTCGAGAGCCCTGTATAAAGACGATTGGCTGTTAGGATTTATTTGTGTGATTTGGGGTATTTAAATCAATGGATATTCCGCTCATACATCACAGCTGCGGCGCCGGCTTCCTCTGCGATGCGGGCTTGCTCCTCTGTTGTGACGTCCATGATGACACCACCTGGATTTATAATGTTAGCAACGGTGGTCAAGAAGTTAAAAAATATATACTAAAGGAAGCAGGATGTACCTTTCAACATGCGGGCAAGTGCATCTTTGTTTGCGAAAGAGGTAGCATCTTTGGCTCCAGATCCAGTGCCATTGGCGCCATTGAGGGTGACATGAGCCTCAACGGGTAGAGGGGTCGCCATTATGAGAGAATATGAAGTAAATGGTGATCGAGAAGGAACAGACGGTTGATGAAGATAATACTGAGGAAAGGATTCTCTGGTGGTTTTGCGAAGATTTGGTGAAGCTGAAGGATAGAAGTGGAGAGAGGGGGCCAGGCCACTAAAGCAGTAGGAGGAAGTTTTATACTGCAAGTGGTGGTGGTGGTGCCGTCGTGGGGTTTCAATATGATCGGTGCACTTTGCGATGCCCACACCTGCAATGCAGCAATTGCAGACCGACTCTGTCGATACCGGAAATCGGAAATCGGGGAAGCTTGGAGATTTGAATTTACAGGATGACTCAGAACCTACTGGCCGATTCGCAGTTTCAGTTTACGGGGACCGGTGAAGGATTTATACGGCCTACAGAATTTTTCTTCTTTCGGTTTTGGGGATCGGTATTTTTCGCATACACCCGCATCCCGAAGATTTTTTTTTTGTTACAAACCATGTGCTCGATTCGATGTCCCGATGTCTCAATTGCGCACGCAACCACCCCACCTTTAGCGGGGCAAACGTAAAAAAAAAAAACCGACAGACAGAGCTAAGGCGAAAAAAGTATCTTTCCTAGTTGGCCGACGGGCGTTTGCCTAGAAAGCTAGAGATATCGACAGGGTCTTTGCCGTCGATTGCCGGGGGAAGAGTTACCAAAGCGTGCACGTTGCCCGACATCGGTTTGACGTCTGCTACTCGCATCTGCGGGCGAATCCTAGTTGCAGTCCGGACCCAATACGGCATGTGATTGGCTATGTTCCCGATGAGCATTTCTTGGGTCGCAATGGTGGGCCGTGATGGTTCTATCGAGCTCCCCGGTTTGTATTTACATGCAAGCGAATGCAATATGCTAATTATGTTGACGTAATAGATGTACTATTATGAAATGGTATATCGAAGATGATAATTTACTAGTTTATAGACTACTCAATATCTGCTCACAATCGCATCAATTGTTTAGCCCCGATGCATATGTTCGTAAATCGTTGAGGCTGCTAACATGGCGGAATCGCTGTCTGGAGTTGTGCGGCCTCGGGCCCTGGCTTCGTAACACAAAGCTGCTGTTGGAACGGTGTTACGAGAATTCGAGAATTAGGTGTGTCTTCCGCCCTAACCCGGTTATATAAACTATAACAGTTCATGCTGCATCGAGTAGCTTCTGAGCTATGTTTATTAGGTAATAGCCAATGGATTATTCTATCGAGTCCCCTTGGTTTCCGCTTCAATTCGACTCATTGGCCATTAGTTTTTGGTTATGTTGTTTTATATACATATTATTCTTATATTATTGATTTCATGACAAATGCCAGTAACCTTGACAACTACACTTTCAGAAAGATTAAAAGAAAGAGGAGATATCGATCCAGACCACCGATAATTCCTGCTTTCTGCTATTCCGAAAAGTTATAATATTAGATTTACTCAGATCGCCACTGCAGATGCTTGGCATGCAGCAATAATCCATCAACATCAGCCTTGCGACCAAACCCCACTTTTACGTATGGACTAGCGACTCGATCACGTTGCCGACCTGAAAGCTAGCTCGATCAACTTCAAATTTCCGCGTATATGGATCCCATATAGTCTGTGTATAGGGTAGCGCTTCGGTCAGGCGAATTAGAATTATGGCCTACGAAACACAAGTCAATGGTAACAGCCCCGGCCTCGAGCACGGAGAATTCAGCACACGATGGCCAGTATACCATGAAACGATGGTGATCGCCGAGCAGAGGAATCACAGGAGTCTTTCTAATGATAATGTCGATATCACATCCATCATCCAAGGGACCGAGAATGTGAGTCTACAAGGAAGACGCAATGCTTCTGAGAACCAACAAAAGGTATTGATAAGCTA
Source organism: Dactylellina sp. 'tibetensis' (assembly GCA_036971435.1). NCBI lineage: Eukaryota > Fungi > Ascomycota > Orbiliomycetes > Orbiliales > Orbiliaceae > Dactylellina > Dactylellina sp. 'tibetensis'. The sequence goes on from JAKDFA010000013.1 coordinate 758,557, forward strand.
TTTGTGGTTTAATGATTGAAATTGAAGAGTACTAAAAGAGTTTCTGTTTGCATTTGATCAGAACTCAACCGAAGGAGGTGGCTGGTTCAACGAAAACAGTCGGACCGACAGGTTAAAACCTGGACTACACGCAAGTAACCGCCACGAGCGAACAGGAATAGATCGGGAAACTGAGAAGACTCGAATTTTATGCGAGAACCAACGCAAGGCTGGAAACCAACCTGGAGGTCACCACTCTGGGAATCCAAGGCAGCTCGAATCTGATTCTGAATCCGATTCCGATTCAGATTCCGAGATAGAAATCGAAAAGCTCAAATGGGCGGCTGCAAAGGCGAGGACCTTTAATGAGGACAAAAACTGGAAAAAGGCGGAAGTATACATAAAAGAAGTAATCAAGATGTCAAGTAGCAGCAGAAAGTTATCTTCTCGCGGAGCTCTTTCAAAATCGCAAAACTCGGAGGGCTCTGGTAATACAAGACAATATAGCTACGAAATACCAGAGTGCAGCATTGTAGGGTGGACTTTGCGTCTGGTGGAAGCCCAGGGTAGGCAGGACAAATGGGATAAAGCCCTTCTTACGATCCAGTCTATCGAAATTTCGAAAGCAATAACAATCGAGCTTGGGAGTATTGAATTCTGGAGGGCGCATATTGATCGAAGGCTTGGTGACTTGAAATCTGCCAAGAGGCACTGTAAGAAGGGAATAAAGATTAGACGCGGGGTTGATCTTGAGCGTTTGGATGAGACTGTCCAATTGATGGTCGAAATCCTTGGGGAGCTCGGTGATGAATTTGAAATGGAGTTTTACCAGTCAATGCTAAATACTGACACAGCTTCCGGGCCGCAAGACCAGTCTAAGAAAGCGGAGTCAATTCGGATTTCTTCTGATTACGACAGCGCTATAGTTGGAATAAGGGTAAAATCCCTGGAGGCACAAGCAATTGAGCATCTAGATCTGAAGATATTTCCGAATAAGCATAGTGCATTGAAGCCTTGGAAATTGATGGTGTTATCCGACGCAAAGACTATTAAGGGGGAAGGCAGAAATATCACCAAGGCAATCCAGCATTGCATAAAGCACAATGATTTGACACTTGCAAGTTGCCTTTTTGACGGTTCGTATACCCATTTCTACCCCGTTCATCTCTATTCTCTCGATTCCCGTGTTTAGACGTCTGTCAGCACAGTAAATTGGACATTGACTGAAGTCAATGTATTTATTATATTATTGACTAATTGTTATGATCTGATTAAGATAAAAGGCTTCTTAATTGGAAACTACCAGGCAATAGCGCACCGATTCTCCACCAAGCAGTGTCCGCGTCGAACGGCAACACTGAGATGATCGAACTCTTGTTGCTCAAAGGAGCCGATTGGCTTTCGTTATCGGACTCGGGTCAATGCCTCCTCAGTCGAGCTATCGTGGAGAAAAAGACAGAAGCAATCAAGTTCCTTCTCGACCGTGGGTTCCCACCTAACGGCGTCCTATCAGAAGATCATGAGAATCGATGCATACCGATATATCAAGCCATTAGACACTCTACAACCGCAACTATGAAACTACTCCTCGATGCTGGCGCGGATCCCAATATACGAGAAAAATATGAACACACTCCGCTTATTGTTGTCATGCTGGAAAAGCGCTCTGAATCATTCGAGGCAACGGAAGCCCTACTTCAAGCCCCTGGGCTGGAAATCAATTTGGCTGATCAGTTTGGAGCTACTGCTTTGCATTATGCAACTGCTCTTCACATAATAAAACTTTTAGTAGATCACGGGGCGTCGAGGAGGGCGGCGACGAATGACAGAAAGTTGCCTTGACAGCTCAGCCCAAATGAGATGGTGAAGAAGTTCTTATTCTTTGGACCGTCTATACGTTTACGAGACGACGTTACAACCTGAACTGGCCTAAATTTTTTGGTAAGATTTAGCTTTGTTGTTCTTGTAATATGTATTTTGATAATCATGTTGCAGTTGCAAGTTTGACAATTTGGAATGTATCTATATATATATACTAGTGTTAAAGTAGGAGTTTAGAGCTCAAACAATAATTTCGTACAAAAAAAAATAAATGAACCTTGTATATTTTCCGCCGCAGATGCTAATAACCCCCTTGGAGGGGAGGTACATACATACCAGCTTAGTCGAAAAGAATAAGCTGTCACTAACCACCCGCTTTAATGCATGCTGATACAGCAAACACTAGGAATCACCCACCAACGAGGCAGTAATTAAGCAAAAATTAAAAAGGGTATCTACTATTATCCAAAAAAAACACCCCAATATCGTCCATTTATTTCCGTTTCCCCACACCATATATTACACAATTGTATTAAGAAATCCAGAAGACACGACCAATGAGAACCAAGCCAAACCATTGCAATTTGAACAGAAAAGGAAACAAAGAACAAAAAGTAGTGTATCAAGCAATCATTTATCGTATCATGAATTCCTCCAGACGCCTGAAATTAAACAAACAGTTTCCCTGAAGAATGGACAGTGAAAAGAAAGAACTCCAAATAAGATACCTTCCCTAGAGTCCTGAGAAGTAGACAAAGAAAGAAACATTGCCAAGTCGTTACAAAAAATAAGGGGCCATTAAACCGGAATGGAAAGAAGGGGAACAAGATCTCTAATCTCAGATTCCTATTTCAAAATGATAGCCTGCGGTAATTTTGGCAGGTTTATCGTGGAGAAAACTGTCTTTCTAGAATGGAGAGCCTTCGTCACGCTTCTTTGGAGCTCTGTTCTCCTGTCCGGCGACTTGAGCAAAGGCGGATTTCAATAAAGTTGGCTTAGTCCTATTAGCATATTTGTTAGCATTCATTTGTTCATTTGAGAGGATTGATTTCGATAGAGTTAATATTGTATACTTACTTTCCGTATTGCTTCTTCTTCTGGGCTGCCAGCTTTTGCGAGCACGGGCTCATCATGTTGTCGGTTGGCGAGTTGAACTTTTCGGCATTGGCAGCGCTGAATAATTTGTTAATTTATGCTTATTTTTAATCATAGCCTTAAATTGGAAGGTACATACTGCTCAGTAAGCTTTTGCTGGAGTAGCTTTCGCTGGGCCTCAAGGTTGTCCGCAGGAGAGCCCTGAAGTTGGTGTAGTGGCTCGACAACAGCCATGGGAGAGGCTTCGGATGAGGTTGGGATGCTGGTATTTGCATCTTCGAACTCTTGAGCAGTCATTGGACTTGACATGCCGGCTTCGTTGAGAGGGACTTCAGAAAGTGGGAAGGACATTGTGAATTTGGTTTTTTTGACAAAGGCAGCGAGCTTGATTGGTAGCAGGAGAAGTGGTTTGATAATGATGATTGAAGTTGGAGATTTTGATGTCTTTATAAAGCGATGAAGCTTGAATTGATTTGGACGAAGCTGAACTAAAGTTTATCTGTAGAGGGAGGAAAGTGAGGCTGTGAGATGCAGAGGTATCAAGGTGGAGGGAAGCTGAGATTTAAAAGCTTCGGATAGAGCTATGACGGCCTGTCAACAAACCAAACAACACTTGGTCGGATAAAATCTCAATTTACGTTTCCAAAACAACACCAGTTCGTGAACAGGGAGACGCCATGTAACCAGCTTTTAGGACAGCGAGCGGACATGTATATAGTTTAGAGAAATGTAATGTAATTTAATGTGTGCATATAGTGTGGTGGCTATTTAGCCCGGTGGGAGACCATCCGTTCGCGGCAGGTCGTTGTCGTGTGTTGTGGTCGAGGTGGGTAGTCTGTCGTTGGCAGGGCAACGCGGGGTACTGGGTGGATGGGTTCTTTTCGGAAGTGGGCAAAAGACCAACGAAAACGGGTCCATCCATCCTGAAAACCTTCCGCCTGGCAAGGATCCTTTCAACTTGTTCAGTTGCCCGCAAGATACACCACCACATCAGTCTCTCTAGCATTGCAGAGTCGCCGGTGACCGATTTGGGACGTGTGCTATTTACTGACAGATGAGGAGAATAGGTCGGGAGCCTGAGGGCGATCGTGGAGATGGCCTTCTCGCCATCTTCGTAGTGCCAACGATATAGAAGACTCCAGCTCCGGATCGGTATTCCCGGACAGAGCGAGCAAATTCCATGCAGTCATTTAGGGCGATCTTGTATCACCTTATCGCAATCTACTGAACAATCCGCTGGATCAGACAGTTCTACATCCCGTCTGAGTGTATACACTATCTGCAGGCTAGTCGGAAGACGCTGCAATGTTTGAATGAGCGAAAATCTACCATTTCATTGTCGCCATAAGCCTCTGCTGCCGAAGCTCGTTAGTTATATAGACGACCGGGGATACTACATTTCGCGCTTTCGCATTATGCGTATCGTCTACTCTGCCCCTGCTTCGCAACCTTATGGTCTCGACTAGCCAGTTTCATCAAATTAGATGCTAAGGCTATGACATCGGTTAGATGTGAAACTATATATCTTTGGGTATATTTCACCAGAACACAAACTGTTCCTGCACGTTGAGCAACCAACCTCACTGGTACGGCATTTCAGGTAGTCGAGCAAATCCGAGTCGCCGATCCACGTATACAGTTGCAAACAGTATATTCCGGTCTCGCGGGTCGGCAACAACGCCTTCGTCCTCACACATGTGCCTGGCAGTTATCGTGAGAGTGCCTCAAAAGTGTGGATTTGGGATGGTTGCATGGTGGTAACATTCCCCGTTACAATTTTTGCCTCTGAGCCAACTGATATCTCCCACAGCTACGCAAACCATATTGATGAATGTATACTACGCAGATTATTTTAATAAATTCTTTTGGCTTTTGTCACTACCTTTAACGTTCCTAAGCTATCTTAAAGAGATCTGGGTTACAGTTTTGGCGGCTGTTGTGAAGGGGATTTTAATAATCGGCCTAAAGTCTCCCATGACTATCTATGGTAGATACAAGTCAGCAAGTGATTAAAAGATAAGAAGAAGGGACAATAAGGAAGCGGCACTACAACTCTTGTAGATGTTATATGTTTTTTTCCCCCGCCCTATGTAGTCGGGCTGGATTGATGCTGAATTCGGGCCAAGTCAAAATGGTGTTGCGCTCGCTGGGACTCGGGCTTGGCAAAAGGAGGCGAAGGGCCGCGCGATTCGACAATTTCGTCCGTTCCTTCTCTACCACACTGTTTCTGACATCAACCAGCAATCACCACAGGTGAAAGAGGAGGACATCTCGGATTAACCTGCAGGCTCGTCACCAAAGGACTGGAGCTTCAATCGACACAGGACAGGCGCGGCCGTTCGGTCTGCTATCGGGATTAGTGAGGGTATGCAGGGTCTCCTTTCGCTCATTATCAGGGGATGTTTGTTCGGGTGGCTAACAATTTCAGCGCAGTTGTTTTTAAATTCATTTCTAGCCAAAGCCCACCTGCCTGCACAAGTGCTCATAAAACAACCTGCCAAAGACGCTTCAACCGCCGCGTTTGCACTACAGAGACGCCCAGGCCGCTGTCTACATAGTATCAAGAACCACAAGTAATTGGAGACGTACCCGCTCGCTTGCATAGCTTACTGCCCGATCGTTTCTACCGGAACTGAGGTTTTTTTGGTGTGGTTATTGTGTGGCGCTCTTTTTTTCTAGTTTCTCGTGAGGGCGTCGCTTTCTTGTTGCTGGGCATCTCACCTAAAATCACTCTGCCCTTCCTTTTTTCTTGTCTGCTCCACCAAACTCACGCACGGTACGCACCATCAACGTGAACCCCATCCGCCGGACGACAAATCGCGAGAGAAGCTTCTGTTGGACCAAAGACCGCTCAAGTGGTGGACGCTGTTATCCTGTACGATCCATCCTGTTTCGCGTTGCAATGCTAGGATATCTTCGGAGGAGACAGTCTGTGAAGAATCTCCCCTAAGACCTGCTGCTGCCTACAAAACCTATCAGCACCGCTTCACGCTCCGACTATATTTCTTCCTTCTCGCTCCACCCTCCTTCTCAACTCATCTTTCCCCCACCATCATCCTTCATCAAAAGCTTAGATCACACGAACTCATCAGCCATCAAAACATCCCTGCTTTCATCAAAGTTTCCAATTTACTGCTCATACACAATCTTCTTACTATCAGTCCGAGGTGAGCTTCTTATTTGAGATTAACTGACCTGTCGGTCCATCTCATTTGCTCTACATCTCTCATAATGACATCCACAGAAGTCGTTCCACCTAGTGGTCCGGCGCTGCTCGCAATGGAGTCGACCTCTAATGACAAGGTAAAAACCGAACCATCACCTACCCTACCTGTAACAACAGAAACCGAACATGACTCGGCACAACCAAAGAAAGAGGAATCTTCATCACCAGTCTCAAATCTCTCCCTGCAGGAAGTTTCAACGTCCACAAATCCTTCATCCCCACGAGAACTCAAGACCGAAGGTGCCGACCCCTCAGAAGGTATGAAAATAGAAAACAATGAATCACAAGGCACATCACAACCCACACGAACAAACAAGAAGGGCAAAAGGTCTCGGCATATTGTCTTGTACAATGAGCTCCCCGACAAGACCGAAGAGGCACAATCTAAATTCCAATTGATGGACCAATGCACGTACACACCCAAATCTTTGGCTGACTCTGGTCAGGAGGAGGAACTGATGTCCTGTGACTGTCGTCCAGAATTTTGTAAGTTTACAACCCTTCCCTGTCTGCATCAAGGGAACTTTTGGCTGATAATTGTATTCACACTAGCCAACGGGATGAATCACGCATGTGCACACAGCTGCATCAACGCTGAAACATTCGTTGAGTGCGTCGACGGAGACTCTAATTGCGGAGGGCAATGCCGAAATCAACGTTTTCAGAAAAAGGAATATGCCAATGTTTCAGTCATCCAAACCGAAATGAAGGGATATGGCCTTCGTGCAAATACCGTCTTAGAACCTGGAACCTTCATTTTCGAGTACGTTGGCGAAGTTATCAACGAATCACAGTTTCGAAAACGCAGAGACCAGTACGGCAAGGAAAACATCAAACACTTCTACTTTATGTCCATCAAAGTTGGCGAGTACATTGACGCGACTAAGAAAGGGTGTCTGGCCCGTTTCTGTAATCACTCATGTAACCCGAACTGCATGGTTGAGAAGTGGGTTGTTGGTAGCAAGCTACGGATGGGAATATTTGCAAAGGTTAAGATCGAAGCTGGCGAAGAGCTTACATTCGACTACAATGTCGACAGATACGGGGCTGACCCTCAGAAATGCTTCTGTGGCGAACCTAACTGTATCGGGTATATCGGTGGTAAGACCCAGTCGGAGGCCTCTACTAAGCTTCCCACACTTTATCTTGAGGCCCTAGGCCTCGATGACGATGATGGGTGGCAGACGGCTACGGCCAAAAAGGCGAGGAAGAAGAAGGATGATGACGATGATTATGTTACTACCACGAAAGCCCGACAACTTTCCCACGAGGGCGTCCCCAAGGTTATGGGCACCCTCATGCAGGCCAGTAAGCGTTGGATCGTTATCAAGCTATTGGATCGTATTGAGGCATCGCCAGACCCAAAAGTCCTTCCTAGGGTGTTGGAGATGCATGGCTACAAGATTTTCAGTAGACTTCTCGGGGAGTGGAAGGCGGAGCTTAATGTTGTTATCCCTATCCTCAACATAATGCAAAAGTGGCCGAGAATCACGAAGAACAAGATCAGTTCCTCAAAGATCGAGGGCATTGTGAAGGAGATTGCTGAGGTCTCAGAGGATCCCAAGGCAAAGGAGTTGGCGGCGGAGTTGGCGGAATCGTGGAGTGCATTGGAGATGGGATATCGCATCCCACGGCGACAGAAGGACTCCAACAACTCTCCAAATCCAGAGCTCGAGCGACGCAACCGTCGGCGTAGCAGGTCGAGGTCCCGGACGCCCGAGCCAAAAGAGCTCGTTAACATACCAACGGGCCCACGTCTCTCCAAGCCCCCATTCATACCAAAGCCGCGTTCCTTCCCGAAGGACGCGCCAAAGGGGCCCCGGCTGCCCAATCTTTCTCTTCCCGCGAATTGGAAGACGGCAAAGAACCCCAATGGTAAGACGTATTACTATAATACGATTACCAATGCTACCCAATGGGAGCATCCGGGGAAGTCTGCGCCGTCGACCCCACAGCCCAGCAGCCGACCGATTGTCTCCCAGCAAAATGTGGAGATTACTCGGATCTTGAAAGAGATCGAGGCAAAGCAAGCTCGGGAGCTTGAAGAAAAGAGGCTAGCTTCTTTGAAGAAGCTAAGCCCTGTCGAGCCGGTGGAGACGGAGGAGGACAAGGAGAGGAAACTCATCCACCTCGAACGGAAAGTCAAACTTGCAGTAAGTCTTCTTGAAAATTCGCAGATGGAACCATGTTTCTAATTGTCGTTTCTAGTATTATACTATCGTCAAGGAATCGACTGCCGTGTATCTCCCAAAGATGGGCAAGGGCGAGATCAAGAAGAGGAACGAGGAGGTATGTTAACTGAATCATCTATATACTCGAACGTTTACTGACTATGACTGCAGATTACCCGCCTTCTTGCAAAGAAGGATATAAAGAAAACGGGTCTCGAAACACCGACGACCGCCGACTCGGAGAAGCGGCGTCAAATCAAAAAGTTCACAGAGAATTACATGAGGAGTCTCTGGAAGAAAATGAAGATCCATTATGCCAATAAAAAGGCGAAGGGAGCCGCGAATCCCAATGCGTCTGGTTCTAACCAGGACGACGAGACACCAGACGCAGAGGATAAAGACTTTGCAGTCGAACTTGGCGGGGAAGATGGGCTGGTCTCTGCGGAGCCAAGCCCAAACCCCAACTCTATGTCGCCAAAGCGAAAGCGGTCACAGAGCGAAGAACCCAGCAATGGGCGAAATGGCGGTGCATCGCCTAAGCGCAGCCGGATTAATGAGACGGTTGTGCTGAACACGGTCCCGCCACCACCTCCAGATTCTCCATCACCTGTCTCTCCTACCGAATCACCGGCTCCACCAGAGCCTGGCTCACCCAAAAGGAAGAGAGAACATCAAGAGGAAACGTCTTTGTCTGCCATCCCGGCAGAGCATGACGGGGAAGCTACGGAGCGACCCCTTAAGCGACCTCGTTCCCTTTCGAAGAGTCGCTCCCCTTCTCCTCGTCCGGTCTCAAACCATACTGTCCGCACAACCGCTTAGGTTGTCCCCTCATGAGTACCATGATTCGCCTCCACCATATTGAGTGTACAAAGCCATTCAAAACCATTTGTAATTATGGTTATTATCAGCAACCAACATTTTAGCTTCTGCATTGTTTTTTTACAGCAAGATACCACAAACAAATGGCGCACATGAGGAGTTCGTTTTTATTTTTCCACCTATTCACGTCTCGCAGCATCAATCAGGAGTCAATACTATTTTAACTCTGTTTCTATCTGGTCGGAGGACCTTTTTTTATTTCATCTCGCTCCACCGACCCTGCACAACTTGCTAATCAAATGTTAGACAGCGGCGTTTACTTGTTTTCTTTTTTCTTTCTCCTTACCATCCTATTCGATCATTCGGGCACGGTTCGAATTGAATGGGCAAATGGAATTTCCCCATTTCTCCCTGCAGCACGTCTCCTGCGATTCTTCTGTCTTTCTGTCCGCTTGCGGGATGAAATGCCATTTGTCTACACCGACTGCTCCTCTCTTGACTTCTCTTTTCTCTCACTGTAACTTTTCTATAATTTCCCACGGGATTATTTTCCACTGTGTGTCCACTCTTCGCTTTTATCTTGAACCTTTTTACTTATTTACAAAAAGTGGGTGTCAGCTAGCTTAGCTATTGTCTATTGTCTAATCGAGGAAAGAAAGAAAGAATGGAGGAAAGCAGGAATGCAGAGGGGGAAACCAACAAGATAGAGCAGATATAAGTGACCAAAATGAAAAATTGATATCTCTTTAAACCTTTCGTGTTCTTTCGCGCGGTATCTTATCCACAGTGACGAAAGATGTATCAATGAACAGTTTTACAAGGGTCGGCAATGCATTAGCATGTTGATATGATTGATTGCTTGGTTTCTGGGACTGTGTATCCAGCCGCTGGGTTATACGAAGTGGATCCTTGATCGATGTGCATGCGGTGTCTGGTCAAGAGGCGCATGGGGTGTGTGGTAATTGACTGGGGTGAGGTGTTAGAGTTCGGATGTACAGGTAACTGACTCGTGGAAAGATTCCTTGATTGGTGTCAGTCTAATCGGGATTCTATACAAGTATCGTGATTTTATGCAAATATAAAGTCATTTTTAGCATTCGAGATTCGAAATATATATATATATAATAAAATAATAATGGGAAATAGAAACGGAATGAAGTCTGTGTAGGAATGTGCTTGGTGGCATCGCGCGCTTTTTCGGCCAAAAACCACTTTCGTTTGGCCCAACCGTGCATGCAGAGTGTTCAGCCGCAGCCAACCCCGAGTGCGATCACAGATCTGGCCCCGAGTGGGAAAGGGTGAAGTGTCACTGGCTGAGTGAGAATAAAAAGGGTCCTGGGGCGGCCTTGTAGGGCGGGAGACAGAAAAATTGGCATTTCTTGCTCTTCGGCTTTGGGCTTGTAGGTATTGTCGTGTCTGTCTATATTATTTTCATCAATTTGAACGATATTGTTATTAAGTTAATTTTCGACATTTTATTTTATTTTAATATCTCGACCGAGTTTCCACAATGCGAATCTTCCTCACAGCTATATCCGCGCTCCTGCTCGTAGCCGACATCGCGTCCGCCAGCGCGATTGCTGTTGTCGAGCGCGAGAACGAGAAACGGACGACAAAGCCCGTCAAGATCCTGACCGTCAGCAAGATTGTTCAGATTCTCAAGTGTGAAAAGGCGGATAAATGGTGCTCATCGTATTTGCATTACACGAGCAAGACGAAAACTGTGACAAAGACGAAAACTGTTACGAAGACGACGGTTAAGAAGAAGACGGTGACCCTGACGGATTGTACCGTCACGGCCTCGGATCCGTATATATACGACACTACAACTTTGTTTATCGGACCTGCTACTACAAGTATGTATTTTCGACCTACTGACCGAAGGGCATTGCGCAATGGTTTAATGCGGGTACTAATTTTTTTGGTTTCATTCTTCACAGTTACGGAGCTCGAAGTAACCGCCACAGCCGAGTAGGTTCACTTCTTCCTTCTTCTTCTTCTTCTTCTTCTTCTTCTTCTTCCTTAACATCGAATATAAAGTCGTTCTAACAGTTCTTCTAATTAAAAAAGGGTTCTTATTTTCGGCGGCCCAATAGGTGATGCCGAAGATAAAAAACTAAGACGCCGACACGCAAAATATCCGGACCCCCATCTCTCCGGCCAACCATCAGCGTCGCTCTCCAAGGCATGTTCGTCTTACGTCCGTAAACCGGGCACCAAGACGAGGACCAAAACTACCACGAAGACAAGGACGAAAACGTCAACCTCGACGGTTGTAAAGTCCGATTGCCTAATTACAGACTACTCGCTTGCACTGGCGACGGAAACTGCACCGTCGACGGTTATCGAAGGGCCCGGGTTTCATACCGTGACAGTGGCAACCACAACGGAGACGATAGAGTATTTTTGTTATCCGATCGGGCTTGGTTGTGCTCCTGAGGTGCCGACGCCGTGCTGTCCGGGGACTTGTAGTTCGGTTCCTGGATTCGGGAATATGTGCGTGGCGGAGGCTACGGAGGCGCCATAAGAGCAGTATATTTGAGGAGAGCTAGAACTTTACTGTGCAAGAATGAAGAAAAGAGACACTGCGACCGGTTGAAGACGTCTTTTGATGTATACGATTGTGGTGTAACAAATAATAGCTATGCAGGTTATCGAATCAATGATCATGAGTGTTCCGGTATGAACTTTCGTTTGTTCGTACTCATAATTATAATATAATATATATATATCTATTCTGGTGATTTTTACATTCGCGCGTAGACTGTCGTGCATTCTCCAACATCTTTGGGTATATTTTAAAATAATATCTGTGCTTAGGATCTCTGGGTGCCTAGTGCGGAGCGAAGTAAAGTGAAACGTAACATTTTACAATACGAGGAGGACGGGATGTGCATATATGCATAGACAGCTCGGATATATGACGGTGATGATGGCCGATGGTGGTGGTGTTGTTGTTGTTGTTGTTGTTGTTGTTGTTGTTGGAATGGACCCTGTCCACGGGGGCAAGGATGGCAGCACAGATAGCTAGCTGAGACACCAAGCTAAGTAAGCGGCATGACCATCGTCATCTGCAGCATTGACGTATTGACAGAATCTAAAATGCCCCCCCTCGTAGTCAGGTTTTTACTTTGTTGATGCTTTGAAACTGGATAGGAGCCGTCTCCGATGCCGGTGTCGTTCGTTCCCGATATAAGACGGCAATCCTGCGAGAGATAACAATCTCCTCCTCTTTAGAATCCCAAACTGCAGATATCTGCAATCGGTACCGATTCGACGTTCAGACCGTCGAGATCCAGCCAGTAAGAAGCCGTCGTTTATATCGGATGCACGCAGCACTTCCCTTCTTGCAGCGACCCTTCCTACATCAACAGACATCACAGGGAGAGTTACGCTAACATGCTAATATCCGATGCAGTAGGCAGGATTTAGGGAACAACTCATCACCGGCCTATAGATTTAAACTACCCCTCGCATACGTGGTCTTTCATTCCTGCGTATCTTCAGCTGTAATTTTCGGCGTATAAATATATCATCTAATATCCCCTCCTTCGAAGCGGTGGTGACGTTTGGGCTGGCGCACTGCACACCGCACCGGGCTCAGTGTTGCGGTCTCACAAACACCCGCTGCTAATATAACCCAACCATCCTTTTATCCTCCCTTGGCTCTCTCCCTCCCTCCTTATCTTACCTCTTACCTGCAGCAGAGGCTCCAAAGCAAAGAAATACCGACCGGATAACGCTTAGACGCCACGGGAGAACATAGTCTCCCCGCTTGATACCCATTTTTTGGAGTCGAAAAACATCGGATTTCTGGGGAAATAGCGGAGACAGCTAGGGTAGTACTTATCGTTTGGGAGTTCCTCCGACCGACGACTGTTCCGCCACTAGCAGCGTCATACCCTCAGCTATGGCGACGAGAACCGGGTCCGTGCCTCGGACGCCCAAAGATGGTACGCACACGACATTAAAAAATCCTATCTTTATATCACTACATCGTATTCTAATATACCTTTTTATTTCGGATTAATAGTAGGAGAACACTCGCGCCTTCTGAGTCCCGCGGGCGGCGATCGGCGCTATGGGCGGTCCCTTACCATCCCCGAGGTCAACAACCGGCGGCAGAGAAGTTCTGTGTCGAGTTCTATGTCGAGACGGTCCATGAGGATTACTAGGAGTTCGTGGTTTTTGATGCTGTTGACTTTGAGCATCGGAGGGTATGCTTGATCCTTATCTATGCTGAGCAGGTGTCTCGACACTGACGAAGTATGTGTATAGTTTGCAAATCGCGTGGTCGGTTGAGCTATCAAACGGATCGGTAGGTCTCCTATACGAAAAATTCAAGACCAAAAGATGAATAAATACTGAACATAAATGGCGAAAATCACAGCCGTACCTCCTCTCCCTCGGTATTTCGAAATCTATGCTCGCGCTCGTCTGGGTTGCAGGGCCTGTCTCTGGCGCCCTCGTACAACCCTACGTCGGTATCCGCTCCGATAACTGTCGAATTCCTTGGGGGAAACGGAAACCCTTCATGATTGGCGGTGGTGCGGCAACCATCATTTCTCTGTTGATACTCGGTTGGACAAAGGAGATTTGTGCCTGGGTTCTGCCGGATGGAAGTTCCGCTTTGCCAAAGCTGACTATCGCTCTCGCCGTTACTATGATTTACGTGCTGGACTTCTCGATCAATACCGGTAAGATATCGCGTTTATGAAGATCACGGGATTAGGATAAAGGGGGCTAATGTGATATACGTATATGTGTAGTGCAAGCTGGAATTCGTGCCTTCATTGTGGATAATGCTCCACCACACCAGCAGGATGCTGCGAACGCATGGGCCGGCCGGATGACGGGTATCGGCAATGTCTTGGGGTATCTCTCTGGATACGTCAACCTGCCAGAAATCATGCCATGGTTCGGAAACACACAGTTCAAGGTCTTGTGCGTGATCGCATCGGTAGCTCTTGGTGGAACACTTGCGCTTAGCTGCTCGCTGATTATGGAGAGAGATCCAAATGAGGATGGGTATGAAACTTTCATCAATATGGTTGTCTATGTGTTTTACTAACATGATGGCATGTTTAGACCGGCGGATGGGAAGAAGAATGTTTTGGCGTTCTTTGGACAAGTTTTGAATTCTGCAAGGAGACTGCCACCGCAAGTTCGCAAGGTTTGCGATACCCAGTTCTTCGCGTGGATTGGTTGGTTTCCGTTCTTGTTCTACAGCACCACATATATTGGTGAAATCTGTACGTATATCGCTCTTGCATCCGATCTAGCTATTCACATAAACTAATCTGACATTATCAGATGTCCAACCACACTACGCCGCAAATCCCAACCTGACCCCAAAGGAAGAAGAAAAACTCTGGGAGGAAGCCACTCGTGTTGGCACGTTTGCTCTGCTGGTCTTCGCTGTCGTCGCCCTCCTGTCAAACACCATCCTCCCGATATTCATCCAGAAGGCCTTCACCCCAGTTGGCGCGGACGACCAAGGCTCCAAGCCACACTTTGAGTTCCTGCGAATTCCTGGTCTAACACTCAGACGCCTGTGGGGTGTCTCGCATGTCATCTTTGCCATAAGCATGTGGAGCACTTTTTTCGTCAAGGATACATGGGGAGCAACCGCTCTGATCGCAGCCTGTGGTATTCCATGGGCTGTTACTCTGTGGGCACCATTCGCACTAATCTCCTCTGATATCTCCAAGCGGGATGCTATCAAGCGCGGATTCTTGCGTAGCGCGACACCATCGATTCGATCTGGTGCGGATCTGGAGAATGAAGATTACGTTGATCAGGCGGGTATCATTCTTGGGTTGCACAATTTCGCCATTGCAGCGCCGCAGGTTATTGCGACCATCATGTCGAGTATTATTTTCAGAATCTTGCAGAAGCCAAGGGGTGCGAGTGGGGATACTAGTATGGCGTGGGTCATGCGATTTGGCGGCATGGCGGCATTATTGGCCGCGGGTATGACTATTAGGTTGGATGAGGAGGCTGATGAAGGATTGGAGTTTGTAGACAGCAGCGAGGAGGAGGATGATGGGGAAGTTTAAATCCTCTTTTTTTCTCTTTCCTTTTTCTTTTGAAGGGGTATGTCGTTATAGTGGTGGGGTGAAGAATGCAATGATAGATTGGAAATTGGCGGGAATGGCATTTGCTAGATGAAATTTCGATGTTTTACTATTTTATTTTGGATGTTTGGGCATGATTGGGATACCCATATTTTTATTTCTTTTTTTCTCTTACCATGTCAACATACGCATACGCATACAGATATATACACAGAAGGTTTCTCCTCGGGTTTTCGCTTTGAATATTGGGCGTTTGTTTAACTTTCTTGTTGATGTGGCATTTGTTATCAGAGTATAGTATTCATTATCATCATATCTATTTCTAGAAGTCTATGTTTTATCTATGGGATATATATTAAGGAAGTATAAAGCAGAAATTATATTGCACGCAAAAAAGGAGCAAAGGAACTGGTAAAGAAGGGGGAAAATTCAACAAAAACAACACTTGTAAACTTGAACGCCTGAATATGCAATAATATCTTTTATGTTTTGGAGAATCAAGGAAATGGATTAGATGAAACTACGAGGCTTGTTACCACCTGCACTAGGCGCACTACCCATCTGTCCGGATACTGGAATCGAAGATCCCGGAACCTGGGGGGTGGCGCCTGCCATCTGCATTGTGCCGCCGGGGGCAGTCGACATTCCGACCATCGGGGTATGCGCTACCGCTGGCTTGTGCGGTGCACCACCGGTCGTGGTGTTTTTTGCGCCAGCGGGGGCCCGTTGAGGGGTAGCTGCGGCTGAAGTTGCGGGAGTCTTACCCTGGACTAGATCTTTCATGTAGGCTGTGAATTCCGGTTTGGAGAGGGCGGACATTTTGTCAAAGACGGTATCTGGCATAGCGTTTAGTGCTGCAAGAAGCTTTGGGGTTGCATATTGGAATTCGAGGGTTTGGATGAAGATTTTCTTGATAGAGTGGGGGACTGTTGGTGCTGCCGCTGGTTCTGCTGCTGCGGCGGCGGCGGAGATTTTAGCTGGAGCAGGTTTGCTGGCGGCAGATTTGGGATCTGTAGGCTTTGGCTGCATTGCGCCGGTATTAACCATCTGCGGACCCGGCTGCATAGGTGCGATAGCTGGCTGTTGCGCAGCGCCGACGGTAGGTGCCTGGCGTCTGTGGATGAACATTTCGTGACCTTCTTCGTAATCGTGCTCTACGCTCCGGGAGTTGATGTTTCGGGCGTATGCAGCGTTTTGTCTGCGATCGCGAGAACGGCGTCTGACCTCTCTGTGGTCGATGCCGTAGTAGTCTGGATCGTAGTTGGCTGCGTAGCCGTAGCGTTCCATTCCGTAGATATCCATATCTCTGGCGTCATAATCATCTGGGTTTTTCTTGTTAGCTTTTGTTATTATCTGTTTGGGTATACAGTTGTATACAGGTGGGGTAAGGTGTATAGTAATTACCATGTTCTGATCTATAGTATACGGATCCTGTGGATTCGTGGTCTCGAGCATCGATGTCGTTGCCGAAGAACGATGCTGAGGAAGCGGTGATTAGAAGAGGAGTTATGAGGAAACTTGTGACCTTCATCCTTGGCTGTGTGCTAACGAGATAATCTGATGATTATTGTTAAAAGCTAATGAGACGAAAGATCAAAGTTCAAGCTGGCTGTGCGGTTGTTATACTACTATTTCTAGTATATATAAAAGATATTCTTCTTTATAGTTACGATTCACGAATTTGATTGAAGAGAATCAGATGGATGATGTATGTGGAGACTGGTTAGGAAGCCGTGAGGTAGATAGATATCGCGATGTTTTACCGGAATGGGATTGTTTATGGGGATAGTATGTATTGATTGTTCGGAAAAAATATGTTTGAATGAGCGTTACCAGCACAGCTCGTTACCTACCAGAGGCCTTTAAAGTAAATGAATTGGATGAGGAAGGAAGAGAAGTCTGTCATGGAGGGTGGAACTGTTTATATAGGGATCGAGTAGTGTGAGCGTACTTTAATTGATTCACTCGAGTATTCTTTGGACGTTCTAGCGCCAGACCAGTTGCCAGTACAGTCTCATAGTTGGAACATCTTGGCAGCAGAATGGAGAAGAGTACGAATGCGTTAAAACGCCGGGCTAAAAAGTTGTTAGAATCGGTATGGTTACAGCACAGCACATTGGGAGATAGCCCGCAACGGAATCGTATTGTAGTGTCAATTACGGGTATGGGGCGTATGCCGTGGGAACAGCATAGCAGAAACGACCCCTTGGAAGAATCAAGAGGTTGCTACCTGTAACAATGAACACTTGATCAGTCCAGAAACCCACCCATGAAGGGGTGAACTTATGATATGGCAAAACACCAATTTTGCGCGGCCATTGTTAGCACAGAGAAACAAACATGGTTCCAAAGAACAACCTGTAACAACTCACTATGGCCGAATACAGTTGGCGCCAGTCTCGAGATTGTTAGAGGTGCGTGGCTCATCTCCGATAAAGCGTGGAGGTTTATCAACCAGTCTGTGGATGGTAAGGCTGTTTTGTATGAACATACTGCTAAGGCCGGTATAAGTAGTTTGTTCCGATGTCAATAAATATTGTGGCTAATTATAATACGATCACTGAGATGAGATACTGTCTGGCAACTGAATATGCCATGGGATTGACTGATAGTCACTAGCATTTTAAAGTTTTAAAGTGTAGAGTGAAATTGTAGCATTGTGAGCCCGTTATTTCGGCTTGTTTCTCTCAGTTTCGTGAGCTACTATGATTCTATACATGCAAACGAAATTAAAAGGCTATTTCGGAATATTATCATTTGCATCAATGGAAACCAGCATTGTCGGAGTATTATGGTCTATTACTTGACGGGATAATAACTTTTTCGGACGTCGTAAGCTCATGTTCCCTTAAACCGTTCGATGTTGAATTTCCTTGTCTATAAGCGATTCTAGGTTCGCAAAGGCAGGCCGAATTTAAGAGCCGCGGTTCGGTATACTGGCCAGGATGCTGGCGACGCACTAGCCAGGTACCGTATACCCGGTGGCTGACCAGACTAAATAACTAGCCCTGCTCGTTTTGATTACTCCTGACACGAAAGCCTGACCCAAAAACTGGCCAAGACTGTTAGGGATCCGTGGTTTCTATGGATACAGTGTCGATTTTAGCATGTTGGAACTGCTCCTTCGCAGTCCGCTAAGCTTGCGCAGTTGCGGATCCGGATTCTGTGGACAAACACAGGAGCTGTATGTATGATATCCTCCTATCTATTGCATCTGGCAAACCTGTCATTTTTCTCTTTGAGGTTCTGGTCTAGTACGATCATAAAAATTTCCTCGTGTAAGACCCGTGCCGGCAAGGACGAAGGCTTGCGCAATTCATCTCCACCGGTTGCGTAGCTCCTCGCTCGCAGATGAGCTCCATCATCAGTCAAACCCAACCAACAACAACAGCCAACGCAATTAGCTGACTGGAGGACCACCTTGCGAAAACCACCCACCTCCTGACCCATCATCCCGCCGGCCTCAGTCCCTCCTGAGCATCTTCTTTCTTCTCCGATACCACTCATGTTCCCCGCACGATAAGACGATTATTTTTCCTCCTACATCTTCATCTTCTTTTCCTTCTCATCCGGAGGCTCAAAAAACCACCGAAGTTCTCAGCCAGGTCGCTAATCGCGATGCAAGGAGGAGCCCAGGAGCTGATTCTCAACATCCTCCGTAAGTCGCGCCTGTTTTCACGATCTCGAAATTAAACACCACGAAATTCTGACAAGCTCTTTCGGCGAATGTAGGGAAACGGCAGGAAGGAGGAGAAGATGCTGACCCTGGAGGTACGCTTTTTATTTTTTTTTGATTCCCATCAGAGCATACATTTTCCTCGAGATCCCCTCCACCTACGTCATATCTCGAAACCTCACCGTTCCAGATCCCACTTACGAACACACAACTAATCCGTACCTCTTTTCTCACTCTCTACAGAAGGCGGCGTGAACCCCGGTCAGCAGGAAATCTCGACATCATGGGCGCTCTTCATCCTCGTTGCTTTGCTGCTAGCGGCACTCTTCACCTCCTACTACCTCCAGCTGAAAAAGATTCAGGCCGTGCACGAAACCGTCGTTAGTATCTTTGCTGGAATGTTTGTCGGCCTGATCATTCGGTTATCTCCTGCGACAAGTATCCAGACGACTGTGACGTTCGATCAAAAGTTCTTTTTCAATTTGATTTTACCACCGATTATTATGAACTCGGGTTATGAATTGCACCAGGTGGGTCTATTTCGGGTTTTGATGGGATGCCAAGTGAAGGACTCGGTGCTGATGGCGACTGAAATTTATAGGCGAATTTCTTTCGGAATATAGGCACGATATTGACGTTCGCTTTGGCGGGAACCTTCTTGTCTGCAGTGTCACTTGGGTATGTTCTTGCGCATCCGTCGCAGCTAGCACGCCACTAATGTATTTTTAACAGTATAATTCTCTACGTCTGGGCGTGGCTCTCTGTCTCTATCGAAGGCCTCCGAGTTTCCTTCGTCGACGCTATTTCCGTCGGCGCCACTCTTTCCGCTACGGATCCTGTAACCATTCTCGCAATCTTCAACACTTACAAAGTCGATCCCAAGCTATACACCATCATCTTTGGCGAATCCATCCTAAACGATGCCGTCGCCATTGTCATGTTTGAAACCGCACAGGCCTTCCACGAGGAATCTGCCTCCGCCAAAGTCAACCCATTCAGCTTCATCAAGGGAGTCGGCTGGTTTTTCATGACCTTCTTTTTCTCTCTTTTAATTGGTATTCTTGTCGGTGTCGGAACAGCATTGCTCCTAAAATATACGTATATTCGACGATTCCCCAAGCTGGAAACATGCTGCATTCTCCTCGTCGCCTATGGGACATACCTCTTTTCGACAGGTATCCACGCATCTGGTATCGTGTCTCTCCTGTTCTGCGGTATCACCCTCAAACACTACGCATACTATAACATGTCGCGCCGTACCCAACTCGCCACAAAGTATCTGTTTCAGGCGCTCGCACAGCTATCGGAGAATTTTGTGTTTATATACTTGGGTATTAGTCTGTTCACGGAGACTAAGCTCGTATGGAATCCGCTGTTTATCATTGTCACGAGCGTTGGGATATGCGCGGCACGATGGGTGGCAGTATTCCCGCTGAGCAGAGGAATCAATTGGGTTATACGGTGGAGGGCAAGAAGACGTAATGGTGGAAGAGCAAGCAGCCAAAACGTTCCGGACGAGCTACCGTACGCGTATCAAGTCATGTTGTTCTGGGCTGGATTGAGGGGTGCAGTCGGTGTGGCTCTCGCAGCGGGTTTCCAAGGAGAGATCAGTGACGCTTTGAGAGCCACAGTTCTTGTGGTTGTGGTGTTGACTGTGATTGTATTTGGAGGCACTACTGCAAGTATGCTGGAAGTCATGGGGATTAGGACGGGAGTGGTGGAGGAAATTGACAGTGATGACGAATTTGATACACAGTTTTCGAATACTTATTGGAAGTATCAAGGACAACATGGACAGCAGAACGGAGGAAGTGGTAGAGGAGTACCGTTGACGAATGTGGATACAGGTGGAGGAAATGGAAATGCTGGTGGATATGGAAGGGATACGAGAGGTGGAATATATTCCGGGTCTGGAAGAAACAATTCACGAAGGGACTTGACGTCGAAGAGAGGAAGGAATTCGCGGGAAGGGAGTCAGGTCGATCTACTCTACAAACACGGAGAAGAAGAAGATTACGACAGCGATGCGAGCGATCTGCCGCCTATGGCTGCGAGGAGAGGGACAAGCAAGGCGAATAGTCCGAATACCTTGGGAACACCTATAGACGAGGGTAGGAGGAGCATGAGTCCGAGAGGAGAAAGCAGTTCTGGAGGAGCGACGGTAAATCCAGTTAGTGCGTTGAGCCAGTTAGTGAGAGGTACTGTGGATGACCAGGCGGAGTGGTTCAGGCAGTTGGACGAAGGGTATATCAAGCCGCACTTGCTGCTTGATAGTTCTAAGGGACACGATGGCGGGCCGGTGTAAAACCTTCTTCCGTTGGTCTTGCTGGTCACCACCGTACCGGAGAGGTCGTTTCTTTTCTTTGATATCATTTTTGGCATGGGATTCGGATTTATGATTATTAGAAAAAGGGATGTGGCTAATTTTTTTTGATTTTGGAGATGGCTTTTTCAACCGATCATGGCGACATGGTTTTCCTAATTCTGTTCATAGAGTATTTTTGATGTTCTCTTCAATATTCTTGTATATGATTACTTTTCTTCATTGGTACGCATGGTCTAATTACATTGCATGGAAGGTGCTTATGTTCTGTCACAAATATGGGATTTTTCCGAAGAATCCATGAATGTCGGATGTTTGAGAGATAAGAATAAGGTCAAAGTCAGGCAACCTGACTGAATATCTGTTATATACCTCGACAACATCGAGTAAAATAATACAACTACCTGGACAGCTGGGTATATAATTGCCCGCTGCGATATGTTGGTGTGTTTGGGGTGTGGTCGAAGCGAGAGCGGCTTTGCCGTAGGGCGAGCAAACCAGTTTAAGCCGACGGCGACGCCGTACCGAGGCCCTGCACAAGCCCAACGACGTGACGATGGCCTGCGAGACAACTGCCCCGGATTAATCTACTTGACATGCCCATGGCTTCCACTCGGTAGCTCGGCTGTCTACGCTTCATTAACCACGGTCGTTTTGCGGGGGAACAAGATCTTAGTATTGGCATATTATATTAGCATACATCCATTGCTCTCTTAAGCTTCGCCTCCCCGGATTTCCTTTCCACCCTTCCCTTCACATTCCTACTCCAGCTTGGTCTGCATCGCCCTTCAGAACATCCTATTCAACCCCATTTGTAGATTTTCATATTCCAGATCGCAGGTCTCGTAACGTAGGATATCTGTAGCTATGCCGTTCGAGATTCCCGCTATCGTTCAGGACCGCGTGTCCGCCCGTGCCCGGGACACTATGAAGAAGGTACGCACGCTCGTTTTCGCCCGCTTACTCCTGCCACCACCCCTGTACCTGCGATGCACGCGAATAGACGATTGGGGTTTCTAACTTTTTCAACCGAATGACCTCATAGATCGAGCATTTTGTCGAGACGGAGTGTATACCCGCCGATGAAGTCTACGAAGCACAGATTTCAAATGACCCGTCATTGCGATGGAAGTCGTATCCACCAATTATTGACGACCTAAAGAAGAAGGCCAGGTATTTGACTTTTTCAATTCGACTTGTACTCTATAAAAAAAAAAAAAAAAAACTGGGACTAATCCTATACAATGTACGAAAAATAGAGCACAAGGACTCTGGAACCTCTTCCTCTCCAAGACCCATTATAGCGAGGGAGCTGGCTACACGAATCTCGAGTATGGCCTTATGGCGGAGATTCTCGGCCGTTCGCACACCGGTTCGGAATCCATGAACTGCTCGGCGCCTGATACCGGCAATATGGAGGTTCTGGCCAAGTACGGCAACGACGCTCAGAAGAAGAAGTGGCTTGAACCTTTGCTCGATGGCAAGATTCGCAGCGCTTTCTTGATGACTGAGCGGTTCGCTGCTAGTTCGGATGCTAAGAATATCAATATGCACATGAGGGCTGAGGGTAACGATTTAGTCTTGAACGGAACCGTATGTTTGTTCCCCTTTTGCAGTTTTCATCTATAACGATTATAATTAACGGTTTACCTTCTTTTTTTGGGTATAGAAATGGTGGTCTAGCGGTGCCTGCGATCCGAGATGCGCAGTCTACATTGTCATGTGCAAGTCCGAGTTGAACACCTCCAACGACCCGTTCAAGCAGCAATCCGTCGTGCTAGTTCCAGCAGGCACACCCGGCGTCACGGTCCTTAGACCCCTTTCTGTTTTTGGTTACGATGGTATGTTCCTCCCATGGGCTACTCTCCCATTCCCCAGTTAAATTCTGGTAATTAACGAGAGAATCTACAGATGCACCCCACGGGCACGCTGAAGTCCGCTTCGAAAACGTCCGTGTCCCTAAATCCAACCTCGTTCTAGGCGAAGGCCGCGGTTTCGAAATCATCCAAGGCCGTCTCGGTCCCGGCCGTATCCACCATTGCATGCGCTCCATCGGTGCCGCCGAACGCGCGCTGGACTACATGATTGCCCGCGTGAACGACCCCAACCGTCGCACTTTTGGCAAGCTCATCAGCGAACACGGCACCATTCGCAGCTGGATCGCTGAATCCCGCATCGCGATTGACAGCTGCCGACTGATTGTTCTTAATGCGGCGGATAAAATCGATCGCGTGGACGCTAAGGGTGCATTGAAGGAGATTGCGATGGCAAAGATCGTGGTACCTAGGACCGTTTGCGATATTCTAGATAAAGCTATTCAGGCCCACGGTGCGGGCGGTGTTTGCCAGGATTTCCCGTTGGCGAGGATGTATGCTGGGTTGAGGACATTGAGGATAGCTGACGGTCCTGATGAGGTGCATTTGGCGCAGATGGGACGAAATGAGAATGGTAGAGCGGCGGAGATTATCAAGAAGCATGAGAAACAGGAGCAGAGAAGGACTGAGCTGTTTAGGCAGTATAAGATTGAAGGCAGGTCGCATTTGTAAGCGGCATCGATTCAAGTTTAATGGGTTTAGCTTGGTTAGGCATATCATAGGGTATATTGTAGCTACCAGGGCTTTTAGGGATAGGTAGCGGGGATAGCTATATAGCGCCAAGCTCACATGTATTATTAGCAAATCAAAATCGAGATTTTGTTTGAAGTGATACTGGGCGAGTCGCGAATTTTCCCTTTGGTTGCGCGGCATATACCTTGCGCCACTTATCGAAAGGGCTTGGCGAATTTGGTTTTTGGTAGCCGTTGAATCTGATTGGGTGTTCACACCCGTTTGATAGCCATAATTCCGAAGCTTGAAAATGTTGCAGAGCTGATATATCACAGCCTTCCTTTGTTCAAATTTATGACCCAGCCGCAATAGATAACGAAGAGCTTAGCCAACTGTGTGGGAATAGTGGACATTCGGTGACGTCGTAAGATACGTTGCGCTTGATAATTCGCTAATTTGGCGGTGTATATGTGTTTCTGTGGTCTTGGTAACTATCTGCCGGTGGCGTTATACTGTGCACGCAAAGCAAAACGTGACTGGTTAATTGTGCATTAAACCGGTATGCCAGGCTATCGAGAGAAGGATCCAAGCATTCGCTATCGGATAGCGATGAGTAACCATATAGCTTTTGCGATGACATGTCTGGCCAAGTTCGCAGATTTTGTTCTATATATGACATGCCCTGTCACTCTATCGAAATTAATCTAATAAAAATTCATTTAATTTCTATAACAATGATTTTGCGCACTGAATAAATACACGCCATCATAGAGTAGCAGTCATGCTGGGCACTCTCAATTCTACCAATTCGACCGATGGTTTCGGAAACTTGATATCTGTATCTATAGATTTAGAATCGAACTGCATCATAAATCCGGGATGTAATTTTGTGTTTTCGAATCAAACGTTGCTACCGGTCTGCTACAAACCAGACCCCGATGTGGTATGTAGACCTATTTCCCTGTTAGCAGCTTATTTAAAACTATTGCAAGGTCGCTAACTATCGCGATTCGACTATGTCTCAAAGGCGGGCGTGGGAGTAAGTTCTTTTCAATATCCGTTATCAAACAAAGTATAAGTCAAATACAGTTCAGAAAATAACAGAACGTATCTGCAGATAATCACCTCCTTCATGATAACCATCGGTTTAACATTCTTTATGCTCCTCTTCGCCTACTTTTTCATCGAAGATAGTATTCCCGAGCAATTCTGGAACGGCCTCGACGACCTATTCTCTTTCTCAAAGCGCCCGTTGATTCGCAAATTCTTCGGCGGCAAAAGCAAAGACTACATTGTCAAAGCCCTTCAAACATCCGCATTAACTCTCGGAGACCAGCAGCTCTTCTTCTGCATCGGTCTCTTATGCGTCGGTTTCGCAAAGCACAAGGAAATGTCGCAGTACCATTTCGAAATTGTCGTTGACCTGGCATGGCTCGCGTCCACGTCGTTCGGAACCACGCTATTAATAACATCAAACCTGTTCTTGGAATCGAAAAATACCACGATGAAGGGCTGGCGGGCGTTCTTTGCTACCGTCAAGTTTGGCATGTTGGTCGTCGGGCAGAGTGTTACATTCAATCATTATTGGCTGTGGTATTTTGGATTACCCACGAGCTGCATATTCACAAAGGAGCAGAATAGGGCGTACGATAAAGAAATACCGCAGATGGCTGGGGTGCTGATTCTCATGACGTTGGGGTACTACTCTGAGATGAGGATATTGCTCAACCCCGAGGCGTTTGATTACGTTGCATATGCGAACATGAAGGTAATTCTTGCGCCGTGGAGAGCACATGTCGGATTTCAACGGAAGATCACGGGTCGGGAACGCGGGGTGGCGAAGGGGCTGCTACAGGCATTAGGGGTAGTAATTATGCTTGTTGGGTATGCTTCGGTGATACTGTACGAGTTGATGAGTTCAACGCTTTTCGATCTTATTAGGACCGTGTTTGCCATTGTCTGGGCTTCGAATTGGATCTCCCTGCTGAAGATTTCGGCTAGGAATTTTGGGATGACGGCAAATGAGAACGAGTGGGGGTTTGGGCAGATGTTGCCGTTGCTGCTGTTGCTCGTGCCGTTGTTCTCTACGTTTGAGATATTTGCTGGTGCGTATTCCGACGGATAGTTATCAGTTATGCTGGGCTGTTAAAGTTTAGGTGGGAGACTAATTTTATGGAATATAAAGAGAAACGACACAGGTCCCGTTTAAAGAAGAAGAAGGCCGTGGCTCTGACTCAACATGTAGAAATGCATGAGATGGACCCGCCAGCGAATCCGGCCTCTGAGGAACAGCAATCTGCTACTCTGGATGATGCAGCTACCTTAATTTCTAACAGCCTAGACCTCGATACAAACGATAAAATAGAAAATGACACACCAGCGCCCGATCCCTTATACGACCATCTACGAGGGTTACCATGGCTCCAAAGGATGAAGAGGGTTAGCACTCTCGAAGTAAACACACGATGTACGCTCTTACCTATCCCCATACCTTCAATAATTCATAGTTTTATCTGCAGTGTTATTCGAATTCATAGCATACTAACTTGATTCGTGGATATCTTAGTGGCACACCAACGGCAATCCTATCAAGGAGCACAAGCATCCGATTCAGCTAGTTTTGCCGGCATGAAGGATAGCTGGATGTGGGAATTGTACGAGAAAGATATTCTACAGTTTTATAAGAGCTCATTAGCGAAATTGCTCTGGGTTGTATTTGTTCTAGGGATAACGGCTGCGGGGATATATGGGGCAGTTGCTGGGTTTCCTTTTTAAACTGTAGCGTTGAGATTGAATACTCTTTGGCTTTTATTGATATCCTTACAAACTTTCTTTGAGACTCGAATTAGCGTGGTTCTGTTTTTTATTTTTATTTTTATTTTATTTTTAATGAAAGCTAGAGACTGATATAACTAGATATTATGACTACAAAGGATCTTGTCCTGTAGATACCAAATTTGTGTTGCTGTGTGATATTACCGCATACGGACTAGCGGGGGTTAGCTTTGGCTATTCAAACATTTAATCTTTAATTCGATTCTTGACATCTTCAACCTTTAAATCTCTACTGCACTACGAAACATGCCCTCACTAAAGCGAAAGCGCAACAGCGAAACTACTACAGACGAGGTCGCATCAGCTCCTCCTTCCTCCCGCGATGCGATAGATGCAATTTTCCGCAAACATTTCGAGTCCACTTTCGGCGCCGTGGAGCTAACACCCATTGTCAACTCGAAGAAACAGCGAAAGAGTAAAAAAACTTCACAAAAAGCACAAAAAGACGAAGAATTGTCTCAAAATTCAGAGGACGACTCGGATGCGCCTCTAGAAGTTGAATATTTGAATTCAGAAGAGAGTAGTGACGGGGATGAAGACGACAATAGCGACAGCTCCTCAGACGGGGAAGGTCTTGATATGGACGACAACGCTGATGACAACGACGAGAAGCCCACAAATACCGATCCAGTTCCCGAAGTTGTGACTTATGACTTCTCCCGTCGCGGACCGCCACCTTCTGCAAAACCTTCTCACCGGTCTTTCATGACCTCCAAACCGCCGTCATCTGTAAACCCCTCTTCGACCGCTACGAAGGCAAAATCAAAAGACAAAGACGATCCCTCCGAGGTCTTAAACCTCAAGAACGACGTTGCTCTCCAGAACCTCCTTCGCGAATCTCATCTGCTAGATAAAGATACTCTAACTCACTCCTCTGGAGCGAACCGACTTAAGGCAATTGAATCACGGATACAGTCGCTCGGCGGGACACCCTTAGGGAAGCTGACGGGTATGGAGTCGAGGATTCCAATGAATATCCGAAAAGGAATGGCGAAAAACCAGAAAATGAGAGAGGAGAGGAGGAAGAAGATCGCAAAGGAGAATGGAATCGTGGTTGCAAAAGAGAGGAAGAAGAAGAAGGAGAGGAAGAGGGATTTCGGGGTCGGGAATCCGAGTGTGGGCAAGTTTAAGAAGGGGGCATTGGTGCTCAGTCGAAGGGATGTCGCGGGGATGAGAGCGTAGACTCGGGAGTAATTTATTTGTATAATTCTCTAAAGAAAAGTTCTGTTGGCCTTATAACGATACCCACATTAGATATGCCTATATAAAAACTCATTTTCATACTCCAGACAAGAGTCCGTAATAGTCGTTATACAAAGGTGCTTTTAAATTTCATAAACATAAAGTAGCAGTTTTGCCGGGAATGAATAAGAAACAAGCAATCGCCGAAAGAACGCCGCCAGAGTGCAGGTACCTATAGCGAATATACACACATATTCATAACTCATATACATGCTCAGAATTCCGTATACCCTTGACAAAAGTATCTTTAGTCCTCAACAGTATTCGTCCTTCTCTTTGCTCTCGCTGCCTTGAAATGCATTTTACCCTCCTTCAGATCTGCTGGATCAACACCTTTCTCTAGCGCTGCTACTAATCGTGCCTTTCTCCCTGATAACTCTTTGCTAGCTGCAGAACTGCTAGCTGGGCCAGTCCTTCCAGCGGCAACATATTGATATGGCGTCTTTAAATGTGCAGAACCGCTCATCGCTTTGAAAAACTGCTTATCCAAGTTCTTGGATTTGGTGCCCTTCTCCGCCAACGGATTCAGCGAAACCATTTCGTCATCAAGTACTGAGATGCTTGTGTTAGATGTCAAGCCCAGAGACGATAGTTCCGCCATTGGTGATGATGCAGTAGCAGCGGCGATGATAGCCTCTCTCCTTCTCTCCGGCAATCTCGAGATATCGTATAACTCTTGGTTGAACTCCCTCCCATCGATTTCAGGATCGTGAGGCGGTGGATGACAGTATAGCAGTCTGCCATTGACATAATCTTTGAGTATTGGTCTTGCAGCACGAGATTCGTCCCAATTCCTCCCTGTTCCTGTCTTTGTGAAACCTCTCGCACGGGCATAGGCGATTAGGATCTCTGATGCAGTAGGGATTCCAGTACCACCTTCTTCTGGGGGTCGAACATTGATGGTAATTCCATATAAACCTTCCAAGAAGCTCTTTGGGATTCGCTGGGCGACTAGACCTGCTGGTCCGGTAAACTCTCGGAGCTGATCGATAGGTAAAACACCATTGCAGACTAAATCCGCTTTCGTGGTTGCGAAATTGGGGAACACGAGACCGGGACAGTCGACAAGCATAACTGAAGGTGATAGGTGGATTGTTTGAAAATGTTTGGTTTTACCTGGAGTCGAAGAAACTGAGACCTTTTTCGCACCGATGAGGGCGTTTATGGTGGAGGATTTGCCAACATTGGGGTAGCCGACCAGACCAACGTTTATTTTACGGGGTTGGCCGTCCGAGGGAGCAGAAGGTGCGTGAGAGAGGAAAAGAGATTCGAGCTCGTCGACGGTTATTATCTTTGTTCGAGGATCTTCCGTAGAGTCAGACAAGGCGAGTTTCTCGGTCGCCTCAACGAGTTCAGGCTTTGGTTCTTCAGCGACTGGTGCCTCGACCTTTGCCTCCTCCTCTTCTTCCTCAGAATTTTCATGTTCGGCGTCTCCTAAGTCTTCTCGGTCTTCTAGGTCTTCGGGTCCGTCTGGCAGTCCTTCCACATCGTCAATATCTTCGTACTCATCATCGCTATCTCCTTCAATACTCTCCTTAGCCAATGCCGCTGAGAAGAACTTGTATTCAACTCCCTCTTTCTCAAGATACTCCGCCCATGCCTGTCTCTGTTTCAACGTCATCATGTCCGCCTTGTTCACCAGTAATAAATTCTTCTTGTTCGGATCAATCTCCTTGACATAGTTCTCCAAATCTTCACTCCGAAAATGTAGCGGGTTCCTGGCATCTACAATTTGTACCACCAAATCCGACCGCTCGATGACTCTCCATAGCTGCCTCCATACCTCCAGATTTCTCTCAAAGGGTGTGAGCAGCAAATCATTATTCTCTGCCAGCTCTGCTAATCCTCGCCTCCAATCCAAAAACGAATCCTTCTCTGCTCTCTCCAGTTCTGCAGGGGTAGTGCTCTCGTCCCATTGAGGTCGTCTCGGAACCGTCAGTTTCCCAGCATTGGCTTTGTGCTTGTTGATCTTCTTCTTCTCTTCATCCGCGGATAGAAGATAGGGATTTATCTGATCGCTATGGATAATTTTGATATTCATCTTCTCAGCCGTAAAGTCCGTATCTGCAAGTTCGGCAGTGGCGAGAAACTCATCGAGAGCTTGTTGTTCAGTTATACTGCGCATTTTGACCCAGTCGGCTTCCTTATGTGTAGTTGTGTACTATAATTGGTAGAAAAAGTAGATATTAGCTTGCCGTAAAGATTGTAAGATCCAACATGCGGGAATAGCTCCAAAATTAGATATTTTACACACTCGTTCGCTACCGTCGCCATTCTTGCGGCGATTTTTGGATCCGCCGCCCCGACTGCCCCGCGATGCCCCGCCAAACTTGTCATTCATGAGGGTGCGGCCAAGGCCCTCCATGTTTTTGGCTTTTGGCAAGCCCATGGTAATGTTTTTCTAAGCACCGCCCGTTGTATCCGGTATTTTGAAGTTTTGTTCCTTGTGAGTTCGTAGCTGCTTGGATAATTGGGGTTGGTGTGGATGATGTTTTATACAGACGAGGAAATGTCGGTCGTCGATTTGGTTTGCCCGCAGAATTTTTTTTCTTATTTTTTTCTCAAGCTACCAATTTCTAAGCTTCGACTCACCTCCACAAAATTATCATTACCAAGCAAACCACCCTCGAAACAGCCATTTGGACATTCCGATCTCAGAGTCACCCTATCCTACTATTCCCGGCCTCCATCTCATTTACTATCCCGTAATCCCGAGCTCCGGCAAGCTCCAACTACCGCCACCATGCCCAGACAAAAGTGGATGTATGTTTTTCCTGCTTCCATAGCTCCCACAATACCAAAACTAATTTTGAACGTAGCGACAAAAAATCCGCCCAAACATTCACCCTCGTCCACCGGTCACAGCATGACCCCCTCATTCACGATGCCGAGGCCTCGCAAATGGTCTTCAAAGAAATCGCTACCCCGAACGTTCCATTACCACCTCAACCAGCGCCACCATCTAAATACAAGAGCTCGAATTTCTCCTCAGCATCATCATCCATCTCTGCGGCAAGCGGACGAAGCAGCAGGATCAAAAATATATCCGACCTAGAATCCGAATATGGGTTTAAATCTCGTGCGAATGAAGGTGAAGCAGCGCTTTACGGTGTCTACTACGACGACACGGAGTACGATTACATGCAGCACATGCGAGAAATCGGTGTATCATCCGAAGCAGTATTCATAGAAGGACCTCAAGCGCAGTCGAAGCAGAAGAAAGGTAAAGGGCCGGCGACGATACCCGAAGAAGCAGAGGAAGAGAGGAGTAAAGGCAAGAAGACGCTAGAAGAGCTACTAGAGGAGGATACGAATGCAAAGAATAAGGGAAAGACGCACAGAGTTGACCTTCCGGCTGAGATTTTACCGAGTGGTGGATACTTGAAGAGGAGTTATCAGGATCAGCAGGATGTGCCTGATGCTATTTCGGGGTTCCAGCCGGATCTGGATCCTAGGTTAAGAGAGGTGCTGGAGGCTCTGGAAGACGAGGCATATGTTGATGATGAGGAAGAGGATGTCTTCTTTTCGGATATTGCTAAGAGTGGGGAAGTGGAGGAGTTTGAGTTTGAAAGGAGTGCTGATTTCTTTGATGAGGATGAGGATGACGGGTGGGAGAGCGATGTTACTGAGAAGGCGTACCAAATTTCGTCGACACTTGCCGGGGACGAGAAACAGAAGAAGGAGATCCCAATTGGAGAAATGCCTGACCCTGAAATGGTGGGTGCGGATGAGACAGCGGTAGAGTCCGCTGAAGGAAATGAGGACTGGCAAAGAGAGTTTGCAAAATTCAAGAAAGACAAGAAGAAACCTGTTTTCAAAGATGAAGGTCTCTCGTCCATTGGTGGTAAATCTGCCATGTCCTTTGGTGGGGACGATCTTGCATCACTTGTTAGCTCATTCAACAATCGCAAATTGAAGAAGAAGGGCGTTCCTAGCTCAGCCAGAAGCATGACGTCCAGTTACTCCATGTCTAGTTCAGCTTTGTTCAGGACAGAAGGCCTAACAACATTAGATACTCGATTCGATAGAATCGAGGAAGAGTATGCAAGGGAAGAGGATGATGACCTGATCTCCCAATCTTCCGTAGCATCGAATGCTCCTGAAAGACAGGACTTTGGCAGTATTTTGGACGAGTTTCTGGATTCGTACAATACTACTGGAAAGCGGCACCAGAGAGTGAGAAGAGGAAAGCAGCAGACTGGAATCGAGCAGTTAGACGAAATTGTAAGCGGCTCCCAATTCTCTAAACTTTAAGAATCACTGGTACTAACTATATTTGTTCTACAGCGACGAGGCCTCGGAAAGCCGAAGCTAACAGCAAAGTCTCAGAGATCAATTGTCTCTTAAATGATACCACGAAAATTCATGTTCTTGGTCAGCAAGGTCACAGGCGTATATGGAAGCGGGATATCATCTAATAAAAGTTCATGTGCACCATCTCAAAAATAATAGATAAAAAGCGAATATCATCATTGCTTAATAAATCGGGTATCTCCAATTAACAAGCCAAAACCAGGCTCCTAACAGCTCTCTGCACGCTTAAAAACATTCAATAAAAACCATCCCATAATTTGCACCCTTTTACCTAGTAATTCGAGCGATATTCGTCCTCGTAATGATAAGGGTCTAACCCAATCTTGTTCATGACTCTCCTAGAGTACTCCATACTCTGCAAACCAGCCTCCATACTCCTCTTTTGCGCATTGAGGTACTCGATTTCGTTATTTTGTCGCTGTTCCTTCAATTGTCGCCTATAGAGCCTTTCCATATCTTCAAGTTCCCTTTGCTTAGCTTCTAGTTCTAATTCCTCCTTTTCACGCTCGAGAGCCTCCTTCTCACGCTGGATCTGAGCTGAGGTTTTTCGCGGAGGTCCCGCGGTGGACGATCTGGGCGGAGGGCTAGGGGATCTGCGGTTCCAGGATGCTCCCGTGCTTTTTAAACGGAGATTTTCCATCTGTCGAGTCGGAGATGGGGTACCTCTATAGGCGCTGCTGAAGTTTCCTCTCTGGTATTCGGATATGGCCTCTGCAGCTGTTCTCGAGGATGAATTAGGTCTTGGTGGCTGTGTTCCAGTCGGAGAAGAAATTGGGGAAGAGACAGATCTCGGAGATGGAAGCTGAGCTGGGATTGGAGCCGGGGCGGGAGGAGGAGAAGACACGCTGCCGTTGCTGCTCCTACTCGGCGCACTCTTACTCTTACTCGTCGCACTCTTATTCGCCGCGGATAGAGCAGCTAGCTTCTTTGCGGCTATATAACTAGCTGGGGTGGATGGCTTGAAATTTCTAATTTGCCCTTTGATTCTATCTATCGGTATTTGTAACTCTTTCGCTAGATCGATAAAATTCTCGTCTACTTGTTCTTTATCGTTAAGAGGCATGACGGGTCGGGTCGTTCCTGGAACTAAGAGCCTGTATTTCCCAGTGAGATGGAGGAGCGCTTCGTAGAACTATCGTTATGAACAAGGAAAGTTAGACCATTCGAGAGATATCCGGACTGGCATTCAGTAAACTCACTCTCGTTTCCCCTCTCTCCATTCGTTCAATATAATTTACGATAACAAATTTGATAAATCCAGTTCTTGTGAGACCCGTCCGCTCGGGTTTCCTGAACTGTTTGAACGGATTCTGTAGGTGCTTGCCGATGGTTACGTATGGGCATTCCATGGCGTCGTAAATCTGCGGGAGGATCCAATTTTCCGTCTCTATCAGGCTGACAGAGAGCCATTCTATAAATGTAAATGATAAGTAACTTGATAAAATGCGAGTTTTTAAAAGGAAGAAAGAGGCTTGTCCGTATGTGTGCTTTACGAAAAGCAAGGGATGGTGGAATATGCATAGGGGATACTAACGGAATTCATCCTCCGAAAGGCTGTCCTCAAAAACATCTAGATAGTCGGCGATACCGCTCATAATCTTCTCGATCACGATGTATCCCTTGTGCGTATCTCTAAACTGTTCATCGAAGAGAACAAAAAGAGCCTCCAACATCTCCATCAACGCATCGGCGCCAGGAGAGAGGTTGAACGATTGATAGCGGGCCATGATGCCATGGTCACCGGGGTCGATAAAGTCTTCAACAGTGGGGTTCGGCATCCTTGTTTGTGTTGAGTGTGTGGTGAACAGCTAGAGCGGCTCTTCAGAAAGCCCGAATTTGATAAAAGAGGGGTTATATACGATAATATTGCACGCTTGTCACTAGAAAAAATGACGAGATTAGAGATCCCTTTCGGAAGTATGGCCGGCACCGGGGAATTTATGAGGAAATGGGACCACGAGGCTACGACGGTTTCGGGGCGCTGGGAGTCCATTAAGGATCAAGCGCAGGTTTTCGAGGGTCCTGTGCTCAGCCGCCATTTGCACCTTTCATGGTTCTAAACGCCACAATTGTGGGTCTTGAAGCTTTTGCCGAGTCAATTCGAGTCAGAGACATCGATTTCAATTAAAAAAATAATACAAATACAAATACTCATTCCAATACACCACAAGCTCAGGTGATAATGAAACAGTTCTAGACAAGCGCTAAATTCTCTGAATCATAATATGAAACTGCTATAACATATACTAAAATTGGACTGGCGACGACAACTAGAATAAGACGGCAAAACTTCAAATCCTTCAAACTTAATATCAACTTCAGCTCCTGCAGAAGCTTTCCGTAGAGTCACCACTTAATAGCTTTCGCTTTCTAGCGGGGTGGAAGACCGTTCCGCTTTCAGTAGTCTAGCACAAAATTGTCAGTCACTATAGACACCGTTTACTGAAAGTGAGAAGTATTACAGAATTCAAATTCCTCGAAGGAAAAATTATCCTCTCGCTCCTTAATCTTCTCAATTTTGGTGATGAGATGAGCCGGTATCCTGTGGAAAAAGATAAACTCATTCTCATGTTTGGAGGCCCTGGCGTAGTCGTGCTGTGCTGCGAGAATATCGGCCACATTGGCTACCCACTCTCTTCCAGTAGGCTCGATAGTCATCAGCCGAAATGAATCTGCAAGCTCTGGGAACTCTTCTTGTCTCCTTCGGGCCCAATTTATTGCGTGGTTTTTGTGCAAGAAAGTTGATATGTATCGTGTGGCATCTTCAGGGTTCCACTCTAGATGAATATCTATGTTTTCATAGAACTGGGCTCTAGTAGGGGTGTTGAATGAACTATCTCCAGCTAGAAACCCAGCCTTTCGGTCGTAGAATGTTCCTGAGCCGTCAAAGTGCACTCTGTAGAGTTTATAGGGGATTTCGTCTTGTCGAAGACGATGGTACGCCATTTTTAAGGATATTCCTCTTGGGCCGAAGAACTTTAGAGTACGAAAGGCTAGACTCTGTTTGAAAAAGAGAAATAATACTGAGAAAGGCGGATTTCTAGGCAAACTTACAATTACTTACTATTTATTATATGTCTACTCCCTTCCTTATCCCGCTGCGACTGTAGGAAATTCAGCTGTCTTCCCCTTTTCATGTCTTCAAATGTGGTGCCATCGATCCCTGTGGCCTTCTTTCTCTTAATCCGAGTAATTAACGCTTACACGCCCAGCAGTTACCTGTAGCCAATAACCTTTAACTTCATTCAGCCAAATGCGAGTTTTCAGGCAGCATTTCCTCCCCACACATGCTGTGCCGCCCACGTACATATATATCAACTGCAGAGGTACCCACCAATATATATATTGGCGGCGGCACTTGACGGTGCACACGAAACATAGCCTGGATAGACAATTAAACTGATTAACAATATAGTACGCTCAGAAGAGGCCCATATTTGTGAAGGTTCTGTCCTGGGGATTTAGTTACAGAAGAACGGCTTAACTTAGGTACAGCCACTGAATATACGTGGGTTGGGACACACCCTTCTGTCCTTTTCGCAAAGAAGTAAAGGTTAATAATAGTTGAGAAATCTCTTTGGCATCCTAACAGAGAAAATTTTCCCATTGGGATATCAAATTTAGTCGTAGTTTAAACATTCTCCGCTCCGAATTCACATGCGAGAACAACTAGATAAGGTTGACAACACCAAATTTCCAACAGTGTGATTACATTCAAAAGTTATAATTATTGACATTATCCATCAATTTAGATGGGCAAAAGCAGAGTATTATTATTGGTTTAAGAATACGCTAAGCATTGAAAAGGGCAGTAGGTGACCTTTTTCTCATGCTTTCCAAAGCGTTTGAATTGCTGTGTATGTGCAATCCGAGCTCAATAGCCGCACAATAAAACGAATACAACGTGAACCGGACCATAAATCAAAACCACAAATCAAAAACCGATATCGTTCGCAGCCCTCCCCTATAAGTCTGAGATACAAGTCAAAAGTTTCAATGCCCCAAGAAAAACCTCAAATCCTCCACATTACCCATTTTCGGGGTCTGAATTCACAGGAACTTCCTCTTCAGTATCCCTGCCCGTTTGAGTGGGTAGGCAAGGACACATCCTTAACCACAAGTAGATCGAAATGCCATGGTACCGTCATACGCGTGCGTTAGTGCGATGCTCTATTGTAAATATGTTAGTCTTCCGCTCATATCTAGTGTACAATGGGTAGCATCTCTTACAATATCGGTCTTCATATCGATATCGATTTCCATAATAGTCATCATATTCCTCCTCCACATCCTCGATTCCAAGAATACACTCAGAAGGAATACTATCAATGAATATCCACTCGTCTTTATGAATCGTCGCCCCTCTATGCTCCCCGTTTTCTCGAAGTATCTCCCTGACATCTATAATTCGAACTCTCTCGGCCCCCGCTGGATTGATCGTCATTATCTTAAATGTTTCGGCAATTTCAGGCCTTTTTCGTTGCATGCGCTTAGCCCAGTTTAGGGCATGTTTTCTACTAGAGAACGTCGAAATATATCGACTTCGGACGTTTGAACCCCAGTTCAGGTGGGCATATAAGTTTCTTATATTATTTTGTCTCGGACCGTATCTACTATAACAGGTTTGCGCTAAAAAACCGTTCTCTTTACTAAATGTGGTCTGAGAACTTTCGTAGTGGATACGATATAATTTTGATGGCAGTTTTCTCTGCCATCTCTGCCCCCTGTGCTTCTGAATCCGAGAATGGTATGCCATTGTAACTACGCTAACTTTTTTCTGATCGTTTGAAAAATTTCGTACTCGATGTTTTCCGGCTGGTGTGATAACAAGAAGGAAGAAAACTCAACTGAGGGGTTACGGACAATCCTCTGGCCTTTATACCTATTTTTCAGTCTCTTCCTCCTCTTTCTTTTTCCTTTCACTCCAGAACGCGACTTTATTGCAAGCACACACCATTCCCTCTCGTTCACCTTTTCTCCCTTGTCCAAACGTTTCAAGCAATCCTTCCACCCTCCGCCAAGCTCGCAACCTCTGTACCACGAACAGTATAAATACTCACAAAAGATACCTCAAACTCAGCTTCAAAATAGAAATATAAACAAAAACATAAACAAAAATATAACAAAACATAGATCCGTGTGCCCCCTGCGTAACCATGCCACAGAGCATGTTACACACGGGAATTGTTGGGTTGAAATGGAGGAGTCTGCATAGGCGCCGAGAGAGATGACTCAGCGGGACCCTGGACAACATGATCACGAGACCGAATATATGCATCCTCCATTTCCTCCAAAACTTATCGGAGGACGAAAATTAATCTATTTCATAGAAACCCGTAGAAACAATTCGAAAGAAAAAAAGGTCGTTTCGTAGTAAGTAGTTTTAAATACACGAAGGACGAATGCATGCAGGTTCTAGCCTCGAATTAAAAGCTTGGGCGGGTCTATTGTCTGGAGTGAGCTATGGCAACACAGAATCTCCCACAAGGCTATCAATTTTCGCTATATACAACTTTTGCAAAGACTAAGGAAACTGCAATCTGAAAAAACTTTTTTGGATTCCATCAGAAGAAATAATTAATTACCTACTAAAACAGTCCTAGGGTAAAACGCAATTTCGAGATTAAACAAAGAAGAGAACAATATCGTACAACGAATGAAAGCAAATCAAGTAGCCGAACTAATGGTAGAATAATAACCCCCTCGAGCTCTTCTAGCTCTCCAAGATCTAAAAACCCGCCCATAACACTCCGATCTAATGGGAATAATGATAATAATAATAGTAATGATAACCGTAGTCGTAAGACCGTAAGCAATAAAAAAAGAGAGAGAAGAAAATATTTTCCGAACCCGCAGTATCCGCTGATTTTCATCTATAAACTGTTCAGCCAACGGGAATGTATCGAAGCAACCAGTATATAAAAGGAAATGTAGAAAGCATCAAGGAAACCCCGTAACACAGAAAATTAACAAGCATGAGCATGAAAAAGGAACAAAGTAGAGCCTTATAGGGGCCATAGAAAGAGACATTATATAACTTCTTCCTTCACTACATCTCCATCTCTATATCATCGTCCAATGCACTCCCACTCACTCCATCCGCCATCTCCATCCGCTCCTTCGCCGTCTTCTTCCTATGGCTTCTTGACGAAGCTTTTCCGCCTCGACTTCCGGGCCCGCCCTTCCGACCTCTGCCACTAGGAGTACCCGCTGGTATAGGTGTGCTCGCCTCGGACGGTTTATTACTATTATCGTCAAAGTGTCCTTCACCTAAGATACCATCGAGGTCAGCTCGATCTCCATGGTAGTTTGGATCAGAAGTAGTACTTGTAAAGATATCCTCACCTTCGTGATACATCTCCTCCAAGCTCTCCAATGCATTGGCCTTCTTCCTCTTGGTTCCCTTTCGGCCACCCTTGCCCTTCGTTGCGTCTTCCGTCTCCTTCTGCCTCGCCCTGGCGTCCATCTGTTGCTCCAGCGTCCGTCCGTCAGCGTCGTCATCCAACAGCAACATTGCCATCTCCCTAGATCCTTTATTGAAGTCCACATTCTTGTATTCTCCCTCTCCACCTCCAACGACCACCTTTTGCACCTCGGCCTTCTGCTTCGCACGCAACAGGATTCTTTCTTCAACCGTGCCCCGCGTGATAAGTCGGTACACATGCACCTGCTTCGTCTGCCCCAATCGATGTGCACGATCCATGGCCTGGCTATCAATCGTAGGATTCCAGTCAGAGTCGTAAAAGATAACGGTATCCGCAGCTGTTAAGTTGATACCCAAACCACCAGCACGAGTCGACAACAAGAAGATAAATAACTCTGGCCGCGTCTGCCAATCGGACACCATGTCTCTTCGATCCTCCAGTTTCGAGGAACCGTCCAATCGCAGGTACTTGTATTGTCTGTAGGAGAGATATTCCTCCATAAGATCGATCATGCGTGTCATTTGGAAGTATAGTAACACACGATGGCCACCTGCCTTGAGTTGCTTGAGGAGTAGGTCGAGTCTGGCCAGTTTTCCAGACTCTGCAACGAATGTACGCATGGAAGGAACTTGGATAGATGTGAAGCCACCCACTTCGGAGTCCGGCATAGGCAAAAGATTGCGTATAGGGTAGTTGACTGGGTCCACACCATTCTCGACTAAATGTTCTTCTTCAATAAGCGTAGGGCTGGATAGATATTTGCGGATTCGTTCGTTGAATAGAATGTCGTTGGTTTCGTAGTTGATAGCCAAACTCGAGCAAGCAATGTTGATTGGTGGCGCCTTAGCCTTCGGAATAACCATTGGTTGCAGTCTATGAAGTCGCTCATTCTCAAACGCAGCTCTAGATATTTGTTTCAAGGAAGTAAGAGTAAACGAGCCCGCCGGTTCACGTTGGACTACCTTTTGTTTGGCTGTGTTGATGAGCAGCATGGTGCGGATCGGTGCATATTTCTCCTCATATTCTGGGAACGGCTCGTAATCCAAACTCCAATCCGAAAAGACCTCAAGAGCTCGCTCAATTAATGGATTGTGGAATGCCTTTGCCGCCTCCGCCGGGGAAGTGTCGATGAATCTCAAGAACGAAAAAGCTGACTTGGATGCCACATACTCCTTTGCAAGATGCCTCGGATTCCAAACGTTAAACTTGCTGTCGAACTCGTTGACATACCGTTTCCTGAACCCAGCTTGCGAAGTACGCCCTGGAATATCCAGTCTGCCATCTCTTGCAACCAATCGTGGAAGTCTATACTCGATTATATTGGTGACACCGTATCGTAGTTCCATATTAGGGCCCTCTCTCAAAAACGAAGCTGTCTCCGGGAATCTTGTAAAAGCCATTGGCGACGTCGTATCTGCCCTCTCGAACAGATCCGGGTGGTTACAAACTTTTCTGAACTGCATGACGAGGTTCATCAAACTCTGCGAGCCTTCATCACCCATTACAGCCTTATCAATAATATCGGCCATATTGATCTTATTTCGCAGACCTCGGTAGATCGCTCGTTGTCGGTATGTAAGCTCACAGTAAACGTCCTCTTCAATTTTGTCACCGAGCTCAGACTGCACGTGTTTCTTGATACGTCGCAACATGAAGGGTTTGAGAATCATATGCAATCGTCTCAACTGCGCTTCATTTAGCTGAGTATTACTCTGCGCGTGACTTTCGATATCTTTGGAAAACCACTCGCTAAACTCATCGTGGGAGTCGAAAAGTGTTGGCATGATGAAATGTAGCAAGGCCCACAATTCCTGCATATTATTCTGGATGGGGGTACCGGTAAGCAGCAATCTATTTCTGCAAGAAAATCCAAGAAGGGACTTCCAACGAGCAGATGAAGAGCTCTTAATGGCCTGCGCTTCATCCAATATCATATACTGCCATTTTATACGCTGAAAGTATTGTGAGTCGGCAACAACCAATTGGTAGGACGTGACGAGAACGTGGAATGGTGCATCCTTGGTATATGTGAGGTGTTTACGGTCCCAGAATTTACGGAGAACTTTTCTATCTTTCGTGTTACCCCAGTAGGGAAGAACTTTGAGGTCAGGAACGAATCTCGTAATTTCTTGTTGCCAATTGTGAAGTGTGGACGCTGGCGCGATGACAAGGAACGGTCCCCAAATGTTGTGATACTCAGCAAGATACGCCATGACGGATATTGACTGCACTGTTTTTCCAAGACCCATCTCGTCTGCAAGAATACCGTTGATACCTTGTTCGTAAAGATTAACGAGCCAGTTAAGACCTTTGAGCTGATACTCTTTGAGTTGACAAGTAAGAAGTTTTGGTTGATCGATATAGATATCTCCCAAGCTGGTCGGATTCTGGAAGTTCAGTTCGTCGGAATCCAGATTGACGCCCGAAATATCAGACGATTCTCCTTCGACCCTGTTGAAGTCTTGCGCCTTCTTGCGAGCCTCTTCCACGGCCAGATGCGCGTTGGTCTTTGCTGCTGCCGTCAATGCATCCTCATCGGCCTCATCAAAATCGAGATCCTCAATTCGTGTAACTTCATTGCCAATATCATCGTCGTCGTCGTCAGCGTTTGCCGCTGCCCTTGCCGATGCCGCAGTCTGAGCTGGGTTAGCAGGAACAGCATCTTTATCAGTAGATCTCTCAACTTCGTCAGTCTTGACCTTCTTTCCAATAAAGTGAGAATACAATTCCGTCTGTGAAATCAAGAAATTCAACTTTCTCGCCTGCCGTCGTGATTCTCGTTCTTCTTCCTCCTTCTTCGCCCTCTCCAAAGCTTCCTTCTCCGCCCGCCTACGCATATCACGCTCTTCTCTCTCATTCCTCTTCCAGAAGGCCGTCATTTCACGCATGGACTTCTTCGCGCGGGCCTGGACATCCTTGGTATTCTTCGTAGTTCGCAACTGCCACCTTCTAGCTTCCTTGGAAGCCAGTTGACTCGTCTTGCGCTGGTTCGACATCTTGATCTGAAGGGTATATTGCTGGTGCCTCGAAATCTTTGGAATATCTCTCCTGGCAAGATCCCTCCAAATTTGTTCGTACATTGTGTTATATGCCTTTGACGAATTGGGCAGGATCGGCTCCGGTGTCGGCTCTCGTATAGGCTCGATAACGAGAGGCCTGGAATCCATCTCAGCTCTAAGGAGACTGATTTCCTTTGGATCATCTGTTCTACGCTTGGGTTTTCCGGGCTTCTTCTTGACCTTCCGCACCTCCTCCTCGACAGGAACCTCGGAATCCGGATCGTCATTATAACCTCTGAACGTAAGAGTCCTCTCCATCGGCAATAGCTTGCCGGCCTTTCTAGCTTCTTCCATCAACACACGTTGCTTTTCGGCGTTCTCAGCAGCCTCCTTAGCAGCCAGCTCAGCTTTAGCACGATGCTCCGAGGCAGCCTTCGCACGACGCCTAATACGTTGCATTTCCTTCTTCCTTTCTTTCTCCTCAAAGTCCTCGCGTCGTAGAATCTCCTGGTACGCATCATCATGAAAGCGTTGCTCACCGCGAACTCGAGCCGAAACGGCAGCTGTGGAAACAACCTCTTCGACCCGTTTGCTAAAATTCAAACGCCGATGTTTGCACTGCCTATCGTCTTTCCGGGTGGTCTGGAGCTTTCTCTTCCGACTCTTAGCCAAATAAAATTCCCTCTTTTGTGCGTATAGTTCAGAATCTTTCATCAGGTCGTCGTCGGCGTCAACGGCGTTGAAATCGACAAGAGGTGGCGGAGCTTTGTTGGAATTCTTATCTGTCCTCAACGGTTTCACGGGTGTATCGTCATCAATCTCCATTTTAGCAGGAGAGTGCCGGGATGGACGGGGCTGCGGTGGTGTGTTGATGTTTACTTGTACGCCTTCAATGGGTTGTTTCCTAACATACTTGCGCTTTGGCCGGGGAGTCGGCTCTGCTGGCGTCGACGCAACGGAAGATGCGATTGGGGGCGCTGGTTGTGATATAGGTGTTGCGATTGGTTCTTTGGGAGCAGGTATAGGTGGTGGTGGTGGTGTTGCCGGACGAGCTTCAACAGGAGCAATTGGAAGAGCTGGTTTCGTGAGTGTTGGCGACGGTTCCGACGCGACTGGAGGGACAGGTGCTGGAGCCTGTAATGCTGGAGGCGGTGACGGTCGTGATTGCGCGGTAGACGGACGGACTTCCTCAGATCCCGACAATAAAGCCGATATCGACATTGCAGACTTCTTCGCCGAGCCGGGTGCGGACTATACATCAAATATTAATCAAACGGAACGTGATACACGCGGTATTTTGTAATGGTAACCAGGTGAACAACGTACGGAGGTAATGGGAGGCGAAGAAGCCATGATTGGTGGGCGATAAGGCGGGCTCTGAAATTCTGCAGCACGCGATGGGTAATTTGCATCCATGCTGTGAACGGAAACTCTTCTAGGGCCACCGTTTATAGAGGTAGGAGACATTTGCCGTTTGACATCACCCTGTGGAGTTCTGTATTCTGTTGGCGATCTGGGAGCCTGAGGCGGCGTCCGTGGCCGGTCTTGTGGTCCTTCAGGATACATGTAAGGTTGGCGAGACTAGACGCAACGAAAAAGGAGAAACATAGCATCGGTCAGCGAATACGTCTATAAATCGGAGATAAATTTGTGTTATATCCGCGAAAGGTATGATAAAGATTATATCGCGATAATTTAGACCGATAAGAACAAGAATAGAAGAGAAAAAATTAAATCTTTATGACTTACGGCCTGTGTTGGTGACGTAAGGGGAGGATATCTGGATGGTGTTGGATTCCAGTCTCGTGGTGGCTCCCTTCCACCACCGACGGGATCGTAGTAACTGTTACGTGTCGGTCCGTTGTTGTACGATCCAGGAGACGGGGGAGGAGGCGAATATTGTGTCCGGGATGGGAGAGATGAATGTTGGGTCTGGATCGGACTTTGGAGATGGGGAGGTTGATATCGCGATGATGACGGCTGAGGTTGTTGGTGAGATGACTGGGGAGGAGGATGATGTTGATGCTGACTGCGAGAATCGTAGTACTGTTGATTGTGATTGTGATTGTGTGGTGGTGGTTGCTGCGAATACGGCAAAGCGTGTGCTGGCGGAGGAGGAGAGCGGACGTGAGAGCGGTAATTGATGTTGTTATTGGACGAAGAACTATACGAATTGGCTGGCGGCGGATAACCAGGGGGAGCGAGCTGTTGGTGATGCTGGTGCTGCTGTGGCGTCTGCGGTTGGTGAGAAGGCGACGGATGAGGTTGAGAATGGGACAGATATTGATGGGAAGGATGAGAAGGAGGCGGTGGAGGAGGTGGAGGAGGTTGAGGATGGTGATAGGACTCCATGGTGTCCTTCTCCTGCCCGTCTCCCGTTAGTCGTTTGCTACCTTTTTTTTTTTTTTTCTGTTTGTTGGTTGCCCTTACTTGTGCTGCTGGTGCTCGCCTATCGGCTGCTGAAGGTGGTGTCTCGAAGCGTAAAACTAGATGTTGCCTCGAAGCCTGCTCTTATTCGCTATATGCTCTCCTATCCAATTGATATCGCTATTTAGATGGAAGAATATGGGTCGGCGAGGGAGAGAGGGCGGAGGAGCAGAAAGAGAGTTCGCGATGGAAAGCCGACGAC
Source organism: Dactylellina sp. 'tibetensis' (assembly GCA_036971435.1). NCBI lineage: Eukaryota > Fungi > Ascomycota > Orbiliomycetes > Orbiliales > Orbiliaceae > Dactylellina > Dactylellina sp. 'tibetensis'. The sequence goes on from JAKDFA010000013.1 coordinate 802,734, forward strand.
TTCCGGACGAAGGGACAGGCGTCGATTGCTGCCCGGATCAGCTTTTTTGCGGTGGTTCGGTCAACTAAGCTTTCTGGCGATAACTGCTTGAACGGAGAGAGGTGAAGCCCAGACCCATGCGCCAGTTGCTGCACCCGAACTGAAAAGAGACCCAGCTAATTGGTCCACCAAGCGGGCAAACACGTTGGATTTTTGTGGTTCCACAATTAGAAACGGTGAAAAAGAGAGAGAGAGGAAGAAAAGTAGAAGAACGGGAAGAGTAAAATGTTAATGACAGCCGCGAACCCACATCGTCGCGGACACGGTTCGTACGAGTATATATATATATATATTTTTTGGTGTGTGTGAGGTGGTGACGATGGTGATACGCCTTCAATCTATCTACTTAGGTATCTATATCGACCGAGAACCAGTGCTTGAATGCTGCTGCTGTGTCTGTCGCTCGTCGGGCGGCTGGGCTGAGGGACCGCGGTAAACGTGACCAGGTGTCTGTGCCGGGCTGGTACCTATCCAGCAGCAGGCTGTGTTGCAGCCAAACTGCTAATTCCTTCACTAAACCGGCTCTCCGTCGGGGCTGGAGATGGCGATGGGAGGATGAGAGAAGAAAGGGCACGGTGATATGGAGAGGAAAGGGTGCGAGGGTGAGAGAGGTGTTCTTTCGCAGGTTCAAGACGAGAAAAAAGTCAGAAGAAAGGCCTCGTTATGGGCGGCAGCAGTATATACATTATTATTAGCATTAGCTGCTGTTAACACTGAGCTACGTCCCAAGCCAAAGGGCCGCAGGTGTGAGACAGTTAAAATCGGGGTGCAGGACAGTTGAGTTCAATGCAGCCTGCAGTAGGACCTCCAGAAAGTGGGTAAACCCACCGGCGCGATTTATTGGTGGAATGCGTGATGACGAAAAAGGATGGCCCCAGTTAGCCTTCCATGCGATCTTGCCCGGCGAGTTGTCTTTATAATCCTTAGCTTGGAACTCGTGCTAGCTATCTCTGGACTCCAAGGCAGATGGCGATGATGCTCCTCGCTCGGATATATTGATACTATCGGACAAACCACGATCATCATAATAATAATAACATAGCATGCCAAGTCATAATCATTGCACGGTATACATATACATTGTGAACAACGGTCATCATGAACACGGAAAAGGGAAGCCCTGATTACTGTACGCCAAAACTGCGATAGCGGAGCGCGGGGAGAGAGCGAGAAACAGGAGGGAATGGCCTTCTTCTTTCTCTCGTGTGCTCAGCATGGATGCCAGCAGTAGCGCCTCGACATGGGCCAGGCTTACCAGCATCGCTGCACTACTCCTGGTATCCCACCAGATGGGACGGACTACGCTGGGCAGCCACCTTTCTCTCTTCTCTTCCGTAGTCTCTTTCCACTATCCCCAGGGTTAGAAGGTACTGACTATACCATCAGACTACTTACATCCCCACTGTACATCATCTAACGGTCCACCAGTCAAGCGAGACCGTCGACTTCGGAGCAGAGGTGCATGCATAGCTGTGCTCCGTTCAATTGCAAAAATAGCTTCGTGTTTTAAAACTGAACGATCTGTGGGTTTCTTTCTTTTCTTTTACCCTGCACAAAATAAATTAGTTTGGAACTGCACATGGCCCATTCAGAAATGCTTTGCCCGGCGGTGGGCATCGATAATGGGTGGGTACACAGCATCCTGCTTTTTTCCACTCGTGCATTTCTCCCAGGTACGCCCTTTCAGAAACGAAATACAATCATTCCCACTAGTGTGGAACAGAAGCGGCGGTGTGGGAAGAAATCTTGCGCATGGGATTGGAAAATATGATACCACACCTTTTGATCATAAACCTGCTGAAGAGGTGTGGTTTGACCCAGCACTCCGTCTCTGCTACCCGTCAAACCTTGCCCTGTTGGGTGGCTCCCTTTCGGCAAGCTTCTTCGCCCGTCTGTTTGAATTAACGTTGACATGCAGATTTGCATGTCGGTCCCTGAACGGATCTGGGGCAGCAAATTATATCATCGGGTCCAGTCATAAAGCTGCGAGCTTGTCGAGTGCCTTTCCGGCCCCTCCGTCGACACACCCACCTTCAGCCAAGTACCAAAAAACAAAAAAAAAAAAAAAAAAGATACAAAAAGCTAGCCCCCAGCGGATTCGCTTCTACGATCGAGGTCTGCAGCATGATTGGAGCAAAGCCCGATCAGCAAAGGAAAAGGTTTCTAGGCTTTGGCTCGGTGTGGTTGCGAAATTTAAGATTGATCACGATTGCGCTATAATGGGCCAGAAATTGGGAGTGTGGGAAACCGGGCAAAAGCAAGCAATTAACCAACCTGGAACCAAAAAAGGAACGAAAAGAAGAAAAAACATACGTCTAGGTACCTCAACCACACAACAAAAAAGCGGAGATGTCGGATTTTCCTGCGCATACAGACGGCCGCGTCGACGGTTCCGGATAATCAATCAGAGAGAAAAAGAAAAGCAAAGATAGAGAACAGAAAAAAACTCAACCAAAGCATCCGGTACAAGCGAATCAGAATCTCTCTGATTGCACGAAGGGCGTCCGGCTTGCAGTTCTTCTTCCCTCGCCTTGCCCCCACTTGCGCAAATAGCGAGGAGAGTTCCTCGCTAGCCTGCCGTTTTAGGGTGTCGAATGTTGGTCGAAGCCATCTCGAAGGGGGAGACAAGGGTCCCACAACTCATCTCGAGCCAAACATACGGATGACCTGTGCCATCATATGCTCCCGTGCTCCGTATCGGTGATTTGGGAGCAGAAAAGGGGCGAAAGGTATGCCTGCCGCTTCCTCAGATCACCGACACCTCCTTCGATGAACGTTGCGAGATGAGATCCATATTAATTGCGTTAACTAAACCCTCGGTTGTCCATGTGGCACTTTAACGGTCGTGGACGCGAAACTTTCCGAGATTCGCGACCTGGACTTCACCAACGAGGCTGTGGCGTCACGTGACTAATCAAATGCGATGTTGGATTTTGCTTTGACCCTTCGTTTCGTTTCGAAAATATATTAGTCAAGGGTATCAACATGTCACTGTTTCATATCGCTTCGTCAGCCTCTCGGATGCATATGTGCAAGTTCTTATCCTGCAATCCAGTATTTAGACCTACATAGTATGTCAATGCTATAAGTGCTCGGATTTCAAGACACAAGCCGCCACAGCTGAGCAGGTTTCCGCCCCTAGCGCCATTAATTTAATTTGGCCAATTAGCAGAAGTCTGGTTGCACAAAATGCACCTTGGTTCGATATATATTTTCAACGCTGCTGAATGTAGAGGTGAAGCAGCGGTGGGGAAAGATGGTGGTATGTTGGATGCAGGAGCATTCTAGGGGTGTTGTCAATATTGACATCGAAACGTCTTTCATGCTTCACAAACTGCACGCTTTTAAACGACATTTGGTGGCGGTGGCGGATGACCTAGAATATTACTAGCCCCGGAACCAGGAACACCGCCAGTCCACTCTAGTGATATCCTTCCTCTCTCCGTCGTCAACCCCTCTAACAATCCGCGGTTCGCTATTTTGAAGATACACATTGATTCCTGACGTGTTTTGTTTCCGACCCTTTTATCCGTCTCGCAGATTCGGCTTCAAGCATGAATGATTTCAGGCTGATATCTATTTAGCAACCCAGACACTGGTGTATCTTGTAGGCAACCAATGCAACTTGACTGCCTCCCTAGGTACATAGTCAGGTGCCAATGACTGATAAGTCGAAAATTGTCGACCAAGCAAGGCTATCAACCCCGGTACGGTGTATTGCCAAATATTGCTTTGCTATACGATTTTCTCATGGTATCACTTTCAACCTCGCATAATATAGGGGTCAATTATAAAACCTATTTTTATTCTTCTCTATATCAAATGACAAACTATAGTCTATTATGAAGTTGCTACTGGACGTAGCAAACGAGGAATTGGTGCATTCAATTAATAAAAATCCAAGTAAATAGCAGAAATATTAATATTAATTAATCAGGACCCCGGAACTGACGCCGGACAAATCACAACAGCTGCTGTGGTCAACCCCAATGCACTCACATAAACCTGCTCATAACACACCGTCTGCACTGTCGTTCTTGTGGTCGTCGTCGTTGCGAGTAGGTTGGTCACAATACTCATATCCGTGATTGTTAATGTATCAATATCGTTCAAATCAAGCAGTGTCGCACAAGCATTATCAACGTCATTCGCATCCATTGACGCGAAATCCGTAGGCGTCGGGACAACCGTGAGCATTGTATCAGCGGGTGTTGTGTTCCTCGCGAGGAGGTCATGTGTATTACTAACTATCGAGAGATCACGAGCACGAAGAATAGTCGATGAGAGAACGCCAGTTACAGATATAGATGTAATGCTCGGGACAACATCGATCACAGTAGCCGTACAATCCTGTGTCGTTGTCCCGTCGACTGTTTCCGCCAGATGCGACCAGCAAAAACAGGCTGTTGCAAAGGCGTTCATGAGGCCAGTGGTGGTGTATGCTAGCGTGTAGTTTAGACTATTGCAGCCGCTGATGTTTGGATCCAGATTCGTGGCTGTAGTTATCGGTGTTACGGTGCTGGTGGCTGTCGTGGAGATGAACGTCGTAGTGGGCTGCGGGGCATTGCTCACACCTGAAAAGTATACGACTTCGCAGTCTGGGTACTGTTCGATATATGCCTCGGCATCATAGGTCGCGCCGAAGAAAAGGTCCGTCGTCGTATCGTTGAACGGGCAGGCGATGTATGATGTGTTAAGAACCTTATCGTTGCTGAGGAGCAGGATTGTCCCGTTTGCAAGTAGCTCGAAGCGGTCAATGAGCGTGCCGCCCTCCGATGTCTCGTAGCTACCGTCATCCGAAGAGACGGCAACCAGGAGTTCTGTACCAGAGTCTATAGCTACAAGCTGTTTCATGGCGTTATAGTTAAAATACACTGGGGTGTCGTCTGGAATCTGCCCAATATAAAATGTCCCATCATCGTCCTCAACAATATAATACTCGGAATCGGTCTGCCTCTTCATTTGGCTCGCGAAGCTGGCCCTGATTGGGAATGATGTCCAGGTAGGCATGGGCACAGTTGTAGGTGCAATAGTTGGGACAGCTGTACACATGTATGCAGTATTACGCGTGATTAGTAAGGTTATTCTGTATCTGCCTGGAGGATCGCGGGATAAGTGAGCGCACTGTCATACCATTGTTCGCCCAAGATGCAAGAATATTTGAGCAAAAGCTCAGAGTCTGGGTGCAGACAAGTTGTCTCTCATCTAGATATGATGTCACAACCGGCGTTTCTGTGACATAGTGAATGATAGTTGGGACTAGATTGTTAACTTCTTGCGTGTTATCTGCAAGTGCTACTTGGCTAAAATAGCAGCCTAACAAAAAAGAAAAACAGTTTCGGTACATTGTGCTCGGAATAGTAAAAGCAGCTATCAACGTTAGCATATGCAGAATTTTCAAACTTTGGAATGGAATATTTGATGTTTAAGGTCGTGAAACAGTACCTAGGAGGCCAGAATTCGTAATTCGAGTTTCCTGTTGGAAGTCTTGAGATTAATATTCCGGACCTGAGATAACAAGGAGAAAGCCGAACGCTCTGATACTCGTATAAACTCGCAATACCACTCTTTGTATACTAAAAGAAGGTATTCATGGTAGCATTAGATATCTCAATAGACAGGAAGTCTTATCCTAAGCTGGATAGACGAACAAATTTCATCTAAATCCTCTACGTTATGTTACACTTCACAACACGTTTTAGTGTAAATCGATGTTGCATTCCCTGAATTCCCACGTAGACCATTTTCTACTTTTGTCAATTCGGTAGCTTGAGATATCAAATAGCCATGGCTCCGGAGATCTATATACCTTATATAACTGCGCCCTTTCCGCTTCGGTGTTTTTAGCAAATTTTGGGACATTCGTGGCCGCTATCCTCATGAGGAATTTGATATGCCTCAAAAAATCACCTCCTGACTCCATATCTGAAATAGATTAACTCAGATGAATAGACTGAAGACCTCTCCCTAGAAACCTCTGATTGTTTTGTGAACCATGTATCCGAATTACATAATTGAACAGGCCGACTTGGTTGATCCTGGTGCTGGTGGCGCATCCCAATGACGTGGGTAAATCTTCTTGTAAAGAATGTCGACTCCTCATCTTCGATAGTGACATAACTCCAATCTTTCGATGGATAACGAAATTTTATATAACCTACGAAATCGTCCAGACATCCGATACTTGGGTCTTCTAATGTGAAGCCAATTCTTTCAGTCTCTAGCATCCATGAGACGTAGACCTCAGGTCCACGGAACAACTCATCTAGGACCTTTATATCCGACTCCTTGGACGCAAAGACAAGGTATTCTAATAGCTACTCGTTAGTGCTTCCGGAATTCCATCTTCCAAACTGGAGGGATATTTTCGAAGTAAGATCGTGAAGGTCAGAATAAATGGACACACAAAACAAATTCATGTGCGAGCAACAAACGTACCAGATCTATAGTATGGTACACTCCAATCTCGATTAGGAAAGGATAAAATATGATCTTGATTGGAATATGTGACTCCAAATTTTTCAATATAGGTTATGATTTTATTTCTTTCCATGGAAATCTAAGAACCAGTATCGTTGTTAGTCGCTTGTCGTTCGTTTCCGGCGGGATTACGAATTCCCAGCAGGGTATATCTTACGGATCCTAGAAGAACAGATTCTTTTCCATAATCCGCGGGGAGGTTGAGAAAGTCTTTGATCTTCATCATGAGCCAGAGGTTTCCGGACTGAGAAAAGTCACTAGTACGTTACTTAGTGAGAGTAGTGGATTTTGGGAGCTTTATGGAATACCACGTTGATCCTTAAACGGTTCGGGTCATGCAGTATTTAAATTTCGCACTCCTTTACTATTGTCGACAGCTTTACTGCGCCGCATTTGGAGCTGCTGTGCCACTTCCAAGATACAACGCAATTAGTGAGCAGGTAATCAGAAACGAGACAGGAATGCAATTCGCATTAGTTTAAAAATTCTAACTAAGAATGCATTTTAATCGTTGTTGCATATATTGTGGCTTAAATACAGAGCTACCCAAAGTTTTAAAACATGGAGTACGTTAGTCTCGAGAAGACCCGGAACATGAATATATATCTTGCATCTGCCCAACACATATAGCAACTTATTTTCGTGGAAACAGTCTGAACTATGTTGAAGTACTTCATAGGAAATAACAATTGTAATGCTCAACAAGTTCTGAGGTTTCATGGTGTAGTTGGTTATCACGCGACCTTAACAAGGCCTTTCACGAGGCAATGTACGGTCGAGGTCTTGAGTTCGATCCTCAATGAAATCAAAATTTTTGTTTTGCCGGTCTCACGCATTTAGTAGCCAGAAGGGAGAAGGCCATTTTTTGGTCAAGATCTCGATTATAATACAGTCTTGTAACTCGACTGTGTTGTTGCTGCCGCAGATTATAAACCTTTTACTGGAAGTAGGGATGGATAGTTAATATTTAGTTGCTTGGAACTCAATTGAAATTATATTCTAGTTTTATCTGGTCTCGCGGGCTAGACAACACTGAGGAAGGAAGGGTTTGGTTTACGAGACCAGTTTTATCCTACCGCCCATAGCGATTTGGCAATGTTGTCGACAACACAAGCAAACTTCCTTGGTAGACAACCCGCCAACAAGACAAAAGCAAGAATCCTATATCAAAAACATCACCAGCAACCCCAGCGTCAAAACTTGCAAAAGATTGCCCTCTACCAGATTAGAACTGACCTTGAGATGACAGGAGTGTATTTGACACCGTCATATTCCATAGATATGAGACTCACGTGATAACCAACTCTACCAAGAAGGATTGAACACTGAAGTTCTGGAAGCCGGGTGGATAGGATAATAAAGAGACGAGAATTAGTTATGTTGGTTCCAACCTTGTCGCCTCTCTGCCTATAGTCCTGGAGTTGGATTTCAATACGATCTTGATTCGCATACTACAATCTTAAGGCCTTAGAACAGTGCCATAGCGTTACTCGAGTACTCACTCCGCTCCCTAGATGCAATTGAACTAAAATTAGACTGGCTTAGAATTGCTCTTTAAAGGCTCCATTGCACTACATTTCATTGTAAGCCGGCTCTTATGAATACAGCGTTGTTGCTAAATCAGCCTCCGTTTCATACCAGTAACTGGGATCGTCTTCTCCAAAGTCGACTTCTGATTCATCCTCTTCACAGAAGTCATCAGGACTAGGTTTCTTGACACGAATTCGTTCTTGGGTCAGAGTTTCCAGGTTTTTTGTCAAGAACAGCGCAGAAACTTTCGATGTGGATACAGGTACTACAATGTGTAAGCGTAGGGGATTAAATAATCAATTAGACGGCCAAAGCTCATAGAAGGGTGTAAATTACCTGTATGTTGAATCTTACAATGAAAATATTGCAAAGAACCCGCGATTTGGGCGATTGCCTCGTAGTCATTTTCAGTGAAATTGCAATTGATCAGACTAAGGCGTTTCACTGGAGACTTGAGATTTAAGTATTCTGGAGTGGTTAGAAAAACTAACGGGATTCGGTGTAGATGTACTGTTGTACCCGCTCTGCCCACATGGAAGGTTTCAAGCCAAGGGAGGAGCATCATTCTCAGACTTCGTCTGGAGGGCCATCTAATGCTGTTTCGGACGATATCCTTGTAGGTCTTACGCCCTTGAGTAAAATGTTTCAGGCTGGATAATCCAGGTAGAAATTTCTCAGGATTGACGTTTAAGTATAACCAGAAGCCGAAGTTCTCGTCCGGCATCCTGGTAAAAGAGCGTTCCCAGGCTCGAGTATAGTCTTCCCAGCCATGGTCGGTAGGATGCCGAGGGGTCCATCTTTTATCGTTATCGATAGCGTATGCGTGGATACGAATACCCTCTCTAGCTATTGGATTAGGGTATATGATATCGAAACTCGCCCTCCCCATGTCTATTGATTCTAGATTTTGGTTATAGCATAACAAGAGTGGAAGCAGCGCTTCTGAATTTAAACCGTCTCGAATTGCTAAAACTGTTTGCGGGGTAAGCCAGCGTTTCCCAATACAGTCTATTTCCTCGAGTTCTTCCGCAGTCCAATTCCACTTCTTCGCCCAAGTCTTCGGCTTCCTTGGCACGCGTCGGTGCCAGGTAGCGTTAATTGACATGAATTGTTCCCCGAGCTTTGGGTTCTTAAGGAGATAAGATATCAATTTCCACGCTGATAGGTCGATAGAATCCACTTTGAACGTGTAGTTGATTTTGCATTGCTGTGCGACATCAGAGAAATACCTGGAGACTCTCTTGCAGCTAGCGAGATCTTGGTGTGTCAGGGATTCGTCTGAGAGAATGTTTAGCAAAAGTTCCGTTGGCAAAGACAATACTGACGTCGACGCCACCCCGTATTCTCATTTAGTGTTTTAGATTCGGGTCGGGGTATGAGCGTTTAGGTGATTAATACTAGCTGTACAAGAATTAGAACTTGCGTAAAAGTGGCTTGTCCGACAGGTGTGTTCGTTTTGAGATGGGTTGTGCACTTTGGTAGCCTCGAAATGGGTGCTCGCCTAGCACAGTTGTAAGAACGCACGTGTTTTACTGCCATGGACTCAGCTCAACCACTTCATATAAACAAAAACGGAATGCAGTGTTTGTGAAGTGGATCCTTGACAATTGACATGCAGTATGGATGGTAGGCCCAGCAGAAACGACTTGCTAGGTGAATGTAATATTGTTACTTCTAGTTAAGCCGCACTAATCAACTAAAGCGTACGTATGCATACATATATACATCTTTATCAAGCGCGCGATCGTAGAATTCGATTACTTTCCGGTAACATCAGAGCTCTAGTAAATTCAGCATTTAAATGGCCCCAAAAAAGGATGTTCGATGGGGAAAGGATACGGCTTTCGAGGCGGTAGTTGGTTCGGCCACCTAGATGCCTTCATGTACTGGAGCGGGCCCTGATACTCGTAAGATCCCGGGAACATTAAAATACTAAGCTTTGACAAATTGGGGTCCTCTCGATCTTTGAGTAGAGCTGCGGCTGATTCGTCACAAGCGATTGTATCAGCTGTCGCACCGTACTTGAACTTCTCCCCAGTTTGGTTATTTGTTGCATCGACGGAGATAGGGAGAATGATGTCTTCGTACAAAGGACCAGTATAGCCGACCTTTTGAAGTAAATAACGATCGTTGAGAACTGTCACGCCATAAACTCTGGTCACAGTCGCAACTGGGATTGTCTTTTGTGAAAGGTTTTGAATTAGACGGTGTGTAATCTTTAGTTTTAATAGTATCATTAGTAACGCAACCGGTTAACCAGAATGTATTAATTGGATGTGTTACAGTATCAATAACATCTAGGCGGCTCACCTGGGGTCCAATTTCCCGAGAGTTTCGCAGAGACGCAATCACCATCCTCTTTGAGGCAACCTTTGTACCTTTGGTGTGCTCAGCCGAATTTTCGATCGCATTATCGTACGCCTCTATGATAACCCCCAAAGGCATACTAAGAAGCACCCTAATAACCGCAACCAGATGCCAGAGCTCACCAGCTATCGTTTCTGGCAAATTCAAAAACCCAGCGCCATCCACACTCATCGCAGCCATCATATGCGCTGTGTCGAGATATCCCGTATATTTGAGTTCCTGGAGAAAGGGACCTTGGTTTACACGGAATTTCAGGGAATGATAATATGTTCCTAACACGTGCCCTAGGAGTAGATTGTATCTTGCACCCGCAAGAATTGACATGACAGATTCAGATACTCCCTGTTCTGGAAAATTTCTGGAACAATCCATGATGTAGTTTGGAAAGCCTATCACAGACGGTGATAGCTGAACCAGACAATTGTATCGAACTAGCGCCTGGTCTAGCATTCCTTTGGTCCAGAATCTAGCAGCCTCATCATGTATTGATAAGCATATTGAGTATAACTCCCAAAGTTCAGCATGGCGCCAGAGAACCTTCTCAGACAATTTTCTCAAGAAAGTGGTCTCCAGAGATTTATCAGCTAAACCGGTACAAGTAGCAGTCTGACCGAGTGCTCGAAGTTCTGATAGAATTTCAACAAAAGCTGCATGGGTCCTCGGGCTTTTTTCAAATCCTGGCATCTGGGCCTCCCGAAGAGCGGTGCTAGAGACTTCAAAATGGAAATCGTAGTGGATTCCGGATCCCTCATTCTGGGAATAGTCTAGAAGCAATTGATGGAGCGGGTTAGCAGGTAATGCCAATCCGATAGCAAATCGTAGCCTATATGTACACGCGGAAGTTTGAATTTCGATTAAGCAAATTATTTAGAAAGTACGCACTTAGGATTTTTAGAAATTGGTAAAACCTAGAGACAGAGTCTAATCCGACTAGTACAATCGTAACAGGGGCCCTCTCATCCTCGCCAACAAATTGAGGTTTGACAACAATGTGAAGCTGTCTGCCAGTGATCGATTGTGCATAGCGGGTGCGATAGAAAGGAACAAGCCCGGTTCGAAGAGCTCTTATCGCCCCGCTCCAATGGACTGTGACTGTCACAACAGGGCCTCCAATGCTATATAGAATGCCGTGTGCTTCTTGGTATATTTTTTTGTTTGTTGTCAAAATGCCAGTATCGAATTTGCATTTCTGGAGGGCTGCAGCGTCATAATAGCGAGGGCATTCTTTGCTGTTCAGCAGATATCCGTAGATCTTGTTCCTAAGCTCTCCTGGCAATCTCTCAATGATGGAAAGACTGGCTGCTGTTGATAGCAGATTTTCGTTCATGGTGGCTAAAGGCGTGTAGTTATAGACTAAACTTCGGAAGAGTTGAATATGAGATCTCAAGAGATGAATTAATTGTGTGTAAAGATCAAGCGGGATATGTGTGAAGGTAGCCTGGAAACCGTAGCCTGATCCGCTGCAATGAGCTATCTAAGCTATGATTCTTTAATTTTTCCATATGGAATGATCATACGTTGTCAACGAGTATGATAGCATGAACGTTAGGGCTCTAACCAGATTAATTGTTCCCGTTTCTTTGTTGGAATGATGTGAACATGTTGCATGTTGATGAGCAGCCTTGAGTCAAACGCCATCTTGACAAGATAAATTTGAGACCCTTTATGTTGGTAAACGAGATGAGCTATGCTAACAGAAACTAAGTACAGCAGTGAGCGAGGATGGAGTTCCGCGGATCTGACTTAGATGTTAGGATTCCTATGGGTTTTAAATAGGCTTCTCAATTAACCAACTACTAGGTAGTCTGGTTGATGCGGGATCAAGCCATATCTTGGCAAAATATGATTGAATTATCAAAAAGACTCAAAGAATGGAAACTAGGTCTATAGGCATAAAAAAATATAATTTCAGTTATTTTACATGCAGGATATCATGACCAATATTCCTAAGTAGACGGCTCTGGAGAAAGGATGAGAAAGCTTCGGAGGAAAGGGAGTACAAAACCCATATGTAGTCCTGACTTCAAAGCAAATCGTATCAATGGGCGCACCCACATGGTAGGTTATCAAGCCGCATGTTCCTGGTCGACTCTTTCAAATGGAAACTATCTGAGTCGACCCAGACAGTCACATGAGAGCGACAGCTTTTTCGTTTTTGACGCGCAACTTCAATTTCACTCAACAAGTATTCGCACACAGTTTCATTCACAGTGCCTCCCTCGGTAAATGTATCCCCAGTTAGCGGATTGAATATTTCGGTTGCCACGGACCCAATTTCTGTTTCCCAGAGGCGTCCTTTGTAATTCAGTCTTTTGAGGATATAGCGCTCATTAGCAACCGTGAAGTTTTTATGGTTAAAGTCAATAACGAGACTGAATGGCGATTGCGGGAGGGAATCAACAAGCCTGTCGATAACCTATATTCAGAGGTTTAGTTTCGCAAACAGAAATATCCACCATATTAGCAAAGACTTACATCGTCGGAAAGTGTCGAATGGGTTCGAAATGTATCGAGAACAAGTTTTCTTGTTTGGATTCTCTTAGTTTTAATGGCTGCCTTGGTGGAATTATCGATTGCTAATTGGAATGATCTCGAGATCGTCCTGATTTCTGGTTTCCTCTGCATGGCCTGAATGACCCCGATAAGATGCCATACCATCCCAATAAAGCCTTTCGGGAGGCTCTCTGGGAGTGCTTGAGCTAGTCTAGCGACATCTTCTGCATCCGGAAGAGCGTATTGAAGAACCAAAGACTTTTCACGTAATATATTTACGTGGCACTTGAGCGAATTTCGATGTCTCCCAATAACAGTTGCCAGAATACGGTTATACCGAGTGTAAAGAAAAATTAAACCAAAATATTTGTGGAGGGAATGCTGGTGGGGACGAGTAGGCAGTTGGAGAAACTCGTTCGAATTTGCTGTATCAGCAAGAAGAAGCCTTAGACACTCATATCGAACCAAAGCTTGGTCTAGCAGTCCTTCGCTCCAGAACCTGGCGGCTTCATTGTACATAAGGAGACATTGGTTCAAGAATTCCATTATTTCAGCTCGAAGCCAAATTATCCTATCGTTCATCCTGGCAAGGAATGCTGTCTCCAAAGTTTTTTGTAAGAGTCCCTTGGAGATGCAGGTTTGTACAGAGGCATGGTTGGCAAAGAGACCGACCAAGGCTGTCTGCGTCTCACTTGTAACCTTCTTGGGAACCTGGATATCTTTGAAGACATTCTCGTACGGCTCAAAGTTGAACTCGTAGTGGATGCCGTTACCGTCGTTCTGGCCCCAGTCTGCAAAGCAACATCTATTAGAATATCACTATACATATAGGAATCAAGGGCGGGGAACTCAATATCTTACTGATAAACCTGAGGGCACGAGCGAACCATTTCACATGCTCCAGTCCGGCAAGCACAAAAGTATAAGGTTCCCTTTCATCCGGGCAAACGAATGTAGGTTTGACAACGATATGAAGCTGTCTACCAGCGATCGATCTGGTATACCGTGTGGGGTAATACGAAACAAGATTTTCTTGGAGAACGGCGATAGTACGGCTATCGTAAAACGCAACGGTTACAACGGGGCCGCTACTGTTGTATAGTATGCCATGCGCCTCCCGGTATATTTTTTTATTAGCTCTCAGAATATTAGGGTAAAAGTGATACTTTTCAACACCGTAGTCACTGAGCGACCTGTTGCAGTGTTTAAGATCAAGCAGATAACCATATATCTGATTGCGGATTTCGGGTGCTAGCTTCTCCAACCGGGATTGGGAATCTTGGACTACGGTGTTCTTGTCGGCCATTGTGGTGCGAATGTGTATGGACCTTTAAAAACAGAAAGCTGTGGTTGTTTCCGTAGTGCTGATAGCGATATGCGAATATCGATAGACTTGAAGGGCCCTGATTGATTCTTCTTATAGAACAAGAAATGAACTATGGGATCAATAGATTTAAAAAAAGAGAGAATTTGGCGTCGCTGTCCGACTAGCCGTTCGATATAGTAGCTTTGTGTAACTAGATAGGAGCTCGGAGTTTGGTGGAGCTCGCAGGACAGAAGTTAAACGAGGAAGGGTTTTGGCTTCTGGGCTCGATGTCGTGACCAGTTACAAATGGTTGTGCATCGGTAAGTAAGATGAAAATATAAAAGAAGTGGGATGGAGATATCGTCCGATCATTATATACTCCTCTCTCGTGGTCTGCAAACACAAAGCGACTGTTCTTTTTTGAACGATTGTTGTTGAGATGCTTGGTGAAATACTCAAAGTCATGACCATCAAGCTATGCCCCTGCAGCAAGCCGAGCGCTTGAAGCGCCCCACAATTCGGGCACAAAGCTCAGTATGCCATTGGTCAAAAACCCCACAACGGGCCTCAAGGCCATTTGTCTATACTTGCTTGAATGAATGGGATTCATAATTTTGTAACCGGAAATCTACATTTTCAGTCATATTCAATAGGCACAGATGTGCGCAGCCTACAGCAAGGACACGCTTTGACATACAGATTATACTATTTGCTTGCTACTTCCGAATTCACGCCTCGCTATGGTACAAACATACTAAACGATACGAAATCAATGCTTCCGGAATTCCGTTACATGCACTTGCAATGATGTTGACCCTTTTTTTGAAGTGCTCAAAGAAAATAACCAAAACGCCGAAGAATGTATGATAGGGATATATCAAATTGTGTGGAGGGTTGTTTCTCCAAGGGATCGGTCGGGTTGTAGTACGATCTGGAAGGATAGCCAAAGACTAGTTATATCTTGTAAGTAATCGTTCCTCCATAATTTGGAGATTTTAAACATACCTTAAATTTGTGTGGAAGGGACTGGTATCTTCCTCCATACTGAACCTTAATAGCTAAACTTGCATCTTCAGATCACCCCCTTCTGTACCAGCAACAATGCAGTAGCTGGTATCATAATACACATCAACCCAAACCCGACCGCAATTCCGATTGTCCACTTCATCCCCCTGTGGTACTGAATGTCGAGCAGCTCATCCTCCTTTCTTTGTGCCTCAACCTCCCTTGCCCAGTTCTCTTCCTCAATCACCACCGGATTCTTCTTGTCCTTTGCGACAATAGTCATCAACTGACTGAGTCTAAGCTCCAGATCTGCTTTTAGCTCCTTCTTTTCGTACAAGGTCAAGGCGTTTATCGCTGTGGCGATTGAGTCGGTCGAAGCGGAAGCGTTCGAGAATGCAGGGTTTACAAATACGGTGTCCGGTTCGCTGGTAGACGACTCCTCGGACTGGATGATGAGATTCAAATGAGACAGCTTTTTCTTAATCTCTTCGATTTCTAAAACTTCTCGGAAATACCGCTTCTCGTCGGGGACGATGAAGGGCGCTGATTCAGTCGTGTCGTTGTTGACCGACATTGTGGGGTAGAAGAACTCGGATGATATATCGGCGCTTCTAGGCGATGTGATGAACTCGGCGCTGGGCCCGCGGACGGAGAGGTAAGGATCGATGGAAAAACGCAAGTATCGCGAATGCTAAGCCAGGTGACAATAATTCCAGTACCAACAGCACTGCTATGGTATACGAAGCATGATTGTGCAAGCAGCACGAGGACTGAAAAGAAGAAGAAGTTTGGAGCCGCAGGAACGAAATAGGATGCTGAGTGTGGCAAGAGAGGTGGGATGGGGTGCATTTAAAGGCACGTCTGCGGAGACTGAGAAAGGCCCCGGGCCTAACCTCGAACAGCTACTGTGCATGGCTGGGCGGCCGCCATTCGCTCGCCTCTGCCTGTTGCGAACAAAGGGCAAAGTTCAGGGCAAAGTCCATGGCCGGATACGAATGGCAGACATGGTTCAAGGGTGTTCTTCCCACCTTGAAAAGCTAAAGCCACTCAAGATTCGGGGACATTTTGCGCTTTCTGAAGACTGTCCTCGTGAAGAGAGCACGCCCGATCGAAAGGATTACAGTACTTTTCTGAGAGCCAAGTTGAAGTTTGTGCTGCGGCCGAGATAATTAGGGACACTTTCACCCAAACAGGCGACCCTTGGCTGGCCCAACCAGAGCACTCAAGAATCTTGACCATCTCCCAAGCCGGGGCAGTGCAATATCACAAGCGACCGCGACGGGTCAAACTGCGTTCCAAAATTAGAGCTTCGAGAAGAACCCGAAATCCTGAGCTCTCGGCCTCGATTCCCGAGCCGCTTTCATTTATATGTCGTCCAACCATCTCGAAAGCATTTCCTTCAGCATTGAAGCTCGATTTATTGTACCAAGCACAGCAATCAGCCTTGCCGTTGAATATTTCTGGAGAATATCAGGAGGACTCGACCTATAATCACACCACCTCCCCCCAACACATGGATTAAATATTAAATGAACCAAAGTATTTCAAGGAGATAGCCGATGGTAGGTTCTTTATGCTAAACGTCGAACAGGAGCTGACATTGCATTGTTTCTCCACCTGTACAACTTATTCTATATTTAAGAGCTCCGGATATCAGGAGTAGAATCTTAGGTAATGCAGCGAGACTAGGTAATTATAATGTCATGCATGGTTGGATTTGTTTTCTGACGACAAGTCGAGAAATTACAATGCGTTGCGCAGCAGGTTGCTGAAAGACTAGAGAAGTAGTGGCAGCGGCGATCTCTGTTTATAAGTCAGGGCATAATTAATGTTACACATGATAGCGACTTAGTAGAGCGTTGTTATAAATTAGCTAGGTATACTCTACATGCAAGCAGATATGCAACTAGTTATCGTAACGTCATGATCTATTTCCATTAAAATACATACTACATACGTAGTAATATACTCAAGTATTAAAAAAAAAAAAAGGAAATCAGAGAAGAAGAAAAGTCCCAAAACCCCATTCGCCGGCAACACCCATGCATGCCAACAAAACCACGATCCCAAGAATGTCCATAAACTTTGGGAAAGGACGTCTACTTGTGATTAAGTTTCCTAACTACCCAATAAATGAAGACAGCAAAGATGATAGCAAGTATAAATATGATATAACCCGCCTTAGAAGGCGAGCACCAACCAGTCTTATCCCTTCCCCTTACCTGATTCCACAGAGTAGCACCCATACTAGGAGCACGTAAGTTTGCCTCTATAGCCGGTCCATGGGCGTACATTAACGGTTGACGCTGGTCGCTAACGGCCACGGTCATTGCTTGGGACTGCTGGTACGCATGTGAAGTTGGATTTTGAAGATCCTGTAAATGTCGATGAATAGCTTCCCTGCGGATGTGGAGTCTGTGGATATCTTCTTGGAGCTGTTCAATTGCCCCAGCATCAGGAGAAGGTTCGCCCATTCGATGACTATTTTTTTATTTATTATTTCATCTTAATCACTGTTTATGGTGTATTGAGAGCGCTTCTTTTGTGTTCTCCCAAGCGTCCAGACTTGCAACTAGGATATGAGATAGTGGAAACTTACACCATAGTCTCTGTTTGAGCCCGGATCCGTGCGTCAATATCCAGCAGCTCCCGCCTAGCAGCGATGAGGTCTGGAGAGTCGTTCGAATTGGATAGCATATATGTTGGTGCTGGCTCTTGCGTACGGAGTGGTACTGGAGCTTGCGATCCCGTTGGAGACATATATACAGGCGGCAACCCAGGAAGCTCTGCTGCTGCCTGTGAAGCCGAAGGTGGATATGGATTATTTGGCTGGCCCATATTGCCTACAGTACCAAATGTGTGTTGTAGTGGTGGCATTCTGAAGTTTTGGGCTATTCAAGGTCGCTAGCTGCAGAGTCTTGCGAAATAGCGGATGTTGGAATAAATTGCACTTAGCCAAATAATAGATGTTGATAATATGGCCTCTTCGTTCGTTAGAAGACTTTATAGTTGGTATATTGGAATAAAATGAAATTTGCCAAAAAAAAAAAAAGTATAGTGCTTTTAAATTTTGATGATATATGACAGTGTTCGATGCCTCATCATGAAGGCGACATGTCGCAACGGCAAGATCTTATAGAATTCACGGGAAGTCAGGAGCGCCTAAACACCATGACCAAATCTAGCCAAGCTCGTACAAACAGGGTCCAGTGCAAGAAGCTCCATCTGGGCTGGCAGTGGAAACAATATCGGAGCGGATCCACTCTTCTCGCCTAAATTGTTTACTTGGCTTCGCTCGTGGCCTGGCGTGCGGGCGTTTCGTCATGGGGTGAAAGCAGTCTGGTTCCGACATGATCCCTTTCTATTAGCAGCCTGGTGCGATTTTCCAAATTAATTCGTCAAGGAAGCAGTTCAAAGCGGCGGGTTTTGCTGCACGATGCGGCTGATGTTTCCCTCGTTTTCCGGTCAAGTGGTTGGATAAAAGGAGGGCTGTGTTGGTTCGGGTTCGGGTTAACAGAACGATGGCCATATGGAGGGATTTTATGGAGCAGCGAACTCAGTTTCTGGTGCTTGCGAGCCTAGCGGCTTCGATAGGTAGCCTGGATAAGACCCAGCGCTGCCTAGGACAAGTCCGAAAATAATACTAACCGAAGCGGCTCCAGACCAGGAACTCGTTTGAACTTGCACACTGGAAGTTAGATCAAGCTTTTTGTGGTGTCGTAGACTAGTCTCGCTACAGTCTTCGAGAGTGGCCAAGCCTCCACAAAACAGAGCGCTGCAGCGCCCGACAGTACGTATCCCAACCATATTGGATAGCACATGCGTCAAGACAGCGTGCACGTGTGGGGTTTATGGTTTATTCTTATCCCCTTCGGCGATGTGTAGCCCTAGTGATTCGAAGCAATTTTGTATGCAGGTTAGCGGCTTCGGGTTCCGAACTTCATGATGCAAGGTATCCTGAGCTCTAATTCTACCATCACATCTGTCTCCCAGGTAGCAGCTTAGTCTCGTCTCGGAGCATTCTCTTAAGATCAAAATGTCACTTTCAGGATCAATAGCCTATCAAACTTGCATTTACAAATTTGTGTTCAATTGCAGAATGTGTCGCGATATATAGGGCTTGTATTATACCGCCTGTATGAAAATGGAGTTGAAGCCTAAATTATAAATCCAAGACCAGTCCTTAAGATCAATAATGTAGGCC
This sequence comes from Dactylellina sp. 'tibetensis', assembly GCA_036971435.1. Taxonomy (NCBI): domain Eukaryota; kingdom Fungi; phylum Ascomycota; class Orbiliomycetes; order Orbiliales; family Orbiliaceae; genus Dactylellina; species Dactylellina sp. 'tibetensis'. The sequence continues at coordinate 822,158 of JAKDFA010000013.1, forward strand.
ATCATGAATAATCAGCAAGGCAATTCCAAAGTATCAAAGAGATAATTCAATCTCATTACCAACCGCAAGCGCTGCCATGTACTCTGCCGCCATTCCAAATTTGAGAGCTGAGTTTGGCAACGAATCTGGAAATTAATTACACAACACAAGCAAGGAGGGTTTTTTCGAGACTAAAACTCAGACTACCTGAGACCAGACTCCCAACTCCAGTCTCTCTTTGCTCTTTACAACAACGACAACAACAACAACATATAAGCTAGTTTCAAATAAGCCGGTCTTGTAGTTAATAATACTCTGGTATATGTTAGAGGCAGGGCAGTTTTGGATTGTGCCTTTACCTTGAGAGTGCTCAGTGTCGAGGCTAATTGATCTCAAAAACCAAACACCACATAAACAACTGAGGCTAATTCAATATCAAAATTTCCAATGTTACAACAATAATATAAAAACATATAAGCTAGTTTTAAATAAACCCAGTCTTGCAGTTAATCCGCCGGCACATGTTGGTGGCAGGGCAGTTTTGGATTATGCCTTGCCTTGAGAGCGCCTGGTATCGAGGCTAGGTTTGTGTCAAGATGGGCGATATCGACACTGTTACTATACACATAATTATGCACAGACATGGTGAGACATATAATAACTACAACAACAAGAAAAATGCAAAATATGCACAGTTCCGATTAATTACGTGAAGTTCCTCTAAATATCGATGAACATCTATATAAACGGCTTCTTGCTCTTCGTAGGGTACTCCCGGGTCCCTAACAGAATACCGGACCAAATACTAAAAGTCAGGAATTCTATTTTACTTTACCGATATATCAGATATTTGTCAAAGAAATTTTGTGATGCTTCTGTGCCACATAATTATAATCTCTTCGTTCTTCTATGCTGGTTTAACGGCACCATTCAAAAGCCACGCCTGTACTAAAACAGGAACATGCGTGGAGCAACCACCGGGAACACCGTCTATCTCCAGTCATTCTAATAATCTTGGCACCCCCACAAGAGATTTAGGTACTACAATAGTACAAGTAACGACCCCCAAAGTTGAAAAGCGAATTGGGGACCAATTAGGGCCACAATGGTTCTATGAAGGACCCCTACAAATTCAATGCCCGCCAGCAGTTGACATTGTAGCCGCATATTTTGCAAATCCGCATAGTTACCCAGTCTTTAACGGCTCCCCAATACCGAGCATTACGTATTTTATGAATATGGATCATACTATGAGGGCAAAAGCTCTTAGGAATCAAAAAAACGTATGTAGACGATGTCGGTGCGACGGAAATACCGCTCTGATTGTCCCCCACGTAGATCTCACGGCTGGTTACTGTACAGCTGATGACGCGGCCCGAAAATGTCAAGTTTGGTTCGGATGCACCTGCACAGCCAACCTCGGTCAACCAGCCCCAACACTAGTTCTCACCTCCCCTGTTGACTATCTTCGAGCCATTGCTCAAATACCTCAGCACCTCCGAGCTGCTAACCCGGATTGGGTTTGGAGAGTGAGTAATAATTTGCAAAGTACTCTATACGATATATCTCGATTAATAATATTTATTTTTGATACAGATTGGTCTTCACGATACGGACAGTCGCAACAGGGGTAATATAGTAACTTTTGCAGACGCAGTTGCAAGCGCAGCAGAAGCGAATACAATAACCTTTGCAAATAGAGAAGCCGTTCCTGGCACTAACGAGCCTTACTTTGTTGAAGGTCCATCCGATAACAATGGACCCTCATGGAACTGGCTCCTCGACCCCCGCCTGGGCGCCGGCATACCTCTCGGCGATGCAATTTTTAACTTCTTAGATAATTACAAAGGTCCCATGAGCGATTTCTTCGACAATGGCGAAGGTTCCAGTCGCGGAGGTTTCGGTGGCGGAGGTTCTGGCGATGGAGGAATTTCCAAGCGCGCCGTAGCCTATAATGAAAGAGACGCACTTGAGAACTCTATCTCATCTTAAGTTTATCTCGGCAGCATGAAACATGAATTGAATAGAATCAAGCAATCGACTCTCAGCAATATGCTGCCTTACGATCTTGTCGCTGCTTATAACTGGGGGTACTAGCGTTCAGAGATCTGATATTAGCTTATTATCTAGATATAGATATCTATATTTCCATTTGTGTATCGACCTTCCCTATAGGACAGCCGGGCCAGGTCTTCGACAATTAGACTAGTATATCAGATTTATCAGTAAAAGAACCTTTAGAATCATAATTTACCGCTTCTTAGTCTCGAAAGCGACACTGAAGAATATTCTTGCCATAAGCAAATAGACTATATCGACATTAGCTACGATGCGCAGTAGATATCCAGCCAATCAAAATACCTCAACTCCAGCTTGAACATTTCTAGAGAAAGTAGGTCTCCAACTGGGAGATCAGCCCTCCGTATACATGAAGACTACACAATATACAATCGGTTGTTAGATGAAGAACACACCGATTGTTTCAACAATTCTCATTAGCAGAATCGGTAGGTATCGTCCAATGAGATTGTGGTTATAACCGAGAAGCAGATGGCCAATTCGAGCGAACTGGTCGAGCGAACTGGGAGCTTGAATACCCCTCCGACTTTTATTTTATCTACATTGACTAAATTAAAAGTCGACCACAAAAGCAGAGAGTTTAAAATCCCCCAGATATCTAGATGATATCAGAGATAGATACCCAGGCGCAAGCTTGCATCTGAATATCTCCAGTGTAGACAGCTAGGATATATTGTTCAAATCAGCTTGTTGCCATGTAAGCAATCCTTCTACACACGAGGATGAAGAGAACGAAGAGGATGAAACGCCCTGACCTGCCGATGGTACCAGAGTGCGACAGAGCACAAACAGTAAAGCGAAAACCCTAAGAAATCAAAAAGCATTATGGCCTGATAGGTTCTAGAAACCAAGTCATATATTTATAAAGAGACTGGTGTTCGGCATAGTCTGAATCAAGACCTAGACGGCAATGTTTTATGCGTCGAAACAGAAGCGGTGGGTCTAATTAGTAGATTTCCTTGTATTTTTATACGGGGCATATGCGACTACGCGGACACCCATACCAATGCAGACTGGCAAGAAGGATATGCTGCATTAGTAGCAGCGGCGTTTAAGAAGGAATTTCTAGATTATATTCAACCTGGTTTCCAGCTCATGCCGCTTCACGTAGCTGTCGAATTTAGGCGCGCGTACAAAGATCGTAGACTTTTCAGTCAAATTAAAGCGGGTGCAAGTACGAGTGCTCAGGACATGTTTGGGAACACACCACTGCATCTTATAGCGGCTCGGATTGGAAATATCGAGATGTTGAGTTTTCTTCTTAAGGGAGATATACATCTGGGAACCCAGACGAACTTTTCGGAGACGCCATTAGATTTTGATTTGGCTATAGAATATGGAAACTCGGAAGCAACGACACTGCTCTGGAATGCAAGAGAAGATTTATGTATTATGGATATCCACAAGCTGTGGCTCTAGGTGCATATTATCGCGCCCAAGGAGTGGATAGTTGTAAACCATTATTGTACCCAGCTAATCATATACACCAGATAAGAATAGTATAAGAATATGATATAAGACAAAGTCAGAAATTATTAAAACCAAGCTATCTACCGAAACCGCACGAAACCCTAAGCAACCGAGCCGTTAATAATGATTATCTATGTACCAGTTATTTTAAGCCTCCACCTCCACCCACGGAGCCGCATCACCACTCTCCACCTGTCTCCCCTTCTCATCCTCACTCAGCCCCGCAACATTCTTATACCCCCCTTTCTTAAACATCCCAGGTACAGCCTCCTCCCCAACAACCTCATCCAGCACCTCCCTCCCACCATAGCAATTCGTCGTCCTCTGCGTCTGCGCCGGCATAATCTTAATAGCAATATGATACAAACTAACCAGCACACTACCCAAATTAACCACAAAAGCCCGATATCCTTGTTCCGGATAATGCGCCGAAGTATATTTATTCGAATACGAAATCATCCCCGTCATAGTCTTATACACCGCCGGAACAACCCACATGGATATCTTCCTCGCATCAAGCACCCACGTGACCCCCAGCCGCGGGTTCTGCAATTGTTCGACCGTCGCCTGCCCCAAGGGCGGATTATACCGCGGTATCCGCTCCCTCAGCGTCTTTTCATTATTCAGTATCCGGCGAATCACCAGCGGGTCCATATATTCCTCGTGGTAGCTATCGGGCAGTAACTCGTAGTGCACCGGATGACCCGATTTATCGACCCCGTAGAACCCCTGGAAGAACCAGGACTGAATAAACTGGTCTTTATCCTTCGGATAGGTGAAATTGGCGTACATGTCGTCCATGTCCTTGTAGCCGAAGGCCTTCCAGCATTCGTCGTCGCCGGAGCGCCATTTCTGGGTAGTCACGACGCGCTCGAGGGATTTCGAAAGGATGACGTTCAGATCCTTGCGGAGTTCTTTGAGTTCTTCATCGCGCCACTCGGCAAGCAGGAAACGGAGAAGGTAGGTCGGGTGATGCTGGAATGCGGCGAGTGGAGTCGCAAGAAGGGTTTCGTATACTATCGATCGGAATTCTTTAAGTGCTGTGGGGTGTGTTCCGAGAAACTGCTGCGATCGCGATTTACGTTCCGCTTCGGGAAGGGCAGATATGGCGTTGACAATAGCTTCGTCCCATGCCTGGTAATCGATGGCCGCTGGACTCGCGGTATTGGTTTCGGGCGGTGTAATTGTAACTTCAGTTTCTACAGGAGCTGGAGGTGTCTCTGTCGCTGTATTTGGAGGTTCGGGCGATTCGTTTATGGTTTCCATTTTATCTATAAGATATGTCTGTCGATTCGTCTATTAAATATACTATACTGTGTGTGTGCTACGCGGGTACGACAAGCTCAAAAGTTCGACGTGCGACAGCTCAACTACCACTTTATTGCTGACCAGCTTAAAACAGCCGGCCTGGTAGGGCGAATTAATGCAATTTAAATCAGGGGAACAGGCTCCACTTCCAGATCCTCATGCGTTGCCGCTATCTTTATCCCACACACAACGCGATATATTTCCGTTGTCTGTTTAGTCTCGTGGTCACCTTCATGTACTGGCAGAGGGTTTAGTAGATGTCTTGGGTGTCACGCTGTAGTCAAGTTGGTTGTAGTTCGGAATATCCCTCACACTGCACCGACACGTAGCAGCAGTATATCGATATCTCCATTCTCCAGTTCAAGTCCGATTCAGGTTACACAGCATCAGGGCATTCCCCATTATCGTTATCCGATGCGACATTGGCGGAACGAGATCCGATAGGTAAAAGAACCGACATGGCTTCATTTAGTATCGATATTGAGATTCTATTCATCCACAAAACATAGCAAGCTAGAATATACTTTGTTACCGCTTATTTCAATCCATCACACGATAGGACATAACAAAGCCTTTAGCTGCATGTAGAAGATTCCTCATCTGACCAAGTTTATACCGAAACCGCCAACGGTCACCCGTACCAAGAAATTTGAAAGAAAATGATTAGAGCCCATGAGTGCCGCAGTCTAAATGTTTTACCGCCCATATGATCATACAAAAAAGAACGCCTCATCATATGCATACTCTAAAGGAATGGCTAGCTATTCTTTCGCTATACAGCATTAGATCAGTGCCCCGAAAGTTCTAGGATTAGATCAAAAAAAATCAACAAAAGATATTTCCACCACCCAGTTTTTCGATTTAACAGAGAAGAGAGAAAAAAAATATTTATCCACAAACAGAAGGTCTGATTAATCGATAACTCGCTCGTCAGAGGGGTAATCATAAACAAGATACAAGAGGGATATCCTCATCCCACCGCCTAGCCGACCTGTATGTAACACCTAGCGGCCCAAAAAAAAAAAAAAAAAAAAAACACCTAGCGGCCAAAAAAAAAAAAAAAAAAAACGAATGACAATAGTCGACATTGCCGACAAATACTCCCAATGGACCGTTATACTTAGTGGCGTAATTCCCCTTACGCATCTTACTCCGTATCTCTCAAAGATGAAAATCCAAAACGTAAAAACAGCATACAAAAAAAAGACTGGTCTAATCATCTCGCCTTCTCGAGTCTTCTCCATCAATTAATGGCGTCCTCTCTCCGACGTTGCTCTCGCCGCCGGCCCACCTAACCCCTAAGATACCCCACATACTTCTCCACCAAGCTTGGACTCCCCGTTCCCCTCTTCCTTCTACAGCACCAATCGGTCTATCACTGCCACTTCCCGAAGCCGCTGTTTCTTCATCCCCACCCACGGTGGAGCTATACCCGTTTCCGCCACCCAGAGCCTTGACAACATCGCATTTGCAGACAGGACACGTCCGTCGCCGAGTCGTTAACCAAGGCGTGATGCAGTTCACGTGGAATTCGTGGCCGCACGGCAGTCGCATAACCTGGCTCACGCCTTCCACGTATTCTTCTAGACATACAACGCATTCCGGTGACGGCGGGAAGTACTTAAATCCCGGTAGGATACGCATATTCTTTCTAGACGCCGAGTACGCTGACCTTTGTTTTCCGTTTGGAGAGTTGGCCGTTGTCGGTGGTGGCGCTGACGAGACTCGTGCGAGTGTTGGAAAGTGGGAACTGGATGACGTAGAAACTTGATTCGTGTTTGGGAAGGACGAAGAAGCTATCACAGAGTTGGGCGTGGACTTCTCGCTGTGCCGCAACTGGTTCACCTCCGGTGATGATGGAATATTCTGTGGAGCCGACGGGGAAGGAGGATCCGATGGCGGCGTGTAGGTGTGCACAGGTAGCTGGTCGACGATACTCTTCGGTGCCCGCCATCTCCGTCGTCGGTAACGAGACCGAAGCAATAGCATTGTGTAGACAACAGTGAGAGTAATAACTGGGCTGACGACCAATACAAGCAACGTATCGATGAACGGAGAACTGCTCAGGCTTGTAGGTGTCAAAGTGATCCAAAGTCCGTGGCTCATGTCTGGTTTTCCAGTTCTAGGCTCTCCACCAGATTCGTCGTCATCCTGTCCAAGCCAACCGAATCCTTCCAATGCCACAGATCCGTCGGTGACGCTATTACCTTGTTCATCATGTGGTCCTAATGGGTTGTTGTTTTCATCCTTTGCAGAATCCCTTGGCGAAGTGTCGTCTTCAGAAGGAAAATAGGGCTCCGTCTCCGTATTTGACTCCTTGGATTCACTCGGGTAGGGAGAGTAGTCTTTGGATAGCAGGTCGTCTACCGATTGTCCGTTTCGACTGTAATACGATGCTACGCCATCTCTTTCTGGTCGTGATGAAGGAACTGGTGTGTATATTGCTGGCGGTCGATACGAGCTGCTTGGTTCTTTCGGTGGGTTCTTTGGTAGTAGGGATGTGAGGAGGTGGGCTGTGGTGTAGGATGTAAATATTGCCGGAATGGAGATATTAGATGTATCACCTGTGTTTATAATGTTAGCGGTATTTTTGAATGGAAGCTCGATTTGCATATGCACGTACCTTTGGCGTACATGGTCAAGAGCGGGCGATGAGCTTCATTATCTCCTACAATCACGGCTACGGCTCCTCTTCTTTGGCTCCATAGTACTTTTTCGTAGAATCCGCACCCTCCTCTGATAACAAGTACAATCTTACCACGAATTTCAGCTGTTTCCTGGAGGGTTTCGATATCGGCATGCACAGCTACGCTCTTGAAGCCAATTCGGTCATCGGTTTTCGAATCGATTTCGTGGCCGTCCAGTGGTATGTCGTCTCTCCAGATAAAACCATCGAGTGATGCATCATCACATGCCAGTTCCGACTCGGGCAGAATAAACAGCTCTCCGGTAAGTCCTTTCTTCGGTAGTAGAGGTCCGAACGCAGCAGGTTTGGAAAGGAAGAAGGTCGAATTGTCCTCGGCGAGTGATATTATGGCGGATGTCGGGAAGAAGGAGGGGCTTGCAGATAAGGGGAAGTTTACCGACAGAGAGACATAGAGGAGGACAAGCAGGAGGATAGCGAGAGACACCAGGAGGAAGAGAAGTTTGAGGAGCGGGAATGGCATCGTCGGTCGAGGTAGCAGATGCCCTCCGCTTCCTTGGGTTCCGATTACTTCAAATCCAGGACTTTTGCGTGTTTTCGGTGTTTTAGGGTGGGATACTGATGTACTAATCGACGGGTATAAAACTCTCGCCTCGTCTCTCTGTGAACGACGGATATGAGAAACGCATTAGCATTTATTTAGCCACCTCAACGGCTTGGAAACCAAACAAGAGCAAAATGAAACTGAATCAATAAGGCCAGCTTTAGTTCCTGTGCTATCCGGTAAGGCAGTGAATAAGGCTCATCGCGGAAGAGCGTGTTCAAGACAGAAAGAGAGAAGGAATGAGAGGGGAAGAAGGGGTTCTTTGGGAGCAGACCCCAGCGAGACTTGCGTAAGTATCATCAAGCCAAGGAAAGCATGGAAATGAAGCGAAATTGCGGTCTTTCGGGGATACCAAGACGATTGACGGAGGGACAAACCTATCACGGACCGGGAAACACTGGCGACAATCTTCCACGTGGAGAAAGAAGGGTTGGACTGTGTTGACCTGCGGTTAGGAAACAGGTGGTGATGGTTCGGACAGGTGTCGGACGGGTGTCGGACGAGCAGTCCAAAAAGGTTAAAACCTCGCTATCAGGACAGCCAAGGCGAGCAGTACTGCTAGATGCACTCGGTCCCAGCTATTTCGGTATAATATATCGATATCCGAGGGACGGTCCGAAGGGAGAGGCCAGAGTAAAGTAGGATGAGATGGAGGAGATGGTAGCGGGGGGAGGCAGGAGCTAGGAGTCGAGATGACGAAGCGATGGTTGGATGTTTCCTCCGCCTAGAAAAGGGCAGCACAGCGCACAGGATGGTGGAGATGCAGATGCCTCTCAGCAAGCAAGAAACTATAAACTGGAAACAGCGCCCTTTGATAATGATTATTTTCAGTGTCGGTCTCCTGCTTTTTAATTATATCAGGCGCACCCGTGACACATGCACGCCAGCTAGCCTGCCGGTGTCGACAGAATCAAACGAAAGGAAGAGAGGTGGAGTGACCCGCGCCAGCAGCTAGCACGCAAACAGCAGTTCCCCAGCAGAGCACAGCAGAGCACAGCAGCGGGGTTGCGAATATTAATCACCGGAATGTAGCACAAGATATGCTTTGGGGGTGAAAAAAAAGATCAGATGGATATATATGTCATTCAATCGCTTTCGCGGTGAGTTTACCATACGGAGGAGGCCTCTCTGGTTATCTGCCCAATCCGCCAACATGGCTACAAAGATAGCATACTCGCGGGCATTCCTGCGTGTATCAGTGGAGGCTCCTGTTTCTGATTAATTCTGTCCACGAAAGTACGTTTCCGCGACAGAAACCTCCGCCAAGGAGCGGTCCTGTCCACGCCCTCACAAGCCCCTCGCTTTATCCGGAAAGATCCGACCAGGTCTCCATCTACCCGACTCGGTCGATGCAGCGATTAGGGTTACCGAATGCCGAGCCGGTCCTCTCTCATCACAGTTATCTCTCAACGACATCGATACACCCGATACCGGCACAGCTGGCGTAGCCGTTCTCAGATTTCACCTCAGTATATTATCGCAATAAAATGGTGTTCCGTGTTGTCAAGATTTCACAATCGCAAACACCTCGGCTCGCTCGCACATGGACGATGGCTGGGGTCATAGTACTCTCTCCACGGAGCATATCACAGACTAACCCGGAAGCATTGGCAAGCAACCTGAACCGGCAATACCATTTCCTGCTACGTATATCGATACACACTTATCGGTTCCCACGTGTGTCGTAGTTCCTAGATGTTACCAGACTGTCTGTTCAGCTGAGGGAACACAATCCCGGATTCGAAAGGGAATGAGGTTGGGACTGACCTGGGACGAGCTGTTCTAGCCATACCGTATTCAGTATCGATACCCTTGAGGTTGGCTCTGCTGGTTAAACGTACACCTATTCAGCCAAGAAACAAACACAGTTGTTGTAATTTGGTGATGCTAACAACGACAACGACAACGACAAAGACAACGATCCTGTGTTGTGCGATGGGCGATGTGACGTCAAAGAGACGATCGATTGGGCAATCATCTGTCCCGCCGACGTCAGCGGAGGAACCTCAGTCGCATAAAATACAAGCAATGCTAACCAACGAATATCTAACTTCTTATAATGACATGAACAGCCTCAAAAGTTGCCTAACTGCGCCCAGACCTACTCCAATTGATACCCAAACTCCATCCAGATTGCGTCGAAACCCTTAAATATATACTGACAATCCAAGCCATAATTGATACGCTTATAAATCCTTTACAAACTATCCAGCATGTCAAATAGCCCCGGTCTAGTCGGCTACTCTCAGGACCCACCTAGCGAGCCGGGCAAGTCCGAAGAGTTCACCGCACAGCAAGAATTCGAATCCATCAAACCCCGTGCTGAAGAACGTGCGCAGGATGCAAAAAAGAGTAACTCCAGTGATGCCTCAAACGCGGCGTATGGACCAAACCAACGTAGTGAAGCATGGGAGAAAGGACAGAAGATCTCGAACGAGGTTGGCAGAGAGAACTTTGCGCAACAAACTGTGAGGATAGCTATACTTTTGAGACGTTTCTACACTACAGTGGGGGGACTAAACGCTAATTTTGGGGGGGGGTATTCTTGTAGCAAACCGTCCCCGAATCGAAACATCGGCCAGACTACACTGGGAGCGAAGGCAGTCCCTCGACTCACCCTGTCGGGAAGGAGATGCCACCCAGTATTAACCCTTCACCGAAGGAGCCGAATCCCGGTGATTACTATGGATCCACGGGCGGTTACTAGAAGTGCGCCTCGTTGAAACAGACACGTTTTAGGGCATAGATTAGACAATAGAATCGAAATGATATAGAGCTTGTTGTTTCTTAATTAATATACGTGCTGCATGTAGATCAATATATGTTTGCCGTGCTACCCGCTACCGATCTCTCGATATCTAAGTTTGTGTAACCTGGACACCAGAACGAGATTCGAGGTCAGATCCTAACTTGGAAGGTGAAAAGAATGCCTTGGAGCAATGTACTTGCATTAGGCTAGCACCTTTCCTTTCCTTTTTTCCCATTTGACTATAAACATCTGTACGGTGTAACACCATCCTCGCAGTGGATCATCTTCGTGTCCACTTTCAGGCAATGCGGTATTTTCACGAGAGTACAAGTGGGCCTGTGAACTGATGCGGCGTAAGGCCATTGGCTACAATATACCCCAAAGCCATTGATTACTATGACATGAAAAATCTAGCTCAAAAGTACACGATAGGGTTCAAAACTCGAGCTACACCCCCTGAAACGAACGAAACATAAGCTTACTCTCGGTTATCGCTTGTTGCCTACGACGTCCGCCTCGTGGCTTTACGGGACGAGAATCGGTAACCAGACTTCTCAGACGGAACGTCACGTCTTTTAAGGAACCGCAGATCTTAAAAGGCAGTATATTTTTGCCAAATGTAACAGTTGCATGTCTGAATCAAGGCGTCAAAGTAACGAGGGCGGGACTGCTAGCATTCGAGCGTGGTCCGAGAGGCTCTTTTCTTCAGCTCGGTATATCCGTTATCTCAATCGTATTCCACAGTCTCGCTACCGGAAATCTAAAGTCCGGTTCCCAGACCGGGTATCCATGATGATCTCGTCTAGGAGACTCAATCAGTTAGCCCCGAATCCCATACGATCTCAAGTAGCTTCCCAAAGCAGACATTTTCTGGACCTATTCGCGCATTCACTTCTTCCTATCACCATGCTTCCCTTGATTCCTTTATCGCATCACCGAGAATCTGCAAGAGCGGGTGTCCGTCCGGGAGCGAACATCCCCTTCGGAACGAAAAATAGCTTTACGCTCTCGGACCCTCATTTCTCCGTCACAAGCTTTTGGGACACGGTATGGCAGTGCTCCTCGCGGCCCTTGGAAAGAATCCTACCCGTAGTAGCTCGGCTTTCTCTTTTTTTCTTTTTCGCCGTAAATATAATACCTACTTGTTTCAACCGATTTTTAATTTCGGTTGAAAAAATACGTATCTTTTTTTTTTTTTTTTTTTTTTTTTGCAAAGTATAATTTTTTTATTTTTTTTTTTGTGCAAAGTATAATTTTGTTGTGGTGATGGTAGTGTTGGTGGTAGACAGTCTTCCGAGCTCGTTGGAGACAATCAATAAATAGTCTTAGCTTAGGACCCTTCACCTGTATAGCTGTTGTGGACAATCAACCGACAAGACATATCAATTGCATAACGAATATAGTTTTCGTGTGGAGTCTGCTTTTTAGCGCACTTGATAGCTAGTTTCTTGAACTCTCCTGGATGAGAACAGTCGTTGACAGGCGAGGTACTACCTAGGTAATTTGCTTCGGTCAAAGCTCGCTAGGAAGATGCTTGTTTCGCTACAAGTTCCGCGTTCCAGACGACTGGGCACGAAATACGAGATTAATAACTCTAAATTTGCGATATAGAATTTGCACGCCTAACAAAGAAAAGAACAACAACAAAAAGGGGGGGAGGGACCAAAGCGCCTGCTTTTTTGTTTTCTCCTTCCCGCGGCGATAATTCGCAGGATCTTCGACTCGAATCAGGTTGTACAGTAATAGGTTGGGTCCAGTATCCCGTAACACAACAGCTCATCAGCTGTTTATCATGTGAGAGCTCGAAAATCATTAGCTGAAACTAACCATTGTCAGCGCAAGTCGCGTCAAAGCTGTGCAGCATGTGGCTTTACAGGGGCTTACGAAGCACAGAATCTCATTTGCATTATGAGTTTTAAAATGAAAAGAAAAGAAAACAAATGATGAGAGGGAGAGAGCTCGACGAGATGCGGTCCATTGAAGGAGAAAGAACCAACATGAAACGTATTTGTTCGACGGCAACCGGTGCTTTTTTCTTCATCCATATTAGACCAAGCTAATTTATGCAGGCTGATGGCACACCTACACAGCGGACGTAAGGGCGTCGCAGTTTCTCATTGCAAGCCCGCTTCATGCACCGTCGATCATGGCGTCTCCCTTCGATAGCTAGCTTACTAGTGTCCGTGTGTCTGCATTAGTTATCCTCGCGGTGGGACCATTCAAGAATAAGAAGTAGTCATCGAATGGTAGAAAGTGAACAAAGTCTCCAAAGGAAAAGAAAAGAAAAAGCGGTCCCCACTCTCCAATTTGAACGTCTTGGCTCTAGCTTGGTGTTGCTGAGTTTTGACGTTGATATTGCGACAGGTGATGTGGCTGGCAACCTGCAACAGCGGACCCATCACTGCTCTTGTTCTTGCCGTATATCATAATATTGTCTATCCAAACCAGGAATGTCCGCTTTTTTTCTTTTCTTTTATTTTGGATAACAAGCACCCATTGTCACATGGACGTTCTTCATGCGAGAGACTCCATGAATTCCAGGGAAAAGCTTTTATCGCCGTGGGGTTTCTGATTAGCCACAGAGTTCCGAAACGGCTAGCTCGCTATAAATTGCAAGAAGTGGAAGACAAGCAATTGCAAAATGAAGTGAGCGTTTCGGCGTAACGATTTTCCTGTGCATGGGGAGGGCCACCGCTGCATCTGGGGGGCTCTGGATAATTACGAGCAGCAAATGAGCAGAGAAGGACCTGTCAAAGCAGAATGGAAAAGAAAAACGTGGTCGAGATGATCCCCTTGGCTAGGTGCGGGAGCCTTGTAACAGACGCACGACTCGGAAGAGTTCTTTTTTTTTTTTTTTTTTTTTTTTGGCAGACTTCTCGCAGACCCGGGTTCTTTTTTCTCAAAATTCTACTTTTTTTAGACTTCTCGCAGACCCGCGTGATCCTTCTTTCACAAGATGCTACTTTTTTCTGCAAGCTGTGTGCAAGGCAAGGGTGGTGTTTTTTTTTCTTTTGGATATTTCTTGGGAGGGCATTCACCAATAGGACGGCGGCCAGGTACTCCACAAAACGTCTTTCAGGGATCCCTCCAACTTCGGTTGGTCGGCCAAAACCAACTGATTTTCCTGGAGACCCCAGGGGAAGGAAGCAAAGCAAGCAAGCACGCTAAATTGTTCGCCTAGGAAAATGAGAGAGACAGAGACACGATGGAGACAAAGGCTTAATGCGGGGAACACACGCCAAGGGCAGTCTTTCAAAGCCAGTCGCTCTGATGTTTGAGCGCCAGGATGGATGGCATTTTATTACACGGCACATGCTCGCGAGAACATTGCCGCGTACCAATCTTTGGCAAATTGGCCAGAATCAGACGTTTCCCCTCTTCCGTCCAAATTCCCAAGGGCAGTTGCGTTTCAGGGAGGGTACGTGCGGTACAGGTACACAGGACCAAGTCTGGCTGAGAGTTTACATAGTAGAGAGGTCAGAGTTCAGACCTCACCTGGGTTTTGTGAGCTTGAATCTCGAATGGCTGTCTGGCCTCTTTCCCTTCTGTCAATTCTATTTATCCACAGGACAGTCCCCCGTTTGATAAAAGTCACTGCCATCCGCCGTTCTCGCCAATCTGCAAGTCTCGCAGAGTCGACTGGGTCCCTGGTATCATAAACCCGGCCCACAAGCCTGAAAGTTCACTTGCTTGCGCCCGCCCTCGATCGAGCCAACCAGCCAGCCGGTCTTTCTTTCTTTCTTCTTTTCCATCGACTCGGTGCTACCTTACTACTACAGTACTAACGACGCCCCAAACCCCAAAAGCAGCTGAAAATTTTTATATTAGACGTCCGAACCCCAGACCTTTTCTCCAGTTCCGCCCCACAGACACCCCGACGGCGACAGCTCCACACTTTCGAAGGCTTTCTTGGTTCGTTGGCAAATAGAAAGTTAGTTTCTTTCTTAGCCCGCCCTTTCTCTCTCTCTCTCTCTTTCCCTCTTGCTCGGCCCAGTCCATCGGCTCAAAGTACGTACCTGATCTGTCCTCGCTTCCTTGTGAACCCATAACTCCCAGAACTGGGGCGATGGAGTATATCTCCTCAACCCTTCCCGCACACCACGTTTTCTTTCCCTCCTTCCCTCCCTACTCCATCCCTCTACTCCGGGTCCCATATAAAATAGATAGGTTCAATTCTGAACCTCTACATTCTCCTCTGTATTTTTTGGAGGAAAGATTTTATATACGTTCTTGTTTTATTTATTTTCATTTCATTTTACTTGATCTAATTATCACAAAAAAAAAAGTGTTCGACAAACCAGAAGACAATAACACGCTGGTAAAGCGACTCTTTGGAAAGTCGCGGAAATCCTCCAACACACCAACACCGACTGAAATTGAACGGCCGCCACGGCCTTACGTCTATCAACCGAGGAAATATTCCCAAGCATCACATCATCACACCATCAATAGCTTTGAAAGATCGAGTAGCGGCAGTGTCACAATGTCAGACCAGGAAAGAAGAAGGGATACCGTCCCGAGTCCCACAACTATCGGGAGGATTACATCGACAAACATGAGCTCCAGCGAGAGTCAGAGGGTAAATATCATGATCTCACTCGCATCGAGAAAGCCCTACTCACACTGACAAGTCTGTAAAGGATGTATTTATAATGCCGCCTCCTGCTGCCAATCCACCAAAGAGACCCATCGGCGAGAAAATGTAAGTTTACCCCGATCATTGTTTATTACAATCAGTCACCTATTCTGATACATTACTAATATTTGTTTTCTCTCCAGTGTCCGATGGCTCAAGTATGGACCTGTCGATTGATATAGCAAGAACTAATATCATGAACGAATGCAAATCTTTTCAATCTCTTATCTGTTTCCTTGGTTTTCAATCGGCGTTCCGTGTAACGGATTCGGGGATGCAATCTCTTTTTTTTTGGAACATTTTATCAGGATGCAATTATTTTTCCATGGCATCAATCCAACCAAATCAAACACTCACTCTCACCACTTGCCGACAGCGGTCTTCTTCCGAATGCGTGTCCTACGGATGTTATATCCGCTGGGGGAAATACAATATACGAAACCTCTATCTATATCTAGCGATCATATCTGGCAATCTTGTCTCTTACATCCCTACCAAAAGGACACTTTATCATCTAGTCTCCGTTCATCATTCTTTCAGTTATCGATACTTCCTTCTGACGACTTAGCGATCCTTGCACGCTCGATCCTTTCCTTTCCATAGCAGCTCTATCAGAGAAATACTATACCAACATTTAATCTACATTTTTCTTCTTCTCCATGTTTCTACCCTGTGTAACTAGTAGCCTTACTCTTTTTCTTCCATTTACAAATTCTACATTATACTTCATCCTCTCATACCATCCATCTCCATTTTGCCAGATATCAATAATCGGAAACCGTTGAAAACAGCCCCTGCGTGAGCTCTGCTACCATTTTGCTAGCATTTCACAGTCCAGAGTATATATGCACGGGCCTCTTGTTTCCCAAAAAAACGAGAGAGAAAAAAGCGCATAATAAGGGCACACAAACTTACATTCCAAAAAAAACCACTGAAATAGTTTTTCCTCGAAAGAGATTCAACGGGAAAAAAAAGGGTAGGTGTGTGTGTGGGAAATAGCTACTTACCTTAAAGATGCAAACTAAGTACACACCTATATTATCTGCTTCTATGCATGCAAGCTCTGAGTCCCCACCGCGACGCTTAAATTCTTGCGCACCTACCGACTTGCATTATCACTTCTTGAAAAAAAAAAAACCGAAGGGATGATCGGTGCGGTGATGCCACACCGCTACGCTGACACACCTCTCTCTCTCTACCGCCCCCCTTACAACTGTAACATTTCTCTCGTGTAATTTATCCAACGAGAAGCGAGTGGGGTCCGCTTAATATTTTTATTTAAAAATCTCAGTCTCTGAGTGGCGGTACCTGAATATCATTGCTATGACCAGCACGGACTTTTTATAAAAGTGAGCAGAAGAAAAAAAAAGGGTTCCCGAGCGATCTCTATCACAGTTAGGAAATAGATCCTACTGGTCAGAACTCATAAGTTCAGAGCGAATGTGAAAGAAAGAAAGAAAAAAAGACACACCCTCCCGCCGAACAACTGTGCATCGAGATGGACGGTGAGCACGCACGCCCACGCACAGCCGCCTCGTATTGACGCAGAAAGGGAGAACAGAAAGGGTCGAATGGGAGTGGGAAACGGGGATGCGGGTTTGTTAATCTATCGAACCTGAGCGGACCGCAGTTCGTTCCCGCGAACCCGTATTCGTAGCTTGTACAGCTAGCTCGGAGCTGTTCGTGCGTCAAAAACTTACGAAATCTTGATTGAGAAGAAAAAAAAAGGAAAAGTAAGCCTATCGATGACAGGATGGCGCTATCTTGCTTAAAAGACTTAACCCTGGCTTTAGTTTTAAAAAAAAAGTCGGAGGCAGAGGGGGAAGACAAAAGAGCGGTGGTGATAGGGCAGAAATGAGGAGGTTGATGCTTGCTACTCCGCTTTCCTGCCCAGCCGTGCTGCAAGATCGAACTACAAACGAGAGAGGTCTGAGACATAGCTGCAGGCGGGATACGAACGACACCAAGTACTTTTGACCTCGTGAACTTCAAACTTGCTGCTGCTGTGTGGTGAACCTACAAAAGGGTTACCCCGGGCTTCGAATCTGGGAATCTCCAGCCCTCGTGAAGCTTCAACCTCCTTTCGGCGGACCTCCCAGCGTTTTTGCCCTAAAAGACATCGATTGTCCCGATCTGACGAACCCCCCGAAAAAATACTTTAACAATCAGGCCACTGGGCGAAGCGAAACGAAACGCGCAATCCCACTACGGCAGTCAGGCACGGAAAACGTCAGAAACAGGTTACACAACACAAAACCCATCGTGACTTGTTGAAGAAAATACCACACAGGTTTTCCTGTCACGACAGCCGAATACGAGAACCCGATTAGCGGTCACCAGGTTCGCCCGGCGCGTTTTGCTTATATTTGGCAAAGGCTTACATTCAGAGATACCGTATCATTTTCAGAAGAAAAACATCTTATCAATGCACTTTAATTTGCATTCATTATAAATATCGTGCATGGCCGGTGGGAGTTGAGATGTTGAAACTACGCGGTCTTGCGCGTCGATGCAAACCCCAGCATCGATCCTTTAAGCTTAAATTTGAACTGTCAGAACAAACCTCGTATCGATAAAATTAAACGAATCCAATTAGATTCCTTATAAATCTTCGCGCGGTATTTCCCCTACAGTTTATAATTTATCCCCTTGGTTTCTTTTTTGGGGGTCCCTTTGGTGGTGGTGTTATCGTCTTTGTTCGCTCGCCAAATTTGATCTTTGAATTTATCCAAGCCGCCAGCTGCAAGGGGTCATCTTTTTTCATTCACACGCAGCCGGGAAACATCATTGTTTCGCTTTGGAGACGAGCGGTCGAAACAGCCGGTCTCAATTCGAAGTGGGAAGAAAGAAAAAAAAGATAATACAATTCTTGATTTTATGATATGATATGATATGATATCAAACTGATGGAAAGGATACGGCCTAGGGAAAATCCCAGAACTGATCTCCTCCCAGGAAGAAAAAAAAAGGTGATCTGTTCGACGGTCACAGGTTTCTAATACTGCCTGCCTAAAAACGACAGGCCTTGGCCTAGCTGGCCAGCCCAGACCTCCAGGCTAATATATAGAACAAGAGGTTTCGTTTTTTCCGAACCACTCACCTTCGGATTTATTCCCACACGCGTGAGTCTCGGAGGCAAAAGTACCCAAAAATCAAAATCAAAAAGCAAGATATCCCATCTTCCCATAGCGAGATCGAAGAGGCGCTACGTGATCACATGTGCATTTATACCCAGATACTTTTCCATACACCCTGAGGTATGTGTATATATGTATGGGTGTATATGTATGGGTGTACATACCTAGGTCAAGTAAAAACTCAGCCCGGGGATTCACGCTCCAAAAAGGACACGGTTTGACGCCAGAAACCTGGATTCATAATCGGCAAAACGTCGTTGGTTTTGCTTTTCTTCCAAATGCGAGTTTGATACCACCCCGGCTTCCATCATCTGATCTCCTACGAGGATGAGGAGACAACTTGACGCCGTCCATTATTATGTGTATCTTGCATCTGAGAAAAGTGGCAAATGGATGGGATAATTCTCCTTGAAAATGTATGCATGCACGGCCGACTTCCGGATCCTCGTGCTATTCTGGGGATATCGACCCCGCAAATGTAACGATGCAAGATATCTGGTTGGCTTCAGCTAAACGTGCCCTTGGAAATCGGACGGAGGTCAGAAGGCCGAAAGGCTGGAAGGTCATCTGCCAGCTCATGAGTCGAGGCCCCCTCAAGATTCTGGTTCTCGTCCCCGTCTCGATCCAATGGTCGACTGCTGGTATCCTGCTTCTATCCTCATCCTCATCCTCCTCCCTTCTCTATCCCTCCATTTAACCCTCCCCAACCCCAACCCACCCTGCAGGGAATCGAATCCCAAAAACTCCACATTTGTTTTCTTTTTGAATGATAATCCAGCTTCCGACCCCAGATGTGAAACCGGAGCTGGCTCCGAAGACTAAACTTCATTTGGCGAGGGCCCAAATACCGGAAAAATCGATATTGCGAATCGAATCTGGAGGAGGTCTGTCAAAAGCAGACAAGCATGTATCGACATATGTGCAGCTGCTAGCGGGGTTCGTGACCTCTCTTGGCCTTTGTTTTTTTTTTTGCTACTAATTCTTTCTTTCACTCTCTTTCGGGTAAAATGGTACCTGGATTTTCGATAGTCTGGGGCCCATGCACACCATGCCTACCTTGCGTGTTCAACTCGGTTAATTCCGTATGGCTTCACACAATATATGATGTGGGATTGTTTACAGATATGATGATATGATGATATGATATGATGGTAATTGCAATTGATCGGTATCTATGGAAATACACCATTGTAAAACTAGCTATCATACCCGAGCTCCCATGGTTTCCAAACCCTGATTCCCGTTCCCAGTTTCCACAAAAAAAAAAAAAAAAGAAAAAGTAAGAAACCCGCATTGAAAAAAAGAATACCGTCCCGTTCTAAAAAAGAACACACCCTCATCATGTGGACAAGTTCGAATATGCACTCATCGTTCAATCCTTCTTCTTTGGTCCGACCATATCCCTCTCAAACGCATCCACAACGCCCAGCACCAACTTCAAGTGCTTCAGCGCTAGCTTCTCTCCTCTCCGGTCCGCAATTCCCAGAGCCGTCCTGGTAGCATTCTTGATCTGTCGTCCGTTCAACTCCAGAGGCGCCAGCTCTGAATAATCTGCTTCTTCAATGGCAACTTCTGTGCCGCTGCCCTGGATCTTCTGAATAAAGTTCTTCCACACCTGTCCTCTCGCGTCCGGCGTGAGGTCATTATATCGGATTGCAATATGAATACGCGACTGAATGGCCTCATCGAAGGTTTCGACACGGTTTGAGGTCAAGAATAGGATACCGTGATAATACTCCAACAGACGCAGGAAGATACTGACGAGTGCGTTTCGCTGGATATCGTGAAGCGAACGCTGCTCGAGGTAGACATCTGCTTCATCGAGGAGGAGCACCGCCTTCCAGATTGTACACAATTGAAGAATCTTTTCTAGGTTTCGTTCAACCACGGTCGCGTCGGTTCCTAGACTCCCCGCGGAAACAGTGTACAATGGAGATTTCGTGTACTCCGCCACGGTTTCCGCTGTCATTGTCTTTCCGAGACCGGGTGCGCCGTGAAGAACTGAAATAAGACCTTTGCCTTTGCCTTCGACAAAGTCGTCAAAGTGGGTTTGGTCGGTGATGTGGGATTCCACAAGACCGCAGATGAGTTCTTTGGTTTCTTCCGGCAAGACAAGCTTGGAGAAGGAGTCCGTGTTCCAGACTACCTCCTCCAAGTCATCAACGAAGAATTGCAGCCACTTCTTGCTGCCGAGGGTGTACCCGTATATGGCAGCATTGCAGAGCAACTTCTGATCATCCGTGAGTTGGATAAGTTTCTTAGAACCGTGCGGTGAGTCGTCAAAGTCTTGAGCTGCGCCGATACCGCGAGCACGGGCAGGACGGGGAGCACCGTATGGGTCAAAGTCTTCGTAATCGTAGTTATCGTAACGTCCTCCTCGGTTTCTTCTATTACGAGGAGGCTGCGTAGCATCATCAGGCTTATTTAGATCAATCAGTCTCTTGGCCTCGTTGGGGTTGAAGATAGCATGAGTGCCCGCATCAATCATGACACGACCGTTGACGGGGATTTTCGAGGGACCAAACATGGACATCTCGACGGCGATGCCATTGTATTTCTTGCAATGGGAACCCTGGAGAGCAGCAAACTTGGTACCTCGCTCGACAAGTCTCTTGACGATGGCATCTTTGTTCGGGTGTCTGACTAGAGGGGTGATGGCGAGATCTTCGATCTTCATGGATCCATCGAAACCCCAGATTTCAAGACTAGCATCGCCTTCTCCAAATTTAACGCCATCGTAGTCAATGTAACCACCGATGATAGTCCCGCTGCATCGGCCTCTAGTGAAGGACTTGAGTTTGAGAACCCGAGGCTGTGTTAATATAGTCGTGTAGATGAGGGAACCGGGACGAAACAATGTCCAGATACTATACGACTCTCGTTAGCGAATGGTCCCTCTGGGGAAGACTGAAAAAATAAATAAACAAATAAAAAGTAAAGATGGGATAGGAAACATACAGGTCATAGTTGATCAACCCTTGTGATGTCAAGTCCTTGTACTCCTGATTGGTAGCCTCGAACTCCTCGTTCAAGAACTTCATCAGAGTCGACATATGCTGACCCAACTCGGTCTCCTCAGTCTCCTTCTCAGCGATCGCGTTGAGTTCATCCTGATAATACCACAGAACATCTAATGGAAAGTTCAAGGTTATATTCGCCGTCGAGAAAGAAATGCCCGGATAGTCAACAATCATAGTCTTGAGGACATCCTTCACGGGCTTGGAGAGGATATCGATGGATCTCTGGTAGATGAGCCCGCTCTCATTGAAGAACGTGGTGCTACGGAAGGTATAGTTTCCGTATTTGTCTGCTTGGTCCTTTAGCTTAGGAGGGGCAGATCCGACCTCATAGAGGTTGGCATAACCGTAGTTATCATATCGGCTCTCTAGGAACTTGACTTCATTTTTCAGGGTATCTTCTTTGTGCACCTCCTCAAAGGGCTCTTCATCTGACCCCGCTGCGGCGTCCGCTGCGACATCGGCGGCGGCTAGGTCAGGATTTGGAAGAACTTCGCCGTTCATATCGTTGAACATACTGGCTCGGGATACGTGACGTCTCTTTCTTCGGGCACGGTCCATACAGATCAGAAAAGGTCTCTACTGAGATGTAAAATGTAGAATATAGGCGTAAGATATTGAGTTTAGGACTGGAGTTCCGACTTGCTAACCTTCCATTGACAGGAAAAACCTTAGCCTTATATAGACGGTTCACGAGGAGCAGTAGCGAAGGATCCAGACTGGCGATCCTTTCAGGTACTTGATGGCATCAGCTCACTAGGAACATTAAGGGCCTTCCCTTGTTATTTTCTTTTAGTTGTGAGCAAACTCCACAACTAAAAGCTAAGCTGTCGACAAACACGGCTTCTGCTTTGCAACATTCCGATCCGTACCAAGACACTTTCGTCCCGTCCGACGCAGCCTCTCAGGTAGCCCGGAGTCTTCCAGGCTGAGTATGCAAGGCCAGCCTTGTCCTCCTGCTCTCGTAACTAGGGTTACAAAGCGCTTGCTACGGGAAAGCATGAATATTACTGCACAGGTGACTCACTAAAGCTAAAGCAACTCATGAGCCGTGTTATCGAAAGCCAAAAGTGAATATGTGCCTCTGTAGTGACACCACATTTGAAAAACAGAGAAGTTCTGTTCCATTTCCCTCAACCTTAACTTAACGGGCGGGGACGCGTCTGTGACACGGTTTGTGTATGAGCCCGTGATAACGTGTCAATCGGAAGGCGAGCTCTGATCGGTGACTCTAGTCGTGATGTAATTGTGACCACTAATTCGGGTCCGTTGAGAACTATGTGTTGCTGCGGGTTGGCTTGTCCTGTTGGGCCTTGCCTGATCAGTCTTATAATGGAACTTTTTCTGATTCTTGATTGGCAAACCATCTCGGATGGCGAGTCCGAGACCAACGGATGAGTCTTTGTGGGGTGTGGAGTTCAAGCGAAGCTGATATCTTGAGTATACCGGCATCGAAGTTATCAATAGATGCATATGGATATGGAGAAAATAATTGCTTCACTACATAAAGATAGCTCAGTTAGAAGTCTCACTTATCTAGGCGCTAACGGTTTACGAATGGGAAACGCGATATGTCCGGTTTTTATAAAAATGTATATTTTTATTTCATCCTTCCCGCCTTTCCTCCATTTCTCATAATTTCATCGGCTGGTTTCTTTTTCGTAATATCCCCATCATCCTCTCTGACTTTTATGCGTGTGGTTTCGGTTGGGTGTGTCGGTGTGTGTCTGTTTAACAATGGTCTAAAATGCTCATCATAGTATCATACAATAAAAATCAGATCCCACGGGGTATTATGTTTCCTCCTCTGAGCCTTTGTAAAATAAAAATGTCAGGCTATGTGAATTTTTGGTTCGGAAGTTGAAAAGGGGGGTTTTATGTCGTTTTCTCATTTAAGGGAAGCGACGGTTTCGAAACGAAAGAGAAAAAAAAGAAGTATTGAGGTCATAGTTGTATATTCAAAAAAAAAAGGAGTAGAAGGTAAAGAAAACCGAGATCAACTGAACACCCGTATGCAAGGACAAGATCGACGTTATAAGGGAGGTGGTGGTGGTGGTGAAGAAAGAAACCGGACGCAAAGATATAATATATCAACAGAATTTCAAAGACCTGAGTGCCCCCATTATGACGGAATAAGAGAAGTATGAAACAATAGAGAATAAAGGCTTTGCATTAATTTTGGAAGGATGATGTTTTTTTTGTATTTGTTGATATATATATGCCGTCTACTTCTTCCTGAACGAGCATCCCTCCGTTAGTCTAGCCTTGCCACCAGTAGGTTGACATAAGACCGTCGCGCAAGAACCGCAGATAACGACGGTTTGGGCGTGGGAGAAGACAGTGGTGATGACGAAGCAGCCGGGGCACTTGACATCCATGAAGAAGGATCGTGGGGCTGGGACGAGAGTCTATATTGGAATTAGTGTCAGATGTCCTGTCTTGGCTTTTTATATCGATACTAGGTAATTATTGATCAAGTCGTACCTTGAGCTTGTGCTTGCGAGCCTCAGCAATTGGAGAGGGGTTGAGGAGATCTTCTGCGAGAACCTATTGGTGGTGAAGAGTGACCAGTTAGCAAGTTTGCCTTCAAGATGAATTTCAACAGCATCCTCCCAAGATCTATCAAATGATCTCCAATTTCTCAGATACCGGCTGCCCAACAGCATCTCTAGCAATATTGAGCAGCTATAGAAGCCCAGAAGGCTATCTACATGTCGGTATTTCCTCCTCTTTGCTCTCTATATCACACGTGTCCCCCTCCTTCATCATCCCACAAACCGTTGCCACCAAAAAACCATCGAGAAGAAAAAATTCGTCTTACCATCTTGAATGATTGTTATCGTGAACCAAGTGTCCAAAAAAGTCTATGCGGTCTTCGAATCAAGCGGGGAGAGAGGTAATCCGTCAGGGTCTTGGTTCGAGAGCCTTAATGAAGATGAGGTGTGGTTGGATCGTAAATTCGTAGTCAGAGAAAATGGGGAGAGAGCAAAAATTCCTGCTTGCCAAAGTGACTCTGGACCATCGCTGCAGCTAGACCGAGTTGGGCAACATCTCGCGATCAAACGCCAGGGCTCGAGACCTAACCTTACAAACGCCATCGAAGCCCCCGCAACACATCTCTGGACGGACCGCTTGGACCGCCGCCAGAACTGCATTTTGGAATCCTGGAAGGTGGCCATGGCCATGGACCCTTTCCTCGAAACCTGTTGGGCCAATCGCATTTAGGCTTGGTTCCTGTGGTTGCAGACGAGCAACACAGTGAGACCTCAAGGCCGTGCCTCTGGTAAATTAGACACCGAGGGTGATTATGATTCATTTTTATTTACAAATTCGAACTAGATACAAGCTACAATAGCTTGATTGCTGCTCCTTTAATTGAGAGAGCACTTGATTGGATGGAAGAACCCGAAAACTTGATGTCTCGAGGTGGAGCTAACTTTGGGTAGCTCCGTCCTGTATAGGATCAATTATTTGCCCAAAAGTCTATATTGATTGTCGCTCTAAACTGACGTGTTGTCATACGGATTGATAACTAAAATCAGGAAGGAAGGAAGGAATTTATTATTTTACGCTTCTTGAAATCGTACAAATGCAAGGTGGCTGAACGAAACCAGACTGAAGTACCTTTGGTAAGGACTTACTGCCTAGGAATGATATATCGATCATTTGGCTTGATGATATACATGCAAATATGCCGGAACTATCAGAACCAAAATCAAAAGAGAGGAAAAACCTAGGAAACAAACATAGAAGAACGCCAGTAGCTCAATCATGTAGAGCGCGCTAGATGAGCCAAAACCTCAAAATAAATACTTATATATAGAACAGAAGAAAATGTCCAGAATCCGAAACCGAGCTGCCAAAGCACGACCTATCATAATATTCCCGTGTTGAAACCCATATACTCCCAAGCTAATGCGTTCAAAAAAGAACAGCCCCTAGCCCGATAATTTTCTTTTTTTGTTTGTCTTTCATGGTTATTTTATTTTATCTGATTCGTATACGTCGGAACAGTTCATATTAATTCGTCCTTGCCCAGGCTGGCGCTGAGTCTAATTGCTTCCCGGACAGCACTCTCCGGGAACACGGGTCCTTGGCCGTCGCATTTGGCTAATGGTTTCAAGTACTCGCTGGCAGCTTGGATATCGACCTGTCCATCCCTGTACAAGGCATCGCTGGTGATGAGATCCCACGCGGCGGCAGCACCAAGCAATGGCTCCCCGGTCTCTGGGTGATGGCTGATCCTGTGGCTTGGTGTCTTGTTCTTATGGGGCTCCAACACGACGTCGTAAAAGTCCGTCGGCGAGTACGATATCGGTCCGATATCGACGGGTGCTGGAGCGGCGGGCTGGTGAGCTGCTTGAGCTGCCGAAGTGGCACGGAGGATCTGATTCTCGGTGCTAATCTTTTGCAGCTCCCGTTTTAACCGTTCGTTCTCTGACAGAACGGTTGAGGAGGTGGCCTCGAGGCTTGAAAGTTTCTCCTCAAGTTCCTTGACATGGCGTTCTTTACGCTCTCGAAATGCTCGTTGACTATTATCGGAAAGAATGGTTAGCTTTTCGTTAAAGGTTCAAAGGAGAGGGGTAATCATAGGATAAAAGACTTACGCTGCCCGGTTTTGAGCTTTTCTTTTCTTTACGGTAATCGTCAGCACCATTGTGAACTACTGGTATCAAGAAGAGGAACCGAATGATCTCGTACCGACTGCTGGGGAGTGAGTTCCTTTTCTTCACTGCTGCTGCGAGCTAGAGCAGGTGCTTCGTCCCCATTGTAGCCCTGGCCCTGGGCCGAGAGAATCTCCCTATCGAAAGCTGAGAAAGCATCATAATTTGTACCGTAACTCTGGAACATCCTCGGAAAACGCCCAGCACCGGGGTAGAACCTACTCGTTAGCAAATAGGATCTCAGGAGAGTACAGATGTACAGGGTAGCAGGTTTCTGGATAGTCCGGGTATGATTGCAAAAAAGAAGCAGATGTGATAAGGGCTTCACTTTCGGAGCCAAATTTTTTCCAGATTTGGAGAGGGATGGAGAATTCCAAGAGCTTTTGCTTACATTATTATTAGGGGATGCGTTTCGGAAGCCCTCCTCCGAGCCCGAGGAAGCGATGCCACTGGTCTGGGTTGACGCCGGCTGCGGGAAAACCACATAGGGTTGAGGTTGGTAATACGTCGAATAATCCATTACTGATGTTCACAGCGAGTTTGTAAGGTGTTTGTCACCCGCGAAACTGAGCGATTTGGTGGAGTGATACGAAGGGCAAGATGCAAATAAGTTTACTCTTTTTGGGTGCAGATGTCGATGAATAATTGAGTTGTAAGCAGAAAGTGGAGAAAGAAGCGAGTATTAGGCAACGCTAGCGCTCCGGCCGGACGAACTTGCTTGGAATGCAGAGTGCTCAGGCAACTGTGGAATGTTTTTGGGGAGGGTGTAGACGGTCAAGATGTTCGATCCGATGGATATTATTATTTTTACTTTGCAGATGGGCCAAAAAGTCTGTCGGTAGGGAGGTGCGATCGGACAAGGATGATAGCGGTATATGAGGCCTTCCCAACTAACACTGGATAAAATGTGGGAAAAAATCCTTCTTGATTGATATTATAGTAAACGGATCGCAGTGCAGGCGACCGAGGAGGCTTATTAAAGTATTTATTTGTAAGCGGGAGGAGAAGAAAGCTCCTGTGCTCGATTTCTTTCGGACGGTACCTGATGAGCTTAGCAGCGGTGTTAATATCGAAAGTGGAGTTTCAAGACCACAGACAAGGGGCTAGCAATGCCGTGCCTTCCCCCAAGCTCTAGGTTGATAGTTTCGTTTCAGGACGGCTTCCCTGTCCACCTTACCCGGAACAAGCCGTTGTAGACGCCTTTTTGTACCTGGTCGGACTGGACAAGTAGCTTCAAATGGTAGTGAGAAAAGGGCGGAGGCTGGCGGGAAATCTTTTTGCAGACGTGCATGCAGAAGACACGACGAGATTTCGGTGAATGGTTCCCGAGTCCGCGCCAATTTTGGCCAAAGGAACAAGACAAATCGCTATTTTATAGATTCGGTCTTGTCATCATTTGTCAAACATGCTAACCGTGCAACCACAGCCACGACAGCAGCGCGGGTGTTAGTCCTGGTCGCTTTTCCTGTCATCCTGTTCAGCCCATGCCAGAACATCTACAATTTCGAATACTTCATCTTTCTCCCTCCCCCGCGCTCTCCTGAAAAGAAACTCAAACTTCGCAGAGCTCGATTGTACATACATACATATTCCTCCTTTCCCGTGTCGGGATTCAGCACCGAAAACGGCTCGAATGATTCCGCTGCTTGTCAGTTTTAGTCCCGTTTTAGTTCAGTAATCCAAAGTGATCAGCAAATAGTCCTTCCTACGATCGAGGTGTCCAATCGCCAACCGGCGTCGAACGGTCTTCTTGCAGCTCGTGCATGGTGGCGTTGTTCGCGATAAGTTACAGCTTCTCTCTCTCTCAAACCGAATCGAACCCCCCGCTCCTCAAGAAAAACATGTCGAGGAGGCAATACATTTTTAAAAATACTTGAACACCGGATTACGAGAGATAAGCGGGTCCTTCGAGGCATACTCTCTCTTCAACAAGCTAACCAACGGTTAAACCGTTTGGGAATAGGGAATGGCAAGGCAAAACGTTTATACGGGTACGGGTGCGTACTTGGGTGTCGCACAAAGCCCCAAAATTGTCAGACCCCGCAACTTAGACGAGACTTAGGGTCCCTCGCTTGTCAACCTCGCAAGGTCGTAGGCAGCCAGACCACTCAGACCGCCCACCACAACCGTGGTTGTATTAAGCTTATATTAAAACTATGAAGCAGATATAGCCTGTATTTTTAGAAACTGGCGATGTCTGGGTTCATTTTGTTTGTGTTACAGATTGTTTTCTGGAACTCTGTCCGTGTGTCGCGACCGTATCGATACCTGTCTTTGCCGTTTAACATGTGTCAGTACAGATGCAATTGTGGATGCACCTTGCGAAAACTTCTAGCCAACAGCGCACTTCCTTCCACGTGGAGTAGGATACCCCGGCCAATTTTAATCAAAAGAAGCTGTCTAAGGAATTTTTCATCGTTAGCAGGTGGTGAAATCGATAGTAGGCTGCAACCGGATAAGAAATTACTAAGCCTATGCACGGTCATAATCTTCCTAACATTCTTCCTCGATAGATTATCTGATCTAGCTGTCGCAAGTTTACTATTCGCCCGAGCGGTAATAAGCGAGCCATTGGATTTCGCAAGTCGATACCAATAAGTCGAAACTTAAACTGAAGCCTAGTACTTGGAGATAGGCACGGATGGGAATCTAAATTTCGCACCATCTCGACTGGCGGTCCTAGCACAAGCAAGGACGTACATTTGCATGACAACCTCATGTACTTGAAACAGAGTTTTTGCACCCTCAGAAACTAGAATACACAGGCTGCCTTGTCGACACGTAGCCTCCGAGCTGGAGCTCGTGTTTGCTCCTTATTTTTACACTATCCAGATTGAGCGGGAGCCGATGGACACCGAATAAGAAGCACCCAAAGAAAGAAAGAAAAATCTTAGATCGAAGGCGCAGGAATACGAAGCACCAATTTCTTATCGTCCCTGGACTACCTGCCATATCTAGCATGTAGATTTGCGGAGTTTCTGACCTTGCAGGTGCTATGTCCTCTCCCGCCAGGCCTGTCAAAGTTATACTTCTCACTGCGTACAGGTATGCGTGCGTGTGGGTCTTCGAGCCAAACGGATCCGTATGCTGCATGCAAAATAAACATAACTAGCGCCTATCTGATGGCGGTGTTCAGCTCTCGAGGAATGTCCAGGAACTTGTTCGAAAGTATTTCTTTTTAATACTGTGATCACCGAGTTTCCAGAATTAAAATTGACGTTTTGGTTCGGAAAGTGGCGACAGGCTCGCATGATGTAATAATTAACGAGCTGTGGCTAATTAACGTCGGTAACTGCCTCCGAGGCCGTTGGATTACGTGCCTCGCACTTAACCCTTAAAATCGACTCGCCCAGCATCGCCCAGCGATCAATGAAGTTGCTAGATTTTCCTTTCCTGCTGAGTTTTCTCCAAAAATCTCCGACCGGGTCGCGGATGCTTCCAACACAGCAAAATAATGACGTGAGGTAGGTAACGCCACGGCGGTTTTGCAAGCGGCGTGCTTGTCGCCGGGCTCCCGATCAACAACTTCCCGACCGGTTCCCGTTTAGTGTCGGATAAACCTTAGCGGTGGCTAGAATCACCAGGCGTCACGGTTAGAGGCAAAGGACCTCCGCAAGTATTTTCTTCATCTTGTGACGCCTTGCGTCAGTATTACCGTCAAAGATTTGAGGCTTACGTCTTCGGCTTCGATATTTTGCCAACAATCACGCGAAATGGCCTAATTGTCTCGAAGAGGCAGGATGAAGCGGGGGAAAAGCTTAAGCTTGTTATTTTCCCTTCTGTTAGCTTCTATCAAGATGCTTGCAAGCGTAGCTTGGAGACGACTTGGGTCGATTCGATGGCGGAATGACATCAGAACGATGTCAATAACATTGTTTAGAGGGGAATATTACGTCTACGGCGACCGCAAACGCTTCAGAATATTATCAAGATAAAATAAATTTTAAACCGACAATTATCTATATAAGGGCCGGATACAGCTCTCCTTGAACCGTTTCTTTATCATTATCAGCATCATCAAACTATCAAAGCCTCAAAGAAATACAAACACAACGCAGATTACACATAAACTTCTAGACTATTTTACAAAATAATCCTTCAAAATGTCGAATATTGTCAACAAAGTTAAAGACGCCATCACCGGCCACAAAGACCATCATGATACCACCACCACAGGTACTTCGACCACCAATACCAACACAAACTACGGCAGCACCACAAATGCTGGTCCTCATGACTCCAAAATTGCCAACAAGCTAGACCCAAGAGTCGACAACGACAATGACGGTAGCAGAACCGCCGGCACTGGAAATACAGGTGCCTACGGTTCCACTGGCACCGGTTATACTGGCACAGGAAATACCTACAGTCAGACCTCTGGTAGCCACGGCCCTCATGACTCCAACATTGCCAACAAGCTAGACCCAAGAGTCGACAACGACAATGACGGTAGCAGAACCGCCGGCACTGGAAATACAGGCGCCTACGGTTCCACTGACACTGGTTATACTGGTACAGGGAATACCTACAGCCAGACCTCTGGTGGCCACGGCCCTCATAGCTCTGGCATTGCCAACCGTATAGACCCCAGAGTCGACTCTACAACTGGAGGCGCGAACACTGGGCCTACTGGAACATCGGGAACCTCTGGTTTCGGCCATTCAGGAACTTCTGGATTTGGCCAATCTGGAACCTCTGGATTTGGGGAATCGACGACCCATGGTCCTCACAGCTCCAATCTCGCCAACAAGGTAGATCCCCGTGTTGACACTGACCGCGATGGTTCCTATACCGCGGGTACCGGAAACACTGGGTACGGAAACACTGGGTCTGGAGCTTTCGGAAATACTGGAACCTACGGTTCCAACACGACCAGCAGCGGTGGTATCGGCCTAGGCGGCACTCATGGTCACAGCCATAAGGATACCGCTGGACCACACAGCTCTGATCTGGCCAACAAGCTTGACCCCAGAGTTGACAACGACTTGGATGGTAGCCGAACTGCTGGCAGTGGAACAAATTACGGTAACTACTAGATTTGAGTTAACCTCATCAAGTAGTTGCAATGATCTATCATGAATCTATGAAACAGATTTTTGGGATTTTTCTTAATTGTTCAAAATGGCGTTTTTTATGAACCAAATAATTAGTACCCCATGTAACTAATATAATATAAATGCTTCTGTGCATCTTCACTTGCGCAGATTGCATGCATTCTATGCATCTGAAGTTTCATAAAACATAAATATAGTAAATACCTAGGTAGCAATCCTATATATGCATGATCGTCTACTTGAAAGAAATGTTCGAAATCTTATTATCATTCAATCAATCTTAAACTTCCAAGCCAGCCTCGCAATCGTAACCCTCATCTCGTTCTTTCGCCAGCTGTTTCCCAGCACATGCGTGAACACCATACCCCCAAGGGATTAACGCCCGCTTATCGGCTGCCAACTCGGAACTTTCATCCGTCCACCTTTCCGGAACGGATCCCCCGCCTCGCGGGAAGTATTCTCGAGCCATAAGCGTCAGGATTGGAATGTAGACTTATGTGCTCCCGGGGAATTTGTAGCTACCCTATCGCATCCGTTAGGAGAGACGGGTTGCATGGACACCTGTGGGGATAGGGTCGTGTAGTCTCATGCCTCGTTTATGACGCTGTTCAGGTATAGGAGGTCTTTGATGCTTTCGAAGGTTAGGTCGCCGCCGGATTTGAGGTGGGTGTCGAGTTCGGTTTGAAGTTTCCGTTGGACGAGGTTGCGGAGGGGGCTATATATGGAACTTGCACTTGTTGCATTTGTGATTGGTTAGATACCATCCATATTGAGATCAGATGCCTTGGAGTAAGTTGTCTCGTAAACCCAGCCGCTCGAAGGAGGAAGCACTTGCACCTAGACATTTGAGGTACCTGATAATCGAGCTCGGGATTTCTTGGTCACCAGTGCTATCTCGGATGCCGACGCCTTGGCCAAAGGTCAGTTCCGCGGTCCTATATGTGGAAAATTAGTACGTATACTCTAGCGAGCATCATAGTTGAGCGCAACTTATAGGCCAAGAGCAAAGTCATCAATCACTTCGGTACAGTCTATCGGTTCCCTGTTCCTCTTCTTCAATATCTTGAGTAATTTAGATACAGCAGAATCAGGGCCAACAGCATAGTGTCTGAGTTTGCTCGGAGTAAAAGCCTTGTTCACTGTCTCAAGAAATATTAAGCATACTGATTCCTCTGCTCTAAAAACCATTCTAAAGTATCTTACCAGATTCCTCTCCAGATATTATGGTGATAGTTACTTCGTGTATCCTTGATGTTTGTTGCGCCGCTCAATTTACTACCTTCGTAAAACGGCCCTTTCTAATAATTTCCACTATAGAGTTTATTGTATCGATTACTTCAGCATCATTAACGGATAGCTCATTCGGGCCGGTACGGATCTGTCGGTCAGTAGTTATGGTCATGTGACCAATATATCGTCTTCCATTGCATAAAAGATGCCTCATATAATATTGGAAGGATAAATATAATTAGAAACCCAATCAATCAATCATCAACCTCATATGCCACATCCTATAGTGATGAAGTGACAGGATCATAGGCGCATTGTACAGCCTATGCAACTCCTTAACTGTCTTCGAGAACGTCCGGGTTTACACCCCTGCAGTTGTTGGAAAGCTTGATTACGACTGGCAGCAGACTCACTTGAGCATATATACTCTACAATGCGAATTTGCGGGAGATAGACTGAAGAGTTTTTTTTTCACACCCACAATCAATGCCGTTTGTAATCTTAGTCAGGGCAATAGGGATACCCTCAAAATGTCGTTCCCATATGAACTTCCCCCTTCGTCGACGGGAAGAGCATGCTTATGCTCGACAGCGACATATACATGTTGGACGATATATGCGCGGAACTTGCGCTTGCGACAAGAAGCTATCCCAAGAGAAGGAGCTAAAAATAGCGAAAACCGAACTCACGACGAGCAAAAATTAATAAGAATCACTAGTCGCACGTTTCTCACTTCGAGAGAACTTCAGAAAGACTACCCCGGACAAGAAGAAAGAACGATGGGTGTTTATTTAATTGAAATCCAAATATCATGATATACCGATAGGTCCAAACCAGTACCCTTACGATACTCAGGAATCGCCCGTCTGTTTTCCGAATTCCCCTTGCAATGGAAAAAACCATTTCATCTGTTATGTTTATCAATACGAACTAAATCTTTACTGTGGCCAGAAATCATGACCGTACGGTGTATCATCTGTATCCATTTGCACTGGAAAGAAATACGACAGTGTTCCTTTGATATCAACAATTTACTTCATTAATGGCTAGAAGTCTATAGAATGTTCTAAAGACCCGGCGGTAGCATGGGTGTGGTTGGGATTAACCGGAGAACTAGTCCCTGATTGGTTGTGGGTGTAGTGGTCAGAGCGTTCGGACTGTCGGTTTGTGGAGGCGATGGCTTCGGAGAAACTGGGTGGGATTTTCTTTTCCTCTGGCTCTGGGCCTCATGGATGAGTTTTGGAGTTCAGGGTGCTGTTAGATCCGGATCCGGAGTATAGTTGCTTCGATCTATCAGCATCGCATCGGATGCTGTTGGATCCATGGGTGCTCGATCGAAGATATATGTGTGTGCTAATAGTCTCGATAGCTGTAGTCTAGAGCACGTACACTAGGTATACGTCAATGCATCAATCCGATGTTGTAATACGCAGGCGCTGTAAACGGAAGTGCAAGTGCTATATCGAACGGAGGTATCCGGGATGGTGCTATATTTTGTTCATTAAGGTTTTGAGATCTGCGGCCCGGGTCCACGCCACGGGAACCAATTTAAGGGTTTTCTCATGTTTTGCTTGGTTGAGACCCGAATTTCGTAGCAATTTCGCATAGATTAATCTACACAAGAATACAAAAAAGAGGCATCGGATGAAAGCTGAACCGAAGGAGTCTAAACAAATCCTTAGACTGTGGTCGGTCGACTAGGTTTGTGTAGATATGCACTAATGATTGCTGTTTTGGCGAGTTGCTTCAAGGGCAAACTTCAGTTGGCGATATCAGATTCCAGCCCCGGCTTCAAGCTTAGCCACGGGTTTGTCTCAACCGCCACATTTGTGGCGGGGACAGCCTGTAGCCACCAGACTCACATTTTGGATCAGTCGGCGATCCACTAGCTTATTTCCGTACTTCACGGCTTTTTAAAAAAATATATGTATATTCTCATCAAGAGGCCATAACGTCTGCACAGATGGTCTGAGATGGAGCTCAAGAACTCAAGAGCTATGGTATTTTAGGACTGCAAGAGCTCTCTTTATGCACGAATGACGGAGATCCTCCTGAGAACGTTGTCAGATGGTCTCGATTGGATGGGAACTGACGAGCTCGAGACTGTGACCCGAGGAACGTACCAGCAGCACAATCCTGAAATCCTGAAAGTCAAAAAGCATGATTGATTGTAGACATTATAAGCGAAGCAACGCAAACGACATTGGCATTTGGAATTCAATCCTATCTAGTTTGGAATATATATTATCGTTTAGGCTCTAGGGAGGGTCTCTCTATTGATATATACTTGGATGCTAAGATAGCTGCTGTCACAATCTAGTCCCCTGCCTCTAGCTCTGGGCACGTGTATGACTATTTCCGAGCTAACGTTATTCTTAATAATCGATATCAATTGGCCGTCAGTGAACAAGGCTGAGAGTTTTTAGCTTTCCCGGGGTGTCTTATCAGGTTTCTCCTCCTTTAACTTATTTCTTGATCGTAATTTAGACTGACCACGCGGCATTGCCGCGGCGGAGAAATAATAGCATTGGGTGTACGGCACGTTAAAGTGATATCTGCTGCATGAAGGATCCAATGGGCATGCAGTTTACCGCTAGAGTTTTCAGAGTGCGTCAAGGGATGTGGGGGAAAATGTCAAGACGCAAACCTCATTATCAATCCTGAGGATTGTAGATCCAGGGATAAAAGTCTGGGATCCGATGTACCCAGCTATCCGGCTCTGGGTATCTTACAGCTCCTCTAATACCATGCGAGGGATTTTATTCGAACTCCAGGTTTTCTTTTACACCGACGGCATGCAGGTAGATGGTAATTGTGTTGCCGACGGGATTGATCATATCAAAACCTGTTGACACAGCCAACAAGTGCGGAGTCTAACGGATTGTTCACCGAATATTCTAAATCCATGATGACAGGATCAGGAACCAAAATCGGTTCAACGATATAGCCCCACATGGCCATGTTGTTCGACTGCGGCACAAAACCGGAGACCACAGTCTCTCCGCTTTTCGCCTTTCAGGCTCCCATTCCCTAAGTTCTGTTTGTCACGAATGTTTCGGTTCCCTCGGGCAAAAAGAACTCTAGTTTTGCCTCTAGAGTACATACCTAGCTTTTCGTGTAGGACGGGTTAGGACGGGCCCCCCAAAAAAGTTCTCGAACAAAGATTCGCAATTGGCCACACAGCGAAACATTTTTGACGTTGGCAATCGTGGCACAAGCCCCATGAGTACGGGGGTGGTTGAGCTAGAAGCGTCTACGCCAATACGTGTCCATGCAACGTTCGTCGATCAGTGAAGATGCAGAGGCGGAATAATTCCGCACGAACGACAGACCCCCTCTTTATTTCCTAATTGTTTCATCAGGAAACCATTCGCAGCTGCAATAATTAGGGAAAGGCTGCCCAATTAGGGCCTGACAGCTGGAACAAGTTAGGAATACTGTTTGGGTTATTTGCGGTTGGGGGTTTCTTCAGCTCGTGCTTGCATTTTCCTGTAACCGCGAGGGCCGTTTCAGGTTTTTTTTTGTATTTTAAAAAAATTGGTTGGGTTCCTCCTCACTTCTTTTTTTTTGCGTTTTTAGACCGGGTATGAGCTACTTTGTCCGCGATGAGGTTCTCGCGTTGCGAACCCGAGATTGATCATGCCTCTGGGTCGAGAGGGTCGGTGCGGCATGTCCAGAAAAAAAGTCAGTGGGTGTGTCTATGCCCGGGGTTTGGGGACAAGGCATCTGATGAATACGGTCATTGATCACAAGATATTGGTATCACGGCGGCGGCGTAAGCCGGAGGCATGTCAGTAGACATTTAAAGATGCTTTCGTGATGGGGAAATATCTGCAGCAGCTAGAACCTTGTGATCAGCTGCTTTACTCCTCATCTCATGGCTAAAATGCAAGTGGGATTTTGAGACCCTTTCGGCCTTCGGCTAAGGGTCAAAATGGAAGAGCTAAGAAGGATATTATGCAGATATACGGGGTGGAGAATGAAGAGGAGTAAGGTAAAGCAAGTCACAAAAAAAAAAAAAAACTTGCCGGAACGGCATTAAGCTCAAGTAGGAAAGCCGTGACAGGATTGATCTGACAGAGGCGTTTGCGGGAAAGCACGCAGCTTACGATTCGAGATATTATTTTGACGTCCAGACCTTGTTTTTTTTTAATTTGATTAGGATTTTATATTGCCAAAAGAGCTGTATCTGTCAAATCTGGTGCGAAAGAGGCCTGTCCTTCCGTTGAGACGCGTAGATTTTGGAAACTCCGCTTTCCAAGAACGAGACAGTATTATCCCTAATGCGAGAAAGTATGAGCCTCGAAAGCTCCAAGCTTGGTGGTCTTTTCTTGATACCGAAGCGGACGTCTGCCTTGGATCATTTGTCCAGACTTAGACACCAGCTACCCAGTTCAGTGGTTCAGCCACCAATTCGAAAGGGCTGCTTGGTTTCTTGGAATCCGCTGGCCCCGGTCGGTTTCGAGCTCGCGCAGAGGCCCTTGAACCCGGCGGGTCCCACCAAGGATATAGTTTCAATTAATTTTTTTAGTTTTTATTTTGTTGATAATTCTCCTTCGCTGGACGGTTCGGGATACCTGAAACCCCTCCCCAAAGTGAAGGCTTTGATATATGCACGACGAGAGAGGAGAGAGCACAGGAAGGAGGAGACAGCCGCTGGCTGAGTGACGCTTCGGGCATGATTATCGCCGTCACCATTATTTGCGGGTGGGTTTGCTTCGTGGTCGTGTCTAAACGTGACCTAATCGCAGTGTCAGGAGAGCGGGTGCTGGTGTTCCCTTGATCTGAGCGTAATTGCGGTTAGTTAGATTATCGACGACAGCAGGTGTTCGGAGGTGAATGTATTCTTAGAACAGACGATTGATTTGATGGATTTGATTGATTGATGGACCGAACGAGTGATTGAATGATCCCAGCCTCATCGGCGCCTGCTCCTTTGAACGACTAGCCCTCCCATCAGACTAGATACTTAGTAGTTATCAAGTCAATTAATATTAACACGGTTAGTCTGCAGAGACGCAATTCCCTCAGCCGGCCAGCCAGCCAGCCAACCTGCAAAGCCAGTCAGACCAACCTTATTTGCACTTCTTTTTTCCCCTCCCTTTTCCCTGCTTTTTCTGCTGGGCGTTCTGTTAGGCCTTCTCTCATTTGTTGCTAACAATAAAGAAGTCGCTCCCACAACACCGGCTGCACCCACACCAGCAGCACCAGCGCAGCACAGCACCACCACACCACCACACACACGCACACTCACACACACAGTCAGGATCAGATCAACTCTCCTCCCAGTCCTTTCTACAACCTCCTCCCTCGTCTCGACCTCCAACTCTTCTCTCATCAAATCCATCATCCTCATTTTCTTTTTTGTCTGCAGGCCCGTCTCATCAAGGTACGTCTTCGTTTGTCCTCTCACAAATTCCCTTTTTCTCCGTCCGTCATCCTTTTCTCTCCATCGTCATCGCCATCGTCCCCTTTCTCCCGATCGGAATCTCAGCCTAGACTGAGATCTAGTCGTTGCACCCAAATATAGAGTTATACCTGGGAGTCCGTGGCTAATACCTGCACCTCACAGGTACCTCCGCCAACAAGACCCTAGGTTGGTACAAACCATCCTCAGCATTCTTTCGAGCACATAACTGCCACATACTCTCGCATCACCTCTTTTTCCTCTTCTCGGAAACCTCGTGGCCCTTTTCTGTGGTCTTTTGTTTTGTTCTCTTGATGACCCGTTCCTGATCAGCCTCGGTTTTTTTTCCATATAGAAAGGACAGATCCGAAAACCTCCCCCTTCGGCTCTCTCCCCAACCCCATCCAACGCGTTTTATCTCTCTCAACATCCTTTCCTCGTCAGCAAATCCGAGTTCGGAGGAGAGGATATAGCGATATTAGGAATCGTCTTCCTCTTTTCAAACTAGACAGATCATTCCTTTCGATCCTCTCTCGAAAGGATCAATCAAATGTCCAACACCAATGTTGCCCCACCGGCTCCTCTAGTAAGTCATGGCATCCTCGCGTCAACTACTACCATCAATCTCCCTCCGGGGACGAGACAAGCTCCTCGTCTTGGTGCCTCACTCTCCTCATCTCTCTCGTTTGTAGAACATCGATTGCTAACGTGCAATTTGCAGGACTTGAGGGTCGGCAACAAGTATAGAATTGGCCGAAAAATCGGTAGTGGTAGTTTCGGTGATATCTATCTCGGTACGATAATACCCCTCACAACACGTCTGCAACGATATGGTTGCTAGCATT
This sequence comes from Dactylellina sp. 'tibetensis', assembly GCA_036971435.1. Classification (NCBI taxonomy): domain Eukaryota; kingdom Fungi; phylum Ascomycota; class Orbiliomycetes; order Orbiliales; family Orbiliaceae; genus Dactylellina; species Dactylellina sp. 'tibetensis'. Next base: position 860,981 of record JAKDFA010000013.1, read on the forward strand.
GGCTGGAATGCTAACTTGAATTTCTTGTGCAGGCACCAATATCATAAGCGGGGAGGAGATCGCCATCAAGCTCGAGAGTGTCAAGGCTAAACATCCCCAGCTGGAATATGAGGCTCGTGTTTACAAGTATGACTCTTCTTGGGCATTAGTTTGCCAAGTCTTTATTTTATCATAGTTTTTCTTCTGGGTACTGACGAATTGCGTATTTAGATCTCTTGCCGGAGGCGTCGGCATCCCATTCGTTCGTTGGTTTGGTACAGAATTTGACTACAATGCCATGGTCCTAGACTTGCTTGGCCCCTCTCTGGAAGATCTTTTCAACTTTTGCAACCGAAAGTTCAGTTTGAAGACTGTCCTTCTCCTCGCTGACCAGTTGGTATGTCCTTATATCTCTCCCCCATTTCCTCTGGACATCATCTAACTTGGCCCATTTGTAGATCTCCCGTATCGAGTACATCCACGCCAAGTCCTTCATCCACAGGGATATCAAGCCAGACAACTTCTTGATGGGCATCGGAAAGCGAGGCAATCAGGTCAATGTTATTGACTTTGGCTTGGCGAAGAAGTATCGCGATCCAAAAACCCACTTCCACATTCCTTACAGAGAGAACAAGAACTTGACCGGAACAGCTCGATATGCCTCCATCAACACCCACTTGGGTGTCGGTATGTAGTTCAGCTCTCACGTGACCAATGAGTATGAGGAGAGGGTTTTCATAAAACTAATCCACACACTTTCTCTTCTAGAACAATCCCGTCGTGATGATATGGAATCTCTTGGCTATGTCATGCTATACTTTTGCCGTGGCTCCCTCCCATGGCAAGGTCTGAAGGCAGCTACTAAGAAGCAAAAGTATGACAGGATTATGGAGAAGAAGATGACCACCCCAACAGAAGTCCTCTGCCGCGGCTTCCCTAACGAATTCGCCATCTACCTCAATTATACCCGAAGCCTGCGATTTGACGACAAGCCCGATTACAGCTATCTCCGCAAGATCTTCCGTGACTTGTTTGTCCGAGAAGGATTCCAGTACGACTATGTATTCGACTGGACCGTCTACAAATACGTAAGCTCAATTATGCCGCATTGTAGCAATCTATTCATCACGCTAACCCTTAGCCCATGCAGCAAAAAAATGCACAACAGCTCGCTGCAAACCAGCAGATGCAGACTACCGGAGAAGATGAGGACAAGCGTCCTCGTATGAATACCAATGCTGCTACCATGGGTCAACCTACTCCCGGAACGGGACCTACCATGGGTAGTTCTAGCAAGCCTGGCGCCGTAAGTGGTACTAGACGAAAGGTTGTTGAGCGCGGAAATGTTGATCCTGCTATGGATAGAGGTATGACCGGAAGTGATCGAATGTGAGTAAACACACGACCTGCCTCCATCGGACCACCTTGGGCTCTTCCCTGTTCGCGCGTTCAGATAGAGCCCGAGATGGTAACGGAGTGCCCGACATCCCTGAAACGACACACAGACGCTCACGCGAAAGAATGTAGGTTACGATCGTCTAGCAAAGCCGCGCAGCCAACTTCGACCGGACAAACCTACGGATCTGCAAGCGGTCAGCCGACATACCGAGTGAGCAAACAGGACGACGGTGTGAACCGATGGGGTTACTAAGTGATTTTCGACACGCTTTTTAATATAGCTTTTTCTTTCTTCTCGGAGGTGGTTAGGAATCGACTCTTTTTTTTTTGAACGAAATAGACCGGGAAACATACAACATCTCCGCTATGACCGGATGACTTTCTTTTCAACATCTTTACTGGACTGGATACGATGCGAATGAATAGACGAACTCTTTACAACGACGCACATCCTACCATTAAACAGGTTGTTCATCATTGTTGGAACTTTTTCTAATTTTAACTTTCCTGCTCTTTTTTATTTCTCTTTTCCTTGCCTCCACCTTGGAGGAACCACATTTCTTGAGGTGTGCTCTACTCACCATCTCATTGAAACTCCTAAGAAATACCTAATCAAATATTCATTTTTTCTTTTCAACTTTTTCTATCGCATGCTATTGTTCTCGCTTGTTTGTTATGCCAGCACATCTTGTTTTCCTTGCTATTCCTTTGAGCTCTTGCTTTATCCAGCCACCGATGTTGCGTCCATCAGTTTTATCGATTCAGCCTGGAGACTGGGCAACTGGATTACACATTTTTATCTCTGCTATCATCGATTTGTCCACAGATTCTATATTTCACAGCTAGCACCTCGCAGGGTAACCTTTCCATCTAGCTGGGACAAATTCGGTGTTGCCGATGATATTATACCTAATCTGCTCTACTCCGACTATCCTTTTTTATCCTGAATCAACCCTCAAACCAATCTGGCTGGAATACTGCAAGATCCGTCCTCTGGAACCTCAATCTTTATGCAATCGGGACCATTCTCTACTTTACGTAACAACAGTCAAGTATACCCTGTTCTCTGCATTTTCACCTTGAGCAGATATAATGGAAGTAGAAAACAACTCGAATTCTTAGGTTCCAAGGATGGAGGGGGATCCATTCCAAGGAGATCTCAACATCTTTGCTACAAAAAACTGTCGTTTTCCAATCCTCGGAGAGGGACGACTTGCTTTTAGGTATTTCCTTGCTTTTTTTGTACCGTCTTTCTGCGTCTATTTTTCTTTTCTTTCTCTTTTTCCGCTGCAGCATGTAAACTTGTTGTAATGCTAGGAAGCATCCTGTAATACACCCCTCAACCTTGAACTATTACGCTTACACCTGTATTATTTCCAATGCTTTCTTTTCTTTCTCTGCATGTTTCGCCGGCAATTGCATTTTTAGACTGTTTGTCTTTTCCTGCTCTACGATTTTGGGTATATGGAACTAGAAGGGCGAGGGCATTTGACTAGCAAGGGTCTCCTTTGGGAGGTTCTTGTTTGTTATTTGTCTCTTTCGACTCTAGGCCCGTGTAATTCTATTCGGAAAGCCTTTAGCGGGTGATGAAACTATCGGGGATGCCAGATTGCAATATTCTTTTTTTTGCTTAACGCGTTTATTGTTATGTCTTTCTTGATTTTTCTTTGATTTTCTTGTACTAGGACATGGGAGATGAGGGATATCTACTAGGGCGGCTTCTGGGGAGGTTTTATAACGTCTTGGAGACCATCAACAGGGGAGAGAGGCGAGGTGAGCAGTTTTGAACGATGGATGGATTCTCGACACCACTTTTTTTTTAACGTATAGTTTCTTCTTTCCGCGTTTTCTTTCTTACATTGCGTGTCAACTAACCCCGTTTTTGTTCCCTGGCGCCGTTGTGGCTTCTGAGACTGGGGAGGGGGCTTTTTTGATTCTTTCCTTTGGTTGTGGTTCTTTTTCTTTCTTCCTTGATCATCGGTGTGCGCCTATTGAGATTCCTTTTTTTTCTCCTGCTATACTATCTCTGTATTATACCTGCTTCTTTTTTTATCTTGCCGTCCGCGGTAGAGAACGTTAATGCTCTAAGTCTTCAAAGGGCTAGATCTCTTCTTTGCTGGTGTATCAAAACACGGCGGGGTGGAAGGGGAAGCATATTGCGGGGTGCGAATAGGGAATAGGGAATATGATATGGGGTTGCGTGCCTTGCGGTTATGGGGATTTCTCAATTTTTCTTGTTTAATAATGGAATCGATATGGCTTTTTCAACATAAACTATTACACACGTGTGTTATCTCAATCTTATCTTCTCTCGGATCAAGAATATAAATCTTATCGTATAATTTGAGACTCTCTCTCTATAATGGCGTAATTTAAGACTATTCACATTCCACCCGTTAACGCCCGTACATTTCTCGACTTAAAAAACGCCTATTTATGTTACACGCAAAAAAAGAGCATAAGTGGGTCCAAGGAAAAAGTAAAAAGGAGATAGGACTGTTGGGAAAATTCCAAAATGCTTGAGTCCAAGAAAGATATTATTTGTATGGTATTCACCTCCCACAAACTTTCCCTACAAGTTTCTGTGCTCGCGACACGCCGCCATCTTCATCGTTCCACATTTCAAGTTCATCGTACTCTTTAAAGCACCTGACGACTTTAATCACGTCCTGTTGCGTGGATCCATCGATCCATACCCGTCCGTTCTTGCCCACGATCATTTCAAAAGGCACCCGTGCTGCCACGGCAGCGAGTAATGCCTTTCCGAGAGTTTCCTCCGCCACGAGGACTTTCGTCATCGGCTGGGAAATGGAGAGGATGTATGGTGTTACTTCGTTCCGGTTTGCTATTGCCGCGTTACCCGTTGCGACTGCTGCAGATGAGCTACCCGCGTCTCTTTTATGTGATTTTGAAGATGCAGCTGTCGGGGCTGTGTTCTTCTGTGAGACAACCTCGCCGTAGTCTGGGCCTGGGACGGTGAGTTCCACTGCTTCGAGGTGTTTGTGGACTACAGCGACACGAGCGTAGATTGTTGCGCCATGCGGGAGGTTTGGACGGGATTTACGGGCTGCAGCTGTCGTGCCTGCGTTATTGATAATGTAGTTTTCGAAGGGGATAATGGCCGGTGGGGTGAAAGGGGTTAGTTGGACGAGGTATTGCTCTGCTGTGGAGCGGAGGAGGGTGACTAGGACCGGGTCGTTAGGTGCAGGGTGGTAGTGCCGTGGGGTGGAAATTATGGAGGCTGTGGGTTTTTTGATAGACGAGGTAAGGTGGAGAGTACCGAAGCGGTAAGGAAGGATTGGAGTTGTGGGAGTGGAAGGGGAGAGGGCGAGACCGGGACCTAGACGTAGAGTCCGCGGTTTCGTGTCTTCCTCAGATGATTCGGGGTTGAGAAGAGGATTTAGTTGTGGCAGAGGGTCGCCTGGGAGGATGACCTCCAGGCCGTTTTCTGGCGACATCGTGGTTGTATATGATACAGGGTTCTACAGAGAGCGACAAGTGGCTCTTCTCTGGAAGTATCCTCGTGGATGAGGTGTTCTCGTGTGGTTATAATGTCATTATTCGTTCGTGTATGAAATTTGAGCCTGATGGAGTCGTTAGCAGTCTATTCTGAATCCAAATACAATACTGCATAACGCGAATATAATGGACGCATATATGGAAAGGTAATTGTAAAGACAATGTAGCCTTTCATGGCGTCTTTAAAGTGATATATCAGATAAAGACCGTCACCGCGAAGTGAGGCCGTACAAAAGCTAAGTCAGCAGATATGGGAGTACAAGTCCTGCTTAGACTGGTGCCAGCTTGTAATTTCATCATTGTATCATTGAAAGAAGGCAAGTAATCTAAAAGAGAGGAGAGTATAGAGCTTACCAATTGCCGTCCAGCAGCGTTTGTGGATGTCAGTTGCAAAGTTGGAGGGAATACAGAAACCGGAAGGTTGGCGTTGAAGATTTTGTAGACTGCGAGATTACATAACAAACTTACCAGCCACAGATTTCCGGTTTGTGGCTTTGCTGTGGCTGCGAGCTTCGTTTAAGGAACACATTTCAACATGGTCCAAAGCTCCTGCTTAGACTCTGAGACGAACAGGCATATCTTATTGACTCCATCCCGTCACGACTCCCCAGGATACCTCTCCTCCCGCGTCTATTTTTTCGACTCAATTGACCCCGCTACGGTATCGAGCAATCTGAGAGCTTGAGGCGGCTCGGAAAGGGGTGCAGAAGCTGGTGGGTAGCTCTGCCTGTGAAAAGGAGCTTGTTGAGCTGTCACTAACAGTGCGGGACGTCGGCAGATCGATACACACAATTGAATCCCGGACAAGACTTTGAGACTGGCAGATAAAACTAGTCGCGCTATATCAAACGATGAGTTACTCGAAGAAGGATGAGGATGGCGACCAGACCATCTTCAAGGTCGACCGAACGACGGTGTTTCAGGAGGGTACGCTGCTAGAGATATACACGTCCACAATGCCAGAACCTCACAATGTTTGGCACTAAAGAACTGGTCGCTGATATGTATCCGTTCTCTTAGCTCGTATATTCAATACTTCGCCCATATCGCCCCGAAAATGTCGTATCCAGTTGACGAAAATCACATATCTCCTCCATACCGGAGAGCGCTTTCCAACGGCTGAAGCTACCACGCTGTTCTTCGGAATCACAAAGCTGTTTCAGCATCGCGATCCCTCGTTACGGCAAATGGTATATCTCGTTATTAAGGAACTTGCAAGTACGGCCGAGGATGTCATCATGGTTACCAGCTCCATCATGAAGGATACTGCCGTTGGGAGCGATGTGGTCTATAGGCCGAACGCCATCAGAGCGCTCTGCAGGATTATTGACGTAAGAATGTATATTTTGAACATGAAAAAGCTGTGAATGATGGCACTCATGAAAATTTTATTAGGCTACCACCGTTCAAGCAATCGAACGTCTTATCAAAACCGCGATAGTCGACAAGACGCCATCTGTGTCTTCTGCCGCGCTCGTTTCCTCCTACCACCTCCTCCCTATTGCTAAGGAGGTTGTTCGAAGATGGGCCAACGAAACCCAGGAAGCTGTTCTTTCTAGTAAGTCTGGTGGCGGATTCTTGGGACTTGGCTCGTCCTCGTCCTCAATCGGTCCTCCAAGCGGTTATATGACACAATATCATGCAATCGGTCTACTCTATCAGATGCGAGCTCACGATAGGATGTCGTTGGTCAAAATGGTCCAGCAGTTTGGCTCGCAAAACGCGAGCTCCATCAAGAGCCCTGCTGCAACAATGATGTTGGTTCGATTGGCCGGAAAGATCGCGACAGAAGATCCAAATCTCAGAAAACCAATGGCTCAACTTCTTGAAGGCTGGCTAAGACATAAGAGTGAGATGGTCAACTTCGAAGCCGCCAAAGTTCTCTGCGAACTCCCAGATCTTACGGACGCGGAAATCGCACCCGCCGTTCATGTCCTCCAACTCTTCTTGACCTCACCACGCGCCGTTACCAAGTTTGCAGCAATCAGAATATTACACCATATTGCCTCCTTCAAACCGAATACCCTCCAGCATTGTAATATGGACATCGAGACTCTTATTTCTAACTCTAACCGATCTATTGCCACATTTGCCATTACAACTCTCTTGAAGACCGGAAACGAGGCTAGTGTAGATCGACTTATGAAGCAAATCTCTGGATTCATGGCCGACATTACGGACGAATTTAAGATTACAATTGTTGAGGCTATCAGAACCCTTTGCCTGAAGTTCCCCAGCAAACAGGCTGGTATGCTGGCCTTCCTTAGCGGCATTCTTAGAGATGAAGGTGGCTATGAATTCAAGAGGAGTGTAGTTGAGAGCATGTTTGATCTTATCAAATTTGTTCCCGAAAGCAAAGAAGAAGGTATGTTGATTTTGAAGCGAGTTTTAGTTTTGTCATGCTAACGTTGAAATAGCTCTCGCACACCTTTGCGAATTTATTGAAGATTGTGAATTCACCAAGCTTGCTGTCCGCGTTCTGCACCTTCTCGGACAAGAAGGTCCGAAGACTTCTCAGCCCACCAAGTATATCAGATACATCTACAACCGTGTTGTCCTTGAAAACGCTGTCGTTAGAGCCGCTGCAGTAACCGCCCTTGCCAAGTTTGGTGTTGGTCAGAAGGATGAAGAAGTCAAGAAGAGCGTAGTGGTTCTCCTCACAAGATGTCTTGACGACCCAGATGATGAGGTTAGAGACAGAGCCGCCCTCAACCTTAAGCTGGTTACCGGCGCTAGTGAATACGGAACCAAGTTTATCCAGAATGGTCAGTACGGCCAGATGCATTTTCCGTGTGACTATTCCACTAATACTATTTGCAGACTCGATCTTCTCGCTACCCATCTTCGAACACCAACTTGTCATGTACGTCACTGGCGATCAGACTACCTTCTCGAAGCCCTTTGATCTTACCAACATCCCCGTTGTCACCCGCGCTGAAGCAGACGCGGAAGACAAGTCGAAGAAGATGCGCCCTGCATCCGACCTTCCAACCCTCAAGGCTCCAACAATCACTGCTCCCGGAGCCCGCCCGTCTGCCGCCCCAATCTCCGAAGCAGCTGTCAATGCCGCCGCAGCTTCCCAACAATACGCTGCTACTCTTTCTGCCGTTCCAGAAATCAAGGCTCTCGGACAACTTCTCAAATCCAGCAGGGTTGTCGAACTCACTGAAGCTGAAATGGAATACGTCGTTACATCTGTCAAGCACGTCTTCAAAGAGTATATTGTCTTGCAATTTGATGTCAAGAATACTCTCCCCGAGTCTGTACTCGAAAATGTGACTGTCCAGTGCACCCCCCAGGAGGAGGAAGAGGAGGAGAGTCTGGTTGAGGAGTTCTATGTTCCTGCCCCCAAGATTACTGTTGACAACCCAGGAACCATCTACGTTGCTTTCAAGAGGCCGATTACGGAAGAAGGTGCCGGCTACACAATTGCCACTTTTAACAACTCTCTCAAGTTCACGACCAAGGAAGTTGATCCATCCACTGGCGAGGTAGAAGAAGGTGGATACGAAGACGAGTATGAAGTTGAGGACTTGGAGTTGACAGGCGGAGACTATGTTGTCCCAGCTTTCTGTGGCAACTTTGGGACTGTTTGGGAGCAAGTTGGTGCTGCTGGCGAAGAAATTACTGAGACATATGGATTGCCACAGGAGACCGTGAAGAGCCTCGAAGGTATGGTTATATTTTTTACTCATCTTAGCAAATTCAAGAAGGTTTATACTAATCTTTGTGTGCTTTATCAGATGCCTGTAACCTACTCGCGTCAACACTGTCTCTGCAGCCGATGGAAGGTACTGATGTGCCCATGTCCACAACCACGCATGTTCTCAAGCTATTTGGCAAGACTATCTCGGGTGGTAAGGTCATTGCCATGGTCAAGATGGTTTACTCGTCGAAGACTGGTGTTACGGTGAAGATTACTATTAGAAGCGAGGAAACCGGCATCGGCCAGTTGGTTGTTAATGCTGTTGCGTAAATTTACACAAGATACGAACGGATGAGAAAAGCTTTTAAAGTACCCATTCTATGTAACTAGCTTGCTTGCTGAAAAGGCGGTTTAAATAATTCATTTATTCATCTTCAAAAATTTTCTTTCAAGTTCGCCCTTTTGATGCTGCGATGTGTGTATGTTAAGTTCTATGTGACCTGTGAAAAGAAAAGAACATGACAATTACTATACGATTTTAGACCTGGGGTAGCAGATACGAGTGTGGTAGGTAACTATCTCTGTATTTCAGGATTGTAGCTCGAATGTTGATAGGACTTTTGAGAAGAATATTGCATATATGCAAATACATCCTTCTTTGGCCTAATTCGGTCCAAAAGACTAGGAGCAACCCAGAAAACAAGATGATACCGCTGCATCGACATGAAGGATGTTTAATTAAATCTGAAATTTATATGCGAACCCACGGCTTGAATGATACCGATTTCTCGCTGCATGTTGTCGGTCTGGTAAATTGGCTGGCTTGTGTTGCTGAACAGGGACAGTAATAAACGGCCATCATCCCGTGCGTTGGTGGTAGAGCTGACATGAATGTATCGTTATGAACAAGAGACATGGACACAGCACAGACAGCAATTCTCCACGACCACAATCTCTGGAAGCTCATAGAGGTTTATTACTGGTACCCTGTTTGCATCTTCTCCTTCGGCTACTGAAGCTGAACCAAGTACGTTTTATTTATATATCGGGAAAACTTTTACGATCCTTCGCTTTGTGCGGCATGGAGCCCACGTCCGCGTCCTGGCTTCCATTGATCTATATAATGTCAAATTAGAGACTAAAAAATGAAAGAAAGGGTTTAGAGCACCCGGCACTTGCGCATCGGCCTTCAACGATAGCTCAGGGATTCCACAAATATCCGACGCAGACGGTGTACGCAGAAATCCATCCCATTGGCGGGACGGACAATTGCTTCCGTTTTACCGAAGCTTCTGTGATAGTCACAGAAATCTCTGTTTGTAACGCAAAGAATCCCTGATAATTTCGATGGAACACTGATGTACTTTTTCTTCTGCTTCTCTCTCTTTTTTTTTTTTTTTTTTTTTTTTGCTCCCTGGATGCATGCCTGTTCACCGGAAAAATGCAGCTTGGGGTGGCGGGAAACACCTCGACCTAGCGCGCTAACGCATAACCTTGAACTTTGCACCATTTCCTTTCATGAATCGCGCCATATTCTATCTATTATTGATAGAGAAGGTTTGAGGAACCCAATTGTTCTTTCGAAATTCAAGATGTGATTGCTGCGGGGTTCTAACTTTCGGTAGTCAGAACAGGCAACTTTTAAACCTCGGCCGCGAGACTCAATGAGGACTGAGCGTTAAAGCCATGACCGACTCATGCTGTGCGTTACGCTCAAGCATCATCGCAAATTGATCAGTGTGGCGGCGGCCCGAGCACTAGAAACACACTCGGTTCGAACGATTAAAAAGAGTGCAACTTTGACAAAAATGACAAAGGCAGTCCAAGGCAATCATCGTTTACGAAGGAGGTTCAGAAGCCATGCCCGTGCTGTGCCTCCGCTTAGACTGACGCATGCACGGTTCAAAGGTTGAATCGAGAGCCAGTATGCTTGGTGGTAACTAGGTGTTTACGGGCACCAGGATGGTTCGTCGGATCAATCCAGGCCGCTGAACTGGACTGCTGTTTGCTGGCTGGGTGTTGGGCCGAACGAGCTCCGGGCAGCCAACACAGTACGATACCAGAGTAGGCCAGGCTTCGACGAGCGATTTCCCCAGATTTCCTGCCCGCCATTTTAAAATCGGCTGGAGAATGGCAGCGGGGTGGCCCCGTCTTAGTTACAAAGAACAGTCTTAAAATTAATAGAGATATTAAGGTTGTTCGTCATTAGCAGAACCTGCCAGGAACCATGGGAGGAAAACTGCCCTGCAACCCTGCTCTGCAGGAACGCCTCCCAATCTAATTCGCTGGGCGGATGCCTCTAGCGGACTCACTGCATCCGTCCGTCCACAGACTTACCTGGTCCTCGAACTCCACCTTTCGGGTTAATCGATCACAGATTCGCCCGGTTTAAGGCTTGAGATTTCTTCTTTGCGCTTAGATGCCTACCATAATTACTCTGTATGTACATACATTTTTCCAATAGAGTGCGCTGAAGTGTTTCGCTGTTGTCAAAGAGCACTACCACTAATGCAGCCAAGAAAACATGGACATGGACATGCTGGGAAAGACCGAGCAAGCCGACAGACAGACGATGCATTCCATTTCGCCGGGGTACCTTCTATGATCCTTAGTATGCCGATCAGAGGGTCTATTTGCCTGTATTCGCGTTACGTGACAAAGTAAAAGGATGATGGGTATATATATCGCGCCTCCCTCCCACCAGGCATTCCTCTCCCTTAAGGCTCCCCTTCTGGAAACCCCGACACCTTCTTTCCTGTCGATAATCCGCTTTAATTATGTATATCAAGCAAGCAGCTCTTCTGATGGCAGCAGCCTCAATGGTTGCTGCCAGCCCAATGCCAGCCCACGTTCCTCCTGGAAAGAAGAGGGATGTTCCGTACACCAACGGGAACAAGTTTGGATTGAACGGTCTTGACTTTTACTTTGCTGGATCCAACGCCTACTATCTACCGTTCAGCAATGTGAGTTTTGCAAATACAAGTTTCCCTGAGTCCTACCTTCCACTAACGAACCTTCTTAGAACTATGCAGACAATCTCGCCGGTTTGAAGGCTGCGCGGAAGGTTGGCCTCAAGGTTATTAGAACATGGGCCTTCAACGACAGAAACGCCACCTATAACCCAGCCGGCCTGCCAGTCTATTATCCCGACTCAACCGGTACCTGGTTTACCGAGTGGAATAACGGCCAAGTTACCATCAACTACGGTCCTGACGGTCTTCAGAAGCTCGATGCTGTTGTTGCTGCCGCTGAGGCCGCCAATGTCAAGTTGGTCATGACCCTCACCAACAATTGGGCTGACTACGGTGGTATGGACGTGTACACCACTAACTTGGGATATAAGTACCACGATGATGTAAGAGCTTCTTTCAAAAATCAGACTATTGCCAAAGCCCCGGTGTTAACTTGTTCCACAGTTCTACAGACAACCAGCCATTGTTTCAAAGTTCAAGGAATACGTCAAAGTTGTCGTTGAAAGATACAGAGATTCGACCGCCATCTTCTCATGGCAGTTGGGTAACGAGCCTCGTTGCGGAGCAGACGGAACCCGCAATCTCCCACGATCTTCGGACTGCACGGCCGCAACATTACACACCTGGGTCGCTGACATCTCGGCATTCATCAAGTCTCTTGACCCTGACCACCTGGTCTCCGTCGGTTCTGAGGGTGAATTCAACCACCCAGGCGGTGACGACTGGGCATACAACGGATCGGATGGTGTTGATTTCGATGCTGATATCGCCCTCCCAACCGTTGACTACGGTACCTTCCATCTCTATCCCGATTGGTGGGGAAAGACCCCACAATGGGGAACCCAATGGATCAAGGACCACGCCGCTGTCGGTCGCGCCGTTAACAAGCCCGTTGTCTTGGAAGAATATGGCTGGCTCACTCCAGAATTGCGTCTCGCTTATCTCGGCCAAGTCTCCAACTACACCCGTCTCGAGGTCATCTCGTCGTGGCAGGAGACTGTCATTGAAGAGCGTGTCGCTGGAGATCAATACTGGCAGTTCGGATGGTACGGATGGAGCTACGGGCCCAATCATAATGACGGCTTCACAATCTATTTGAACGATACCGAAGCTGGCGAGCTCGTTAACAAGCATGCTAGACATATTAGTGCTCTCAACCACGTTTAAATGGGGAAAGTGCTTGGTGGTCGCAGTATGGAGGAAGAGGCTTCACTGTATCATAATCTATGTTGCGCTATCTAACGATACCTTGTAATATATATCTCGGAAATATATAACCCTTTTAATGCCTTACCTATAGTTGCCACTTTTTCTCTCTCTTGTGAGTGGGGACACAGATAGTGTGAATCCGTATCGTAATCTCATTCGCAACCGTTGAATTCAACAGGCTGTAGCTTGGTCGTTCGTTGCCGCATTGGTTAGCCTGCCGCATTTGATAATACAACATCGACAACGCGGCGGACTAGAACATTAAAATTGTCTTTGCCTTCTTAAATGTAAGAATTAGATTAGAACAAGCATTCATACCTACATCACTATGATACTCCCCCGGCTCAAGAATTTACTTGCTGTCTACTCGTCTTCCTACCAAAAACTGGAAAGGTCAGGTGGCCAGAGAGAGAAGTGGCAGCTTGCCTTCGCTCCAGTTGTGCCTACGTCATGTGGATCGTAATTAGAACACCTGCCAATGACACACGCAACACAAAACTGTTCTCATGAGTACCTCGAAGTCCCACCGTAGCACCCTTTGTCCTCTCAAGGAACATGGTCGGATCGGCTGAAGGCTAGGTGTGAACCAGAAGCAAATTTTAAGAAAGAAAAAAGGGTCCTCGCTAAACGGACCTTGTCGTAATATCTAAGACTGCCTTGAGTTTATATAACCTCTCTCTTCCGTTGATCGGTGTAAGATTCTCCCTCTTCTAATCACAAAAAATTCCGCCACGAACCGAAAAGAGCAGTCTCGAAGCGAAAAAAGAGCGTGCTTATAACGCCCGTTTTAAAAGCCTCCGACTAGCCGGTTATCGAAACGTGGGATCGTTGGATACTTCGATCCTAGAGTATATCTAATCTAACGAGGGCAGACACATATGTGAAACTCAGCGAGTTCACAGACGACACGAAGACGACAGCTAGCTTTACCTAGCAATTATAAGCATACTATCGGAAACAATGGCGGCGACAAGAGTTATGCTTCTAGATAGGCTGTTTGCCGATGTAGACATGGCGTCCGAAAGGCATAGATATAGTGCTGCCTCGCAAACTCATTCGCACGCACAAGCTCGCATCGCCCATACGAATACCGAGAAAAGTGGTCAAAAATATGAATCAAATCTTCGAAAGATTTATAAATATCTGTCGGAATGGAAGGCTCAACTCAACCCTGCTCAAAACCAATCAATCTTCTCCTCCAAAATCAAAACCTTAGTTGGGAAATCAAAATCCACCGAAAGCATCATCTCTGCAGGCAACGAGAAGGGCAAGATGGGTGCTGTTCCATCGAAAGAAGACAGCACCAGCATCGCCACTTCCACTTCCTCTTCATCTTCGCCCTCTAGAAGGGAAACACCTTGGCTGCCCCTCGAGATCCAAATCCAAATCCTTCAAAACCTCTCATGGCAAGAACAGGTCCGCCTCGCCGCGGTCTGTCGCACCTGGCGCTCCGTGATCGTTGACTGGGTCGTCCCTCAAAACTTCAGGTCCCTCTCCGGAAACACCATTCTCGGCCCCCACATCATCAACCCACTCGTCGAAGAAATTCGATGCGAACTGGGTTCCTGTGTCCTGGCCGCTGAGAGTCTATACACCGGCAAGGGAGAAGCCGTACTAGACCAGCAACTATGCTTCCCGCCGGCCTCGCATATCCTCGTCCGGGTGTCAGATCTCAGGAAGGATGGTCTAGACCCAGCTATAGATGATACTATTCACGTCTTTTCAACCCGTTGCTGCGACAGATTTGTTCGCATCCGCGATGTCTTGGCTGCTATGGATAAATTCTACAGACAGGTTAATGAAGACCGGGTTATCGGGGACTATAAAAGCTGGAGATCTTGGAAGTTTTTGCTGGAGACCAACAGGTGGTGGAGGAGGGGGTATGTGGGTCTATGTGGGAAATGGGAGTGGAAGGATGGTGGGAAATCGCTTTGTTTCTATGCTGAGAAGGTCGAAGGAGCTTGGGAGAAGGATTTTACAAACTGAGCTTTTATACATCACATCTTTGATTGTTTCTCAAGAGGCGCATTATGCATTAATTAACTTGGGTTAGGAAATCATGGTAGGGGAGTTTAGGTTCTGGTATGGGCGTTCATGGCGTTTAAAGGATACATCGGAGGTTAATTCTTTCAATGGGAACTGCCTAGATTATTATTTTTGGTTGAAAAACTAATGGGTCATGTTTACGAGCTATGTCTTAACGTTTTAAGGGTCTTTACAGGGCAGAAGATGGAGACGGATCTACAGGGCTTTTTCCTTAATTCTATTTTCTATAGTCACTCGTTAGCGCAAAATTATCATTTTAAATAAACGGAGATCATGGGAGAATATTATTATTCTGAATTGGAAAGAAAAGTGACTCGAATGACTCTCCGAGGAGGTCATCTGATATTTCTGGACTTTAGTTCATACATCGTGATGATAACCCTGGATAGTAATCTGTGACAGAAAACTCAAATGTTCATAAAAAAGCTTTCGGGCAGCTCAAAGCCAAATCTTCTAAACAGAAGACAAGTGTATGCAATAGAAGAGAGAGAAAATACCAATAGGAATCTAAGCAGAGTTCTTTAGATAACGCACTCTCAGCTCATATGCCCCCAAAACAAGCATTTTATTCCGATCAAGCTAGTAGAAACGTCCCGATAAAGAAATCCAACAAGGTCAACGCGAGCGCACAACCTTAGGGAGTAGATTTATTCGGGTCCCCCTTGTTCAAATACACCTGGTCGAAGAGTTGCATATCGCGTCTCGGATCACCTGTCTTTTGCTAGATGACTGGGAGTCCAGCAATGCGCTTAATCTTGTTGAAGGACCGGGCCCTAAGGTTTTCGGTTGGGACATTGTAATTGAAATCTTTGAGACCTAGCCACTTCTTGAGTTCATCGCCGCCGTATTCATCTACTGTTGCGGTTTGGGTCTCGAGGCTCGTCGCAGGAGTGATAATTGGCTTGTCCAATTTATTTTCTAATCCACCTTGCCCGGAATCTTCCATGACAGAGTTGATCAAGGGAGGCGCGACATTGGCAATCGCAGGGGAGGGTGGTTTAATATCCTCGATGGGTGCAATATCGCCAGGTTGAAGGGTTGGAGTCTTCTCTGGGGTTTCTTGAGCGGTGATGGCTTTGGTGGATGGAGGGGACTGCGACGCCATGTTGGAATGATTGTACTGTAACTGTCTACTAGTGTGATTAGCCTATCCCTTGTCATAATGTTCGAACTAAGCTTGAATATATAGAACTAGGTATGGTGAAGATGAAATCACCTTGAGAAACAGAATATTCAATCACGGGCTAGAGTCTCGGGGATCAACGCAAAATTTGCTTTTCTGACTTGCAAGGATCCCCAGGATGAATGCTGTTAGTGAAAACGTGATAGACTTTCCTATAACGCAGTGAAAATGATGAATTCGAATGGTGGGAAGCTTACCGAACTTGGTAGATTGATATTATGATGCTAAATTCTGCAAGATCAGGATCGGATACTGCTCTTTTTAGAAGCGATTAGATAGAGGGTGGATGTAGACAATATAGAGGAGGGTCTAGATGTCTGTGGACGGCCAGACGTTGTACCTAGACGTTCCTGCAAACGTCGCAGAGTCAAACTCGCGAAAGACCTCCGGGATTCTAAATAACTAAGTTGAACTCTAGAAAGAATCATCAATGTGCGTTTTAGAGCTAATACTCAATTCTTATTTTACGACTAGAGTTATAAAAACATATCTTCGTGCAGTTGGGCCGAGAAGGTAATCAGATCCAGGCAGTATTCATTCATCCGGCTCCCCCTCATGGCAAAACTCGACAATATGGTATTCCGTTGTAAATACATTTCAATTGTATGATACAGTTGCGAGCAATAAAACCCAGAAGCTTGAAACAAACACCGGCTCAGGAGGTATACCTTTAAATGCACGATGAAAATCGAAATACAACGTACGACGCGAAGCATAAAAGAAAACAAGAATATAAATACGTCTAGCTAGTTGTTGTATAAACAAAACGGTATAACATGTTGCGATTGCCAATTTCAAGCGTTCGATCATCATTGTATGAGCTTCCCAACCAGATTTTTGCTCCCATCGCAGGTGGAATTTGAGGCTGTTTGGTTCAAATGTCCGGGCAGTGACATTATTGGCTTGATTATTATTTTTAGCGCCGGGTTATTCCTTGGTTGGATAAACCCCCACATCCGATCTGAAGATTTCGCTTTCTGGCCCTTAAGATAATAATCCGAACAGCAGGAGTAAGTATCCACCGAATCTCTTACCCACCCCGGAGTAAAAGATGCTGGATCATCTTCATTGGCTTCCCATGGTCTCTCCGGCCAAAAGAGATCTTGAAGTGCTCGTACACCCTCATATATCTCAGCGCCGGTCCATGAACTCTCCCTAGTTGCAGGTTTCGGCCCCAGGTCGCAGACTGTAACGCTTGCGTGGCCACCAATACAGTATATCTGCTGACAGCTCTCCTGCCCAGGTTTAATCGTGAGAGTATAATTCGTTTGATCTCGAACCGGGTC
Organism: Dactylellina sp. 'tibetensis'; assembly: GCA_036971435.1. NCBI lineage: Eukaryota > Fungi > Ascomycota > Orbiliomycetes > Orbiliales > Orbiliaceae > Dactylellina > Dactylellina sp. 'tibetensis'. The sequence continues at coordinate 878,219 of JAKDFA010000013.1, forward strand.
CCAGAGTCTCGTCAGGAATCTGCTTAGCTCAGCTGCATTGACGCCGCCCGCCGGAGCAGCTGCCCGCTGGTAGAAGCATTGGAACTGGTATTCCTTGGAGGGATAGTACGGATTGTCATCTAGAAGACTTTTGCATTCTTTCCGTTGTGGTTCAGTCTACATACCGCCTCCAAGTCAGTAACTTGCTTTAAAAAAAGAAGTGCATCACCAATCAAATAGGTATGTTAGGAGCTTACTAGCGTCCGGTTTGCAATTTCCACGTCAATATATGCAAAAGATGTTATTCCTAGGGATGCAATAATTAATAATTTCGTGAGCGATATTGCCGGAGCCATACTATTTCTAGGTAGAGATACCGGCTGTGAGATTGTAAGAGATCTTTGAGAGCTTTTAATGCTTGGGATATTATAAAAGTAAAAATGTTCCCAGAAGTCCTCAAAGGCAGCGAAGCCGTGTTAAAAGTGACTATTCAAAAAATTTTTGACCAAGGCGCAACTTGGGATTTGTTAAGACTTATATACATCTCGAACTCCGGTTATGTCGAGTCTTGTAAAATAATCGCAAGAAGCGATTATCTTTCCTATATTGGGAACAATCTTTGCCACATATGGTATCTTTATTTAGCTTCACTTCAACCCGGGCACGACCGAGTTGTGGTGCACAGCGTTCGCCACAAACGATACTCTCCCACAACCAATAAATAGTCTAATCAAGCCAATCGTTGTGAAAGCTCTAATAATAATAAAAAGAATTCTGCACAGCAAGAACTCAACTTAACGAATGCGGAGAACCCGAGATTTTACGCTTGGAAATTATCCATAACTCCCTAGGTGTAGATATATAATGTTCCAGGGGCAAACGAGCGCGTGGCGAGGCCTAAGTTTTGACAACACACGCGCACCAGTCCTATGTGGCGGATTGGCATAGTTGGTTTGAGATTGTATACATATATTTAAGCAGTCGTTGGCATGTATATATAGAGAATTGGAATTTATAACAAGGCTCCAATAGAAACTTTCGCAATTGAGCACAGATAGACCGCCCAAGATATCCTCTGTTTTAAAGCGACACCAGTCAATAAGATTTGATATTCTAGCGACCTCAGCTACAGCTCAGCGCAATCATATCACCCGACAACCAATGCTGCCCCATATTTGTGGTGTCACATCTAGAGCACCACTAAACGGAGTTGTACCTGGCCCAGTGCAGCTACCAGATGAGAATAAACTACATTGTACCTGAGCCGAGATAGTATTGACATATCCAACGATAACACCCAAATGTTGACATCGGACAGTCTCACTGAATATCATCACCAGGCACCCGGTATAAGCTCCTTGGGCATCCCTGATTATTTTTTGGAAAACGAGTTTAGCCGTCTGCGATGCAACACATACGGGAGCAAGGGTACTTGTGGTGATGAGCTTACTTGGGGTTGCATCTTAAACATAGTTTGAGGATCTCTTATCTAACTGGTGATTTTGGTGTCTTAGTATCGTCAAAGATCGAAAAGATGTCTGAATAACTATGATAGGGAAATTATATAATTACGGCGATATCGCTGAGTTTGTCAGAGATGGGATATTTGGCCAAAGCTGCTACCGGCTCTGCCACCGGCACAGCATTGGTGGCGCTTGCGATCAGGCTTGCGGCTGCGGCAATTGAGAGAAAGAACTTCATTTTGAGGCAAGATTGACTGCAGTTGCCTAATGTTTGGTGACAGTGTGTTCGTATACTTTGTTTGAAGCCAAATCCACAGCAGGCCTTATATACTCGCAGCTTCTGGCTTCTGGCTTGAGAGACAACGCACTCACCTAGCTAGGTCTGACGGCGAACGTCAATATCAGTCAACATCCGGTTAAACAATATGCATCTGCGGCCTTGTGTAGCCAGGGTAATTATCCCGCAGCTTACTTCCCCAGTTCGAATCAACTCCATGCTTCGTATCTATCATTCTGTTGACAGGATAAAATATTGGGCACAGCGGTCCGAAACAACGTTCTACCACCTGTTTCCTTCTACCTAAATACAACCAAATTCGTCAAACTATTATAGACCTGCATTAAAATAAGAACAACCACCTCGTATTAAAGGTTGCTATAGTATACGAATATTGGCCTCATAGAGAGACTTTTCTATATACTATATAATGTGTCTTGCTCTGGGAATGTGTTTCAAGTATGGTTCCCGAAATCTCCTCGAGTGAAGCAAGCGAACGACGAACAGGAGTGAAATGGTATTCCAAAGAGCGTATTAAGGTTATTTGACAAAATGAACCAACAACCGATATTACTTTGAATCTGACAAGTTTATTAGATGTTGAAGGAGAGGACAGAAAAAAATGCTCTGAGTGGTTAAAAAGAATGGCTATCTGCTAGATTGTGGCCACAACCGTTTCGACTTTTGCTTGTATATCAAATAAAACCAGTAAAACCTAGTCTCGTTCCCAGCCTCTACCAAGCAAAACACTTGGTGTGAGTAAAACCCATATCTATCATTAAAACTTTCTTTTATTTCTGAGTTATTGTACCAGCAACGTTCTTACTAGCGTCACAGGTGTTTTCCCCTCCAGCTGAAGCTGCCTCGATAATAATTTGAACGCCTGTTTGTCGTATTAGGAATGAGAGGCCGGAAACGCGATCCGACATTGTAGGTTGTCGATTCTTCTTTGAGGAATCAGTACAACAAGACCAGGTCTTAGCCGACCCATCAAGCATTTTCTTTGCCCATGATATATCATTGTTGTTAACCACCAAGGGCCTGGGAAGCTTTTTCGAGGTTATGTCTACCCAAGACGCTTCCGGCCAGGCAAGAAGGAACAGCCTCTCGATGATATCGGATAACTCATCACCCATCCAAGAGCGCTCTCGGGGTGGAGAAAGCGTGTTATCGCAGATCTTGAGGGCCGCAAAATCGCCAATACACGCAAGCTGCTGGCAGCGGCTGGCACTATCTCCAAGTCTTGGCTTTAGGGTGAAATTTGAGATATTCCAGTTCGAATTATGTCGTCCATCGAGGAATTTCATCATATCCACGATGTTAGCACCGCTTCCAGCTTTGTTATCGGGCTGGTAGGAGCATTGGAACTCATAGTCCGAAAACTCTTTCGTTGGGTATGTCGTGAACTTTCCTTCACGGATGCGATCACACCCTTTCGTTTGCTCCTTAGTCTATACAGTTTTGTATTAGCATCCCGAGAATGAGATAGCGCCAGCGATAACAAAATTCAAGAGAATGCCATACCAATGAGTAGCGTTTGCCCAGGTTTGTCTCCGGCAGGGCCACTGCTGTTACAAGAACGCACACATTGAGAGCAAGTGTGACAATGGCGAGTTGGTGAACCATCTTCCTACAATGTGGTCGTGGCTTAGGTCTTAATCTATTGAGAGAGGTAAAAAAGTCGAACGTGGGAGAAGTAAGAGAGTCCAAACGGCTTCTTTGGGGTGTGAAAGCGTATATTGAAGGAGCCTAATATAATGTTAGGCTATTGAGTACTCTAACGAAGAATCTACTGGTAATAGAGGCTTTTGGTAAACTATCGTACGGAGAAGATGTGATAGGATGTGATGCAGAATAGATCCGCATTCAGCGCGGACTGGAGTTTTTATAGACCTAGAAACCATAGTAAACTCTTGGTTGTATGTGAAGCGCGATATCTTTGCGTATAGCTTGGCCCAGTGCTATATTAAGAAATGAGACAAATTCCATCTAGGCGATTCGCAGACTCACAACCTAAACTCACAACCTACAGAATTTATTGAGATCGTATGCTAAATACACACTCATTAGCCTGGAATAAGTTGACTCTAAATGTTAGGCGATATGTGCTAAATGTGGGATCTCGGGCGGTCTCGGGCAAGTAAGAATGACAACAAGCCCTTTTTTGGAAGTTGGAAGTTTGAAAAACTAACAATCACACTATATTTCAACTTTCCTACCCCGCGGAGTTAATAATATAACAATATGCAAAACTATGTGATTGGGTTCAAACACCCCAAGAGATCTAGTCGAGCCCAAAAGGCCATTGGACAGAGCCATTACTAACTGCAGTTGATGAACCAGCCCTTGGAATCCTATACTCTTGGATGCTAATATAGCATGTATTAGGGTCTAACTAAGCCCTTACACTCTTGGTTGTGTGCGAGAGAAGATTCCCTCCCAGACTAACATTCTTCTTTAAACTCGGCCAGATTTCACCCGACAGACAACATGACCAACAGCAACAACGGTGGCAGGAAAGTTCTGGAGGTCAGCACTAGACAACTTTCCAACATGAAACAATTCAGCCGCTCGTGGAACTATCCCATGTACATGTACAATATCTTGGGAGACACCTAGGTTCTACTTAAGACTAATCGGATATCTTCTGATAATGGCGATTGTGAACTACTAGGCTAGGGAACAGAATCAAGGGATCTTCAATAGCAACCCATGCATAATTTGATAGCAGACACGGATTTCAGGCATAGTTTGCAGACCAAAAACTCTATTACAAAATATGTGGACAAATATAATCATTTAAATACAGTAGAAGAATATCGATTGTCGGCTTTAAACCCTTCCAATATATCGCGTCGTATTCATGGCTAAAAGGGATTATACCTCTCGGCTAATAGTGTTTCGACCTCCTTATTGCATTAAGAATTGAAATACATTTGTTGTTTTGAAAGCTATAGATAATACGATACCCGTTACCAGGTGCTCAAGTAATCTACCAAGGGGAAAACTTCGCCGAAGATCACTTCAACCAAGTACCTTAACCTAACAAGTGCGAGAGGTATTCGTTCAGAGCCGAAGCGCTACTTATGGGGAACCCAATTTTGGAACAATACTCTTGCTAGGATCACACTGGCCTCTGAGATCCCCCTTAGGCCTAGCAGCTTCAACTACAACCTGAACATCAGGAATCCGTTCATAGTACAGAGTCCCTGAAATCCGATCTGATGACCTTCCAAATGATCCTTCGCCAGGGAGATAATAGTCTGAGCAGCAAGACCATATTTTGCTATCCCAATCCACATATTCTTTAGGATTAAAGTCGGCGTGTAGGTTGACTAAAGTCTGGACCGAGGGCCAGCCTAATCGAGCAAACCTTGAAAGGATGTCAAGAAGTTCACTGCCTGAAAATTCGATTTCGGGATTATTATCGCGTCCCGAATGACAAATCTTTAAGCTACTGTATAGGCCGATACAAGTGACTTGCTTGCAGAAAGGCTCCCCTGGATTGAACCTGATTTTATACGACTGAGAGGTTTTGTTCTGCGCTAGAAATACGTCGCGGGATGGGTTAACAATTTCGGTGAAGTCAGCAAGGTCAGCACCACCTTCAATAGTACTATTGCGTTGGTAAAAACAAATAAATCTTCCAAGTCCAGATCTGGTATTATCCTGGAACTGTTGGTCGCAAAAACGTTCCACGAAATAGTCCACATTCTAGCAACAAATATTTTGCGAGGTTAGTAAATCGAGACACCTTCAACTCATACTTCTGTTACACCCTCCAGGCGATATTATAATCACCTGATCCGAAATACAAAAATGGTACTGATATAATGTGCAAGAGCGCAAAACTTACCTTACTAGCAGAGGTGTCTGTATCGTTTTTCGGAGGCGGAGCCTGCTTCTTGAAATTATCTATGATATCGTCTGCTACACCGCGTTCAAGAACAGGGGATGCTAGAGCCATAACCCCAAAACAGAATGCCACAAACACCCCAGAAACTAAAGAATCTTTCGAAATATGCATATTATATTGTTCTAAGATTCTTTTGTTTCTAGACGTTTAATGGGCGGACGGCTAAGATTTGTAATTTCACCGCTAGATCAGGGTATGTACAAGCAAGATATATCTAGATATTAAGCCTTTGCATAAGTATCGTAGATTAACTTATCTTTGCCTCTGTCGCGAAAATAAAATTTATTGGAACCAAATTCGTGATGGATTGATAATATAAGTCTCTAGAAATTATTTCGTACGTAGGTTTCCGTAAGACGTGTAGAGGCTTCTTGTGTAATAAATTGGATTCGAAGATTTAAAAAATTCCCCTATAGTAAATTTTGATATAAAGAGCGATTTCTTAGACGTATCCTAGCGATGGTGTAAGCTCCAAATAATATGCCAAAACACCCGTTCATCGAGCCTTTTATATCATCTTCGATTACTTATCCTTCTATTGCTTCTAATTCACGTTCAAACATATCAATAACAGGATAACTTGATAATGACCCTAAGGTTCAGATATTCTAACTTCACTGAACTGTGCCAGACCTACAAATACGAACTTTTCTTCCAGCATTGAAACACGTAGGTTTCAATGTCGATACGTCTAAGCCTCTTCAACAACTTTCGGCCTTATTTTAACCTATAACTTCGTCCATATCTAGCAAATATCGAAACATATACTCACGAATCTCACTGAGAACTGATGCGATACACTGCGTTGAAAGAATGTGGATATCTAGATGAATATTGGTAAATTTTATCTTTATGAGTAAATAAAAGCGAAAGTGGAGGTTCTTAGCAGCCTACGCCTCTCGAAGATTTAAAATAAATAAGCATATAGGTAGTGTTTGAGTCCTCGTCTGATGTTCATTTTGTGAAGGGGCCACAAAGCCTAGGATTGAGATCAAAGTGGAGGCAATTTGTTGGTTTAACTTACAGAGAGAGGTGGGAGGTTTCACGAGATCACACGAAATTAAACTCAACCGCCATGTAACAAACTTTAACAAATTGTACATATAGTCTGAGGGTGCTATAAAGTTACAATTTCATAATATACCTTGGAATCCCGTATCAAGCACATCAGGGAAATCAAACTCTACTCGAATTGTGTTACATAATCCAACAGCAGGTGTATTTTCCTCCTCGATAATTTTGAGTTGCCACTCTAACCCTCAGTTACAGGTACAGTTACAGATATACCTCCAACAGGATATCATCCAACACTCAACTTATTTGAAATTGTGGGCATAGCTACGGATGGTCTCGCAAACCAGCCAATTGTGGAACTCTAAAGAAATAGACAAACAAACCAGTGCAGTGGTGTGTCGGTGACCCACTTTAGAAGTTAGGCACAAACCCAACCTCGAGTTTCAAATTTAGCAACAAATACTACATGCCCACAGGATCATATAAAGCCTTCAAATTTTTCTTCTAGTAGTAAATATACACGTGTCCTAGGAAATACATACGTGTACTCAAATATGCACGCAGCATAGCCGCGGCTCATTAATCATAATAGCACACTCAGAGTAAGTCGGTAACAAGAATCGTTTGTTAATCAAAACGCATGCGTTTCTGGACATGAACGTGATATTTCCCATTAGTCTCCTCTACTGAAATGGCATTGCCATGACCATTGACTGGTAATTCACTGTTGCCCAACCCGCGTTTAACAGGCCCTGTTCCTTTAGTTTGCATTGTAATCTTTTGAAGGGGAGACCCGATTCGCTTTGTGACATTATTTTTAGTCTCTTTTGTGAGTGGGTCTCGAATACCTGGAAGGCGAGACTTTGGATAGCTATAAAGACGGGATGGATTATCTGCCCCGCTCGGCTGAGTAAAGTTATGGGCGGCGGGTTGTGCGACTTGCTGGTAAAGAGAGTGTCTATTGGGCTCGTTCTCTTTGGCCCCCAGGTTAGCGAGTTCGCGGTCGTATTTTTGAGGAGCTTGATCCAGAGTAGGGTGAAGAAAGCTTGAGTCGTTATAGCCAGACAAAACTTTTCCTTCCGAATCGAGGCTCTCACATGGTGCAGTCTCCATTGGTCCCGAGACATCGTAGATAATCTCTTGTGGTTCAGGTCTAAGCAATATATACTCTTCTTCGGAAGCATCGTCGTCTGAAAATAGGGAATCAGTAAATGAGGCCGGTAGGTTGTATCGCAGACGTTCGGTTTGATATGGATCACTCGGTGTTTCCTGCTGATCCTCAATCTTTTCATCATCCTTAGTGATGGGACTCGGAACTCGCGAGAAGTTGATAGTTGTGAGAAGGTTATTCATTTCATCAGGGGTGATTGAATCCATGAAAGATTGGCTATATGCTCCTAGCCATGCTGAAAGATCACCATCGAATTGCCTCTGGTTCTGAAAATATGAATTTTGTTGATGAGGTTGATTGATGTAAGTCTCAGGAGTGCTATCTAGTTGATGCAGGGAGTTTACTACTAATCCGGGAGCGTTCATGTAGCCAGCGGCAGGTCCATGGATTCCAGGATACCCCCATTGCGGGTAACCGTATTGGCCATATGCATGGAGGTAATAATATCCCAATTGAGCATGGAAAGCATCGTAGTAGGGCGTCGATTGGATGTCATGGTTCTTAGTAAAGGAACATGGCCGTACTTGGGGATGGAATGGCGGACCCTGTGTTTCACTTTGAAATAGTGTTGGAGATCCGCCAGTCTTGTCGTCAGACTTTTGAGGTTGGCTGGGATTTATTTGTGCTGGTATGTGCGGTATCCGTCGCAAATTTGATTTTTGGTGAAAATCACGTCCGTACCATCCAAGCAACTCAGGATCAGATGATAATAGTGCCATAGCTTTGTTCAGAGTGTTCTTAATAATAGGATCTGAATGGTATAGGCCAATATGTTAGTAAGAATGTCGATCCGGGTAAGGGAGTAAGAGAGAGGTGCAGAAGGGAGAAAGCTGTCAAGATATTTTGATGAAGTTTTACCCATCAAAATACCAATATCAAATCACTACAGATGCCGAGACTCCCGTTCGCAGCTACATAAAACTCGTGGGCGTTTTGTTTAATGATTGAAGCGGAACGCCGACGCTACATCGTGACACTACTGCCGCGTTGACCTAATGGATGGTCAAGAGAAAGGTTCTCACCATTATAGCTAGGCAGGTCGGTGCGATCCAAAACCGCAGTCTTTGAACTATCATCCTCTTCGCTAGATATTTTTGACACTGGACTGGCTATTTCTGGCTGAATAATGATGGTTCCAGGACTGGCGACTCCTTCACGCCGCTCTTCGGTCTCGACGACGGCATGGTGATAGACATCGTGAGGAGAGCTCTTTGGAGAAGGGAGAGGAGTTACTGGTCTGGAACGCTCAATTATAAGTGTCGCCATTGATTCGAAGGTTTGTTTATCGGTCAAGGGAGATTTTAATTAGGAAAGGGAGCGAGGTAACGGCAGTCAGTCGGTGTAGTCAAGACTGAGATGTAGTATATAGGCGTAGATTTGGATATTTACGTCGACGCATCCTCTATTGTGGATTTATAATGAACACTATATAGGAGGTGGCAGCTAACTTCGCAGTTAATTTTGTGCCATATCTGTTCTATTAACAAAAAATCGAGTATTCTCTCGCAACCGATTCGCAATTTGGAAAAATAGACTCACCTTTGCCCAAACCAAACAGTGACCTTATTAACGTCCGGCCCGACATTGACACTTAGAGCAAGGAAATCACTGTTTCCGCAGCAATAAACTGACTTTTTGACGAATTGATGTTCATTTGATCATAGCTTACGATCAGGCTCATCGGATGCCCTTCAGATTGATCTAGATGGCACCACGCCGACAGAGCATTCTGATCATCCGGAATGTGTTGAGATTATAAAAACCAACACGCTGACTAGTTCTTTGTGTAACATCCCGAATCAGGCAGAGTCTGGCTGACTGCGAGACCAGGCAAGCATATTATTATGTTCTGCTAACACACGGTGTATAGCAACTATCGCTCACAAATGAAATCTGTGTTGGCATCATGTGTATCTGAGGTTCGATTGTAATCGACAGTTATTTATTAGTCTCGCAGTGATGTTTATACGATGATGATGCCGGATCTAGTGTGCATGCTACTCCATCGAGATCTTGGATAGACGTATATAGATAGGTTCAATGGTTCAAGGTTTAAATACAGGCTCTCGATTTGCCCGTACGCTTTCCTACTTTTCAGTTGATATCCAATTACCCGTTACCTTATTTTTTTTGCCAAAGGCTACTCAGGACTTGAGGGAATATAATTAAGGGCGAGAGGTTCGATTCTTGGCTCTTCAACATTGTCCCATGGGCTGTCCGTTGCAAAAATCCAACACAGGACAACGCACTTCCACATTCAGACACGCTTCACACACCACTCCAGCTACTTTCCCTTTGGCATATTCTCAAAACTTATATTAAAATCGACATCCTCCATTCAAACCTTTCATTTACATCATCCTAAACATTCATCACTTTCATATCTCAACTTTCAAGAACTTCCTTTACAAACTCTCTCCAGGTCTTCCCCACACATTCATCCTATCCTGCGTTTCCTATCTCTCGCTGCCTTTCATAAACCTCAATATATTTGTTTCCTGGATGAAAATTCCCCGCTGTCATCTCAGCTAGATCATCATGGATTCAATCACGTTCGAAACATTGAATGCAGCCGTCAAAAGCGGTAAGAAATCAGCCAGATCCGTATCTTCTTGCAGCTCCAGTAGCTCTCGCAACTCCCGGAGCAGCATCCGATCAACATCTTCTACCCGATCTCGTACGAGATCTCGATGTGGATCTAAGGACTCAGACTCGGGCTCAGGTTCAGATGACGATGACGATGTCTCCACCTGCTGTGAGTATCCCTCACTACTTCTTCTATAGAGACAACAAACACATTGTGGAAGACTAATTGCTCATCCCTCTGATTAGCTGGCCTTGAAAAAGATCTTTTTAAGCATGCCAAAGCACAATCTTATGGAAATCCCGTCCATGAGATATATGATTCTTTCAAACTTCTCCCAAAATCTCTTCAGCGTGCACAGCTCAACAAGAGCAAGAGGAAAAGAGCCAAGGAAATACAGAAGGCAATTGCCGCTACAATCAAGCGATCATCGAAAGCCTTGCCGCGAAAGGTTGACGAAGCCTACCTCGCAAAGCTCCGTCTTTCCAGAGGTCCCAATGACGATTCTGACCCACCTGCCACTGAGTATTGGCAACAATCACTAGTCGAAGTTGGAAAAACCAAGTATGTCCCGAGAATCGATCTCCGCAATCCACTTGTCATCGACCCTTTGGCCACCAAACTTCCTCCACAGCCCCCTAAGATTCTATCTATGCATGAGATTAAAGAAGCATATCACAAGTCCCTTGCTGAAGAACAGGCTCGAGACTTGCGCAATGATGTTGTCAAGGTCAAGTTTACCAAGTTGGTAGGGCCAACGGACTTGATCCCTTTCGAGAAATTTATTCCAAAGCCCTCTCACTCCTTCCTTTCAAAGCCTGCTTCCCAGTTTCTTGACATCGTCACCGTCAGCGCTTTGGATTACCTCCCGGGTTTCAAAGCATCGAGGCCATATGATTGGATTCCTCGTCAAGTTGGAAAGCTTGATGATACGAAAGTCTCGCCAGCAATTTTTTGGGGGACCAGCGATAAAGAACAATCGTGCATTGTTTTTTATATCTTTCCAACAACCCAGAACATTAGAGACCCGGTCTCTATTGGAATCGTCGAGGACGATCCCGGCGTCGCAACCATTGCCGTTGAATCTGTCGAGGTGATGAGTGATGCCAGAAAAAAGGCATTCTTCTCCGGCTATATTGACCTCTCTCGGCCCATGGTCATCCCATTTGGGGCAATATATACGGAAAGAACTGAAGCAATGGCAAACGAGGAGAACTTCTGGGATGCTTGGAAAGGTCTATTCAAGAAGCCCTCCTTCGGGGGACATCAGTACGGGTAATGCTTAGTTATCCGAAAATCTTAATGATAGATATCTCAGACCACTAACGTGTATATATGTATACAGGATGACACCGGAGACCAGGCCACTCGAGAACCCACTCCGCCTTATGCAGCTTTTTGAAAGCAAAATGCAATGGCATGGCAAATATACCGCAGAAATAGCGCTTGCCAAGGAGCCGCTACAGATGCGCAAGCCCGGCTCGGACGAGCAAATTAATTCTGGTGATGATCTCGAAACTGTAGTCGGAGTGACTATCACTTCTGACACTGACGATGTTATTACCGTCATTTACTTGGGAGAAGAGAGCGACAAGCTCGATGGAGCCCGCCTCAAAGAGAGCGAGGACAATAAACTTCATAACGAAGACGTCGATAAGGATTCATCGGCAAAAGTCACTGATTGGCTAGATGCAATCTTTGACCGTCCATCGAAAATCTCCCTCGATGAGAAAGTTAAGATCCCAAAGCTTGATGAAGTTCATCAACAGCCAAAGCGAGTTCGAATTTACAAGCCTCTCGACAAAATCACAGTTCAAGAAGAAGGAATAGTTCCTTTTACTGTTCAGAAAGTCCTCACAAATCCAAAGGAGTATGCCGGCTCCTACAAGGACACGCCCGTTGATCCTCCACAGCAGCGTGAGCTCAGCTTTTTCGACCGTAGGATACTCGCATTCATGAACCAATGTATCGCGCCTGACGGCACTTCTCAACCAGTCTCTTCCTATCATACGCAATATCTTTACAAATATGATAAAGTCGAAGACACGAAAGACCTTCTTATCAAATACCGCAAGGATTGCATCGAAGCTGCCAGACAAGCTGAGATCAAGGAAACTGGTTCATCGAAGCTTGGTCAAATCGAGTACCCTTGGGATGAAGATGTTCACGCAAGGGAGCTCAAAAATGAAATCGAAACAAAGGTGGTTCTTGATGCATGGAAGGAATTCTTCGGGGGTTCGCATTTTGACAAGGAGCTTCGCACGAACCTTCGTATGATCGAAGAAGCTTACAAGTGTGGAAGAACGACAATTCCAAAGCTCTGGGTTCCGAAGAGTATTCTCCAAGCATTACAAGAGCTGGAAAATCGTACGCAAAGAGTCAAAGCAGCTCGAAAATATGGTACGTATCAGAATACTATTTTGGGTTCCCATACCCTTTCAAATAGAGGTACTGGCTAACTCCTCATAATTATATATAGTCCCCGAAGTACCAACGCCTGAGCAATTGGCTCGAACCTCAGCTTGGAATGCAGATATTGCCGCTCAACTTGAAAAAATCCAAGCTGAATTAGATGCAGCTTCTGATGCGAGCCCTCAAGCTGAAGATCCAGATGAAGACCCAATAGCGTCTTTCTCTAGACTTGAACGCGAGAAAAGGCGTAAGCAGAAAGGTCCGAAGGAAACTGGAGCACCAGTATTTTATATGCTACAACAAAACCCCAATGCCATATGCTCTCCTCCTAAAATCTCCGCCCGCCAGAGTCCTCAGAGAGACAACAGTTTCTCAATTGGCGCTCCAGCTCTCAAGACGCCGGAGCAAAAACAGGATCAGAAGGAAAACCTCCCAAAGGTACAAACTATCAATTACGACGAAGAGGATGATGACGATGACGACGGCATCACGGGGCTATTGAACTCTATTACAATAAGTGATGCTTTTGCTGAGTCGCTCGCTCAAGTAAAGCTACGCCGCTCACGACCAAACTCCGACAACGGAATGGAGGGAGATTTCCCACCCTCCGATTTTCATTCCAAGCAAGGCGAAGCCGAGATATCCAAGGGGTCCTCGGAAGCAGCGGTGCCAGTCATAAAGGAGACTGCCTACGAAAATGGGAATTACCAGCAGGCTTCTTTGATTTCTATTGATATTATCAAGGCGGAGGGATGTTCTTCAACAAACAAGAAGTTCGGTTTGGGGAAGCTTAGACCTCAGTATGCGCCATCAGCTCAAAACTTTGAGAGGACAACTTCATCTAGGAGACTCCACGACCTGGGAAATGAGTCTGAGGTTAAAACACTAGTTATTTTGCAAGCTGAAGAGCCTGAGACTGTGGCTTTGCCAACAGATCAATCCGGCCCTGGTGTTCGCCCACCCCGTATCCTCCAGGCGGCCCCAGTTCAACCATTCCCTCCGAGTCCTACCCTCCCTCTCGAAGCCCACGCTTTCAACATCCACCACAAAATTGAAAGTCTTCTTACCAAAACGAACTCGCCTCGCGCGTCCTTATCTGACAGACCAGAACATGTGGGTAAAGTCCGCATACCAAAACTGTTTGAAGGACAAGCTCATTTGCCACAGAAGTCGCCTCCAGCCTTCACGAGCCGCATACCTCGCCGAGTTTCCCCCGGTTTCACTTTTCGAGTCCCTCGGCAGTCCGCTCTCCATGCTGCCCAGCCCTCCCTTGGGGAATCCATCAGGTCCGACAATCTCCGTCGACGCTTTCAGACGGCTCCGAAAGGAAGACTCAATCCGTTTTAAGCGATCTTAATGTATGTTAACATGTCTTTATGACATTGGAGAGCTTTGGCCGCCTGAAGCTCGCTCGATGTCAACTTTTCCTCGTGACGTCTTCTCTACTTTTTCTTGTTTCATATTCTGAAGGTTGAAACTCCTTACATGAACAATGGTATCTCACAGGAATCTTCATTTCTCCTGTATTTCCTTTTTTTTCCCCTTATCTTTTCTTTTCTAATGTCTTATGGAACTCCTAGCTAGGGTCCCTATACAATTTTTCCTTTCGACAGGATACAGGCTACCAATCGCACAGTACACGAGTCCAGCTTCCTGAAAGTGTTCTGTATTGCGAACTATTGCCTCTGGTTGGACGGATATATCTGTGATATACTTTGCGGGACCTTATGTCCCTTACATGTACATCTGCAAATACGCCACCCACAAAGAGGTTGAATATTTGTTATCTAAGAGACAATTGAGATATTAGCCCCATCAAGTCCTAACGTGAGTTTCGGCCATGAGATATCTGTAGTAACCCCGGTGCATAAGACATGTCATTTTATGACTTCATTAACTGCCGGATGCAGGAGCATCCTTTTAGTATTCATTCAGCCTTCGACGATAACGTCAGCCTTATCACTTCCTGTCACCAACGCAACAACCACACCAGATTTCCTCGAGATCCAACAATGCCCGATTATATCTCCAGATCCGGCCATCTTGATTCCAACGGGCCAGTGCCTGCATCCAGGTTTCATCCCGAATCCGGCGGCCCAAAAGAACCGAATACCAATACCTAACTCCCCTGGTGCCTTGTAAATAACAACTTTGCCTCCCAGATTCACATTTCCCCTTGTGCCTCGTGCCTCTGTGCCTCGTGCCTTACTCGTTTACCATGAACTTCACTGAGACATCCACTGGCTGCCTTTCCTATGTCCGTTAATCCTATACACCACACCAGTACATTATTCTATATACCGCTTGGCTGGTGAACCTGTTCCCAGCCGATCGTTCCGTGAATTCAGCATGTCGCACACCAATCGGATATACCAGCTAGTTTCCAACCGCTAACTAGCCTCTGAATTTATTCAGGCACAACAGCTTTTCCTGAGGGGACGCGATCCTCAGGAATGTCAACATGGACTAACGGATAACAGCAACAGGAAATACTGAAGCATGAAAAATGACAAGATTGACAGGAAATATCACATGAAATCAAAAGAGAGAGAGATAGACAAACGATAACAAAGAGTCAATGCACACTTCACCGCCTAATCTATTATCATGTTATCACTTACTTACTGAAAATCCATACCGGGATCTGAGTCGTGATCCCAGAAAGTCCATGATCCCCGTGCCGTCCTTCACAGAGAATGCAGCTTTCCAGCTATGAGTGGACGAAATAGGCTCATTACTCGAATCTGATCGGAAACCCTCATGAATTCGGCATGTTGCGGTCCACCCCCTTGCATTTGACCCGAGATATTTTAGGCCAAGCCAAGCTCGACAGTGCGAGCGGTGGCCAATGAACCCCAACTCGAGTTCTACCCCGCCTCGATCTCAAGATCTTTTTGAAACCAGATGATCTGCGGGGAGCAGGGATTCTTACAGCTGTCCGAAGCGTAGCGTATCTTAAACATACCCAGCAATCTGGTGACAGGGCACGAATCACTCGATCAGAGGCAATAAGAAAACTGAATCGATGTGTTGCGGGCGTTAAGTTGCCTGGCTGAGATGTCCCTTGAGATCTGAACGATCCCATACCCATCCATCTCATGCATCATGCACAAGTGCCTCCTCACTTATCCACTCAACGTGTCATGCAAGATGATGCCGATAACTCCTGCAAAGAGGCCCGTGGACCGAGCTTCGCCGTAAGAAAGAGAGGAGAAAAAAAAAAACATGTTGAATAGCAAAATAAAAAGCGTTGCAACAATCAGAAACAACTCTCCTCCAATCATCGCGTGTAACCGGGACTGAGATATCCCAAAACTCTCCAACCTCCGCTATCTTGGATAACTTCACAATTTGAATGTTAACCAATTGCTCCGAACCGAAAGAAACCCGTCAGATCATTTCCTCATGAAGCGTAGAGACGAAATAGCCTTCCATATTCGCGCCCTTAACCCCGTCGGCGTATTTTGTATGTCATTCAATTGATCAACCATTCAATACATATTCATCCCGTTTCGGCTCATGGCATCATAAGAATAGAAAAAGTTACATAACCCGCCCTGCATTTTGCATTTTGACTAAGCCCAAGATTGCGTACGTAAGCTGCATTGTAAGCAGATCACAAAGCCGTACGTGGTTTACGAAGAATTCCATTGCCCGATTTGCGTGCCTGGGGTGCCACGGTATTACCTTTTTTTCTCGATGAAGGCTTTCCACACTCAACGAGAGGGTGTGCTGGAAAAAAAGGGTCCAACTGCACCGAATATCTCCAGAAACCAAAAAACCACCCACCAAATATTCCTACCCGCCTCCTGTGTAACCAGCCACCCCCAAATACCAATCAAAGCTCCCCTTCACCCCTCCAAGTGGGAAAGAGAGCTCGCGAAACCCTCATGACCGTATTACACAAGCTCGCCGTCAGATTGAGGCGGGTACCAACCATATTGCATTCAATTACACAAAAATTAAAGCAGAATTATGTTAAAACGAGTTTCTAGTCGTCCTTTTTTTTTTTTTTTTTTGGATGATTCCAAGTTTCTATCGTTTCTTGCTAGGGGTATGCAAGCGTTCACCCGGGTACTCCCGCCCTTACTCGATCGAAGGTTTGGATAGAGTAGGTATAGCTAGATTATTAGAGAGGGGAAAGGGGACGCTTGCGAGCAGCTAATGCACATTGATTGTATCATAATATGTCATGAGCAAGTAGCCCATCCCGCGGCTATACGCATCTAAATTTGAAATCTGCTGATGGCATCATACAGTCAGTGTAGGTATAGAACGGAACACCTTTTGTTTCTTTTTTGTAAACATGTCCACAAGACAAACACATGGGATCGGACGTGAGGGCGGCCGCAAAATGGCATGGGAGGAAAGAGAGGGAGAGGAAAAGGAAACAATAGAACAGATCCAAGCTATCCGCTCCGCGATCATGAGATTATGCGAGATAGGCTTTCCGATCGGTTATTTGATTTGGCAGTTATAGCCCGACGAAAAGTTGCAAGGAAAATAAAAGAAACTATTTCACGGCTAGCAGCTAGCTACCTAGCTCCGATTGAACGCATGTAGAGGTAGCTGATTAACCCAGATATGGGGAAGAGATGGAGAAAACCAAATGCAACTAGAAAGCTTGAAAGCCAGTGCACACATATTGGACCGCATCGCTGGAGCCGTTCATTCGACGATCAAGATGCAGGAAAGGTTTCGTTGGCATTTAAATTTCCGCGAAATAATGGAGAGTTATCAAGATTAAAGCAATATTGGAAAACAATCAACGCCTTTCCCTGTCCAAAAATGGTCGCAAAGTACCTTTAGAAAAGTACATAAATATAGTGAAAAAGGATAAATCAGAACGCCACCCAAAAGCCAAAACTCCTACCGCCCGTCAATCAAGTTATAGAAACAAATAACAGCATCGTTTTGTGTATAATAAAATTCCCTCCAGTTTTGGGGATTTTTTTTTGTTTCGAAACCACATGTTACCTGTTGAACCATTGTGAGTTCGGAAAAACAAAAACAAAACAAAAAAATTGACAATAATGCCTCCTGCTTTTGACCGCAAAAAAAAAAAAAAATACACAATGAAAAAAAAATATAATAAACAATAGAATCAAATATGGAGGGATAAGGCATCCTCTAAAGGGGTATCATCAATGTCCGCAAAGGATAATATGTACAACAAAAACAAAGAAAATAGCCATAAGATGTACATCGCTAATGAGATTATTGTGCAAGGAAATATGAAGTGAAATTTCGAATGTGGAGTCCGTCGGTTGAAGGCGCATATTGGGATGAGATAGAGAAAACCCCCAAAAAAAGTCGAAGTTATGGATTGGGTTCTGCAGATAAGACTGGCGAGCTTTTGTGGCTGTAGTTGTGATTTTCCATGAATAATCGGTATGCTTCTTTTCGTTTAGTATTATCGTTATATCTATTGGCGGCGATTTCTACAATGTATTCCTGTTTGATTGATGTTAGTAAGGTCTTCTAAAAATTAGGGGTGAGGTCCGAAGGGTTAGGAAATCTGCAAGGCATACCTCGGTCTGTTTGAGTTCGGCATCGGGAATGGTTCTTGCTTTCCATTCTTGAATGACAGGGTTCGTAAAGTGATCAATTCGGATTATATGTTGTTCTTGTACAAACTTGGCGATTCTGAATTTGTGGTCCACAGTAAGTTTGTCGTACTGGTTGGGTCGGGCCCTCTAATTCAAACATTTTATGATTAGACCAGGCTGGTATTCGTAAATTCTGACAAGTGTCTTACCTTTAAGGCGGGTTCGTGGCCACGGCCTGACCAGATGCGCACTAGTTCATCTGTGTGGGCGTCATCAAGAGCTCGTTTCTTCGCTGTCTTTGAAGTCTCGATTTCCTTTTCGTTCTTGGTTTGGGGCACGGATACGATACTAGCGGTTGACTGTCGTCGCTCCATGAATTCTTCTATTTCTTCATCATCGCGAATTGCAATTAGGTCACCGTCCTTAGTTCTGATTATTTTTATCATTTCTCCCGCGTTGATCTGATCTAGGAGTAGTATTTTCTGGTGCAAAACGACAGTCTTGGTTGGGCTCAAGTCACTAATTCTTGTCCTGGTCGTTGGAGTAGCAAGCCGCCTGTTCTGGTTTGTGTGCTCGACATCCACAGAGTGTGATCTTGAGAGATTGCCATTCGACTCGGATGACGGAAAGGGGGACCTGGATTTTCGGGAAGCTTCGAGAGGTGACATCTTCCCGCCATCTTCGCGCTTTCGCTTTGACGGTCTTGGGTTCATTTCTCTCGATTGGTGACTGGCGTATTCAGGGCTATGTGATGGTGTTCGAGACTGAGCGCTGGATCCCGGAACGTGGCGGACCGAGGTCGATCGTTGAGGGAAAACTGAGGGAGGAGCTTGAATAGGTGAGCTCCCAGAGAGATTGGAATGAGGAAATGGGTTTCGGAAATTGATGGGCGGTGGAGATAAGCTATCCCGCATTCCTTCTGAGTTTGGCTCTTGTGATACACCCCGAGGTGCTAGTAAAGATTCTGCGAGAATCCCAAAAGATGGCCCATTGAAGCAGGGAGGATTTCGGAGGCGAGATTTTTCTCCCTCCATTGGCGCCCAGGTGTTTAAAGAAGGCGCAAAAGTAAAAGAAGATGTCGGGATCAAAGAAGCTGGTAACAATTGAAACTGCTCTCCGTCCTCGATTTTGTTGAGCGGAGGGCCTATTAATCGGTTTGCCTTCCTCCAATCCGTAGTCTCGATAAAACCTCCCATTTTCGGCTCAATTGCGTAGTTTAGGACTCCTTCCATCATATCAATGTCGTCTTCTTCCCGCCGTTTGATTGACTCATCGTAGTAAGGTTTCCATGGTGGGGCAGCAAAGGGCTCGTTAAACACTGCAGCTATTCGTACTTGCGGTTTTATAAAGTCAGACCAGAGCTCGGGAATAATCAGTCCTCCCGTTTGATCGTTTTTGATTTGGATACAATCTAGGGCGTCCCCAATGGTGAGGCGACACGGCCTAGGGTTATTCCGGAGATATATCTCGAACAGTGTTTGTATTAATCGCTGGTCGAAGGAATACGTCAGCCAGCACGTTCCACGACTTTAAAGCAAACTTGGTCGTGCGCGTCAAGCAATTAAGCACACGTGCGAGAGCCAAGCAGATTATGCCGGAGAGGTATATGATAACTCCTTACATTCCATGTTGTAACTCTGTTAAATGGTATATCCAGTGTGACCGTATCCGGCGAAAGTCTGACCAAAATCGTTGTGTTATCGGTTATGTTAACACTGCTAGATAGGTTCACAGCGTTTCGATGTGCTGATACACTGCTGTTATATGCCTTGGTCGTCATTTTCGACCCAGCTTGAATATCCTCCCGGCCAGTCTACCTAAACTGACGTTACAAGTTTTTTTTGTTATGTGCCAGTCTTGTTTACTTTTCTCGTGAAATTATGTGTTGGGAAGCTAAAAGTCGATACGAAAGTATGCAGAGGAAAGGTAGCAGCACCGAGATACAGCAGTCAGACTGGAGTGGATATAGGATTTGCTGATATTTCGTAGACTGTGATCACTCAAGGTTAACCAATGTAGTCCGTATGAGGCTGCGTGGCGGTGGTTATGCAAGCTTTGATGGTTGGTATGTATTGTAAAAGTCCGGTTCGGATTTCTGATAGGGTAGTTTGCAAGAGACAAAACTCCAGTAGTTTGGGTAAAGAAAAGTAAATCCAAACGAGCTGCAGCGTCGAAAAATGGTGAGGAGGTCCCTTATTTAGCTGCGGTTAGGGAAAAAATTAAACTTGTGTGTCTGGGGATCGTTTTATGGTTTCGAAGGGTGGTGTGGATGTCCTATCCGGTAGGCTGGTAAGGTGTGCCTGGGGGTGAAGCGATGCGAGTAAATATGGATTAGAGACCAATACTTTTCCAGCAGAAAAGCAAAACTAAATCCGGGAGAAAGAGAGAAAAAAAGAACAGTAGAATAAAGATAACAGAGATAATAAGAATCGAAGCCTTGATAGTGCTATGTCAGGATGAACGCAATGGAAGTCGCCCCGTTTACGGAGCAAGGTTGGGCAACCAGTTGATCAGGTATGAGGGCACAAGGGAAAGGATTGTTCGGCGTCCGTGTCTTGGAAGAAGGGCGGTTTGTCGATCCAAAGCACAAACTAAACTGCCAGTGCGAGTGCCCATGCCAGTGCGGTCCTGGGGGCAAGAAGCCACACCCTCCAGGAGGAGGGGTGCGAAAAAGAAAACAAGGGGAGGCAAGGAATTAAAGTTGAGTTGCACTGTCTGTATAATAATAGTCTTGTTGATATAGATGCCTGTGCTTGTTGCTTGTCTTGGTTTACGAAGACACCAGATTGGCGGCGTTAGAGAGCTGAGGGGTTCGCAGCGACGACGGTGATTGAGTTAATCTCTAGATCAACCGGGAACTGGGGTCGACGGGGCCTTGATGCGCCGAAGAAATAAAAGTAATGAAAGATTTTCTCAGTTGAGAGGGTTGTTGCCGTCTGGTAACTTTACCAATGACAATGGCGAACAAGGAATGTAATGCAGAGATGTCTCTGGCAAAGAAAACCAAACACTACGCAGAAACAGGGTAAAGCGCCCGAATTTCCTGCTTTCCTGCTGATTAACTTTGCATAACCGTTATCGATTGTGGTCTGACTATTTAGCAGCGAGCTGTCCCTCCTGTCCTCGAGGCAATACGCAGA
Organism: Dactylellina sp. 'tibetensis'; assembly: GCA_036971435.1. Taxonomy (NCBI): domain Eukaryota; kingdom Fungi; phylum Ascomycota; class Orbiliomycetes; order Orbiliales; family Orbiliaceae; genus Dactylellina; species Dactylellina sp. 'tibetensis'. The sequence goes on from JAKDFA010000013.1 coordinate 899,724, forward strand.
AGAAGATTGTCAGTGGTGTTAGACAAAGTCTGAACCACGTTTTTCAAATGCTGGCAGCTTGTTCTGAGAAATGCGAAGTGTGTGGTCTGTGTCGTGTCTGTTAGGCCGAACCGTGTCTTTGGAATGGAGACGTGACGCCTCCTTCTAAGGCCACCAGAGAAAGATAAAATAAAAAATTAAAAAAGGGAACGCGTTACAGTTCAATGGCAGTTGTTAAACAAAATGCGGCCAGCAAGATTCAGGGCTTCGACTTGTCTCGTAAACATAATCACTAAACAACCCGCACATGTCGGTACATATCTCTTCCTCGAGCACGACGCTCAAATTGTCAAAGTGCCAGCTGCAACCCGCTCGAAAAGCTAACATCAAACGTTTGTTACATACTCGCTTTGCTTTGATTGACGGGTAGCCAGTAGCAGGTGGGTGCAAACCGGTTCGCGTGTGTTTTGCTTTTCCAAGATGCAGACAGCTTCTTTTTTTCCCCCGGCTGGTCTTCTTGGACTGGCGGGTATGATCTGAACTTTCAGGTCCGTTTGCCGAAAGGGGGTGGGGAACTCTGTCCGGGATATTCCAGCGATATCTTTATTTTTGTGCGTGCGCACTTGTCCTCTCAGAGAATTCGAACGGCAGCATCACGATCGCTAAATCCTTGTCGTGCCGGCTCTTCGCTTCATTCCCACGAAAAGACATCGTTAGTGTCTTGGAAGGAGGTTAAGTGGATCAGGCGGTTTGGTCGCCGTAATAATCTGTTCAAGCGATCACCTTAGTATTCAATCTTGAGTGAGGGGAAGCAGCTGCTTTAGATACAATGTGGGAGTATGTTAGCAACGGTTCCCTTACGCTGGAAGAAAGTTGAACCGTTTGAAGCGGATTTAAGGGTGGTTATCTCACCAAATGAGGGTGGGAGGGAACACGATATTACTCGCCGGACACTTGCACTAAACTAAACCTAACTGCTTTAGTCGCAAGCTTGCAGCAAGCAAGATCTGGGGAAGCCAGTTTCGATCGAATATCCTTCCCGTTTTCTACAATCAGGCAAGTGCCGTTCAGAAGAGGTGGACAAGACACCAGCAAGATAATTTCACCTGCGGCAGGGTAAAGGAAGGGGCACCAAACAGCAATTTTAACACAGGTGATCGAAGCGATGGCGTGCGGACAAGTTCGGTCGCTGGTATCTGCCAATCAATCTGGCTGTATCGCACATGATCTGCTTCCTGGCCGCTCCGTCAGAAAAAAAAAGAAGAAGAAAACATGGCTGTCCCTTTTTGGCTCAGAAGCATTCCCAAAAGGGATTTCATGCGAGTTGAGAAAGGCTCGCAGTTCCCAAAGAGGATTCATCGGTGCCTGCTCCTCATGAAAAGGAATGCAATGAAGATCATAACTCAACTTCCTCGAACCAGTCCAACAACCGCCGCTTGGCGTCGTTCGCCACCTTGAGCCATCGGCAGCCCGGTGCTTCACCATAATAATTCGGTCTATATTTTTGCAAACCCACGAGTCTGAATTGGACTAGAGATATGTGTGGCTGACGGGCTGATATGATGGGCTGATGGGCTAGGGAGAAAGGCACCGGGCGGCTCCTAGCCCCCCGAGGTCACCCCCGGCTCGATGCCACCTGTCTCTCAATCTCCGTGGACACAGATCACCGGAACTAAGCACTTCGCTGCTCGCATCGGTGGCCAGCGATATGGAAGGGAGCAGGTATTTGTTTCGCCTTGTGACGGAAGGCAGTTCCCAGAGGTGGATAGAACCTAGTCTGTCGTAATTCTCTTGTCGGAGCTAAAACATCTCGCAGATCGAAGATCATTGATAAATCCAGTTCTAGCGTGAATCACACTTATCGGATAGATTGAATGCAAGCTCCTCGATACAAAGGACCCTTTCCCACCAGTTTTCATGGGATGTGGGATCAAGGCAGCCCCACCGTTGTGATGATCTTCAAATCCGGGCTGCCTGGTTTAAAAAGCATTGCGTCGTTCCAGAGAGCAGTCCAGAAAGTGCTAAACTCCAACCTTGTCACGATGTTCAGTTTCAGTTAAGAGGTGTACCAAGCTTCGAGTTGACCAGTTCAATAAGCATCCCGATGATTATCCGTCCGGGTCGAGTATATTCGAGTTATTGGTGTTTCTTCCGGCCCAAGCTTGGTGAAAATTAACGTGATCTGACGGGTAGAAAAGAGACCAAGCATTTAATTGGCGTCGCAGAATGCATCCCAATTCGTACTTTCTATGACGGGAGATTAGATCTCAGGTCCCACTTACCTTTTTGACTTTCTTGGGGGTGCGACCCACCCTTCGCACGAAACCTTGAACTTGATGAATTACAACCAGACAAAATTATCGAGCACCGTTTAGACGACGACGGTGATGGCGGCTTCTAACGGAGATCGTGATTAACGGTTTGCACCGTTACAGGGAACCTTAACTACCGCTGCAGTCCGAAAGTTGCAAAGTGGCTCTGCGTGATGCTACTGTCGCCCCGTTTCAGCCCCATCCCGACCCTGCCTTGCGAACTTGGAGAGGACAGGTTGAGAGTGATAACGGTCCCCATCACGTTTTCCGTGAGCAAGGTGCATTTCTTGTCTCCGATGAGCAGTACCCATGATCTTTTGCTCGAGATCGGGGAGATCTCATTGGCACAGATTCCAATGTTTCAAAATTTTGACAGGGACTAGCAAGATGCGAAACCTGCCCAATCCTCCGTGCTTTATCCATTCGCTTCCCCTTGCGAAGCAAACGGGGTGATTGAGGACAGTTCGTTGCTGTCAGCCGTGACTTCTTTGGGCATTTCCCTTTTGTCCCTGCCGTCTGTTGACCCTTGGTCTTGGGATTGGAGGGACGCCACACTCTAACCCAAGGATGATGCCAGAAAGGGTCAGAACGAAGGAAAGCGGATAGTGCCGGTGCTCCAAAACGGCAAAGACGAGTTGTACGCTCGCTCGAAAGAGAACTTCTTAGCGAGAATGAGCGGCTTCGGCAGGCCTGTATATTAGGCTTTCCTCTAATGAAACCCGACTGTCCGGGAAACTGCTTGGTTCGCTGGAGATGAAGGAGGAGCTATAGCAGTGGCTTGTTATAAGGTCCCGGGGCTGGGGCGCAGCGAGTTTGTCCTTTTGGTCATTCGGCTGTTGAGAACTGATCTTATCAGCGATAAGCGACCAGAAAAATCAAGAAAGTTGGGAAAAATTCAACGACGGAGCAACCATCTCAGCATCTAGAACCCTGCACCATCAATTTGACCTGAGACGTCGACAGTCTCGAATGCACGAATCGCACTCGGAAACCCGGAAACTCGGACTCTAAGTTGGACGCCAGGAAATATAATCGCCAGGCTACCCCCAGCGAATCAAGAGGCTCACAGTTCTCGTTGACTGTCCAGCATCATGCAGATTTCAGAAGAAACCAAGGTTCGCTCGCTACCTGAAATTATCTCCAACTTCCACCTGCAGCCTTTGCGAGCTTTTCCCTGCACCGCATTCTCTTTGTCATGCAAGCTGGACGCCCCTGTGAATATAGAATGGCTTGGGCTAATTGAAATTTGTGGCCTGATCCAGGAGCGAATAACTCGCATCATCGACATCTCAAGAGTCGTTGTCCATTAGTAAGTGCCTGCTATAGGTCCTGTGTCCGCGGATCTGGATTCTCGCCTCTACCAAAAGCCTGTCGGCCGTATCCTTGGGACCATTATCATGCTAATAGCCTCGTCTTTCTCCGATCAGTGGCTACCTCCCTCTCATCCTCTATATCGGATACACCCATAGTGAACCGAAACCCTCCATTATCAGGTATGCTTACCTATAGTATCAGAAGCATAATGGCTCATTAACTCCCGATTACCCAGACTCTTGACTCCACTCGCCTGAACGAAGACCCAATCGTCGATCTCCTCTCGGTCTTTGAAATGCTTGATTGCCTCGGGGATGCTAAGCTGTGTCAGTTTATGCAGTGTTCTCCAAGACATGACTATCTGCGAGTTCCAGGGGCTCCGAGAGTCACATCACATGTCTCTATTAGCTCCTTGGGCTGACGTTTGCGCAGCTATAATGTGATTGTACATATTATTGTAAAATAGAATGGTGATTAATAATTGCTGGTTCAAGCGAAAAGTCTGGAATAACTTTATGAAATATCTATTCCCGTAGACGTGATTTTAAAACCCTGTAGACACAGATGCTTTTTGTGACATAGAAGCGATGCTAGCCGCCAAGCGCGATTTTAGACAGCTGAGAGTCATACAATTTTTTGACTCAACCGTCGCACTCCAACACATCCGGCTTTGAGACCTCCCTTTCGACAATTCTACTCTTACAAAACCCAATTAACCAGTATCAAATTTATCATCACAATGGAAGGCGAAAGTTCCTCGTCGAAAGCCCCAGAGCAGAGTCTAGAGGCTGGCGTTGCCAATCTTGCTGTTCAAGAGAACATCCCGCTCGGGTATGCCCCCCTACCCCACTATCGTAACAGCCTCGACTAACCTTCAATATTAAATAGTGAGGACGGTAAACCACTCTCAAAGAATGCCCTGAAGAAACTCGCAAAGGATAAAGAGAAGGCCGAGAAGGCTGCCAAGCGTGCTGAGCAAGAAGCCGCTGCCAAAGCTGCACGTGAAGCCGCCAATGTCGATACAGCCACTGAGCACTACGGCACGCTCCCACTCAACCAGTCCACCCAGCGTACCGGGGCTCCCAGAATTTCTATCGGTACTTTAAAGGTAGAGGATGTGGGTAAATCGGTCCTGCTTCGCGCTAGAGTCCATAACGCCCGTGCTCAAGGTAACAAAATGACCTTTCTGGAGTTAAGGCAACAACACCAAACGGTGCAGGCTCTCTTGATGGTTCAGAATGATGGCAGTATATCAAAGCAAATGGTGAAATGGGCTGCCTCCATTAACCTGGAATCGATTGTCCTTGTGCACGGTGTGATTGCCAAACCAGACGAGGCGATCAAGTCTACAACTATCCAAGACGTCGAAATTCATATTTCAGAACTTTTCATCATATCTGAGGCTGGCCCCTTACCAATCCAGATTGAAGATGCATCGAGATCAGAAGAAGAAGCACAACGTCTAGGTCTCCCGATCACCTCATTAGCTACACGCCTCGATAACAGGGTCATCGACTTCCGAACAGTAACAAACCAGGCAATATTTAGAGTGTCCAGTGGTGTTTGCGGCCTGTTTAAAGAGTTTTTGTCAAATCGTGGTTTTGTAGAAGTTCATTCCCCGAAACTTATTGGCGCACCCAGTGAAGGTGGTGCAAATGTTTTCGAAGTTACCTACTTCAAAACAAAGGCGTATCTTGCTCAGAGCCCTCAATTGTACAAGCAGATGCTTATTGCTGGTGACTTTGAGAGAGTTTTTGAAATCGCACCTGTCTTCAGAGCAGAGGACAGTAATACCCCCCGCCATATGACTGAGGTATGACTTGTTCTGGTATATATATTTGGTCGTAATTTTACTAATGAGATACAGTTCACCGGTCTTGATTTGGAAATGGCATTCGAGGAGCACTACCATGAAGTCATGGAACTTATCGGAGAGATGCTTATCTTTATCTTCAATGGATTGAATGAAAGATATGCAGAGGAAATTGCAACTGTCCGAAAGCAGTATCCTGTTGAAGATTTTAAAATCCCCAAGGATGGCAAGCCTCTTGTGTTGACATTCGCGGAGGGTATCAAAATGCTAAAGGAGGCCGGCCGCGAAGTCGAACCACTTGAGGATCTAAGGTTGGTAGATGTGCCATTCTTCGATATTATGGGGTGATGCTGATTCCTTTGTAGCACTGAAAACGAGAAGTTCCTCGGACAGCTTGTTCTTGAGAAGTACGACACTGATTTCTACATTCTCGACAAATTCCCTTTGAGTGTTAGACCATTCTACACCATGCCCGACCCGACTGACCCTAACTACTCGAATTCTTACGGTAGGCCCTTGTCCCAAGTTATTCTTTACAGGTTTACGATTGATGCTGATATTATTGAAAGATTTCTTCATGCGTGGACAAGAGATTCTCTCGGGCGCCCAACGTGTTCACGATTCCGCATTGCTCGCTGAACGAATGAAGGGCTTAGGAGTTGACCCAACAAGTCCGGGGCTTGTCGACTACGTGGATGCATTCAAATATGGTGCTCCACCACACGCCGGAGGCGGTATTGGACTCGAGAGAGTCGTGTTCTTGTGGCTAGGACTTGGAAACATTAGGAGGAGCAGTCTCTTCCCACGTGACCCACAGAGATTGAGACCTTAGAAGCAATCTTCACTGCTCAGTCTGGAGGATTATCAATCTTTTGTTAGCATGGGTAGCCTTATCACACAAACAAACAATATTAGAAATCAGGAATTATTCGGAGCTGAAGCTTCTAGCATTGGCTTTATTTTATATCGTAACTTATGTATATACCATTGGTGCAAGATCAGAGTTTTTAATTAGTTGTGCACTTCGCGGTCCGCTTATCGCGACTCAGCTGGTGTCCTAGCTTCATACACCTTATGAATTGTCAGCGCTCGCAACTTCAATAAAACAAGACATGCTAAGCTTTGAACCGAGCGAAAGAAGGTTTTCGTACAAATATAATTAGTACACTTGCTAGTGGGTCCTTCTTATGAGCAATTCCTAGGTTTGGCTCCTGGTTTTGGCCTAGATCCTGCCAGCGTTCTGTCATCCTTGTGTCCAAGGCGGTCAGGCGTGTCTGCACATCGTTTCATTCGATTCACAGGCGCCTTGAAGAAAAAGAAACTAAAAACTCTGCTCTGAGAACTAGACCGACATTGTCATCTCATAGATGTATAAAGGCGTCTCTCCCTTAACTATTTGTTTCCGGCGTCCAATCAATCCATCATTGCAGCTTTCTCTTATTACTCGCTCTTTGCGAACCGCAACTTCACAATCCAACGTTCAACGCAAATCGGTCTTGCTGACCAAACCCGCCCAAACACCGGCACTGAAGCATCTTATATACCCTTCATCTCGCCCCCAAGCTACTGGTAAAACCGCAATTACAATAACCAATCTCCATATAAGAAACCTACATAATTCATTCAGAATGTCCGGCGAAGAATCAATTAAAGAGCTTTCCCGCACTCCAACCCCAACTATCCAAAGTCTAACTCTTGTTGATAACCCTTCTGATCTCGAAACACCTTCTACAACGAACACAGACGTCTCTGAAGGAGAAGAAGAAGATGATGATGACGATGATGACGACGATTATGTCAACTATTACCTCAACAACGCTCTCTTCCAGAAAATGATTGCTGACGCTACCGCAATCACAACATCCTCCGTTGACCCTTCCATCGGTACATCCACTATTGCTCTAAGAAAATACTACTCTGCAAAGCTGCGAGAACTCTCTAGTAATCCAGAATACAGTGCTCCTCTCACGGACCCTTCATGCCCCCACGTCACCCTAAAAGCCGTGGACAGTGTGAGATACGCAGATAATTGTGAAATATCCTGTCCATGTTGCTTGCCCGATGATCTACCGCAATTGAAGCTCCAGGCAAGTGAGATTGAGGGTGGAGTGATTACGCATAGTGTCATGATTGATAAGCTGCGAGAATGGTTGTACGGAAATCCTGAATCTCAGGAGGAAACTGCAGAGCTAGGTAAAGTGGTAGATGGGATTGAAGCCGGAGAAGCCGGGTTAATGGCTTGGAACTGCATGAGCGCGGCGAGAAAGGAAGGCCATAGTGATCTTATGGGATCGGAGTTATTTTTATATTTTGCAAAGCCGTTAGTCGGGGGCGGGAAGCATAATAGCCATAGGGATGATGACCACGATGGCTGCGGGCGTGAGTAGGCAATTCGAGGCTTCTTTTTATCGATTCTGAAGTAGATGCCGGGTTGCTGACTTCTTCATTTATATTCATTCTCAATGTTTTTACTTGCTCTTTAAGAATCGTATTATCCTGTACTATATAAGAATCGCTTCTTTGTGCTATTTAACTCTACTATAATGTACAATAGATATCTCTCAAAATTCTTACGCAACTTTCTGGATTTAAATATCTTATGGTTTGAGATTTTGAATAATCTATCGAGAAAGAATTGGAGACGAAAACTCTGTGCCGGTGCTACTAAAATATATGTTCCGAGGATTGCAAGTTCAAATAAAATTGACTATGAGATCTGTAGGGAAGAATATCCTTCCGTTTAGGATGACATTCTGAAGCTTTATATATCCGCGCCAACTGAAGAAATATGTAATCATTGTATCAGCTTCCTGGGGAAAGATATTTCGATTCGGATGGAGGCCAAAATTCTTTTTCTGACCTCTACATATTTAGAAATTACTACTTAGATGCTTATATGTAGGAAACTATCACCTCATCACTATCTAGCTCGAAATTGACTAGTTTTATGAATCATCATAGTTTTGCTATAGTATTTTGGATGAACATTCATTCAGAATAGGGAAAATGGTTGAAGGAAATACGGTTCAGTGAACTAGACGAACGAAGATATAGTTGGTACAAGAGAAAGAGAGAGAGAGAAACAAAAACTCAACGAGCAATCTTAGAATCATGAGAGAAATTTGAAATAAACGCGCCGGGCCCAATCAGAATTCCAGAGAATTTAGGCATAATTATTTAATTAAACCAATCAAAGAAACCAAGCAGTATATGAAAACCATAAAATGAAGAAGGCAGCCGTACGCGTTATAACCATCATGAACAATTCAAACCTCTTAATGCACCACTAATGCTTGAAAACCAATCCTTATAACTCCATACGCCACCAAAATAGACCCAAAGAAGATACTTCTGACTAGCCAATAAACGAATGAAAACGAGAATTCTATGCCTGATAAGTCAGCAGAATGAATTTCAATGTAGTTTCAAAGTCCCATTATTCACCTCCAAATTCTTCTGACCTGAAGCCGAAGGTCCTGCAGAATCATTATTTCCTAGGGCTTCGTCCTCCACCTGCTCCTCTCCATCCGCCCCAAACGAATCTCCTGCCTTCTGCAGCCATTCTTCTACTTTCCTAGAGGCTCTCTCGATAGTTTTATCGGTATCAAGAACATTTCGAACCGGTGCCATGACCTTGCTGAGCTGAGCTTTAAGATCGTCGTTCGGATTTCCAGGTTCCTCGGTGAGTTCTGGTTCCTCGAATCCGCGTGTAGCAATATCTTCAGCTTTCTTTTTTGGACTTAGGAGTTCTTTAGCTTGCTCCTTGACCTGTTCCTTGACCTTTTTGGTCGTAGTGCTAGCTTCTTGTATTCGTTCTGCAACCTTCTCCCTCATTTCCTTCACCTTTGTCCCCATCTTTTCTTTCATTCCTGGCTCCTTAATTCGCTCGTCCAGATCTCTCTCAACTGCTAAATCCTGCATTTCAAATCCTCCTTCCTTGTAGTTATAGAGTTCTGTACTCCACTCAGCTTCATCTGGGAGGATTAACGAAACCATGCCGACGAAACCCGTCAGTCCGCTTAGGAGGAACTTGAGAAAAATGTGGTCACCAAAGAGAACAGAGACTGATAGAATGAGAGTGAGATACCCCGTAAGGATCTCTGAGAAGAGCTTGACGCGGACATCGTCTTGTGAAGGTGTTATTGCTGGAGGAGGGGTTTTGATAGGAGGTTCTGAAGGGTTAGAAGGGTGTGGGATGCCGATTGGGTTTGTAGGATCGATAGGGATAACTGGGCCTCTTGGGTTACCAGCGGATTTGCTAGCAGCGTAGCTGTTCCGACAAACTGTTAGCTATATACGTATGCAATAGAAGACTCCTGGCTAGAGCAATGTTGGACGAACCTCTTGTATACTGCTACTGAAATTTCTGCTACTATATAGGCTGTTATAAGGAAAGAAGTAACCCATATGAGTTTTGTAGCTGGGGCTGTAACAAAAGCCAGATTGATACGAGGGATGTGTATTTTAGCGACCAACTTGTGCGCCTCATAGCGAAGCCGCAGGATCAGTGGGTTAAAATCCACCCCGGCTTTTGAATGCGAAGTCTTGGCTGCCATCTCCGCTTTACGATAAACGATTGTCGAGAGTGGAATTTCTCGGACTTTCTCAACTGCTGGTGAAATTATCGATGCAGTAGTTGCGGTTGCTGCCTTCGCGGTTGCTTTGAGGTCGAGGTTCCAATAAGGATCTTTCATAAAATCTACCATTTTCGTGGATTTGAGAGTGGTAATCTCATTGATATAGTGTTTAAGGCAATAAGGGAATATTTTTGGGGGAATTTTCCCTTTATAAGCCATAAAGGATCGTGACAGTGGTTTATAGTCATTTCTGAGACCTTTGACGGTTCTACAGTGAGTGTTCGTCAGGTCCGCAATCACCAGGCTGCGTCACAACCAACGAGCTCATTCACCAACATTAACATAAGCTGCCCAAAATACCACCAAAACTTTCTACGGCTAGATTTATGTATATTCCATATATCTTCCATTTTTATAGGCAGAGGGAACATTGCAAGGTACTTGTACCTCTTTACTAGTCATATTTGCAGTGCGGTCGGAGTCACTCGCAAGGTGGTCACTTTGTGTTGTCAGGTGTTGGGATGTTGATGGAGGATATTGGTCAGGTGTCCTGCTCACAGATATAGGATCTTAAGACCTTGCCTCTGTGAGGCTGTGTCCGGACAAATAAACTAGTTCAAAATTAAGATGCTTTCTTAAACCTAAGTCTGGTCTAAACTTAGACTTGTTACACGATTTCGGGTATTGAAGATGTGGTTTAAAAACGATGAAAGAAACATAATTATATTAAATATCTGGTTGCATAGATGTTTATCTATTTTACAGTGTTAAAATGGGGATAGATAAAATAACATACAGTCTAAAAAATAATTTCGTGTTTATAAATTCGCCAGAAAATAAGAGCTTTATCGGGTAACCAAAGTGTAAAGGAAATCGCTTCTGTTTTCGAGCTCTCTTGAGATATCAAGTTAGCTTCCCATTAGCTCTGTGTATAGCCTCTCTCGCCCCGTCCCACTTCTTCCTCCCTTTCTCCCCTCTCCCATCGAATAGTCGTTGGATATATGCTGCATCAACTCCATCCATAAGAGTATAGTACAGCTGTCGTTCTTTCCACCAGAATTTCCAACCTTCCCAACCCCAACCGAGCTTCTCATTCACACCGTTTCCTGCCGCGTCGTTCAACCACTCCTGTAGCTTCCCACTATCACAAGCGATCTGTTGAGTGCGCCACCTAGCGATATGATCTAGCATGTCACGGTAGTGGGCATCGCACCATTTATCCATCTCCTTTTTCGTCGGCGTTGGATAGTTTCCTTTCCAGACTTGGGATAGAGCGGCTGATGCGAGATCGCTGTTCGAGAATGCGGAAAATGAATGGCCGCGATAGGCTCCTATGAACGCCAGTGATTCCGGAAATTGGGTTGAGAAGATACCCCAATAAAGCCGCGGGAATAGCATTCCTTTCCCGTGTTCCATTTGGTCCCACTCTGGGGTCGGATGTCTGGTTGGGTCTGCGCTTTCGCTGAGGTATGAATAGTCGTAATTGTAGCCTGTACAATATATTACCGCATCAATATTTCTGAGAACTTGCCCGTCCAGCATCTCGATCGAGCTTCCGTCCTCCAGATATCGCTTGATTCCATGTACTGATTTAACCTTTCCGGTATGCAGATAATCTATGATATAATCGTTCATGACGGGAGCAACATTTGGTATCGGTGGGGCAGGTAGAAGTCGCCACTCCTCCTTCAGTTTCCCCTTGTATGTAGCCTTCATCCCAAGTTCGAGTACCACTTCACCTAGCTTTGCCAACAACCGAGGAAACAATGGAGTAAGGGCGAATACAATTCTCCCCAAGCGCCGTGTTGCTTTGTGATCCATCGGTGGCATGCCATCTGGCGTTCTCATCCCAAATCTGGCGCCAGATCTATGAGAAACGTATACGTCGCTGCCTACATCGGCGAGATCCACTGCAACGTCGCTAGCTGTATTGCTAATCCCTACGATAACAATTCGCTGATTTGCAAATGCAGTCGGGTCTTTGAAGGCCCGTGAATGCAAAATTCTTCCTTGGAACTGGCTCGCGCCATCGTGGGATGGAAGGATTGGCTCGTTCTGCGGACCAGTGCAGACGACAACCCGGTTGTACTGTTCCGTTAGCATATTTCCATTACTGTCTTGTGTAGTAAGATCCCAAAACTGCCCATTCTTTGATCGCTCTAGATTTTGTACTTTAATTCTTAGCTTGGAATGCCGAAGTAGATCGAAATGTTCTGCATAGGCTTGAATATATTTCGCGATATCTTCGGCCAATGGCAAATTATCCTTCAAGTCAGGCGGATACTCGAAATCCGAAAACGTAAACCTGAGCCTTGATATGTTCGTCCTAGTACTTTTGATAACAGACGTAAAGTTCTCGTCTGTGGTGTATTTCCATAGGCCGCCGACGGATTCCCGACCGTCAAATCCAACAGCTTCAAACCCTGCCTCTAGGAGGTTTTTGAGGGTCGCCAGCCCAGTGGCGCCCAAGCCTATGACTGCAACCTTATCGCTCATACCGTGAATTTGTATTATTTATAAATTTTCGACATACAACCAATTTTAATTGTGGACCGATTCGAATCTCGTTTGTATTCGCGCGTTTTGAACCTGAATTGAAAGCACAGGAAACAGATAACAAATAAGTTGAGCTGAGGGCCTTTTATTCTCGCTGATTATTCTCGTCTACAGTGGTCTAATACTGAGGTCGGAAGCCTGCGATCTCTCTTTAGAACTGATGTAAACGGGAATTGGAAAACGACGGTGATTATATACGGTGAACAGTTGGCGGTCCGGCAGTTACACCTTGGTCATCATGACCTTATTTCTTATTGATGTGTACGTGCGGCCTCATCCTGTTCAAATGCTTGCTCCTGTAAGATAGCATACGAGTACGTACTAGGCAGAGACTATATTACTTTGGATGAATTCTCAAAACCCTGTAGCGAAAGAGAGTTAGATTAATATGCCTAGGATGATGAAATTGAGGTCCGGTCCATGCAACAAATCCAGCTACCAAGAGAGTCTCTCAATCTTTGCGGCGTGTATTGTGGCTAGTGCATGCCCCTCCACGTCTGTGGCGGTGCAGCAACTCGAACAACCGAAGAAAAAAGTTAAAGAAATTTATTATGTGAATGTCCAAATTTGATAGTGTCTTAGAAACCTCAGGTTCTTAATATCAGCACCCACCACCCGGCCAGTACCCCTCAATCGAGAAGTCAAAGCTACCCAGATAATTCTTATTAAAAGCACTACCTACCGAACTCAAAAATCATAGCGGTTGGTTCCACAATTCAACGGATCATACCCCCACGGTTTCTTTACGATGTCGGACTCTGAAGAACCGCAACAAAAGACTGTCATTGGTATAGCCTTCGGCAATTCCAACAGTTCTATAGCGTTTACCGGACCTGTGAGTGTGGATCTTGGGGACTTATGGTGGTACAATCATCTAACGCTGTGTTACATAGGATGGAAAAGCTGAAGTTATCGCTAACGAAGAAGGAGGTACGGACAAGGCTGCTAAGCGTTAGGCGACGACGTTATAAAGATCTAATTGACATTTCCTATCCATAGACCGTCAAATTCCTTCGGTATTATCCTATAGCGAGGACGAGGAGTACCATGGCGCCCAGGCAAAGTCGCATCTAGTCAGGAATCCAAGAAATACAATCGCATATTTCAGAGATTATCTAGGGAAATCGTACGTTCACCATTCTTACTTCTGTATATCCCGAGATATCAATATCTAACTGTTCTCAATCCTATTAGTTTTGCTGAGATCGATCCTACAAACGCCCATGCCTCCGCCCATCCAGCCCAACACGACGACGGTGTGGCCTTTTCTATCCAAGAAAAGACCGACACAGAACCAGCTATTCTCACAGTTTCCGAGATCACCTCCCGCCACATCAAACGTCTCCAGGAATCCGCTGCCGACTTTCTCGGTAGGCCCGTGGATGGCTGCGTGATTACTGTCCCCACAGACTTTTCTGAATCGCAACGAAAACTCCTTGCGGAAGCCTCTAAAGCAAGCGGTCTCGAAGTCCTCCAGATCATCAACGAACCTGTAGCTGCTCTTCTCGCCTATACGGCCCGCGAGGAAACATCCCACCCGGCGGATAAGACTGTTCTTGTTGTCGATGTTGGTGGTACCCGGTCTGATGCTTCTATTATCGCCTCCCGCGGTGGCATGTTCACCCTCCTAGCCACACAGCACGACTATGAGCTCGGCGGTCGCCAATTCGATGATGTTCTCATTGATTACTTCAGCAAGGAGTTTATCAAGAAGCACAAGACGGACCCACGGGACAATGAACGTTCGCTAGCGAAACTAAAACTCGAGAGTGAGAATGCAAAAAAGACGCTCAGTTTGTCGACTTCCTCCCCAATCAGTATTGAAGGATTAGCAGACGGCATCGACTTCCATTCGTCTGTCAACAGACTGCGGTATGAGTTGCTGTCAAAGAAGCTTGTAGACCAGGTTGTGGGTTTGGTCGAGAGCGTGGTGAAGAAAGCTGAAATGGATCTGACAGATATTAATGAGGTAAGAGTTTTTAAAAAAAACTGTGTTCACGGACTTACAGGGCATTCTTGGGCGTCGAGTATCTGACGTGAATAATGCTTTTAGGTCATCCTCGCCGGTGGCACCTCTCACACCCCTAAACTCGCTAGCAGAATTGCGCAACTGTTCCCATCTACCACCATTATCCAGTCCCCGGCTACTACGGCCACTGCTATCAACCCCTCAGAACTCTGCGCCCGTGGTGCAGCCATACAGGCCTCCCTGATCGCAGAATTTGAAGCCGAAGATATCGAGCAATCAACCCACCCGGCCGTCACAGTCAGTCCACACTTGACAAAACCCCTCGGAGTGGTCATTAGCTCGCCTGAAGGTGACGCCGGAAAGGCGGCAGACAAAGTCTACGTGTTCCTTGACGCAGAAACCGCGGTTCCAGCACGAAGAACCGCCACGTTTATTGGCACTAAGACTGGAGGTGATGTTCTGATCAGAATCGTAGAAGCGAAGAAGGAGAGCGTAGACATCACACCTCCTAAGGAAGCTAAAGAGAAAGTTAAGAGCGAAGACGACGATGACGATGACGACGACGACGACGAGGATGACGAGCAAGAGCAGGTGATCAAGAGAGTCACGGAAGTCGAGAGGGTCATCGCCGAAGCCCTATTGAAGGACGTCAAGAAGGGAGCAAAAGTGGAGGTTATGCTGAATGTAGCCGGCGATCTTACTTTGACGCTTGCGGCGAGAGTTATTGGTGGACAGGGCGGTGTGAGGGGTACAATTCCGGGTCTTGCGCTCTAAGAAGTTGTATATGTAACCCTATCAGAGTTAGGCGGGAGATGGTTCGTGAGAGCGGGCGTGTGGATGTGGGTTATTCCCATACTCATTCGCTCGTTTCTAAGCACTTTTTTCTTTTTACTTCTGTGCATTTTTGTTTAATCTCCTTGGAGATGTACATGGAGTTTGTCTAAAAAAAAAAAGGGTGATAGGGTAGAAGGAGGATGGCGTCCCGTCTACATAGTTGCATTCGTGGAATGAAATATATGATCGACAAATACTTAGATGATAGATGAGTGCGTATGCTGCGATAAATCATGTTTTGATAGAACATTGTTGAATGGCCAAGCATACGCCTCTTTAGATGAGCAGCTTGGTTTAAGATGAAAAGTTCTTGTAAATTTTTTAAATTTTTTTCAGTAGATTCCTTTTATAAAAATATGGAAGTACAGATCGTAATTTTTCGTAGTCTCAAAGATTTTTTCGCTCCACGAATAAGGAAAGAAGGAATATTGGTCAGGTTTTTGGGTTGCGCAGTTGTGAGCCTGTGCCTAGCAATCACCAATATTTTGCTAATGGTGTTGAAAGGCCACTGGTGACAGGAAACAGAACGCTAAAGGGGACTTTTGAAGTCGACCAAATTTGTGAGCAGAGTATAAATTGGAACAAAAAGTTGAGGTCATAGCACGTTAACGCCATACGCTACACAGAGTAACTCCGATAGTATAAACAATACCAGACAATACCCCCGAGATACCGAGCACAACATAACTGAAAAAATAGAAAGACCGACGGAAGAGTAGAGGAAAATTTTAATTCATCGTCCACCCGACTGGTACCCTGAGTCCCAACAGCAAGCCAGTCCTCCAGCTACCACTTCGTCGTCTTTCCGCATCTTCAGTACTAAGCCTGACGCCAGCATCGTAATCTGCAACGTCAGCTAATTTTTTTTTTATCATAGCCTCATGCATGCTATGGCTTCTTCGTTTTCTTCGGGAGATTCCCATCTCTGACGCCTTTCTCAGTAAAGATGTCGACTTCCCGGTCGGAGTCGATATCAACTGACCGTGGACATCAGTTGGAGATGTGGGTGATGCAGGAGCTAGGTTTATATCACTGACTGGCGAAGCTGGGGATGAGAAGAGCGAGCATGGTAACGAGGACCGTGCGTTTCTACGACGGGAGGATTTCTGAATATCCTCTAGATTGATCAGAGTGGCGATAGTTTCCAGTGTTTGACGTCGGCGCTGTGGCCGAGTTGGAATTTCCAATTTCGGTGGCTGAGGAACCGTGATTACCTCAGACGTCTGGGAGACAGCAGTGGTTGTGGTAATTGTGATTTCGATATCCTCGGTATGGTGCGAGTCCAGCATCCAGGATAAGGCACCGACTGTGAACACAAAGAAAACGATATTGACGAGCTGCCAAAACGTGAGCTCTTGAAGAGGAGCCGGGATTGTTACAGGGGGAAATTTGATTGATTGCACGAGATCAAGAGTGAATGGCAATTGAGAATTGAAAATCTGGTTTGTGTAGACAGAGAACATTGGGGTCAAGCCGGAGGGGGAGGAGGGGATGAAAGTGGGCAATGTGTTGAGGGACGATAAGGCTGTTGTGTACAGGTTGGAGGCTACGGTGCAAGACTGAGAGAAGAGAGAAGCCGCCATTTTTCGGATATGTCAATGCAATACGTAATGACTGATGGTTGATATCGATTTAATAATAGTAAAGAAGACAAGACGAGACGAGACGAGGCTCGATTGTGGTTGGAAGGCAGGCAAGGAGGACGGTGATATCGTCGAATCGGGAATCTACTGCGTTGTGTTGCGTGGTTGCACGAGCCAATGGTTGCCGCCTGTCAAAGCCCGTTGAGATTCAGCAGGACTTTGCCACGCCAGGCTGATGTCGGAATCGTAACCTTTATACGTAAAACGCTCGCTCAGTATTACAATTGATATCGATGGTACGAACAAGTGGCGGCAGCAGCAACTACGAGTTTATGTTTTCCTCGAGTGCTCGGATGATGATTTTAGGAGACTGGAAAACCGGACGAGAAAGCACCCTGACCTTTGATGGCGATCCTAGGGCGATATTATATCATCCCCTAAGCTAAGCAAACGGGGCATCAAAGCGCACTGAAAGCCGTCGATTTTTGCCTGGGTCGGCTACTTTTGGAGGTGGGCAGACCGTTCCTTCCCGAGAACCCTTCCAGTACTTAGCGAAAAGGCAACGACAAGTATCGGCTCCTAGCTCCTTCGAATGCAAAATGTTGGCAGGGAGAAGGCCAGGAAATGGCGAGAGAAATTAGGTAAAACGGTGATATCGATCGAAGCTAATGGCCGAAACCCGAGAATCTTCCGCCCATCCGTTCGCTTCATGCAAAGAGGGTTCTGGGTTCAATGCGCCCTTGGCCTTGTCGGTTTGGCAAGGCTAGCTGCGAGTGAGAATGAGAGAGAAAACCACGCAAGCTGTAACCTTGCACTTGTCAAACTACGCAAGCCGTTACAAAAGAACCTTTTTTTGGACTCTTCGCTTCCAAGATAGCGGTCTGCGGTACAGAGCGGTGGGAGTTTGCTTTGAGAGCAAGCGGCAATTAAAAGGAAAGTCCTATCGCAGGTCCAACTCGAGGGGCTCGATTGTTTCGATTGTTGCCGTCCGTGCTCGCCTCTATCAACAGAACGAAGGAACTCTCTGATCAATCCTGGTGCTGATATCGTATCAACTGCACAAAGACGAAGCTCTCGCAGGTTCCGAGCAATACAAACGAGTGTGCAATTCTCTGATGGATTTTCTTGTGTAAAGAGTGTGGCAATTGACTTTGAATGACTCTTTGTTTTTTTTTCTCGTGTTCGCGATAAGGTACTCCTGAGCTAGGCTCCTTGGATGAGCGGACCCTTTCGAGCAGACAGCCGAAGCCCTATTATCGCCAGAGTGAATGGTGTGGTCAGAACTCTCGATTTCGCGATTGGAACCCAGAATAAGTACCCAAGATGTCGAAGGGCGCATACATGCATGTATCTGCAAGGACGGTCAGATTCTGTTAGGGTTCTGGTACCCGGCCCCTCGCGTTTTATAAGCACATTTTATTGTAGATATACCTTCTGGTATGCGCATGGAACATGGAACACAGGAGCCTCTTGTTAAATTTTGCACTTCCATGCTTGCTTGGCCTTGCTTTTCACAATGCAGTGCATATGCAACAAAGTCGTTACCTGTAAAGCGAAGATATGTGGTAACTTCCGTCTTCATAAAAGGTTTTTGGGGCATGCAAACCAAGATATCAAGGTTGATGATGAACCCGTCCAACACTACGAAATTTTTAATAACTGTCATTTCGCTCTCCAATTTCTCGATGTTGGTGATATCGGCCCTTAATCAAGGTGGGGCGCTTCTGTACAATTACTAGCGAATCAGAAGAACCAAAGCAGGGAGCTGATTGATCGAGACATTTTTTGTAGAATTTTCAACCACGCCACAATTCGAAAAAAAAAAAATCGCATCGATAGACTCATTCGGAAGCTCTCCTTGCTGATTTTGAACTCCTAAACGTTTTTATTGTGTAATTTGAATGAGGTTTATAATTGCCAACCTGGTATTCTACTCGAAATTTCGGCATTTTCCTCATTCCTCAGTGCTGTTTGCAAAACAACAAAAAACCTCTAAATTCTCCCCACTACCACCTACGAACCCATATCAGTATAGCTTTGCAAAATGTGGGGGTCAATAAGTACTACTGACTGACGATTTTCGTGGAATGCGTCTTCCTTCTTGAGATATTAGAAATCAAAGTTACTACAGTTCGATCTGAACGCTCTAACATGAGGGCAAATTGTACCTTTTCATTTGATATTATTGTAGACTTGAAACAACGAGCCACACCTTACCTCGAGGTCTTTGCACCCTGGTCTTCCTTCATGCCGTTGCATTTGCATCTGCAGCGCAGCAGTGGCTAACGGGAAAGATTGCCATGCCAGTGCAGCAGGGCTTGCCTCGAAGCCTGCCCTCGCTTGGTATCCCTTGGTTTGGTTTTTCTTTTGCAGAAGTTGGCAAACCAAAAAAAAGCTGGTGATTCAAGCTGCGTTTCCAGGAAGCCTAGGCCTGTAGGACTCACGAAGTCTCCCGCGAAGGAATTTACTCGATGCTCCCAGCTAATTATAATTGTTTTCATCAACGCCCTCGAACCTCAAAATGCGCAGCCACCAATATCAATGAAAAGCTATCCAGCAGAATACAAGACTGGGCGATTACAAGACCCACAGAAAGAGACTGATAGTTTAGGAATCACCTTACCCCCCGCCCCAACCTGCCAGATAACTGCCAAGGATAACAATCTGCTCTGAATCTTTTGAATTTGAAGCTAAGCGATATCAAGTCAAAGACAGCCCCACCCGCTCCTGATTACACGTTACTTGAGAATCTGTTCTACAGAGTACATGCATTAAAGCCTTCGATACCAGGCCATCGATGGTGCCCCTACATCCTACATCCCAGCATGTACTTAGTACTCTGTCTACAATACACCAAGTTAACATTATATGTATACGTATATGACAAAGACTGCTTTGAATGCGTGCAGACAATTGTTCTAGTCTACCTTTTTACACTACCACAATACTTACCTACCAAGACTCAATTGACCGGGTTACACTAATGATATTATTGCCCAGTTAGGATTGCCTACCTAGCTTAGGCCCCTCCTACGCGTCATAGTATTGTTTCATAGCTCCAGGACCATAGCTTCACAGGATGCGGCTTTTCGAGTAGTATCTGCTGTGGGAGCCTAACTATCAACCAAATCCTATGCTACAAAGTCGAATTCTATGACGCATACTACTAAAAATTAAATATTTGGCGTCAAGCACCCACATTTACATATCCTGGCTCATAGGAATACAATTGTACAAAGTATTTAAATTTGAACTACGTCTGTATTACAACCGCTTTACCTAAAATGTGGTGTCGTTTATATTTGCTTCGACAATTCTTCCGAAGATTTTCTTGATTTATATTTGTGGACCACTTGCTTCGAGACCTGTAGATCCAAGCTTCGAGATGCAGCTATGTCCAAGGATATCTCTCGACATCTAACGCGAGGCTCGGGCTGTTTTTGGCCGGTCTCCGAGTCTAACCAAGGCTCCCCCCTCCCGCAATATTTTCTCAATCCATTTTCTTGTTTCAAGGTCTTTTACCTCCATCAAATCTACTGTCTGACCTGTCTTGTGGTGCAGTTCTATATCTTCTCCCCCTTCAAACCCGTCGAATGCTATTTTGCCGGTGTATAACTCCCAGACAGATATTGCCAAAGCACACCAATCATCAGCTTTTGTAGGTGGTACTAGATCCGACCGTGTTTTATTGTGATATCTATCAGTACTGCACCCCATTTCTGATTCATAAACAAGATTTTCCCAGATCGCGACGTCCTCATCCGCTGGTCGTGCGCATTCAAAATCGCACAGACGAATCTTGCCATCTTTGCAGATGACAAAATTTGCCGGTTGGATATCACCATGCACCATGTTGCGTTCTGAATGTAGCTCTTCCACTACCGCCGCCATTTCGGCTTTGATCCTAGGCTTCTCGGACTCATCCATGGTCTTGATATAGTGAATGAGGGGTTATGCGATCTCCATTGCAAGACCTACTTTGCGAGGCCCACCACTAGGGTTATCAAACGTTATCAAATATCCCATTACTTTGACCCCACAATCTCCCGCAAGCTCTAGCATTGCCATCTCTCGAGAATAGACACAGAATTTTATTGCTAAACCTTGATGTTCATAAACCGGATGTACCCGTGATTCTTTGCAGATTACCCGATGTTCCTTTTTCAAGTGTACTCTTGGGTATCTCTCATATAGATCATCCCAGAGAATTTCGTATGGTTCTAGGCCCGTCGGGATAGTTGGGGATAATTCAAGTGAAGACATAGTGTATCTTTGATTCTATTGCTTGAGTTGGAACGAGGAAATAGTAGATAAAGTAGGTAGTAAAAGTAGGTAATAATGTTCGGGTCCGATGATCTTTGAGAATGAAGTAGCGACGTAGAGGTTATGTCGATTTCTATG
This sequence comes from Dactylellina sp. 'tibetensis', assembly GCA_036971435.1. Lineage (NCBI taxonomy): Eukaryota > Fungi > Ascomycota > Orbiliomycetes > Orbiliales > Orbiliaceae > Dactylellina > Dactylellina sp. 'tibetensis'. Next base: position 921,062 of record JAKDFA010000013.1, read on the forward strand.
AACGTTTAATTGACCATGAATTGTAATTGCAGGAGACAGATTTATTTCTCTCTTGCTAGCCAGACAACAAGAAGTTTGGTGTGAGAATACTTTTATTCCCTAGGTTAGAAAACAGCTCACCTTTCCCTTCGCAGTAATGTTACAGACGAGTTGATAGCTTCGCATATGTGGGCAGAAGATCTTTATCTCGTGGGCCAAACACTGGATGCAAGGGAAAACCTGCCTTTCGCTAAAAAATATATGAGCGAGATATATTGCACATCATAGATCATCTCGTTTCGCACCTGTCATCATATTATTGATCAGCATGCGTCTACGAATTCATCCCTTGTGAAAAGCGTGCTATTCTCCCAACGTGTCATTACCATAATTTCAAGATTTTATTATGTCAAACTGTCATTAGGTGTCTGCCGCGCTACTCTTCAGCGTTCTTTCTTTAGTTCAAATTAAATGTAGTAATATTTCAGCAATTGTATCCTTTGTTTTCTTATTCCACTGATCCGTTTGATAGCTCTGATATACCGCAGAGTCTAATGGAATCATTAGCCTAGAACATAGTATCAGGTACTCGTTTATAATCTTGTCTATAAGACAACGTGTAGTCTCCCTCGATATCGTGCGAAGCGTTACGCTAGGAACCCCTGAATTCTCGGACCAAAAAGCCTTTGAATTGTCCCTTCTCCATCTATCTACAGCTTAAAAGCACAATAAATCAATCGTAATTGGGCGATATAAGCTACAAGCTAATATACTTCTGACCATCACATAATAGTTTATTTATACAAGCTCGACATTATATATTATGTGTACGCTCTCCACAAAGAACTTCTTCAATTGCCTCAGAACTAACGGCCAAAAACATTTCTATCAACTTAAGAGAGACTTTCATTTTGAACAAGCAAATGAGGGCCAGTGCAATGTGTTAGAGGAAAAACCTTAGCCTGCATCAATTTCTGTTGTAACTCTAGCCGGCGTGACTTTGTTATACTGGCAAGGCTGCTATAACAGTTATTTCATGCATTTATTTAGTAGCAAAGTAAAGTCTTGGCGACACAACACACTTTTGACCCTTTTTATTGAAGGGAACGAGAAACCTACGCATTTAACTGGACCTTTCATTTTAAATTTCAGTCGGGCACGACGAGGTTGTGTGCTAAAAACCCATCCGTCGGCTCTTACGTTCTCTTGGGAAGAAATTGTTTATGTACAAGGATCAATTGATGTTAATACCAGTAGCTAATCAAAAAGAAAAAGAGTCTATATACGACCTGCGTAACTATCGCCGCACGGAATACGGAATGCTAGTACATATATCCAGCATGCAACATATCACATCTGCTTCTCGGCTTGAGCACTTTGCCCTTGGAACCTTCGAATACGTTTCTTGTAGATAAGATTTCTGATGCAATCCTTCAACCCTATCTGGTCGCAAATATCTTTTTTTTCTTCTCGCCTCCCACTTATGCCGGTTCTCCGGCTGGACCCACAAGAGTGGACGAAAGAGCTGGAGGAGATCCAAAGTTCGGAGTGCCGTCGGAGTTCCAATTGACCTTCTGAGCCATTGTGTATCTGTTACCATCACAGGCACCAGCAGAGTTGGACGTGGCGTGATAAACAATCCAGGTCTCTGCGCCGTTAGGACTGGTGAAGAAACTGTTGGAGAGCGAGAGAGATTATTAGCGTTGAAAACAAAAAAATTGTAAACTTTCACATGAAAGTCCTGATAATGATAATGCATATTAATTGAAAAGGCAAGTTACCCATTGTGTCCTGGCCCGTAATTTCCATTAGCAGTCTTGAACACGGCACTCGACTTTTTGGTCCAATTGCTGCTGCTGAGCGGGTCACCAGATCCCTTATAAGTCAACAAACCCAATTCGTAGCTAGTAGTCCAGCAGTACGAAGCCGAGTAGACAATCATCGTCTTCCCACCACCATATAAAGCAGCAGGACCTTCGTTTACAGCTCCGCCAACAGTCTCCCACGAGTAAGTCGGTTCAGAGAGCAGATATGGAGTTCCGATAGTATACGGGTTGCTCATCTGGGCGATATAAAGTGACTGCTTGCCTGATGGAGAGAAACGAGACCAGATGAGATAGTAAGCATTCGGGAAGCGCAAGATCGAGCCATCAATACCCCAAACCCCGGATTCAAGAGCCCGCTTGTAGGTGTATTTATCGAGAACATTGGTGCCGCCCTCGAGAACGTGCATCCGTTGACCACCACAGCACTCCTTGGTACCGGCAGTATAGTACAAGTACCACCTGTTATCAAGCCATTGGACTTCAGGTGCCCAAAAATTACCAGACCTGGAGGTTGTGCTGTCAGTCCAGACGGTTGTAGGTGAAGCGGTCTTGAGACCTGCGAGGGTAGTAGCGCGGGTAATTTGGATGTTAGTCCATGTTGTTGTCAGAAGGTAATAGTAACCTCCAGTATAAACAATGAAAGGGTCTGAGCCGTTCGGGTTTTTCAGAGGGTTTTGAAAGTTACGAGCATCGACGAACGACAGTCCGGCAATCAGCCAGGTAGCAGCAGTGCAAATTGCTCGTAGTCCAAACATTTTGAGTAATATATGTACGTTCTTCTATCGGTGTGTTCTATACTAGGCGAACAAAGTAATCACGAACAAAGTAATCGACTCCTTTGCTTCTCCTTATAGACGATTCTCTGCACAAGAAAAACGGTCCTAGTCTAGTCTCATCATGCCCTAACCAATACCCTGTATCTTCACCCCGCGAAACCCTCGGCTAGAGCTATGGAAGGCTTTCGATTCCGCCATATTGTCTCCGTTCCGTGGTTCAGCTCAGACGCTGAGAAAACATTACACCGTCTAGCATTGCGGCTAAATCATTTCGGACCATGGGAAGCAAAATAAACTGGGGAGTAACTCAAGCCGAAAGATCCAGCAAGCTCCAGTATGTGGCATAACTTGTCATTCGCGGAAAAATCATAGTTTAGACTGGGGGGCTCGTTTGAGCTGTCGTCAGTTAACCATGGATCGAGAATGTAATTAAGCTTGGTCGTCTCCATCCGCTTGATCTATAGCATACTCGGGAAATTGTTTTCCATCGAAATGTCGGATGGTGAGGTATTCCTGCAGGCTAACCCTCGGTTAGCACCCCGGAATAGCTTATAGGTGAGACAGTTGTGGGGAGAGAACCCGGATTCTCGGACCGTTCCCCTGCAGTGCAGCAATCGAATTTAGCAGCCATCCACGGCAAACCGAACCTAATAGGAAATTCTTATTTGAACGAGATTTCCTCGTTGCCTCTTTGAAGAGGGGAAAGATGGTGTGTTATATATGACCACGTGACATATTTTGATCTATCTAACAGTCCTTGAACTGTGTGTTGAGATACCCTCCTTATAAAGGCTTCATGTTTAAGATTGAATCGGATACCAGACTTAGACAACATGTACGAAGGACTTGCCGTTACTTTTGAATACCTAAATCTTACCTTAGAAGCCTCACAATATCATATGAATATTACAGACTATATACAACTATATATACATAAATACTAGTTTACAACTGATCAAATCTCTGTGAACCCACTGCCTTAACATCCCAATAACCAGGGAGTTAACCAACTAAATATTGTGAAAAAGACTGCTTTAAGACCAATCTCCCTCGTAATCTTCCCTCCCAGCTCTTTGGAACCTAATCTTTGGTGGTGCATTTTCTACACCCCTCATTAACTTTTTATAACTCAAATAAGCACCACTGCCCTTTTTCACACCCCCCTTCTTCTTATCAAAAGTCCCCTTCTCCTTCAAACCCTTTACTTGCATTTTCCTTACCTTTGTCTCCCTCTTGCTCAGTGCCCTGTCTATCCTCGTAACCCTTTCTCGCTCCCTCACTTCCGATTTCTTGGCCCTCACGACCTTCGTCTTTGCACCGTATACCCATAAATCTCCCCATGAGGACTTTCTCGCATCACGATAGGCAGCCTTACTAAAGGATTGAGGCACAATCCACCGCTCTAGGTCCCCAGCGCTGGTACACAAATCAAAAGTCACATGATGATCCCCTTTGATCGGAGGCAAGATGACTCTCGGCTGTAAATGCATAAAAGCCCTCTTTTGCTCCTCTGTATACCCCTTGTCCACTTTGTCCATATCCACAGGCCGAAACCTGACTTTGCCGTCCCCTTTTCTCTCCTTTCCAACCTGTGGCATACTGACACTTTCGTCCTTGGCCACACCTCGCTGGACAGCCAAGTAGCTAAAGAAGGAATCGGTGTGGTCGCTTTGCTTAGGAAGAATTCGGCGGACTATGGGACTTTTCTGGTATCTTTGGTAGAACTTGCAGACATCCGCGGTCTGGAAGATCGTAGTCGTGTTTTTATGCATCGGGCATGCTTTGTGATTTGTGCAGGGGGCAACAATCATACCATCCTCGAGAATGCTCTCTTTCGCCGATTTCCGTGGGAGGCCATTGAGTCCGAGTATGTCTTCCTCGATAAGGTCTGTGACATCTGCAGACTCCTCTGCATCAAGCTCAGTCTCGTTCCCTCTCTTTTCTGATAACGGAGATTTTATCCACTTTCTGAGCAACCGGTGTCGTGCATTGGCTACATTGTTGAAACCAGTGATATTGCCGAGTTCAACAATGCAAAGAACGCCACCAGGGTTTAATAGCCGCCAAAGGTTGTCGATGTGGTGTCGAAAGAGATTCTCCCTCTTGATATGCTCCAGCGTATAGCTTGCAAATATCAAATCATAAGTCCTCTTTGGAGCTATCGGTGGCTGTTTTTTATCCTCTTTGCTCGAAGAATTAGCATCAGATTCTTCGGCCGCCGCAGCAATGTCGAAATTGTCCTCCACTTCTGCTTCAAAATTCTCGATATCTATTGACCTCTCTCTCTCTACAACATTGTCTGTCCTCTCCCACTTTGTATTAGCTGGAGGCGCGGAGAAATATGGCGTTCGAGGCAAAAACGTCGTATTCTGTAAAAGCTTCGATGCCAGCCCTCTAACGTGCGGGTTCGCCGTCACCACTGTTGCTTCAAACCTGTAGTTCTCATCCACGCCCACAGAACTAGCCTTGACTCCCTCAACACCATGCCCCCAGTCCCATGTTCCATCTTGATCGTTCTCCACCGGCCGATCAAACTCTCTTCTGTCTCCTTCGTTCAACCTCCTCTCCTCCCTCGCCATATTCTCAGCCTTTACCACATCACCCCAAGCTATAATACCCGCTCCACCACCGCCCACGTCTAGCACTTTCTTGACCCCCATAGCCCACTCTCCGCCCAACCGCCGTCGAATCTCTGTTGCAACCCCCAAATTCACAGAGTAAACTTCAGGCATAATCGTGCCCAGCCACACCGCCGCATCGAGTCTGTCACCTCTATGCGTCTCCGGTCCTAAATTCGGATGATACCCTTCTTTACTCTGCTTTCTCCCCGCAGGAAACAAGGGAGGTGGGTGATACATCACCGCTCGCTCTTTCAAATGCTCGAATTTTGTCCCCTTAAGCAAGTCCGCCGTGATCTGCTGTAAGTTCAAAGGGTAGTACACAGTCTTCGGACTCGTTGCAAATCGTCCTCGTAGCGTAAGTGGATGGGTCCGAACATATTCCCCCTCCGGTCTATCGAGTTCGCCCGGGGCAGTAGGGTCTCCAAGCGCCCTAGCCAGTTCCTCTGCCTGTAGAACCTTCTGAGAGAATGGCAGTTCGCGTTCCTGCTCTACAGGGTACTGATCGTTTCCTCTCTCCTCTTCCTCCTCTTCGAGTTCAAGCTCTTCCTGTTCCTCAGCCACCAATTCCTCGTCCTCATCTTCTTCCACTGCAGCACGTTTTAACGGCCGCCCCTCCGCGTCCACGGGGCCGTGATATGTAACCACCCCGTCTTCAACAGTATACCCGCCCTGCACTTCCTCGCCGGCACTATTGACCCCGTCAACAATCATTATCGCTTCTTCAAGTAACAATCCTTCAATCATCATTTCTTCAATACGGGTCGTTTCCTCCGGTGTCCATCGCCTCTTCGGCGGTCCGTAAAGGGTATCCCATAACCGCTGATCCGCATCAGACAAATAATCCTCTGGTAGTGTTTCTTGCCATTTTATGCGAGCAGCCTCAACCATGGGAAGGGAAGCGCTGCCAATATTGGATTTGCGAGAGTCCTCCGTCGGCAGAGGGTTCGAAGTGGTAGCATTGCTGCTGGCCGTTTCGGGATTGCTACTGTAGGCTCGGTTGGTGAGGAATTGGCGGGTATGGTGGGGTGCATTGTAAGGAAATGCGACTCTAGTGGATGTGGAGATGTGTCGAAGCAAGGTATAATTGCGGGACGCTCGAGTCTGAAGGCTATCCGGCTTTGCGAGACGGGATGAGAGACGGCAGAATAAACATATCGACTGCGGAGTGAGACGGCGGGCAGTCGACATTATTCTGATGCTCAATGGGAAATATGGTGGAATCTTTTCTATGTGGTCAAAGGCCGACGAGAGCAAAGTGCCATGCTGGTTTTGAATGTTTTGACTCTTCGCTCGAGCCAATAAGAGTCGAGCAGATTCAAAGAGCAGAGCCTCATCCACAACACAAACATATCATATCTCCAACACAAAGGCGGAAGGTCTTCCTAGGAATTCCTTTGAGACTACATATCTACATTCTATAATACCTCTATCGTGATAAGCTTAAATATGTATCAGAAAAGATTGACACCCTTCGAAACTATAGACAGGAAGAAGAAGGAACCAAGGAAACAACAGGTACATCAGGGAGCGGAGGGGAATTTTATGCCATCTCATCATCAATGCAACCCTGGTATAAAAACAACAATTACTACTAGTTGGTAATAGACGGAAAAAAGGCCAACGGAAGAAAAAAAGGGTTGTTTATATATCCATGAGATTCAGACAAAACGCAAAAGGAAAATGTCACTTTTATGATTGCCGGTCGGGGAAAATAATGTCCCAGCATCCCTCCAAACAAAAACTAAAAAAGGGCTTTACAATTCGTCCTTTGGTGGGGCATCAACGACGACCTTACGCATTGTTAGTATATTGTACCCGTGCATGCATTGTAGGTGCTAACTCACAGTTTCGGTGGCATCAGGATTCTTGACAACAACAGTCTCGGTAACGACCTCAGGCTACAAAATAAAATATTAGCTCTAGCTTCAAGGGATAGATAGTATTGATATGAAACTTACCTCTTGCTCAACCCATTCAATAGCAGTTTCTACACCGTCATCTCCAAGTGAGACTGACGGCCTTTCGGGATCAGCGGATGCAACAATAGCATCAGCTGGAGGCTCAGCCTTTGGCGGCTCAGCTACTACGTTCTTGCTCTTCTCTGCCTCAGCGCCAACTGGTTCGGGAGCACCTGACGCAGCAGCCTCTCCCTTAGCAGTCGATGGCTCGATAGCCTCGGGTTCTTCTGGCACTATAGATTTACCATTGTCGAGAACATGGACATCGTCGCCCTCGGTGCCAACTTCATTGCCGAATTGATCAATAACTCGAGTCTTGGTAGCATATTTGGTTTCAAAGGAGACACCCTCAGCCATGAGCTTCTGGACCTCCTCCTCGGGGAGAAGGTTGCCGTCTTGATCTCTGTACTCGACCTTTTCTTCCTGACTAACGATGGATCCAACGAGCTTTGCCGCGTCTTCAAGCTTCGCTTCTTGCGAGGCGCCTGGTGCTTGCGGCTGTTCATCTTTACCAGAAGCAGCAATCACTTTGTGAATCTGTTCTTGCTCGCCGGCCTTAGCTGCGCTAACTGATGGGGCACCAGCGCCAGTGGCACCACTCTTAGACGGGGTGTACTTAGCATATTGCTCGTATGTATCAAAGAAACCGTTGCAGTCCCAATCCCACTTGGTGAAAAGCTTGGCACGCTTGCACTCGGCTTTGGTCCATTGGTTGCCGTAGGCAATAGGGCTGTAAATCCAGAAAACGGCAACACTAGCTAAGAGGTATACAACAGTAGCTAGCATACCAATGCTAGGCTTGTTGCGAAGACCGACAACCTGCAGTCTGGTGAAAACAAAGTCCCAGATCTGGCAAACGGCAACTATCCCAAAGAAAAGTGCGGGGAAGTAGTGGTGCAAGAAAAGCTGACGCTTCATCAAGAAGAATGGGAAGTAGTGGAAAGCCCATCCCAGGACAGTAGCGCCGAGCTCAAAATCGAAACGACGGAAGTTCTCGACGTCGTAGTCCCTAAAGCCGCGTTGCCATCTAAGAGTAGCGATACCCTTAAAGATAACGTAAAGAACAATGGCGGCAGTTGTGCTGAACCAGATAAGAGGATTGCCCATCAAGTAAACTTGACGGTGATCGCGGCCCCAGAAGTTGATACCACGCCTCAAAAGTGGCCAAGAATCTGGTCTGGAATCCCAGGCGTGGCTGTCAACCAGGCCGGCGTTAGTCCTCCACATAACTTTTTGCAACTCCCAGAACTTTCCGAGGAAGCCTGGATTCTTGTAGTTGATCATCTCAACATCTGGGCCGGTCATCTGTGGGTGCACATTCTGCTCGACGAACCAGACGGAGTTTGGTAGGGTACCGCCCTTGGCGCATGTGACTTCCTGTTGCTCGAAACCCCAGCTTGGAAGCTTAACTTTATGAGAGAACAAGACGCAACCGGTCATGACGTGGACAAGCTTGAATCGGGTCTCAATGGTTCTGACGCGCTCCTTGGCAACAGAACCCTTGGACATGCTCTTAATGATCTCGATACGGAAGTAGTCATTAGCATCACCATCAAAACCTTCATAGCCGTAAGCGGAAACTTCGTTTTGCCATTCAGCATCGGTCATTGGTGGTCTAACGTCGTGAGAGTGAAGTCTGCGATGAGTGGGGTTGTGATAAAGCTTGATAGTATCACCGTTCTTCAGCAGAACTGGTGGAACGATAGCATCAAACCCGCTGACGCCTACACCGCCTTCTGGCTTGGTGGTGTTTTCAACTGTCCAAAAGTTGTTGTCATCCTTGTGGGGGTAAAGAGTGATCTGTTGCTGTTTAGAACCGCTTGGGTACATGTGGTTGTGGGAGTGGAGGTATCCACCCTGAGTGTTCCAGTGGCGGAGGGTGATCTTGGAGCCATAAGCAACGTCGGCAGGAACGGCCTTCATCTGCTTGGAGTTCAAGGTAGACTGGAACTGGGCAGACATAAAACCATCGCCATCGCCAGGATTTTGGAGACAGAGGAAGTGAATCCAGAACATAAACATGTAGAAGGCAAGAGGGAGGGCAATCAAGCAGAGGGCACGGGCAGCGACATGCTTGAACCACAGTTGCATAGAGACAGTCTTGGTGTCTCCGAGGAGGAGCCAAAGCTGGAGAACAGTGATGCTTCCAACCCAGGCAATCGTAAAAAGACCAACCCACTTAACACTGAGGGTGGCTCCAAGACCAAGACCGCTAGCAGCGAGCCAGAACCACCAATTTGGTCCGAACCAGGCACCAGGTCCCAAGGCGTGCTGGTTCATGAAAGAAGTCCAGGAAAGGGCGGTGAGGGCGGTGAAGCATACAAGTGGGGAGTCCAAAAGGATCAATCGAGATTGGGTGATCAAGCCATTTTCTAGAAATAATTCGTATTAGATTTTAAGGATCGGATTTTTATTTTTTATTTTTATTTAATTAGAGATACGCACCAAATGTGATGAATCCGGCAGCCAAAGTGGCGGCAATTGTAGAGCATCCAGAAGCTTTGAGGGTCAAGAAAGCAGTGGGGACGACAAAGATACCGAGAACAGCAGGTAGCAGCCTCATGGCAACATACGGGACGCCAGGTTCAAGGTAGTCCTTGCCGATTTCCTTAAAGTCAAACGAACCATCGAATCCGGCGAGAAATCCGGCGAGAGTGATAAGAAGTTTAGCAAGTGGGGGGTGCACGTCCATGAAGAACTTGCCCTTGATGTATTTAGTAGCGAAACCACCAAAGCTAGGTTATCAGAATATATTAGCCACGGCACGCCCAATAAGGCCGATATCCACACGCGATTTTAATCGGAAAATAGAAAAACTTACTGTACTTCATCAAAGACAACACTGCTGGGTTGATGTATTCTGAAGAGACGAACAAATACAGCGAGGACGGTCAATCCGATGAGTATCGACCAGTCGCCGCTCGGGAGGTTGAAGATGTCATAATCCTTGACGCCAACCCAGCTGGACCAGTAATTGGCCTGCGAGGACGTGCCTTTTCCGTCCTTTCTTTTTGCAATTGTAGGAGTCGAAGGGGAAGCGGGAGTTGGAGAGCGCGAGCGAGACCTGCCGCGGTCAGAGCTGTCCGCGACGAGGTTGTTGGACTTCTTCTTTGTCGTCATTGTGACGGGACGACCGAATGTCTACGGGACGGCCCCTCGATGACGGGGTTGGAAACTGATATTTACCTAAATAATTCCCAATGTTCCCAATTACATAAAGAGTCCTTCTGGGCAAAAAGACAATTGTAATGGATGGGACGAGTAATGATGAGGGAGGTGATGATGGAGGAGGAAGGTTGAGGAAGGGTAGGAAAAGGGAGCCTGTAGTTTATGTGGGCGTAAAGTGTATCGTGTCTTTAATTGTGGTTGCAGCAACGTAACCCGCAATTTACCTGTTAGCGATAACGTGCACTGAGCACCGAGCACTGCACCACCACCCTCCGTCCGCTAACAAAGAGGGGCCCTGGTTACGCCCCGGCCGCATGGAACCTATCAGCCTTAATTTAGAAGGGTGTTCCGCCAAAGCCTGTGGAAATTATCAGCTTCCAAGACGACCCTTCACGACAAGTGTCCATTAGCGGTTCCCCTAATCTATACTCCATGCACTATTGGTCTCGGCCTCGGCCTGGCTTGCGGACAATTGCTACCACGCGATGCACTCGATGATAGGCCGAGGGCTTCTTAATCGCTCAGGCAATGGTGCGATTGATAACGCCAATTGTCCCCGCGACACCCCTAATTCTGTCCACTGATCCCATCACCATCCGATCGGGTTCAATTGTTATTATGTCGGTTCCCACGGAGGACGGCCGTATCGATGAAGCCAGATATGCAGCCTAGCCGACGTCAATCTTCGTAGCTAGTCTTAGTGTGCGTCCCTCCGTCGCGCATCGGCCTGTTTGAGACTAGACTGTGCATGTTTGATAACGATTTCAGAATATTATGGAAATTCTAGCCAAGAAAGTGAACGGCTTCCCCGCCGAATGCGTCCTGGACATAAAACACCAGGCCAAGGGCTCGTGGGAAACAGATCTCGAGCATATTCAGCCCTTTCTGCTCTGTCGTATATAATATCATGGTTCCGTGGTAGTGCGTTGGGAGAAGGTTTATGCGAATTCCCGTATGGTGAAGCCCAATTGATCGAAACATCAAAAGCCAAAAAATGCTCTGGAAATCGAGATACTCCAACGACTTTGTCGGTCAAGGTTCAATCAATTGAGGGTCGCTTAATCGATTGGCGATAGCTACAATGTTAGCAACATCTCTCGATAGCAAGGGAGTGGGTTAGCAGAGGATAAAAGTTGGTGGGAAGCTCACATGCCGCCATTTCCTTCCCTTCCAGTTGTTCTTCCTCTTCTCCTTGCCTCCCCCGCCATGCCCCCTCCACCTTCTCCCAACAACCGCAGACTCGCTATCCCTTCATCACCTCCACTCTTACCGACGAACCCGCTTCCTCTTACTAGCCAAAAGCGCTTTCTCGACATCGAGCCATCGTCCGATGATATCCCAGTTTTCTCTAGCGATGACCTCCCACCGAAAGAGGTCTTTGCCAATCCCTACGATGCCTACCGTCGCACTGCTCGAACCGCCAAACGACAGCGAAGCGAATTGATACCATCATTGCACTTGAAGCGGCGTACGGAACAGGCAATGGTCTCATCCGATCATTTGGAGGATGACAGTTTACCTAACTCCAGCTCTAAGTCGAGGGCAGCACACGACACCGTGTGGAGCGACGAGGACGATGAGGCAAATACAAGTATGAGCACGATAGTACCACTAGAGAGCGAAAAAGACCTTGATAATCGAGATTCTTTGTTGGATGGCTTCATTAACGATCATAGCAATGTCGAAGCAAATTTGATCATTCAAAAGGCGATCGAGAATGGGACTATGAGGGTCGATTTGGGGTATTTCACTCCCTGTCAAAACCATCTCCAAATGTTAATTGGCCTTGCAGTAATCTCTCCCTCGACCGAATACCGTCCGATATTTCCTCCCTCTCGTCCCTCATCCAACAACCAAAAGATGACTTCACAGCCAAACCGGCACCCGCGCCGGCAGCCTCAAAGATCTCATCGCGCCACTTCAGGTCTAGCTCAGGCATTGATCCTACGGTCTCTTCTCCATATACATCTCTCCTTCCCGAAATTCATCTCACTCTTGTCAACAACCATATATCGCACCTACCGCCATCTCTCACCGATCTCAAAAACATCAATGGTCTCTATCTACGCAGAAACTGCCTACGCACCATTCCCTCACATATTTCCTCCATGACATCCCTCACGAACCTATCATTAGGCGAAAACCAGCTTTCCTACCTTCACTTCTCCATTCTCAAGCTTTCACACCTAAAACCCTACAGTCTCGTCGTGTTTCCAAATCCTTTCTTCACGTTCGAAATACAACGGCACCACATAAATCGGCAATTCCTTGAGCGTGAACTCGGAACCGATACAATCGATCATATTTACAAGCTGCCCAAATCCTCTCACACGGCAGCTTCTAACTCAGGATTCATCCCTGCAGTAACACGCAAGTCCATGATTCTCAACTTTGTCAGTTCAACCCCGATCTCTGTCTTTAACGATCTTGGCCGGCTGGTCTCTCCTCCGCTTACAGAAACTGTCCCATACCCTTCATCTTCTCTATCAAATGACCCAGGCCATAGCAGCGACTTATCTGTTCTACCATTACTCACCTCTATTCAGCAGCCTCCCAGTAGAGAATATGTACGAACCGGATTCCCAAGTTTGCAAGAACTCTGCCTTAGAAAGATGGCGGTGGACCCAATGTACACTACTCTTTCCAAGGCCCAGAGGGAAGATATCTATTCCAGTCTTCCTGATTATCTACAGCGAAGAATTAAGGGTGTCGTGGGATTCCCCGGTGAAGGGTTGAAGGCGTGTTCCGTATGCCAGGGGGACTACGTTACCAAGGGCGCAGAATGGATAGAATTTTGGCATCATTCGGTGCATAATACAAATGATGAAGAAACTATTGTAGAATATCTGAAGCCTAGAGCCGTAGATGAGCATATCCGAAGGTGTGATACTAAAGGGGAGAATGAGCTACATAGTAGGTCTATGGTTCGAGACCTGTTACAGACTTTAGAGATCGGTCAGTTTCTCAATGGGGCACAGGGGAAAGGGACAGGGTATTTGAAGAGGTTTTTGGAGAGGAATGAAGATTGTGGGGAGAGCGTGCTGCCGCTGTTGAGGGAGGCTTGTAGCTGGGAGTGTGCGGAGGGATGGATGAAGGCACGGATGAAGGCTGAAGAGGAGCTTGAGGCAATGGAGTGATACAGTCTTTTTATTAGCTATTTTGGATGGGTTGTTCTGATGGTTTTAACGAGCGAGCTAGTGTAATTTTACTTTGGCCGGAAGCTTTTTGTCTGGGTAGTATATTCGTCGTATTTATATCGGAACGCAAGCTTGTACAATATCACAGCTTTGGAGAGTGTGTATTTCAATGAAATTTTTTTTACCATTTTTAGTTTCCAAGTACAAAAAGCAGTGCAGTTTATAAATAAATCCCAGAGAAACAGAAAGCTATACACTAGCTCCTACCAAAAGCCTTTAGACGAAGATGAAAAGTCATATCATTCCATAGATTCATCATCGGGAATAGCTTGGACCAAGAAGGATAATCCATGAATTTATTCTTCGTCCTCAGGCAGACCCCAATCCTGCACGCTACCCTTCCAATCGGCAATCTTTCCGCCTGCAACTTCGACGACGACAACTGTGCTACCTTCTTCACCTTCGACGTAGCACTTTGCATCCTCGAATTTATTCGCCTCCTTGTGAATATCCTTGTAGTACCGCTCCTCGTCGCCGCCAGACGTGAGAATACGGGCGTATCCACGGATCGTATGACTGAAGCTCTGCAGTTCGCTGGTGTTGAGATTCTGCAAAAACTGAGCGAGCGGGGAGAGAGTACTCTGGACGGGGCTAGTGGGGTCCTGGGAGGTGGCTGTGGGGGGGCGCTGGGAGATCCAGTCATGGACGAGGAGCGAGACGTGCGGGTTTATGGTTACGTTTGAGAGTTTTTTGGTAGTGGGGGAGAGGAGCATTATTATGACACCGGGACCGGGGGGCGAGAGAACGGTGGGGAGGACGGAGGAGTCGAAGGTTTTGGTGGGGGGGATGTAGGTGTAGTTCATCAGGGCGATGTGGGGGCGGAGGGTGGTGTTACAGGTTGCGAGATGCAGCTGGACGGCTTGATATTAGCATATGGGTGCATTCATGAGATTAGTATTACATTGCGGTCATGAAATAGCGAATTGGAGGGATTCCGGAACTCGGAGTCGCGGTAGATTGCGAGATGATATGAGGATATAACAATATAGGTATAGTATAATTAGGAGTATGACGTACAAAGCGAGCATTGTTGAGGCAGGAAAGAACCTCTGGCGGGAGCTGCCCGGCATAGACGCGTTTCTCAGCGCTAGTCATCGTGAAAATGATCTGTCAGTACAGCTAGATTGTTAATATTCTCAATTGATATCGTAGATGGAGAGCTGATGATGCGGATGGGAGGTTGTGATGACAGAACGGAAAGGTGGGAATTACGTTGGTGTCGTCGGTTGGGTTCGTTATCGATTGGACTGTCCCCGCCAAGAGATCTGGCCGGCATGCAAGGAACACCAGCCAGTCCCAGCCCAGCCCAGCCAGTCCGAAGTCGCTGTGCTCCATCCCCGCCGCTTCCTCAACCCTCAACCGCAGGCTGACCATCCGAGTATTCTGAATTCGTAAGAAATACTCTCGATCAGTCTGCATCCGATAGCTTCAGTTTCTTCTTCCCAATTCCGTCTCCTGATTGCACGACGTCATTCCAACGCGGTCCAACTAGCCTGGTCGCCTTCCCCACAGCTTCCCCAGGTTCCACCTGCCCCCTTCTCCTCTGCGACATCCCCCCTCTTCTAATCATCGCGACAACGTTCACCATGTTCCGTCCGACCATTTCCCGCTCCGTCCTCACTCGCCCTCTAACCCCTCTCTTCCTCTGCGCATCTCTTTCTACATCTTCCCCTCTCGCCAACAAAATCGTCGCCCCCTCCATTGGCCAGCTTCCAAAGGACTCCCAATCTCAATTCGACACTAGTCTCAAAGTATTCCGCGAAAAGCAAGCTTCCCAGCAACAAGCAGCACTGAAAGAAGCTGCCGAGGCTGCTGCTGCTGCTCGTGCTGCCGCTGCAACCGGCGACACGGCCGCAACCACAGAAGGCCCAGAAATCAAGACCGGTGGGGTATTCTCCAAACTGCTCCACGGATCCAGCGAAGCCCAGCATGACACATATCAGATTCAAGACTCGTTTTCAAAGGTTCTCGCCAGAGGAAAATACGTCCACGAGCTTGTATTTCACAGAATTAAACCGGACAAGATTGACGAGTACATTCAACTCATCAGCAACGAGTACCCACGGATCGCAGGTGACAAAAAGTCCGGTGTGAAGCTGGTGGGGAGCTGGGCTACCGAAATCGGGGAAGGAGATGTATTCGGTATGGTTCAAACTCAGGGCTACCCTAATTAACTCGTCAAAGTCGTATTACTTACTAATAGTGACATGTAACAGTCCATATCTGGGAATACAACGGCTACTCGGGTTACCACGATACCCTTCGTTATCTCAACGGCCAACAGCAAACTCACACCTATAATAAAGAGCTGCGCAAGTACTTACAATCACGGTCCAACTCTTTAGCCCAAGAATTCTCGTTCTGGCCTACCACACAGCCAAGAAACCTAGGAGGTGTCTTTGAACTCCGATCCTATACTCTGCACCCCGGAAATCTGCTGGAGTGGGAGACGCATTGGAGAAGAGGGCTGGTCGCTAGACAGAGTCAAGGGATGGAAGGTGTCGGTGCATGGTTTACACAGATCGGAGGACTGAACGAGGTCCACTATCTCTGGCAGTTTGGAGATCTGAAAGGCAGACAGGTGCTGAGAGAAAAGAGTTGGCAGGCCGAGTAAGTCGACACTTCCACAGGAACATTCAAGTAGCCGTGACAAAAATTTACTAACACGATTCACAGGGGCTGGGCTAACACTGTTCACAAAACCATCCCATTAATCGCCAAGATGCAATCGAAGATTCTGCTACCTCTGCCTTGGTCACCTGTGAAATAGGAGTCGCAGGAGGAACAGGCATTGAGAATTTTAGCAGCAGGCGAAATGTACAAAGCAGACACCATGTCTTGAAATAAATTTATCATTTTATCCCCTTTTTTCGGTTTTTCCATTAAATACTCTTATTACCCCACGACAGCCAACGGTTTCTTTGGTTCTGTTATCTGCGGATGTGGCTTTTTGGTTTTTAAACCCAGCATTATCATTGGAAAGAGTGACACTTGGATGTTTTCGACATTAGAAGCATGACCCATTCACAAGAGGGATCACTTTCAGTTTTGTATATCCCATACTCCATCACATATCTATAGCTATTTCATCAATCTCTTTCTTAGTTTTCTTTTCATCCTCACCCGTTTGGATAGATCTCTGCCCGTATCTAAAACCATTAGTAATTTCAGAGATCTCGAAAGTGCCATCTCCTAATGCGTATTAATATAGCTCTTGGGACGTAGAATTAGACCACTAATTAACCTCTCTCTTTGGTATAAGCTTCACACCATGTAGGATATCACGAAGCATAACCAGCTCATTATCTCATTCCTTCTGCCTCAAACGCTAGTTCAACTACTCGGACTGTCAAATATCTCAATACCATCTTCTCCTCCAACATTGTACTCTTCACCTAGACGTAACACAGTTTCAGAGGTAATTTCCTTTACCCCATCGCATCCAAATTCCTTAGCCATAATCTCTACAACCCTATCCTCCAAGTTCTTCCACCCTTCAACCGTTCCAAGCTCACCGGGCGGTAACAAATCGCCCCGCAGCTCAACCTCCTCCCCATCGTCCACCTGCTTAGTTCCCTGCTGCTGTTGCTGCTTCTTCTTCGCCTCCTTCAACTCCTCCTCCATCGACCACATCTGTACCCCCTCCAGTCCACACGCAACAATATTCTCAAAATACTTCAAATCCACACACCCATTCACCGCGATGCCATGACTACTAATCCACCGCCGCAGGTTCACACCCACACTAGCAATTTTCCTATCATTCCGCGTCCACACGCCCGCCTCGTCTGTCGTGAACCCTTTGATCCCGTACACCTCCAACAATCTAATAATCGAGGTCTCTAGCGACCGAATGTAGCACTTTGGCGAGAGATTGTGCTGTTTCAAATCGATAATTGGGTACGCGACTAGTTGTCCTGGCCCGTGGAAGGTTACTTTGCCGCCGCGTGGGGTGTACGCGAGCTGTGTTTTGGTGCCTTTGAGGAACTGGAGAAGCGAAGGGGGTGGAGATGTGAGGTTTTCGCGACGGCCGTAGGTGTATATTGGGTTGAACTGGGCGGTGATGATGTATGGTGGCGGACGGGTGGGTAGTGTTGGGGTTTCAAAGGTGGATTTGGTGTTGGAGGATTTGGAGGATTGGGATTTGTAGAGAAGGTGGAGGTGGAAGAGGATTGATTGGAGTTTTGCGGCATCGGTGTAGTTGACTAGCGGGAGCCGGATGTGGTGGAGAGGAGGAGGCATGGCGGGAGGTAATTAGCTATTGTTTAATGCATTGGTGCTGTCTACAATTGTCTGGTCGTCTGGGTGGAGGGTATTGTGACAATGCGTTGTAGCGTCGTTGGACTTTGAGATGTTTGTCGTTTTTGATCATTGCCGTTTTTGTATTAGCATCATCCTGGCAGCTTTCCATTTAGGGCAAGCTATTCTAACAAACGGTAGCAACGCGGCAACACAACCTCCTCTCACCCTCTTTGAGGCTTGCCAACCAGATTTCTCGAACTTAACAATCTTGACAGTCCAAATATTCGAGTGAAGCAACTCGTTCAAGTAGATGCTACGTAGACTAACTAGTCCAACCAACACTACATTTCCCTTTCGTAGCTCCATATACCACCTTCAATTCCCAAGTGCAGTATAATTAGGATCCGTTTACATGGGGAACCTTCTAAACTGAAAGTCCCATCCATATCCACCGATTCAGCCTAGATTCTTGTGGTGCAGGAACAAAAAGGCCCGTTCCCCAAGCTTGAACGATGCCGTGTTTTGTGCACCCGCATGTGCATATCTGCAGTGGAAATTAAAATGACGGATTCCGCGTGAAAAAAACCTACACGAGCGACCATGCCTGCTCGTAGACAGAAAACTCCCATTTCAATTTATTTGTCATTGACATCTGTCTGCCCCGATAGATTATTCCGCTGTTTCACCGGGTTTATTACTAGGCGGTGGTTTTCGCATGTGAATATTTTACTCGATTGAAATGCTCAATTTGTTTCCGTAGCCTAGAGGCAGAAAGAAAGAAAGAAGGAAGGATTTGGAAATTTTTTGTCGGCGTTCTCGAGACGAGTTGCCTCAGCACAAATACGTATTAATACCGTATACCTCCTGCGGTCTTTCTTGTCCCTCTGGCTCTCTAGCGCTGACAAACTGACAGGCCCAACCTTGCGCTAGAAGAGCAAGATGTTCAGGAACAAACAGCCCAGTTTCTTTGTCGACGGTAAATACTGGCCGGGATGTGCCGGTCGAGCCTTAGAAGGCTCAAGCATGTTGCCGCTAGTTCGGCTTTGGATCGGGAGCTGTCAAAAACGGTTGAGCATGAAAAAAAAAAAAGAGTCAAACCATTGACACCAGGAAAGGCAGCCAAGTATTTGATATGACATTCATGGATTCCCTAGACACTGGCACACTCGCGACATTTTCACTTTCTGATTCGCAATCTACTGTTGAAAAAAGAAAAATTCCTAGAAAAGAAAAATTAAATACCTGATAGACAATTTATTGTAAACTGTGTATGATGAGTGATCTAAAGTAGCAAAATTTAAAACTCCCTCGCTTCCATAACGAGTGAACGAGAGACACTATAAATTTAAGAGGTAATTACTCCATCTAGATAGACCATAACTAGGAGAAGCGGAAGTGCCTTGTTTACCCGAGACATCGAGAGCTCGAGCCCAGAGACTAGAGTTTTCGCGAGACTGGCAAAAGTCTAAGAGCGCTCGAGCAATATAGCTACCCCCGCAACTCTGAAAAGTTTATCCCGTAGGCGACAATTTGGGCACACATAAAAAGAGCTCTTAGCGCGATTTTTCAATTTTCAATTTTTTCAATTCTCTCAATTTTTCAGATTGACGATTTTTCTTTCCTATCTAGTGAGCTCTCATCTCTGAGACCTATCATACAATTGATAGCTAGCTCGACGGCTCGATAGCTTTGAATGCGATGCAGCTCCGCAAACAGCTTGTTAAAGCTCCAAGGATGTATACATATACGCAACTATCCACGATCTATATGAGAATAAAAACATGGACGATGCCGGTACCCGGTACCCGAAAGCAGCTATGTGAATCAAATGCAATGTAACCTCAAATGCTGTGCAACCAGAAGTGGAGCTGATACTGCGGCTGGCAATCGGATCGTCGACGATAATTGTAATCGATAACGATAGAATACTAATTGCCCCTCCAATATCATATCGAGGGGCATGCGTAGCTACAATATCGAGCTCCCCTAGCTAGTACTTTTTAGCCTGTTGCGCAACAAAGATACAACGCGAGAATTTAAAACATTTTCGCATGTGAAAAATCAAGGCTAGTTAACTAGCCTGCTCCAAGCCTAGATGTCGAGACTAGCAGCTAGTCGTAAGTCTTATACTGAGGTCATACCCATCCACCCCCAAACGGCGAAAAACGCTCCACAAGTCGCACGGAATACCCCTCGTCCCGGCACGCCTACTTTCCAGCAAACCCATGCGTCGAGAATTCCAGTAGTCCCGATACATGCCAGCACGACATCAACACCCTGATACATTCTTCGAGCGTATAGAATGTAAAGCGATAACCCCAGCGCCACCGTTCGGATCGCGGAGACGGTGAAAGCTGCTTGCGCCTCCTCGGAGTTGATAACATGAGGTGGCATGCCGAATTCGTTCATTGCGTAGGCGGCATTGAAGAAAGGGATTGCGCCGCCAAAAGTTAACGTCGTGCCGAGGAAGAGGCCAGGGATGTGGCGGGGGGAGAAGTTGTGTAGGATACTCATGGCTCTGAACCGTCTCCGGAGATGGGCCGATGTAAAATCCACTCGTTCTTTTTTCTTTTCTTTCCAAGTATTCACTTGGACATTCGGGTGCGGAAGGTGCTTTTCTTTTCGTCTATGTGTAGCACAGAATATGTTTTATATTCTGCGATGTTGATAATTCGGCAGTTGTGTTACCAAGCTTGTTGAGCTTACGGCTCTTACGACTTGGCAAGTTTTGAGCCGCTAATCTCAAGCACGGACGGGCAAGTAGGTTTTCAGATCAAGGGACGCTTCAATTCATACACACTGATTCAGTTAGTTATCAGGCTTCGGGTTTAAGGCATCGTGTTGTTGAGATCTATCTAGGTCTGGTATCATAGCTCAAATATGCAGTCTGCGTGGGCGACTGAGCTAGCACCGGCGCATACATTTATTGCTGATCTGCTAATTGCTCTACCGCAATCGCAAACGAATGTAGCTAAGCAGCAGCTTCTCAGCTCAATGCAACCTATCGAACGTAAAGCTTCACGTGCAGGCAAGCCTCGGAGTGCCAGGGCAGCACTGCGGCGCAAGGGAAGAAGCTGCTCCTTGCGTCGTAATTTAACAAGCTGCACTCGGATCATGCTGAGCTGAGTGATTGGCGGTGACATCAAAGCACCTTGTGGTCCGTGAGAAAAAGAACTGCATGAAGGGCAACCTCTATCCTGTCTTTGCAAATAGGAAGAGTCATTCCGATATCCGTGCTTCGAATCCATGGCTTTTCTGAGCATGAGTCGGTCAATATGTCTCATTCAACATTCCGTAGATGCATACGAAGCCTTTCTTTGTGCTTCCAATCAAAAGTAAGTCTACGATTGCAAGCTGTAGCCTCGACCAGACGCTCGAGGCAAAGGCAAGATAGTTTGTAAGTGTGATTGAACCCGCCTGCATTGCAGTGCAGAAGCGGGATTCTCGACAAATCCAATATCACGGGACTCTCTCTGCGACACAAAGTCCACAGACTTTAGGACACGACGACACACAACACGGAAAAGAAGTCCCCAGTCGTGCGCCATAACGGCACTTTTGCGATTCTGCACTGAAATTTAAGCGGAGCTCCTATGATGAGAAAAAAAATATTTTTCTCATAGGCTACTTCTTTCGGGGGCCTTCTGGACCTTCCGTCCATTTACCCAATCCCGGTTGAGGATCCGGAATGGAAAAAACCACACGCCGATGCTAGAGCGAAGAAGGTAAGACCTTGAGGTGATTTTGCTGTTGGCGAAGGGCCTTCAAAGGCTGAACGGCTGCTGGCTTGTGTTTCGACGGGATTCTGCCCGGGACTAGGGCCATTCAATCGAGCCTCAGAAAAGTGCAGGGAAGACAGGAAAGACAGAGAAGAAGGGTCGGGAAGACAGCCAAGCTCCAGAACAGAGCAGACGAATGAGAATTTTGGAAACTCCCGCACCAGTCTGAGCTGTTGGTAGACATCCGCGCTGTAACACATCAGCAGTGCGGTTTGCCAACCAGGGACCCGGGCGAGAGATGCAGCAAACGTGGACTCTAGTTGACAGTCCAGAACATGTTGAGCTTCCGCTATTGGGTGGGAAACGGGAAGAATCCAGGAACTCAGAGGATTAAGCCCCACCTCTGGCCGTTGCGAAAGCAATGCCATCAATGCAATGATGATGGTGTTCGCCTTGTGTGGTTCTCGCCAACGCAAGGTACAAGAAACAAGGAAGTCGAGCTAGTCGGTCCCACTCACACCATCTTGTTGGATCGGGAAACGGGCTGCCAACGTTTTGGGCAAGCCGAAGACTTTTCTTTGACATGGTATTTCAAATCTGCAGCTTCGCAAGAAGGCGGCGATCTATTTCCACTGCTTGTGCATTGAGCGCCCGTCCAAAAACGGTGGTTTATTTGCGGCCTCCCTTAGGAAAATAGGAGTTATCGGTGTCGTTAGGATCGCACAAGCTGGGATCACACGAGTATGTAATTTTTGTGTTCGAGCAAGCGACAATTGACAAATGCGACAGCAATAAAGATGGTAGCGGAAGAGCCTCTGGATACCAATTTTCGTCTGCCACCAAGCTGTCGCAAAGCACAGACGGAACCCAGAACGGCAAAAAAGAATTTTCGCAAAAAAAAAAAAAAAAAACTCAATCGAAAGGTGTGGGAGCTTGATTCTCGTTCTTTTGGTGCCAGCACAGCGTCTCCTACATGTACATACTAATCGCACCATTCATGCAAAGGAAAATGATGGCGAGGAGGGCAATTACTGATCTATCCGCTGCTCGGTTGGCTGGGCATGTGTTCCTGCATACGGGATTTTCTTTTTTCTTTTCTTTCTCTTTCCTGTCTTTCCCGTGACTGGCCGGTCGCCTGCACAGTTTTCAGGCATCGATGGTCTTCCTTTGTTATCGTGGTTGGCGTCATTCTGGTGGTGGTGGGGAGTGGTTGAAGGACGATGAATGGTATGTTCGATGGCCAGCTCACCAGATGCCGTTGAGGAAATTAATGCTGCAACGTGGATGCAAGGCACCACCAACTTGCAGTCAAACTGCTCGACCGACGACGCGGACGACGCGGACAACACCATCCGCTGGCCAGCCCCCCACCACAACCAAAGCCATCACCGTCGAAGTGGAGGGCAGGTCCTTTCTCAACAAAGAAGGCCGGTCTTTTGCTTCTTCCAAAAGCTGCTGCAGAGCTTCCAGAGCTTGTCCCTTGCCGCCAGGGATGTTTTTGCTCCTACGCATCCTGCCTGCCCCTTTCTTTTCTTTTTCCCCTTTTTTTCTCTCAGGGCGCATAAACTTGAGCGCCGGGGTAGGTGTTCGAGCTTACTCAGACACCTCTGCGCAAAAACCCTACCCTTTTCGTCTTTGCTTCTCAAATCCGCGCCGTTGCGCCTGCAAGGGACCATTCTTCTGGCGCGATTTATCCACGCTGGGTCTCCGACAAGCAGCCTAACCAAGGCGCTCGGAAGGAAGGGGGTGACACAAATTTGCAGGATGGGTAAAGAGAAAAAGAAACACCGCCTTCCATTGCCGTTAGCCCTCCCTTCCATGTGTCTCTCTCATGGTCTCTCGCCTCTTTAGTACCAACCGCTCTTGCTCCTGTTGCGAAAAGCATAAGAACCCCCCAACGCCCCCTCCGATCCCTTCTCGGTTGATAGTAGATAACTCCATCACCTACACGTGCAAAGATCTTTTCTTGCTACCTGAGCCAGTCACTCGGTATCACACTCCCTTCACCTGCTATCTATACCCATATACTCTCATTCAGAGACCTTTTATCCTGCCGATCTATCGAGCCTGCCTCTAGTTTAGCTATAGCTTTATATATCAAACAATCATTCAAAATGAAGACTTCCACTCTCATCGTTGCTGCCGCCGCTGCTATTGCTTCGGCCCAGGAGTACGACTCGACCGTTACGTCGACATCGACCTCATACACCACTGTCACTATCTACCAAACTAGGACGACAACCAGCTGTGTCAGCACTGTTACCTCTACTGGTTATGCTCCAGATGCCTATCAGACTCCAGAGCCATACTCGACCAGCATCAGCACTCTGCCAATCAGTGAAACCTCGACATCCTATGTCCCACCTCCACCCCCACCTACAACTGTAAGTAACCCAATAACCAAACCCACCCCCCTCCTCCTATTAACGAAGGTACAGACCTCGTTGTCGTCCTCGTCTTCCTCTTTCCCCCCTACAACGTCCGAGTCGTCCTCGGCAACTTCGACATCCACGTCGACCATCGCCACGACGACCTCGACTCCTGTATACTATCCTCCTGTTCCCACTTTGGTAAATCCTACATTTTTCCTTAATCTTGTACAAAATCTCAACGGTAAATACTTACATGCCCTGTGACTCCCTTGGACAGTCAACTACATCTACCAGCACTTCTTCAACCAGTTCTTCCAGCATTGTTTCTTCTTCCAGCGTTGTGTCTTCTAGCGTGGCTCCTTCCAGCACTTCTGTTTCTTCAAGCAAAGTTCACACCAAACCAGCAACTACTTCTACCTGGATCACTGTTACAACCAAGGCTCCTACACCTGCTTACTCTTCTGCTGCTCAGTCCTCTACGACCGCTTTCGTGACCTATACCGTTCCCGCAAACAACGGTACCAGCTCCACAACCACAACCACCAGCCTGCCGGTCCCACCAACTCCATACCCAGGTGCTGCTTCCTCAGTTTCCACATCGTGGGTCCTCGCCTCCGTTGCCGGAATCATCGCCATCATCGCTTCCCTCTAAATGGCATGACACTCACCACGCTTATGATCATCCTTTGACGACCCACGTTCTTTATGATACCCCCGGACTACAAGATCCACTTTTCTCTCCTTTTGTTCTCTTCTAACACTATCTTTTCTCTGAAAACCCACTCTTTTCAACTCCAGCGGGCTTGCCCCTCTGTATCAAACATTTAGTGTTTCACTCATTTTATGCCTTACAAAGGCGCCTGTTGGCGTTGTCGGTTGTTGAAACTTCCCCTTTTGGACGCATGCCGCGCTCTGATTGGCGGGATGTCTCGAACAAACAACCTCACAACACAACAACACATTCGTTTCCAGCGGCGCAGCCCGTTTCAACATTTGCCGGCATGCCAATTATGAACACGCCTTCCAAAACGCTTGTCCCTTTACATTCCAACTGCTCTAGCCAGGCTAGACATCCACCAACCTCGACGGTTACCAAGCATTCCCTTTCTTTGTATCATATTTCTTTGCCCCAAGGATTCCTTTTTCACGCTTGCTCTTTTTGGGGATTCCGGTGTCCTTATGGAGTTTTTTACGAAACATATACCACGGTGGTTGTGACTTTTCTTTCTTTCTTACTCTGGAGTTGTATTAACATAGACAAATACCCCCAATATTCTATTTCTCTGTATAACCTCGAAGGTTAATATTTTATGTCTAATGATACCTCGAAGGTCTCTTCTATGACTTCTTCTTCAAATACTGTATTATACACAATTTTTCTTAACAACCCTCCGTTTTAACATTCAAATCCGCTCGTTATCTTTCTTTATTTTTTTCCTTAGAACAAAAAATCTTATGACCGGGAATTTTCTTTACGACATGTCTAATGATCTCTGGCGTTGCTAATGATCATGAAAAAAAAAAGCTTGAAACAAGGGGTATTGCATCTTTACGATGATTACGATGATGACCACTGCAAGCCTGTGGCTTGTTTGCTCTGCTTTTGGGTGTTGTTACGTCCTTTTTCTTTTTACTTCTCACGTCAGCCTCCCGTCTCCTATTTCTGGGTACCTTTCGAGCTTCTTTTTTTTCTTCCAACACTTCTGCTTTGAGAGCTATTTTGGGACGAGACTTGCTGGACCATGGAGCCCTGAGGGAGAAAAAAATATCTACGCTTGCAATTAATGTTTCCGGAAAACGAATGGAGACCTGGATGGGGGTTTAATGACTAAAAAGTTTTTTGTATTATATATCTTGAGGATATTTTACTATAGATGAACCAATTATTTCAGTTGGGTTACAGGACAATTATATTATTTTGAGTTGAATTTTAACACCTCACATAGGCTTGTGTAAAATCTCTATTCACACCAGTCT
Organism: Dactylellina sp. 'tibetensis'; assembly: GCA_036971435.1. NCBI lineage: Eukaryota > Fungi > Ascomycota > Orbiliomycetes > Orbiliales > Orbiliaceae > Dactylellina > Dactylellina sp. 'tibetensis'. Next base: position 946,897 of record JAKDFA010000013.1, read on the forward strand.
CGTAACCAGGCTTGTGTATTCGCACCACGTGTTTTGCTTGGTAGAGACTGGGAACGAGACTATTTGGCGCCATCAAATTAGTTAAGGAAACAACTTACAGAAAAGAGTAAAAATTCGTACAGCCACGGATTAATATCGTTTGGAGAGGCTCGCTTTTTTTTTTAAATAGGGCATAAAGAAGGGGCAAAGTAGAAAACGTAGATATATACACTTATATTCAGAATCTGAAACAAACGAGCCAATGAAACGCCCGTTGCAATTGTTATAAAGTTGCTATCAGAATAGATAACTAGCAGATATATAGCTAATAGAGGGTTGAATGAGATAAATGTACTTGTAAATCTATACTATAAATGTCCATTGATCCCATGACCCCAACATCTTGATACTGATATATATCTTTTTCATGTACATAGGTATTATATATTTGAAATTACTCTAAGACCATTCAAATCTCCCATTTCTCTCATCGCTAATCTTTTAGTAATGTCAGGTTCCATCTTCACCACCTCTTTTAGTTGCAGCAAGGCTATTTGGAGAAATGATCGCGGATTCCGGATTTATCTAAGATGGTGCATGGGGATTCCACAATTTTTTCCAAAATAAATAAATAAAAATACAATAATAATCAGAAGAAAAGGGGATATAGACGCATTTATCAGCGGAGCGCTGGGTTGGGCAACACCCTCCCTCAAGGGGGGATAATTCGGGCACTACACCGCTATTGTTGAGACATTTGCAGCTGATATACGCACTGGTGCACTGTTGTAGTATCTAGGAATAACACGTATAGTTTGCGCACGATTTGGATAACCTGCGCGCCAGTCTATTATCTCCGTCTGCCACGGATACATAACTCTCAACTCCCGAGAAATATCAGGAGGATTGTAAACAGATTCTGGGATGGCATATTACTTTAATTGAATCTCTATAGCTATAGAAGAAGTTGGGTGATACAACCACTCGCTTTATATTTAGACTGGGGGGTCGCGGGAGAGTAACGTTTGTCACATTAGATAAGTGAGTTCGGCCGGGTCCGGCGGTAGATGCAGTAGGGAATACGCTGCGAAAGCTGCCATTGAATGCTCTGTTTACAAGAGAACTCAGCTTAGCTGGCGTTATACGTTAGTGCTGGTGCGAGGTCTGCTATTGGAGCTATCGCAGCTATGATGAGAGCCAGCAATTGCAATCGGGTGAATGAATAATAAAAGTCCATCGCTATGGTACTATTGGCTAGCTTGTATCTCAGATTTGATTGGGCAATCTGTTTATCTTGAACTCTTGTAAAATTTAACCTTTCGCTGTCCCGGGGAATATTTGAGTTTAAATTTCCGCGAGATATATAGCCAACGACTAGGCTCCTAGCAACTAGCGGTAGACCACGAAGGATACTGTGGGCCCGTGTTGGGCGCAGCCTTGTTGAATGGTGTGCACATGTGGGGTCGCCGGTTAGGTTAAGCACCAACTACTTAGTTACGCTTGTCTCGTAAACCCAGCCGCTCGAAGCAAAAGTTATGCCTCCTGCGCCGCTTCCGGGCCCGCCTGAAACCTGGCCAGCTAGCACAGCACCTCTTGGACTTGAAGCTTGACCGACCTGCCCTCGAAATAAAGACATGCCAAGACACATTGGAGTTCCATTCGATCCGAACAGGATGCTATGACGGGTCGCATTAGCAGCATGCTGGCAACTCTACGTAACAAGCTGCGCAACCAGCATCCAGCATGGATGGCAGCTTAAGCCAATTAGCCAGGGATATTTAACGGCCCTCGTCTCCGCAATGGCTATTCCAAACCAAGACAGCTTTCTGTTTTTCTCCCTTCACAAAAACTTCTTGGCTTTTCCAGTTCGAATACTTTTTCCCTCTGGGCTTCCGGCCGGTATGACGGCTGTCGATTAAGCTTCGAAGTACCTTTCTTCCAGCGACTGTATGCAGTTGTATCAATACGTATTCATCTTGCCTTTCGACACCAATACCATAGACTATGCTTTCATCACTTCTCTCGCCGACCTGGAAATTCCGTCGCTTTGGATCTTATATCCCTCTAAAAACCTCCAGTGACGCTGTGTCAGCAGACGAAGAAGTTGGACAATACGCTAACTCGCGACAATCTCTTGTTACGAAAGGTATTCGACTGCCATCCGCACGGACACTTTTGGTCCTGCTCTGTTTGCTCACCGAGCTCTTCATCGGTTATGCTATTGGCTGGTGGCATCACGGAATCAACAATACCGACCGACAGGCGCAGGAGCATGATCTCGAGCCTTGCGGATCAAACCCTCAAGTCCAAAACACAGATGACTATTTTTTCCACCCCCCAATTGGCAGCGCCCATGTCCCAGTTGTGCCGCTTTACAACGTCCTGTCGGACAGCCTCGTTCTCTCAGAATTAAAGCAGGCCCAAACGCCGGTTACGCCACTATTCATCCCGTTCACGCGGAATCACAGGATGCTAGAACAAACCGTGCTGTCTTACATTGCTGCCGGCTGGCCACGCTCCGAGATCATCGTACTGGAAAATACGGGGACCATGGACGCTAATCCGAAGGGACAACTTACCGCCAACAATCCGTTTTATCTAAATTACAACCTTCTCAGGGAAAGATATGGTGTCTCAATATTGCGAACACCGACGCTGCTGTCCTTTGCCCAGCTACAAAATTATATGATCTCAACAGCGATGAGCAAAGGCTGGGCGTACTTTTATTGGAGCCACCAAGATATCGCTGTCGTGAGTAACGAGACAGCGGTACCGTTCAAGTCATTCTATGAAAACACAATTAATAGCTTGGCCAGGTTGAAAGATACAATGGGGCCAGAAGCCGGAAAGAACCGTTGGGCAGGTAGATTTTACAACTTCGATTGGCTCACGTTAATTAATGTCAACGCTTTGGCGAAGATTGGGGCTTGGGATGTCTTCATCCCGTACTATAATACTGACTGCGATTGGTACGAACGAGGGAGATTGGCTGGTATGACAATTGACGAAGAGAGGGTAGGGCTGATTTATGACTTGAACGTTCCCATCAACGAGCCGGAGAAGCTCTTTTTTGGATTGGAGGGGGAGAATGTAGAGGTGAACTCTGAGAGGTTTCGGGAGCTCAGCAGGCAGTTGCAAAAAATCAGCGACGATAAAAAAAATCCGAATATGGAACGGAATAGCTGGCAAAATGCACTGACTGGCGGGAAGGGTGAACCCTGGACGTATGATCCAAAGGGATTCCAGAGCGCTTGGTGGCTCACAGCAGAAAAGGGAAGAGAAATTTATAGAAAGAAATGGGGCACAGGTGAATGTCCTCTCGTCAGCCAAGGGAAGAAGCCGGAAGACGCTTGGGCCAGCGAGTGGCACAAACAAGCATTGTGAAAGGCTTGGAGTTCTCTTGTTTTTTGGGTTTTTGTTTCTTTAGCGGGTTTGGATCGATAATGGTACCTTTGATTTGTCACAATCCTCATCTCAAGCATGTTACCAGTCTTGGAATTATAGTTAAGGAGGTTTATTTGTTTACCGGGAACATTTGTTATCTAGGATTTTGTATGATAACTGAAGCACTACTAAGAAGAGAAAGAGAGTTTTTTTTTTCTCTTGAAAACTGTCCTTTCAAAGCAAGCTCTAAATCTGATTTCACTTTTGTCAAAATAGAGGTGGATATCACACGATCAAGAATTTCATCAAGAATTTCCGTTCCCGAAAATTCGAAACCTACCAGACCAAAAACTCGCTTCCAAGAACCAACAATATCATTCTCAGCCCAACTCAGGTCCCCACTACACTCAGCCAATGGAAACCACTACCCCGTCACCCACTTTGCTCTTTTCCTTAATATCACAGTCTTATAGCTTATAACACCAAACCCAATTTGAACTGACCCTTATCTACGACTTTGAGTGCATCACAATAGAGTAATTTTGATCATCATCAACCTTCCGAGAACGCATCTGGTTGAATGTTTCGAATCCATACTGTCCACGCTCTCGCTCAATCGTCTCAACTTCCTTCCTAGCCTTCTTGAGCTTCTTCTTTGCGTCCTTCTTCTTCTTCTTTTCCCACCCATCCGCGTAATCTTCTGAGTTTCGCACATGCCTTTTTACTCCTAGTGCTTCCTCGGCAAGTTCCAACATCAGCTGTTCCCGTTCTTGCAACAGCTTGAGCCGTGCTTCGCATTCTGCAATCTTAGCTTGTGATCTTTTTAGCACAGCTATCTCTGCGGAGTTGAGTTGTTGCTATTTTGTCTCATCGTTAATGTTAGCCCTTTTCTTTTTTTCCCAAAATGATGCCAGTTTTCTCTTCATGTGGTCATTGTTTTAGACTCACATTGACTTGGCCATTGAGATATGGTGCCGAAGCGCCGTGTTGGATAGCTTCGTATGAAAGACGAGCGCGCGATCCGTCTGGAAATATGTAATCTCCCCAATGGTAGGTTGGCGTTGTACCGTCTAGGGATACCGCATGTGGAGAAACTATTAGCCGTCCTTGCTGTAGTACGGGTGCATTGACCGGCACCAGATATGGAATCGGGACCCTATATAACAAAGGTGTTGCATTTGGAGGAGGTGCCACTGAAGCTGGATGGTCTCGAATTTGAGCTGTTGGAGCGGGTTCTGCGGCTAGATTAGGCTCTTCATTTAGATTTGATTTTTCATTTGGATTGGACTTTCCATTTGGATTAGTTTCTTCAGCTGGATCGGGCTCTTCAGTTGGTTTGGATTCTTCAGCTGGATTAGACTCTTGAGCTGGATTTGGTTCTGCAACTAGGGCGGCTGTCGTAGCTGGAGCAGCTGTCGCAGCTGGAAGGGTTGTCGTAGCTAGAGGGATTGACGTAGGTGAAGTAGCAGGAATCTCTGCTACTTGAGGAGGAGGAGATGCCTAGAAAGTAAAAATATACAACATTAGAACCATTCAAGAGTATTCAATATAAAATACGAGAACAAGCTACAAACATCCTGAGGTACCGTAGAGTTTGAAGTCGGCCTGGTAGGAGGATTGATAAGAGGATTAGCAGTAGGATGCGCAGGAAGATTCGCAGGAGAATTAGCAGGAAGGTTCGCAGGAGGGTTCGCAGGAGGGTTCGCAGGAGGGTTCGCAGGAGGGTTCGCAGGAGGGTTCGCAGGAGGGTTCGCAGGAGGGTTCGCAGGAGGGTTCGCAGGAGGGTTCGCAGGAGGGTTCGCAGGAGGGTTCGCAGGAGGGTTCGCAGGAGGGTTCGCAGGAGGGTTCGCAGGAGGGTTCGCAGGAGGGTTCGCAGGAGGGTTCGCAGGAGGGTTCGCAGGAGGGTTCGCAGGAGGGTTCGCAGGAGGGTTCGCAGGAGGGTTCGCAGGAGGGTTCGCAGGAGGGTTCGCAGGAGGGTTCGCAGGAGGGTTCGCAGGAGGGTTCGCAGGAGGGTTCGCAGGAGGGTTCGCAGGAGGGTTCGCAGGAGGGTTCGCAGGAGGGTTCGCAGGAGGGTTCGCAGGAGGGTTCGCAGGAGGGTTCGCAGGAGGGTTCGCAGGAGGGTTCGCAGGAGGGTTCGCAGGAGGGTTCGCAGGAGGGTTCGCAGGAGGGTTCGCAGGAGGGTTCGCAGGAGGGTTCGCAGGAGGGTTCGCAGGAGGGTTCGCAGGAGGGTTCGCAGGAGGGTTCGCAGGAGGGTTCGCAGGAGGGTTCGCAGCAGCAGGAGCACCCAGCGCCGAAGGAGAAGACTCAGACAGAACCGGACTGTCTTTATCTGCATTCTCCTCGTCCTTCACAGTATCCGCATCACTGTCAAATCCCATAAAATCGCTTTCTTTCCAAGCTTTCACCACCGGCGGCGCATAGGGATCGGGAATAGAAAAATCCCCATTATAATCATCATCTTCTTCTTCACCCTTGTCGGAGCTAGAGTCATGGGTGCTTGTAGGCTCACTTACACTGGCAGCGCTAGGGGCTTTTTGATCATTCGCTTGCTTCGTGATAGCAGCAACTGGTGGGTTCACTGGCATACCACGGTTCATGAGAAATCTCATAAAGTCTTCACCATGCCCAAGCTGTACTGTGGTTTCAATTCGTGCCCATGGTGTCTCTTGGTCGTCGTCATACGCATTGTTCCGGGCCATAAATCGCGCCGCAGGAGGTGCCCTAGTCCCCATCCTGGTTTGAATATAGGATTTGCAAGATTGCAGAGGTTTCTGATACTAGAGAAATTTCGTACTAACTTTGACAATAAGAACCTCTTTATCTAGTATATAGGATATAAAGGCTAGAGAACGGCAGGTTGCATTTATATATCCAGGATGAAAACGCACTTTGAGAAGGGTTTGGCTTCGAGTCCAATAAAAACGTTTTCCAAACATAATGACACTAAGTTCTCCTGGATAATGCTACGAATAGAAAGACCGATACGCCCTGTAATTACTAATGGCAACGATAACCCGCCTAGTTTATCCAAAAATCGCAAATTCCGTCAATAAGTTCATGAATAATAGCTAACTGGCAGAAAAGCAATCTATTATCTAAAGTATAGTGTAACTTAGCTTGATTGCCCTTAAAAGAACAACGTTAACCTATTACATTCATACAGGATACAAACCTAGTCATAGAATATACGACTAAAAGCCTATCAAATCAGTATACACTAAGCCTAGAATGGAATACAGTTTGCTTTAAACGTCGCACAAGATTTACACTTACGATTAATCGAGGCTACGCATAATAAACGTTGTTCATGTGATTGTTATATTTTACGTGTTGTACGAGCGCCTTGTGTAACTCCACGATCTTATGCTAGGTGCACAGACTACGCACAGATCTTGTGGACAGTGCCAACATGTAAAAAAAAAATTATGGAATCAAAAGTAGGTACGCCATACTCTCAAACCGCTAGCTAGCTTTACAGATGCGTATAACGCTGGCTCTAGTAGCACAAAATCATTAAACACCCGAAGGGCATGAAAACTTTCTGCCATGTATGATAATACAGAGAAATTTTATCTCAAGACTATCTCAAGTAATCACCAATCTCAAGTAATACATACCACTACACTAAGCAAGTAATTGCGAGAAAAAATATCCATAAGTCTCCATTAAAAAGGACCGCGATGTATTGGTATCAAACCTCCAGCACAACATAACAAACAAGATATCTTCCAAGAGAATACACAACAAAGAAATAGAAAGGAAAGGAAAGAAAAAAGAGCTCGATATATATTAAATTTCAGAAAAGGAAAGTGCTTTTGCCTATCAAAGGCCTCATCGTGACCCAAACTCAAACAGTTTCCCCCTATCGTCACATCATTATCAATGCGTCATTTTCATATAAACCACCACCACCACATACACCGTCCCCGCCCCGCTCACGAACTCTTCTTATCAACCCCATTCGCTGGTTGTACCTGACGATCCATACCACTCCACTCGTTCACCCTATCAAAGAATTTTGAAAACACCTCCGCCTATCAAGCGAGAATATATTAGCCTCCAATAACCACATAACTTCCATACAATTCTCGGAAAGAAAGAGAAGAAAATGGTACTCACAACAATGGTCTCATTCGGATCATCCGTCTTCTTGTGCTTAATCGTCAAACACCAAATATCCAAATAATCACAGATATTTAGCACGACATCAAACACAAAGCTGCCGTACACGCCATACGCACACCCGAGGCACAAAAACACAAACGGAATCTCATACTCCTCGCCTAACGGGCTCGGCCAGCCGAATCCGTAGTTTTCAATCAAAAATGGACCCAGGGAGTCCATTGTCCCCAAGAAGATTGGGATGGTTAGAATGTTAAAGTATGGGAAATTGGATTTCGTCAAGTGAGCGGTAATGATGAGTCCGACTTGGTAGGCGAAGGAGGCGCCGACGAAAAACATGAAGGGAATAAGATGGTGGTTCAGGATCTGTGGTTGGACGTAGAGCCAGGCGGGGATTAGGACCCATAGGGCAAAGAAAGGTGCAAGGCCGAGGAGCGCAGGGCGGACACGGAGACCAGCTGCACGACGGGCCTTGACGACATTCATCGAGCTACAAATGAAATATACATTAGCATTATAACTAGCCAGTAGGAAGTTAGAAGAAAAAGGAAGCAATCTCACCTCTGGAAAATGCTGTACCCCAAAATCACACCGCCATACAACAGATACGTCGTAATAAAGCTCATTTCGTAAATGGTATCCGGGATAAAATCAAACTTGGGCACGCCCAAGCTCCTCATCAAGCTTCCATGCCAGTAATACCCACCGGTAAAAGTCGTAATGGCATACACCATAATCACAGCTACGATTCCCTCAACGGGTCCGGAGACAGGTCCGAGGTACAATGTGTGCGTATGATACTCCTCCCATGTGGTCAGGTAGAACGAACACAGACTGGCAAAGAGCGTCAGGACAGTTTGCCAACTGTAACCTAGATTCACGGCACCTGCAAAAATCACCACTTCAAGCGTGGTATTGCACGCATCGACACCATGGTCGAACAGTTCGCCGAGCGGACCGGACTGCTTTGTCCTTCTCGCCTGGCTTCCATCCACGGCATCGAAGCTCTGGTATAAAAATAACCCCAAAGCCCAGGAAGCGTACACCCACGGTGGGCAGTTCTGGTCCAGAGTAGGATTAAACCAGAGCAAGGTTGCCAGATTGATAATGACAAACGAGAAACCGGTGAGGGTAATCAGGTTCGGTGCCATGTTCATGGGAAACAGTTTGATAAACTGGCCCCAAAACGGCTTGAGGACATATTTGGAGACGAGGGATTTGTCGACTCCGGAGTACTTGTACTCCTTGAGATGGTGGAGTTTGGATTGGCGAATGTACATTTTTGCGGTGGGAATCCGAAAGACCTTGGCTGAGCAGTTGACAATGATGCAGAGAAGAGGAAAAAGTATATGGTGGGGTCGAGGTAGTATAATATGGAGGGGATTTGCTGATAGCTCCAGGGTAGCTACCCCACGGCACAGTTGTACAGCAGGGACCCGATTTCGCTGGTATGTAGCTTCCCAAGTAGCAAAGTCGCTAACCGGGATGAAGCTCAGCACGCGACCGTATTCTTGGGACTGACGGGAAGATCGATAGTGGTGATGAGTGTCAGTTTAATGAAGAAAAAGAAGAAGAGTAAAGGAAAATTATTAAAATATGCACGGGAGTTCAGGTCAGCGAATGGCAACCGTTAGCCTTTCGGTGCTATGATTTTTTTCCCATTCATGCCCGGCGAAAAAAACCGGCGAAAAAGCAGTGACGTCAAAATTTGTTGGGCCCGATGTGCTCAACACCAGAAATCGTAAATGCCACGTGAAGATAAAAAAATTAGCTGTGATAGCTGTCACACGGCCCTCTCACGCCACTTGAGTACTTCTCATGCAACAACTCCAAGTGGGTACAAGTACTTGGAATCTGGAAGAGACACTGAGCCGTTTTCTTTATCCAAACTTGTAGTTTTAATTTATCTTCCTAATTAGCTAAAGAGATCGGTGTATGCAAAGGTGTATTATGTACAAACCAGCCAGGAAACACTGCGAAAAGAGAAAAAGAAAATAGAAATAAAAACATATAAAATCAAAAGTCGGCCCACACTGTGAAAAAAGAATAGATGAACAAAAAATACAGAAAACCATCGCAAAATTTGAAGGCTCTTGGAGCATCTTTTTTTTTGTTTGAAAAATCACGGATACTTGAAATCATTCTCTGAAGGAAAAAATTAAGAGAGCGCGACCAGTCAACTATCGGTACACCAACCCAGATGAATATCCCAATAATCTTTCCAAAAAAAAAAAAAAGAAGAAATGTCCGTGGTCTCAGAGTAAAAGTGGATGAAAGAAATATATGTACGAAGGGGGATGGTAATGAGGGCATTAGCTTGGAAATATCGAGGGGCAATATCCAGCCAGCATTTGGTCAAGCGAATGACGGGTTTTGGGTATAAGGGTATATATAAACGTATACGCAAGGTAGCGAACGTGGGACGCAAAGAGACATAGACATAGACATGGAAGATCGAGAGAAAAGGGGGATGTGATGGAATTTTTTGTAAAAGGGACGTATATAGAGCCGATCGAGTGAGGCAGACAGATATGACCGTATACGAGAATGAAATTTTAGACAAAGGAAAATACGCAAATGAAACCCGATAAGGTAGACGGAAGTATAACAAAGGAAACCCATCCGTGGATAATACTAAAAGAGAAGGGCAGAAAGGGGTCAAAGAAGCCATATAGATACAAAAGAATGCTCCGAACGACGTAATGTCGAATTAGAAGGTTAATATAACTCATCCGTTGGTCAAAAAAATTAGGCCGTAGGCATGAAACCAGACGGATAAGCAGAAGGGAAAAAAATACGGCATACATGAATGGAAAAGAAACAAAGCAGGAATCAACCAACGGCTGAAATAACAGAAGAAACCCCATTTGATGCCTTTGAAGCATCATCCTACGGCTTTTCACCCTTGGTCCAACTGTTCAACACCGCCATCACCGCTACGCCGACAACAACTACACCGATGAAGCTAGCCAAGGGTGTACCGTACTCTCGTCGGAATTCCGCAGCTCTATCCTTCGTCGCCAAGGCTGTTGGGCCTGTTGTCCCGTTTTGGGCTTTTCCTAGCTTTTCACCGGTCTTCCCGGGGGCGTGGGTGCCGTTAGGAACGACTTGTTTGGATTCTTTGTCCTTGTTCTTCTGCTCTAAGCCCTGTGCCTTCTCCAGGGCCTTTTCGGCGCGAATTCTTGATTCTTCTTCCTTCTTCTTGTCTTCAGCAAGCTGAGCAAGTAACTTTTGAGCTGAGATTTTCTCAGATTCGGACTTTTGGAGAGTCTGTTTAAGACTGTCAATGTCAGCTTGGGCGGCGGTGAAGTCGGCCAAAAGCTTATCCAGCTTGAGTTGCATGTCATTGTCAACTAGGATGTTGGTAAGCATTCGATTGGTAAAGTTAGTAGAATGTGGAAGGTGATAATTACCAATAACTGGCTCTGGCGATAGAGACTTCTCACGGCCCTCACCAATATCCGGAACATCGGGAATCAATCTTCGAAGTTCATCTTTGATAACCTCGGTTGTTTCGGTCGAACCTTCTTCACCGGCAGATTTCTGGCCAGCAGACAATGCAAGAGTAGCCTGCTCTAGCTTCTCGATTCGTCCCTCTGCGAGCTCTCGGGCGGACCTCTCCCTAAGGAGCGAGTCCTCGAGTTCCCTAACTCGTTGCGACTTGGCCTCAAGATCTCTTTTCGTATCCGCAAGCACAGATACAAGAGAAAGGATCTGAGACTTGGGTTTTGTCGGGAACTTTAGCTGCGTTAGGCTCTCAATCTGCTCGATCGGAAGATCAGAGTCGTCAGCTGGTGATGCATCTTTGACCGCCTGAGTTTCAACAGCCTCCTTTGATGCTTCGGCATGGGCTTCGCTGTTGATAGTTGGCTTGGGCTCCTCTTTCTTCTCCTGTAATTGTTGAGTAATAGCCATATCGAAAAAATCATGTGCTCTTTTAAGGTCAGCTTGTTGTAGGCGAGCTTGTTGCATTTCGTACTAAATGATTTTGATGTGTTAGCACGTTGTCACAGATTAAAGGAAGAAAAAAAAAGGATGAACAGTAACGCACGTTGAGACGCTTGGCAATAGCTTCAATCGTGATTGGCATGCCAGACATCAACTGATTTCCCTGTCTCTGCAATCCTGCAAGCCCGGTTGGCAAGAAAGCCATGGGTCCTCCCCTGGAGGTTTGTGAATTACTCCGTCCCCTGCCTCCCGTAACTCCCGAAACAGTCTGCACATGGTTTAAAGGTGGTGCCATAAGTCCACCACCAACCGATGGGTCAATGTCTCCAAAATTCAAATCAAAGTTTCCCGCATTTCCACCACCGCCGGAAATTTGATGAAAGCCTGCATGTTGAACTCTAGCTGCGACTTTATGATGAACGATGGTCTTGTTATCTTCTCCAACGATATCGATACCTAGCTCCAAAATATCTTCGGCTCGGATCTCATGAGGGTCACTATCCCGGTTCTCAGGAGATAATCTAGTTCCATTGACGAAAGTACCATTCGAGGATTTGACATCACGAATGAAAACTCTGCCAGAGCCTTTCTCGGCCCAGACTTCGGCATGCTGGCGAGAAAGGACTTTGGAATCGAAATAGCCGTTGGATTGGGTAGGTACGGTTTTGGCGTTGGTCTGACGCCCGATGCGAAGAACCTCTGGGTAGAATGGGAGAGGGATGACTTTGCGTTCAAAGGCGCCGTTGAGAGGAAGGAGCATCAAGAAGGAGCCTGAAGAGAACGGTCAGATACATATATCATTTCTATATTATGACGTATGCTAAGATATGATTGGAAATACAAACTCACCAGTGCCGCTACTCGAGATGGCAGCGTTCAATGCATTAGCGGCATTCCCGCTGTTCTTCATATTTTCGCGATTGCCGACGCCATTTCTAGTAGCTTTTCTCTTGCCGGCACCCCAGCCGGCACCAGCGTTTACGGTGTTGTTGGCCGAATTGATCGGAGTATTGGGTTCGGAGTTATTCGGTGATGGATTCGAGGAAGCAGGAGTGGAGGTAGCGTTTGAGCCGGGCATGGTGCCGTTGGATGAGGCGGAAGAGATGGAAGAAGAGTTTGAGGCGCTAGAGGATGGTCGGGGTGGTAGCTGTTGTTGAGTGATGGCTGATGGTTTTGATGTTGATGTTGATGATGAGGTTGAAGATGATGTGAGGGAGGATGTGGGGATGGCATTCTGGGACTTTGAGCGAGGGGGCATCAGTAGACGGGAGACTTCATCGGGCGTCATTTGAGCGTGCATTGAAGAAGCCCCGTTAGTCCATGTCGACCGCGGCACCGGCTGGTGGAACGACGGTGGCGATGCGGCGACAGCAGTCATCTTATTCTGGGGGAGTAGATAGAATAAACAGAACGAATAAAAGCGAGGAATTCAGAATTTAGAATTTAGGCCCTCGCCGGTTCCAGAAATGGGAACGCCTGTTCCTAAACCGGTCCAGAGGAATTTCCGAGGAAGCGAGTCGGAGAGTGCTGTTGAAGCTTGTGCTGGCTGCAGTTATCCTGTCGCTAAAGCTGATGGTGTCCCCTTTCACTCCCGAAAAGCTATCACCAGAATCAAGGCTCTCTTTCTCCGGGCTACGGCAAAAAAAAAAACAAAAAAATCTATACGTTCTATGCTCTTTCTCTGCCGCCAGTCGTATCTCGTGAAATCAGAAATATAGAAAGAGAGAGGTATCGGGGGTCTGTCTGTGATGCTCGAATCGCAGGTTCTCTCTCAAACACCCGACCAGGTAAAGCGTCCAAAACGTCTTAGTTGTTCTTTCGCCTGGTCAAGCCTTAAACAATCTATTCGCCTGCAGGTCTAAACACAAAAAGAGATGCAAGGTATCGTTATCGCCCGGTCGAATGAGGGGCTAAGTCGGCCGGTCAGTCTTCTGTCGGTCATTCACAAGGGTCGTTATTATTGCTGTATCCTGTCGTCAGGGCCAGATCGAGAGGGAGAGAAGGTCTGGGGAAGGAAGAAAAGAAGAAAGGAAGAAGAAGAAGAAGAAGCTGATGATGCTGATGCCGGTGGTCCAACTAGGTTTGACCGCAACAACACAGCAGCCAAAGAAAAGGGAGGCCACCCACACCTTCTTCCCAACGCTCTTTTTCCTTCTAATTCTCCCGGCCGGCGCCAAAAAAGAACAAATAGATAATATAACGAAAAATAGATTTTGTATAGTGTAATGACAATAGGAACGAGGGCCTGCCGATAATCCCCACAAAATGCAGCAAAGACGGAGAGGGAGGAGCACAGCAGGGGAGAGAAAAGGAACGAAAAAGGATAAGAAGGTTGTTCGAGAAATAGGGAAAAGCCGGAGCCCAGTCCCCGTTCGCTAGCACCGGTTTTTAAAAATTTTTAGTTTTATTATTATTACGACCTTACGTCGTTTCATTACCAAAAGACAGATAGGACGGGTAGGTATGTCTTTCTTAGTGTCTTTGGTCAATGTGGTGAGATCTCAAACGGCAGAAGAAAGAAAAAAACAAAAGAGGAAAAGGAAATTTTACTAGTCCAGAGTTCGCAGCGTCCTCAGAGTCTTCAGAGTTCCCAGCTTGCTAGGCTAGCCTCGTCGATGGGGTATGTCAATAGAACGTCAAACCCTTCACTGTGCCTGCCTGCTTTTTGCCCCTCGCATAACCACCAGGAACCAGATATCAAACCCAAACACAGACAGACAAGAAAAGAAAAAAACTTTGAGGACAGGAAATATGCTTGGTGATGTAGACCTGCGGCTGTTCCACCATCTGGTTTCCCTTTTCTTGGGTTGCGGGAGTGAAGAGGAATCAGAACGTATCCCAAAAATAGGAGAGGACGACCCGTCCGTCCAATGAAAACAACAGGCCCCACCGCTACTGTGGACCGAACGATCTCAGACTACCGACTGAACAGGAACAAGTCCTACTGGCCAGGTAAGAATTTTCTTAAATTTTTTAAATTTCCTTTCTCACCAAATGTTACTTACCACCGCAAGTTAGAGCAAGCAGACAGCCCACCGGGAACAGATATACGCCTGCAAAGGTGCCGTCTGCTCCCTCTGGTGACTCTCAAGACCACCTGCTCAGGTGCCGGCCGTGCATGCATGGGGGGAAAATTAAGGCCATGGAGGACTTCCGTATGATGACTTCAGCTTATTTGCTGCGAAGTGCTGCTAGATGCATGCTTCCAACTGCAAAGGCACTGGCAAGCATCTGGTCTGCATCGTTTCTTCTTTTCTCGAATTTCTCTAGACTGTCTCAGTCTTCTGCAGATGAAGCTCGATAGACGATACACATACCGATTGGGGGAAGAAACACCACAACCGCATCTTTTTACGAGAGAGAAAGAACGAAATCCTTCCCCGCTAGCAACCTGGCATGCGCATTTGTCTACCGAGGGGTAGCTGGGGGAAGACCTAGCTAGCTGAATGTGGAGATGGCATTCTCCTTCCGTCTTCCGTCCCAGAGCTATCTTCCATCTCAGAACAATATGCATGCAATATCAGATGCTGCGGAGGATTGTGGAACATGGGACTTACCCTCCGGATTACCAGGAGGAATAATAACCCAGAGCCTCTCCCTTTTTTACCCCCAACTATTTATTGTTTCCTGCATCAAAACTGCACTTTCTGTTCTAGAAATTTGCAGCCGTGTGTATTCAGGCATTTTCCGGCAACGCCATAATTATTTATCTGAAACCCTCACACGCCAGATTCGAGTTTCTGGGGAAAAAGGCACCTTTAGCCTCAAGAAGCGAAAGATGGAGGGGGAAAGCCATGGTGAAGGGAAATGACCAGGGGATCAGAAGGAGATAGATAGCGGGGGTTCGTGGTAAGAAAGGTCGAAAAAAAAGGGGGGTCATAGCACCATGGCCTCAGCTCGCACACATCCTCTCGTGAGCAATCGAATCCGAATCGAGGGGCACCACCAGAGCAGACCGAAAAAAGCCAAAGGGTCAAGCTTTTTTGAGAGGGACCCGAAGAATCCAAAAATAACATGTGAAGGGGAGGGAAAACAATAAATGTCGGTTTTGAACGCGAAAGTCTGTTTGTTGACATATCTATTGTTTCGTGACCATTCTCCTGCTCGTATGCACGTACGGTCCTCGCACAGGGTCCCCTCTACGACGTGACTGTTCCACGCACCAAGCCTTGGCCATCTAAACAATTGTTTGCCATGTAGCTGCCCGTCGCAAAGAGCAGATGAAGGCCTATGAAACCGGGGGTCCTGGCTCGTTTCAGCGACACAGTGGTAGCCTGCAGTGTGGTCATGGCGAGAAGCAGCAGGCCTGTGCGACAGCATTTTGAGATCATGGAGGAAGGTTGCTCGCAATGTGTTGGGGTCCCACAGCGCAACACATTCCACCCGGCATGATCACGAGACCATCTACTCGGCCTGGTATGACTAGATTTGGTCTTGGGATTCGTGCTTGGGATGCAATGCACACTCGTTGAATAGCTCAGTCTGATGGCTGAAGAATTCTACAGCTTAAGCCACAGTTTCTAGAGCTCATTATAGTGAATGGCTTAGCTAGTCTGCATATCAAACGGCATTTGCGAGTTCCCCGTTGTCTTGTCTCGTAAACCAGACGCGAGGCACGAAGCCGTTGTCCAGTTATTACTGAACGAATAGCTATCGAGCTACCAAAGTATTGGCTAATTTTTGGACAATTGCCTTGACCCAGATGGCAGTTCGAGCCCAGCCCAGCTTATAATCTTAAGAACCAATTGATATTGATATTCAATTCATTATATTCATGAGAGCGAAGCCACTACGATTGATGCACTCCAGCATTGGGTTTAAAGAAGAAACATATAGGCTTGCATCTCCCAAGTTCACTCACTCTAGCATAGCTAAGTGGCCTAATTACAGCCAACTAGGCTCATAAATTAACTACCACCCAAATCACATAGCCACTTATTTAGCAGGAAACCTACGGGTCAAATATTTGTTCGGACCTTGTTCGTACTCAATAGTCGCCATCCAAATCACATACATGCCTTTTTAATATCCATAGAACTAGTCGAAATGTTACTCCCATGAGACACCCAGCGAGTCTCATCGCGCACTAGGACCAAGGAATCGTAATTGCAGCAAGACAGGTAGGTATATAGCACTATCGACACCAACGAGTTTCCCACGTTTAAGCGTTTTGCGTTGTGTGTGGTCCCATCAACTCGCTTAGTTCCGCTTCTAAAATTTAACACCGAGCGCCCCACGTCCAACCGTCAAAGCTCATCGGCACCGTCAACATCCTTCGCTCGGAGATATCTCCACATTTACAAACCCGCTCTACCAGCTTCTCAGAGACCTCTCCCTCCTTAGCCTTCTTCTACCAACCAGCGCTTCACACCAAAGCCCACAATGCCAGTCCCCGTCATCCCCGCAGGCGCAGGCGGGGCCGGTCAACACGGCCCCTCCACCCTCGATAAGAGTACATATCCCACCAGCATATCAAGCGGATCGTATTATCGCGCTCATGACTAAAACGCTAACCACGCATTGTTACGAATATATAGTGAAACTCGGCGCTATGATGGGAACATGTATGTGTTTACCCTCTAATCAAAACACCCTCCCAAGCACATACTCACGGAATTCACGTTCGAACGAAACTAACGATATCAATTCAACACCACTACTACAGCCGTCGGCCTCATAATCGGCTTCATCTTTGGCGGATACAACATCTTCCGCTACGGCGCGGGTCCGAACGGTGTCTTTAGATCTCTGGGACAGTATATGGCTGGATCTGCGGCTACATTCGGGTATGGCATCGAATGACATCCTATATCTTAATACCCGGGAAAAGTATATTTGTAAATCTGCTAAACCTCGCGATCTTTTATAGTTTCTTCATGTCCATAGGAACAGCTATTCGCACACAGCCGTACGATCAAAGAAGTTCATACGCCTTCTCACAGGCGTTACGACGACAGGAAAAGTACGGATTCGGGAATCGGCCGATGATTGTTCCTGTTGAGAGAACGCAAAGGCGACAGTGGGATTAAACCTGCACGAACCCCCCCATAATCCAAATAATATGGGTTGGAGAATCTCAAATTATTCGCGCGAAACTCTTCGCATCTTTAAAGACGAAAACCCGAGTTGTAAGATGAGGCAACGGCGTGAAGGATACTGCACAATTGTATTCATCTAATATTGTACATAATACCTATTACTTTATTTCCCCACCAGGATCAGACAAAGCACCAGATAAAACCTTCTCAGATTTTCTACACTTATTGTCATGATTTGGCTAATGCTATCTTGATTCAATACCTGGTTTTTTGTTTCTGTATATATAAAAAACCCGCCTCCAACACGGTGGGGGTTTTTCACATCATTGCTAACTACCTTTTTCCCTTAGCTTTCTGTTGTATCCCAGCCATCATCTCCTCCTATTCATTTTTGTTAGTAAGAAAATTCTCTATATATTATACGTGTAACAAAAACATCACATACCCTCGTAATCAAATGATCAATTCTCTCCAGCAGGCCAAGCAGCCCCTTCATATTCCCGCTCCACTCGTTCAGAATCTCATTGCTATCCCTCGGCTCCTTGAAGCTCACAACTCTCGCTGGCCTATCGATTCTGGCATAGACCGTCTTCTGTGTCACAAGCTTGCTCAAATAGCTCTCGCTCTCATCCTCGCTTAGATCCAGCAGAACCTGCAACCTCTCCATTGAGATGCGTGTGTAATACTTGGCGATAACACGGACGTTATGCTCGATAACACGCTTTCGGAGATCCTCCCATCGTGTCAGCGATTTGGGATCCTTCCCGGCTTCGGTCGAAAAGATATCACCGTCAAGGAGCTCGCCGGCATATGTCTCCTCGATCCACTTCCATCTCATCAATTCGTGTTTGGTGAAGAGCGTGAGGAGGTCGTTTTGCAGAGGCACGCTCTGGATCTTGGGTAGCTGGGAGATGCGGTGTAATAGATCGGACTGTTCGTTATCGTATGGTGCGAGGAGGACATAGTACACGAGTCGCTTGAGGACGGCTTTCCATTTCTCGGGGTCTTCCTTAACCTCATCGGTATCGTAGACCTCCCAGTAATGCTTGCAGGCATCGAGGTATTTGTCATCATTCTTCGCCAGGTTGATTTGCTGCTCGTAGTATCTGAGCTTCAAATCCGAAACGGCCTTATCCTTCAAGAATTTGGTGGAGATCTTGCGGGATAAGATCGCAGCCTGCGTCCAGTCGCCCTTCTCGATACATAAGCCCACCTGTTCGAGGATAAATTCGGTCTTTTCTCGACGTTCCATAGAACCAAAAGTTTCGACCTGGAGTTCGCATAGGATTTCGGTAGCAGCCGCCAAGTCACCTTGGGATTTCTTGATGGCAGAAAGAATGCGCGTTATCCGGGCGCGTTCAACTTCCACAAAGATCTATTATCGCCATCGAGATTCCCCATTGTTAGTAATATGATTTTATATGTCCCGCAGCAAAACGAATTTATCATCCCCTACCTTGCCCTCAGTGACATTCCTCAAAGCCTCGATAACCGCAAGCTTGGTGTCTGTATCTGGCGTGTCATCCAAAAACTCCATTACAACCTGCACCATCTTTGTGACTGCCTGCTTCAGCTGACTGTGCTTCTTGGCCAGTAGCTGCACGTTCTCGTTCATCAGCTTCCATTCTCCGGCGTTCTTGCATAGCGTGACGATGAGGACTAGGAGTCGTGATGTGGATTTTAGATCTGAGGATTGGCGGGTCTGTTTTTCGAGGGCAAGGAGCTTTTCGATGGCAGCTTGGAGGTTGTTCTGGACGATAGTGTTAGTATGATTCTTGTAATGTAGCTGGAAATATATGTTAGATGGGAATGTACTTTGGCGAGCGACTCTATCTCTGGTAGCTGCTGGTCCAGGGTCTCTGTCCAGTCCTTCTCAGCCTTTATGACGCCGTCTGAGCCCGACATCGTGTGGCAGGAGCTTCAGAAGATCTAGTAGATTCGAAGTTAGGTGGATGCTTCTCCGGATGAGGTATGAGGATGCGATGAAATGAATAAGCCGGGCCTTTGAGTGTTCAAGTTGGGTTGATACGTTGGAGGATGAGGTGGAGGACGACGCGGAGGGTAGCTAGCTTTGAAATGGATGGCGTAGTTCAGAGCTCACCAGCCACACCACACAACACTTCTATATCCGAACCTCGCGCCAACATCAGCTTTGACAACGGTGGTCGAAACTCTCCTTCCCTGTGTTCAATATTCCGACATTTCCCGGTAGAAATATCGCTTAAAGACGTTAGGTGATTACAGTAGAAATATACTTCACTCGCAAGCCATATTAAAAAGGTTTATATACGGCCTTTGCGTCTATCGACATGGCGACAAGGGAACAGCTCTGTGAGCTTCAAGTCCACCTCAACTCGCTCATATTGTCATATCTCTCCCTCTTTGACACATATCAGAACTTGCAAGCTGATATTTCCAAGAATTTTTCTCATGTAATACCCTTATGTCGTCCTTCGGTATATAGAAATCGAAGTTTCATGTGCTAATATCCATTAGGGCTTCCTTTCTCTCGCCCAGGCCAATTTTAACGCTCCGAACAGAGTCCGCTATGGGCAGGATTTTTATGATCAAAGAATGACGGCTTTACGCGGAGTGTATGTGTTTCTATCCAATATTTTAAAATTCCAAATTTATTTATTTATTGAGAGACTAATTCGACATTCTCCTAGAAAGTGAAATCACCATAAAGCAAGACATGTCATCTTCCACGGCTGATGAAGGTCCTTTTCATACAAACTTCAAGATCAAGGACTTGCTCGCTGAAGCTCCCGAACTTGTATCTGATAACTCTGAAGAAAAAAGCAAGTCCAAAACATCAGGCTTGCGAAAGCGAAATAAAGGTGGAAATAGAAAGGAGGAAGATACACCAAATACCGATTTCATTGTGGTGGAGAATGAAGGGGATGAGGAAGAAGAACGACCACAGCTTACTACCCAACAGCTAAAAGACCCACTCCGTTGGTTCGGGATACTTCGGCCTCCATCACTAAAGACGGCTCAGACCGAGTTCATCGCAAGCCTGCCGCATCTCTTGTCGCTTTGCGGTTTGTTGAAAGAGATTGATGTTCAGGAGAACGAAGTGAGAAGGGTGCGACAACAGGTTAGAGATATGAGAAAGGAGCTCGGGATTATAATTGGAGAGCTAGGTATGGAAGAGCCTGCGCAGGATACTGAAATTGAACGGTAGCACTTCGGATAATCTGGCTTGGTAGAATAGTATATTGTAGGGTGTTTGATGTTATAATATTCCGTAATACCTCGCAAGGATAATGGTATCCAAGCTATAACCTAGAGCTATCGTACATAAGACAAGATTGTATAGAAAAGAACAAAAAAATCGATCCCCCAATATATACCAAAAGAGAAAGCTAGAATGTTATACACAGTGGTATCCGCCGCCCCCAACCAGAAAAAAAAACAACAGGAAATTTAAAAAAACCAAAACATTAAATTGTTGCTTGCTTAAAAAATGTTTTAAAGAGAGGTAAGAAAGATATTCGTGGATTTGAGGCTGCAAGGTAACAGAGACGCCTGTCTGATATTTTAACTCGCAAGTATTTCTCAAGGCGTACTTTTGTATGCAAAGGCGCTGTAAATATAAGGGCCAAGATGGATAGTTGGAAAGATTCAACAAAATATTAAGAACTAAGGGTAAATAATGATATATTCAGTGCAGTCCGCCGGGAAGTTTGCGCCTCTGGTGTGAGTGATTGTATGCTTTACTTTCGTGTCGTCGAGCGAGCTTTAATTTGGTTCCGGGCCCACCAACAACGGTCCGTCCGTTACCAGTACTAATCCGTAATTTTGTCAAATCAATCTCAGCAGTCTTGTCGACGTCAACAGTACCATAATCTTTGCCTGCTGCAAAGACCGTGCCGAGATTTTCTCTTGCATCCACAGATTGCTCCATTCCAATAATACTCGCGATATATAACACCGCTACTCTTCCAAAATCGACAACATTCTCGTCAAGTGCGAATCCGCCGGATGTGGTTGGAACCGCATCAGTGTCTGGTGGACTCGTTCTGCCGTTTAGGTTGACGAGGGCATTCTGGAGAGCGCAGGTAGTGTTGGAAAGCGAGAAGGTGTTTGCAAGGGTTGCAGCATCGATCGGAACTTCATATTTTGGTAACGCGATTCCCAGGAGTCGTGGGATTGCAAGACCGAGAGATACGTTCCTGTTGACCGTTTGGCCGTTGGTTGTTTCCTGGATTGTGAAGGTAGTGCAAGCTGGGTCATTCGTTTGGGAACAATTGTCACCAACGAATTGGTTCGTGCATATACAGATACATTTTCCGTTCTCAACGTTGGAGAGTCCACCATTCAAGCATGGATTCGACTTTGCGCATGTGTCTGCCGTAATTGAGGATGTTTTCTTATTCTTATCCTTGCTTATCGATACAAGTTGGATTGGGAGTATAACTGCGGCGGTTGCTACAATAATAGCGAGGAGGATGAGGAGAACAAACGCCCACATTGGAAGTCCGCATATTTTACGTTTTCGTCGAATCTGTGATGTCTCTTCACTTTGAAGGTAGGCAAAGCCTCCTGGAAGGGGCCAAGCGGTATCCCTAGTAGAAAGACGGCGAGATGATGCCATTGGCGGAGGGAAAGAGGCGAGAATATCGGAGAGTGATTCCTGGTAGCGGCCATTGTGACCAGATGTATCTGTGCTGATGATACTCGGCGCTCCGCTTCCTTCCCATCTACTATCAGGCCGAGCGCCAGTTTCTAGAACAGCAGCGAGCTTCGTGGCCCGTCTAATCAGTTCAGGTAAACTGGTAAGACTGCCTCGAGCTTCAGCTTCTCGAACAGCGTCAATATTGAGTCTCGGAGGGCGAGGGCGAACGAATGTTGGTGGGGGCATCTGCACAGAGAGGTTGGATCCAAGAGGTCCAGATGCCAGAGATGGGCTCTGGCTCTCCTTCCGTGCATGTGCAAACTCTTGTTCTGGTGTATTTTTACCGCTTTGTATCTTCAGCGGTTTCGGCGCCATATCATTACTTCGCGTACTTAGCGACGACAGTCTCTGCCAGAAACCAATCTTCGGCGGCGGCTGGAGGTCGTCAGCCATCTCCATTGGGCTCACAATCGGCTGAAGAGCCTGCTTCTCTGATCTAAAAGTGCTCTTTGAATCAAGTTTTAACGAAGCTACGCTACCTCTCTTCGCTTGGCTATGAGAGCTCCTGCTTGTATCACTTTTTGAAGACTTTGACCTCGAGTCTGACCTTTCTGAGGGTGCCCGCACATCTGTCAACTTGGGTTTTGTCTTCCTGCCCATGCTTGCCTGTCGAACAAGTGTAGTGCCCTCATCAAATTCCTCGTAGTCGCCACCTCGGCTCTTGTTGCTTCCTTTCGACATTGAGGAAGCGCCGTCACTCATGAGTTCTTCATTCGAACCCGGTATCCAAAGACCTCCAGCCCCGGACCCCCAACTTGAGGGTATTACGTGAGATGAAGCGTAGGAGCCATGTCGACCATAGTCAGAAGCCTCCTCGGGGATAGTGGAAACGTATGATGCTTGTGAGTAGTGTGATGATGCGGGGTGAACACGCTTGCCAGTACCAGTAGAGTTGGTACTCGATGATGAGACTCTTCTTCCACCGTTACTAGGAAAGGGAGCTAGGTTTTGTGGTTGAGCAGGGGGAAGTACTGGGTTGATTGGTGGAGGTTGTGTGCGGGTTACGGGCGAAGGGGCCTCAAACCCAATCATGATAGATCGTCCTCCCATATTTTCGTCGAATTCAGCATCCTCATCCGCCTCTAACGGAGGGCTATAGCGGCCAAGGTTAGGACTAGTAAGGCTCTGTCGGCTCTGTCGAGAATAATTTTGCAATTGTTGTTGTTGTAATTGCTGTTGTCTATAATATTCAACGGAGCTCGATGGATTAACTGGGAACCGGGGCTTGGGTGCAGCCTGGAGATTACTTTGAGGTTTGGAAGATGCTTGAGGTTGAGGTTGAGGACCAAGTATAAGAGACCTTCGAGCATTACCTGAGCGTCCTACACGGCCCGAGGTGCGCCGCGAATCAGGTACAGGTTGCTCTCTGGAATCCCGTTTTCTTGAAACGTCAGGAGTCGCCCCACTGCTGGCATATACGGGAAATGCTGGCAGGGCACCATGCTCTTCCATTGAAGCCAAAGGCACGGCATACGTATCGTCTTCGACGTAGCTCCCCTTTCGCATATGCCTTGGCTCAATACCTCCATTGACTACTCGAAGGGCCTGGGGCGGCTGGTCTTCGTATATAGGATCTTCATCAAGAGGGTCTAGGGTATTCCTAGACTGCTCGAAAGACCGTCGACTGAAATTTTGCATTTTGAGAAATATAAACTAGACTGGTCCCAGAAATATCTGCGGCCAGTCGAAAAACAAGGATGTCGGGAATCGAGATAGAGAGAGAGAGAGAGGGAGAGAGTTGCACGAAGTTGACGGGATTGTGCAGCCGGTGTTGGAAAACGTGGGTGTCAACTCAATATCGATTTCATCGTACAGAGATCTAGAGACGGCACGATATAGATTTAGCTGAGACTCTCAAGGTGAAGAGGAAGCAATGGTACCAATGGCAAATTCTACAAATACCATGGCCATTGCATCGGCTGGGGTTCACGATATAGGAATCTGAGGGTTGAAACAAAGGGGGGCAGTGTTGTGTTGCAGCACTGGCCATGAGAATTCCAGCAGCTTGTAAACCTGATACGCTTGACGATTTGAAGCAAGTGCAAGTGCAAGAGAAGTGTGAAAGATTGATGAAGAGGCCATGGCATTAGAATGGTGCACTTACCATAAGTCCATGAGAAAATGTTTGCGGTGCCACTCTGACGCTTGGGACTTTCGCGATCGATCCTCCAACCAGTCCCACTTCCTTCGGCCGTATTTGGACTCAATCTCTTAAATTGGCTTGGGAGCGACTGTATCGGGGACAAAAAAAAAAAAAGACTTGAAGTATTTGATAGGCGACGGCCAAAATAATCGAAGACCTATTTCTATCGTCCAAGTTTAGAATTTAATACTTTGTGATCAAAGCGCCGAATCGAGTTTTTGGTTCATCCGATATATGATTGGCGGTGTCTTCGTCCGAAAACTTCGTCTAGTCCAGCTTCCCAAAGTATGCCGTTTCACGCGATATGGTTTCGAATATCGTTGGTAGACCTCAAGACCGTTCAGTTTGTATCCAGCACCGGTTCGAACGAGATGTTTTTTTTTTTTGGCTCGAAACAAAATCCACCAAACAGTTCTGCAGAGGTTTAACAGTTGGATCCAGAGGCGCCGTTCCACAGCTCCTTTTTCCTTCACCAGGACAGTATCTCCGTACTCAGTACGTATAAAACAAAAGAACGAGTGTCGGGGGGAAGTCGAAAATGAGAGTGGTGAACGCCAAAACTAGCAAAGAAAGGAATGGATTCTATCCAAACTCGAGGACAGAAAAAAGAGACGACGCAAAGTAATCCGGCTGAATCATGGAAGAAACGAGAGGCGTACGTTCAAAAAGCCAAAATCTATTATTCTTTCTTCAGTTTGGCGGTGCGCCGGTGCACATCTCACCACAATGTTACCGCCTGGTACTCCTTATCTGCACCCCCCATGCAGCCGGCCACACCAACTAGGCCCAATTCAATGGCAGCGTCGGCTACGACCAGGTTGCTCACCAGAGTTTGGCTATAATAGTGCCCTTAAGTTTGCTCGGTTCTGCAGTGTTCAGATGTTCCTCTGAGGTAATATGGATAAGGGGTGGCCCTTCCTCTGTTCGATACAACAGGAGTTTCGAACCCTTCCCTGTGAGCAGGAAGACCCCCTGTCCACCACCGTGCTAGTGCATCGAGACCACAGATCTGGCAGCGATGAGGAAAGCGCGAATGATCTTAAAATCCTCGAACGGTGCATCTGTCGACCCTGACAGACGCGCCTCAAGCAGAACTGTTATCGCAGAATGCATTCCTCACCTGTCATCACCACGTTTTCAGACGTTCCCAAACACCGATCTGCAGGTTGTAGAGTGTTCGAGTGAACCGTTCACGGTTGATACCAATGAAGTCGCGACCTCTCATTTCGAGGATTCAGTTTCCCCACAGGCGTCCCGCAATGACGATCCCTCCCCCAGCGCCAGTCCCGAACCGGTGCTGCCCGTTTTGTTCTTGACAGACGAGGCAGCCAGTGGGAAATTGTTCTCTCATAAGATGCCCCGCCGTCCCTGACACGGCTTCTCTGAAGCATCATACGCTCTGAAAAGCTTGGTCCACCCTTTGTCCAAAGGCGCTGGTGAGGCGAGAGTCTGGTCAAGAACACGGAGATCGGTCATGCATTCGCGATTTTTGAATCTTCTTAGACAATTGGGGCGCTTCTTCGAGCTCCTATTCGAAGGTCCAGGTCGTCCAGAAAACCAACAACCGAAATTAGGAGGCGCTTGGCAGGGTCAAGAACTCGGAACCTGCAGCTAGATCAGGAACGATGATTGGGCTAGCCCCCTTGGTCGCAAAGGGGGTTGTTACAAAGGGATTAAACGAGAGCCAGACATTAATCCCTCGATTCCTTTTTGATAACAAACCCTGCATTTAAATCTTCTGGGCCTTGTGTTGCTTGCGATCAATGGATTTCGGGACTTGAGACGGCAAGGCGGCGTTCCACAAGTGGCATTTGAGGCTGACGGTAACATTTCAAACCTGCGGATATATTAATATGTAGTAAAATGTATACGTGTAGCTAGATTTGAGCTTGAGAAATTGTGGGGAACTGTTTCCTTTCAACACATCAGTCAGCTGGATCTAGCCTCCAGAGTCTGCATTATCATATTATATTACTGAGACACCAACAACGCTAGAACAAAGTTCTCCTTGCACTAATATTCTAGCGGCAATATCCACTTGCAGAGGAGTCTCATCCAGCAGAGCGCTAGAGATTGTAGACGGTTGCGCTTAGGCATGAATTAGATTTGTTCAGCGTGCGCCATCGGAGGAGCTCTAACATACGTTTCTCCCACCAGCGCTAACAGAAAAATATCCCACCGACGGCGCTCTAAAATTAACGTGTCTCGGAATGTAAATTATTTTTTCTTGCAAAAGACGCAGGATTTGTTTCTTTTTATATACAAAAGATGCCCGCATATAATCAGATATTCAAGACTCCAATATAGGAAATATACACTTATATATACCGAGGCTGAAATCTCAAATTTCGCCTTTGCGCATCGTACACTCTAACGGACGCCACACATCTTAGTCACACGATGTGATTTAATTTCAACTCCGCTTGGTTCTAAATCAGCTCTCAACCAGAGCAGGTACCAGCCTTCTTGGGCTCACATCCATTGCTACAACCAGTGTAGCCCTGGCACTTGACCTTGGCATCGGCGCAGACGTTCTTAAGAGTAGCAGTGTCTCCGTAGTTGAAGTTGATACCGGCAAGTTCACCTCCATTCTTAGCGGTAACACCCTCGATGTAGACGTTACGTTTGCATTGGCTTGAACACTATCAAGGCAATAACAGCGGTATGTTAGTTATATCCAAAACATAGAAATATCTTCTTGTAAAAGAGAAGAAAAAAAACTTAAAGGAACGGGCAAGGTAGACTCACGTTTCCACAAGATCTGTAGAGTTTACCGTAGTCTTCAGCGTAAAAGTTAATGATATTAACGGTACCACAACCATTATGCTGAACAACTTTGTCAGAGGCGTGGTAGGCACCACCTCCAACGATCCAGGACTGGTCTCCTGCTTTGTCGTTCTTGACTGTGATGGCATCCTCGCAGACATCCTCGAACCAAACAAACTCGAGCGTGCAAGGTCCGTCGCAGTGCACACCCTCAGCTTGGTTCTTTCCGATAATGACGTTCCTCAAAGTAGCGCCCTTTCTTAGCAAGAAGACAGCGTCGGCATCGCCTAGTAGCCAGTTGAGTGTGAGAATTAGATATCCGCAGTTAAGTTAAGAACACTCGTAGCTAACAATCGACAGCTTACCTCCCTCTGCTTGATTATTGCAAGCACCGCTGCCACGATCGTACTTGGCCCAGCCACCATCGAAAACCTTACCAGCAGCAACCTCGATGACCTTGCTATTGGTCTTAGTAGAGGTTGCCTTTGGGAGACCGCCAGTGTAACCCAAGCAAGCAAGAGTAGAAGGAAGCATCGCCGCGAGAGCGACGAGCTTAAGTGTGCTGACCTGCATTGTGGATGTGCTTTTCTTTATAAAGGTAAACAAACGTACGTTGACGAGGTGAAGATAATAGATTGATAAGACAACTGTATCTTTGCGGGATCTGCTTGATAAAATCGACCTCGCAACGAAAGATCAAGCTCTCTTTAAATAATCTGATAGAGATATCTAGCTATATTCTCGGGAGGATCTTCATCATGGTACCCGCCATAACGGCTTCCTCGGGGCGAGAGTGCGAAGTTCCCCACAATAATTGGCGTGTAGATCCATGGAACGGCCAAACTTTATTGTTATTTTCCGTCAGAAACAGCCCAGCATGAGTTCGGACGAGCCAAGACGCTCCTGTTTTCTCCTTGTGGATCCGAGATGCGAATGTAGAGTGTTTTCCGGCATGTGCGTCTGGGCAAAATGGGGAACGCATATTGGAGCCTGCTACACTCCGGGAAGAATTCAAGGCGTTTTCTTGGCAGCGTTTGCTATATCCGGCGCTTAGTCGTATTTATCCACATTCGGATCACCTATGTCATACTTTTATTCACTATTCTATTTTATTTCAATTCCTCTGCGGCATAATACGCCATAACAAGTATAAGACAGCTTGTTGTATTTGAGTTCTGCCTGTGTTGTGCAGTCTTCATCATGCACAAATTGGAAGATCGAAGTTGACTAGCTGTACAATGATCAAGAAAGCCTCACAAGTAGAAAGAATTGTAAATGTGATTTCAACAAATGACATTGAATCAGCATATTATCTTGCTAGTACGCAGCCTAAAGATTATCAGATCCAATTAAACTTTTAGCAACAGATGAAAATTCGCAAAATTCCACCAATAACTTAGGACTAGATTTATCAGTGGTCTGACTTATTTCGCCCACTAGCTATAGCCAAGCAGATTTAATCAATTCAAATATATATACTCTTTTGTCAATTCCTTCGCACATCGTTCTCAACCCTAAGAAAGTTCGGCTGTTGGTGAGATTGCTATTTTTTTATATATATTGTGGATCTAAAACCCAGCTGGGAGAGGGAAGGGTTAGCCAAGATTGACCAAGGATAGCTAAGGCGGAACCGCTTCCCGGAACCACAACTGCTTGAAACATCGCTACCGAGGATATTAACGAGGACAGTACAGACATCACCTACTTTCCTCGTCTCTCGGCGCAGCTATCTGGGTCCATTGCACTAAGGTTAAAAACCTGCAAACCTAGTCTGGATCTTTAGCCCGTGGTACGCTACGGCCGTACGGAAGCTTGGGTATATTAGTCTCGCATTAATCTCTCCGGAAAGCTAGCATACATCAATAACCGACAATTCTTACATACATATGGCTCTGCACAGCCTGCAGCTTGCAGCTTGCACCCTTCAGCCGCATAGGTGACCTTCTCACCGAGCCGGCACCGTGGTTAAAACATCTATGACATAACAACAACCACGAACGTTTAACGAGGATTGGTTGGTTCTCGAGACGAATTATTTGCCAGGTCGATATAGAACGTTCGGATCACCATCGTCCGAATGTTGGATTTTTTGCTATACAACCTGATAACGATCTGAGAGATATATACTAACCGCAAGGTCTAGTATCGTGTATGCCCGGCACCTTAACCGGGGCCGAGCCTCCTGGTCCCAGTGCGGAAATTAACGTTCTAGAGGAATTACATATCTGACTCAAAAGTTTGTAAACATACAGTAATATAGAGTACTTAGGTTTGATGCATTGTTAAGCCGTCTTGTCGTTTCTAGTTTCTTGATAATTTCACCGTATCGCTTCCTAGATTTTTGAGTCCGTCCTTTGTCGGTATGATTCGCGGATGTGTCAGCTCCGCCTGCATATGAGGTTGTAATTTTCGGGACCCGGCAGGTTTTCTCTTTGTCTCTTTAGCAAGTTTAGAGGTATCAAAGATTCGATGCGTAAAGAATTATACTATTTTGTTTCACCATATGTGTAACATGACACCAGTTTTAACACGAGACTACAAAACAACGGTCCGGCTGGTAAACCTTTTGTTGCATAAAATTGCAATAGAATTATCTCAGACTTTGAGCGTAGCTGATTATGGGGTTAACTTCAAGCTACTGTAATTAGATTATCTGTGATCTATATTTTCTGGAATGCATAACGCGGCTGAAATGAATAAACAGCAACGAAAATATGACATCAACCTCGGATGTTCCAGCCTCGAATCTAGATGTAGAACTCCATAATGCTACGTTAGCACATATTATTTTAGTGCCTCCACTCGAAGAAAAAATCACAGAAAGCTTGCGAGAGAACTCTGTATCGTCACTATTAACTAATACTCCCACTAAAGCAGCCAAAAATCCAGTAACACCTCCTTCAAAGATAATTCCACCATACACTCCGTCAAAAGAGACTGGGCCACCAACTCTAAGACAGCAACAATATGGTACCTCGACAGTGAAGCA
Organism: Dactylellina sp. 'tibetensis'; assembly: GCA_036971435.1. Lineage (NCBI taxonomy): Eukaryota > Fungi > Ascomycota > Orbiliomycetes > Orbiliales > Orbiliaceae > Dactylellina > Dactylellina sp. 'tibetensis'. Next base: position 976,947 of record JAKDFA010000013.1, read on the forward strand.
ATTAAAGAAGAGGAAACCCCTAGGTTCGAATTCAGCTAGATGGTTAGTTAGAAAGCAATATCGCCGTTACGGCACACCACCTCTTCGTCCGAGATTCAGTGACATAGACGGGAGCGATGAAGCAATAGCTATGTCCAAACTACGGGGGTTAGACTGGGATCAACTACCAAGTATGCCATTAAATACCCAGCCTTTGAATACAAGATCTCTGTTCTGCTAATTAGGAGAAATTACTAAAGAAATTTGATTATCTCCAACGTAGATATCGGACCTCACACCGCTCGATTGCCCTTTCATATCAGAAAACATCGTCGGAGCGAACAGCTAGTAGCAATGGCGGAAGAAAGATGCAGCCCCCCCGTACGGTTTAAGTTCGATGATTCAGACTCAGAAGAAACTATGCGTGCGTTTATGTGGCAGGTTGCCGAATCACCAACAGCTATGGCCTACTATTCTGATTATTCCGTGAGAAAGCGATGGCAGAGGGCTCAGAGACTAGAGTGAGAGCTTATCTCATAGGCTGGCCTGATATATTACAAATGTAGTGTAATTTGGATCTATATCACTTTAAGGTCATATTCGGGACACAGTTCTCCAAACTAGAATTCCCAGAGTTATTTTTATTTTTTTCACTGGCAAAATAATAATGCTTTCTGGCATTTGGCCTCTGAGGGGTCTTTAAAGAAGGGAAGGAATTAGTGTCATCGTTTTAATAATCTCTTTCAATTCGCGAATTCGTAGCGGTTGAGAGAACTGTTATTCTAAAATCTGTTTCTGGAGACTGGTGTAGTACAGACAAGCAGGAATAGTCAATTAGATTTATTCATAAGCTCATCCAAATTTTACTCTTTTATATTTTATTTGGAACAACTTTGAAATCATTGAATTGTTGTTGTTGCTGTGGTGAATCGTAATCTTTAAAGCTTCAAATGTAAACATGTCTGTAGTAGACAGGACATCGCATACATAGCAACCTCTCAGAAACAGAGCATCCCACATCCACTAAACACCCCTTCACATTCTCACTTGCCGCATCCTCAAAGATTACTTGAAAATTATTACTTGCTTAAATCCGAACGATTTGTTAACTAGTATTTGTTGAGTTGACCGACGAGATACAAGACTATATTCATCAGTCTCAATCAGGGGATTATATACATGAGTGTTCCATACAAAGGTGTCCTATACAAAGGTAAGTTGCTCAGTTCTCATTGAGCAGTGAGCATTTCTTATCACATGACAGGCGATGATGATTATCCTTTGTCATCTTCTCAGTCATCGCGCTTCAGCGAAGAAGAAGCTCTCGAAATCAAAAGCGAAGAAATCTTTATTCAGTTCATGGATACATGTTCAGAGATTGGAACTTTGGAGTTCGGGAAAAAAAGGGAACTTCTAGTTACTAGTGTAAGTCAAACCGGATAAGCACCCAGTTGTTAAAAACCCGAAACGAAAATATACCGAGGCAGTCAACGAACGGGCCGAATCTTGGTTGATCGAGGTAGGGCTAGAATTCCATAAGGCTTTTGTAGAGTCCATTTTTTTCAATTGTGCCAAGCCATTTATCAATCCTCTTCGCCATAAGTTCGTTGTCACAATTCTGCACCGCATATTCGAAGTCCCTGATCTCCAGAGAGGATTTATAGATCTTTATCCAATCCGAATCTTTGTTCTCCATACGCTGCAAAAAGCGCTGGCTTAGTAGAGTTTTTTCCCATTCCTTTAAATGCTCATAATATAGCTGATTTGGCGAACCGTCTATTTCTCTGCCATAGTTGTCTGCAGAAAGTCTTGTAGTACGTGTCCGTTTGTTTGCGAGGAACTGTGGCAGCTGGCAAGATTTCCAAGCAGGAAGAACAGAAACACATTCCCAGTCCACTATTCCCGTGAGAGCCCCGGTAGCTGGATCGACGAGGAGGTTTTGGGAGTTGATATCATCATGATGTAGCACAAAGAACTCATGTGCGGGGCAAAAGGATTTTACGTGTCTAAGCAATCGCTGGGACAGAGATTTAAACCGTTCGGCATCTTCCATCTTATCCGGATCATCCTCGCCCGAGTTCAAAATTTGGTCACATTCATGATTGATAAGTTGCAACCGTGATATTAACCATTTTGCGGAGGAATAGAAAGGCCCGCGGTCTACGGATTGATAGAGGCGTTGATTCCAAAAGAAAGCCATGGATACGATCCTATCGACGGTATACATAGAAGATTTTTCATTTCCATCTTCATCGGCTGAAGCCTGGGTTTGGTATATGTTTCCAAGCGAAGAGAATCGTGCTGCTTTGCAAACATATAGCTCATGTAAATTATCGACGAGTGAATCAACCAAAAGTCCCTTTTTTTCAAGATCCATTTCGTCCCAAACATCTGCTAAAGTCCTTCCCGGTAGTTTGTCCATTAGAATCCATTCCAGCCCGAGGGAACTGTCGACAGGAGAAGCTCCATTAGATCCAGAATAATATGCGATTACACGCGGAACCGGGAGCGACGTAAAAGTCCGAACCAGCCTAAGAGTGGCGACTTCGCTGGTTGTTAATTTTGTAGTACGGATCTACGGGAAGGCTAACTCGCAGTATCGCATAGTCATTTGGGCTACCCATCTGGTATAACTTATTGAAAGCGCCTCCGCCTAAGTATGTAGCTGTGTCTGTATTATGTGAACCATTTCCCGGGGAACCTGATATTTTTGAACGCATGAGCTTTGTGACCGTGTTGATATAAGGCTCAATCTCCCAGATTGGCTGAGTGCCAAAGAGGGTGGTCTCCCATTCCATCGCCTCTAGGGGTGTAAGCATTAATGCGCATTGAGCCAGAATCTTTTAGATACAAAAAGCTTCGTGTAGCGGAGTCTTTCCCTATGAAGGTATGTTTATAGTCAGTTATTACAAGGTCATGCTTCTACAAAAGAAGATGGGTTTAAGAAAAATACCAGAGAATAGAATAAGAAAAGGGTTATAATACAACACTTCCCAAAACTTGGATCATGTCATTAATTATCAGAGGCCTTCAGCCCACGTATGCCTGGCTGTCGCGCTGTATTTTATTACGTGTCGTATAGCATGAAGATCAGCTGGTTTTATAATACCTTTTTTTTGGCCCATCCACCAGATAGAATTGTGCGGTAATCTTCACCGTTCTGGGGTCGGATCTGTCGGAAGTAAACAACCTTCTTTTCAGTCAGGTATAACTTTGTGCAGTACATTCTGAGTAAATTATATACTTTTATACTTATATTTCCACATTATATTTTATAATGACGCGAGACTAGTCTGCAGGATAGATGGCCAGCAATACAAGTTTATTCGTCCATAAGCCCATCCAATTTCTGCTTTCTTATTTCTTATACTGGAACAACTTTGAAATTATTTTGAATTGTTGTTGCTGTGGTAAACCGCGATCTCTAAGGCTTCAAATGTAAATATGGCTGTGGCAGACAGGACACCGCATACATGCGTGACAACCTCTTAGAAACAGATCGTGCCAAATCCACTAAACGCCCCTTAAAAATATCCTCCCCTCTATACCAAAGCCTCATATATATATACCTTGCTTGCAAAAAAAAAGATGGCCGACGGGAAAGAAACAGGCAAAGAAAACGTCGACGTCAATCATGAGCCCAAAGCCAATGTCGTCGAAGATGAAGCAAAAACCTCCGGCGAGGAAGTAGAGCCAGAACCTCAGGACCCTGTCTCGCCTGTCCGCCCCAGCACTCCACCCAAAAAGTCGCTCCCATCCAGTGCGACGGTAGAGCGGGCCCGGGGTGCCCGAGCCCGAGAAGATATGCCAGTCTTTTTAGAGCCTCAATCAATTGGGAAACCACCTAGAACTCCGAACTTTGGGAAGTTCAGACCGAAGATTGGACCCGCGTCTTCACAAAAATTCGGATTCAAGATGGATTTAGATGGTAGGTTTCTCCCGTGGCGTTTTATAATGCAACAGACAACACACGTTAGCAGTATCATTAGAGTTGGAAGCAATGGTTAATTTGGAATATTTAGATGATGGGAACTCCCCAAAGATAAGATCTCCGTTCAAGTCTGCTAGCAAAGGCCGATATGCAAGCACGATCGAAAAAGCAGATTTTGAAGTTGATATTGCTTCAAAGATCGGAACAATAAAGTGGGACTCAGATGTAGATGATGATGATGATTTGTAGCCTTCGTGTTCGTACGCGTCTCTATACCTATGAGATGAGTAAGGAGCCCTATCCTTTTTTACGGTAGACTTATTGGGTCAAATAAGCCTGGACTTTTAGGGCTTAAATAGACAGACATTTTGTTATGGTTTATTTTTTGTAATTTCATAGAAAGCTTTTATGCATTGATATATCAGAGAACGCGAGCGATCCCGTTATCAGTCAAATTGTTGCATGGGATTCTAATATAGAGTTCAAGGCTTAGCTACGAGCAGCCCTTATTCTTTGTACCCCAGCTGTTTTTTCTAAAAAAAACTCTTGGAGTATTCCGATAGTTATGGCATCCTTGGCCTAATTCGGGGATACGCCTAAATTCATCATGTATGCATAAATGGTCGTAGGCGGGAGCGGAGGTAGGTGAAATGTGATACGTGGAATCCCTTCATTCGGGGCACAGGCTTCGATATTGAGAATACATAATGTACATACATTGTTCGGATCTCTCATAGAAAATACTCTGAAGGTCGATGGCATCGACGGCCGACTGACATGACAGGGCTGTATGCTGCAGGAGTGTTGTAAGTGTGAGGGATCCCTGCACGGTGACATAGTTGCACAAACTCGAAACGGTGTCCTGCTTCTCCACATCCAATCGAAACATTCAACATGTCGATACCTCTCTCCATTCTTCGCCGTCCTTCCTCTTTAAGGCTATCGCGAGCCTCATACCTCCGCGCTTCCCGATATTACAGCTCTAAACCACCCAATTATGCATTCGCATTCGAGTAAGCAACATGTATATCTAGCGATGCACAAGCTCAACACTAAAACTTGATTCGCGTGTGTGCACAGTATCGACGGCGTCCTGCTCCGCGGCCGCACTCCCCTTCCAGGAGCTACTAAATCCCTTCGCAAGCTACAAGATAGTCACATACCTTTCATACTTCTCACAAATGGCGGTGGGAAACACGAATCTGAGAGGACGGAAGAATTATCTCGTCTTCTCGATGTACCCATAACCGAAGACATGTTCATTCAATCGCACACACCGTTCAGGGGACTGGTAGACAGGTACTCGAGCGTTCTCGCAGTAGGAGGGGAGGAGGTTGGTGAGGGTGAAGGGTGGAATGATGATAGAGTTGGGAAGCCTGGTGAAGGCGGGGTTAGGGAAGTAGCTGAGAGGTAATTCGGTGGGCTTTGTCCTTCATAACGATTACTGTGAAATGGTCGCTGATGTTATTTCTCGATATATAGATATGGTTTCAAGTCTGTTCATACTCCACACACGCTGCTCCATCACCACCCGGAAATATGGCCGTTCGGCTGTCCACAGCTTCATACAAAGTTACACCATCCATCGTCGCCGGATCACCCGCATCATTTCCCGCCGCCGCTCACTCCGATAGATGCTATATTGGTATTCAATGATCCAAGACACTGGGGACCGACGTTGCATATTATCATCGATCTGCTGTTATCCACCCGTGGCGAACTCGGTACATATAGTAGTACGAACGGTATCAATGTTCCCGGCCAAGGGAAATTCCAAAACAACGGTCAGCCCGAAGTATGGTGGTCGAATAACGATCTGTGGTGGCAAGGAGAGTATCATCTTCCTAGACTTGGACAGGGCGGGTTTAGGGCCGCAGTAGAGGGGGTCTGGAGTAAAATAACTGGGGGAGAGGAGCTAAAGGCGCACACTATTGGTAAACCATTTAAGGAGACATATGAATACGCCGAAAGCGTTTTGAATACATCATTGAAGAAGCATTTTGGGGAGAAAGGAAAAGTGGATCGGGTCTATATGGTTGGTGATAACCCGAAGAGTGATATCATGGGAGCGAACGGGTACGGATGGTATAGTCTCTTGATCGAAACGGGGGTCTTCAACAGGGATAGAGAAGGAGGTGAGAGTGCTTTGAAGGGAGACATGAGGCCGAATAAGATACTGAAGAATGTGGAGGAGGCCGTTAATTTTGGAATGGAGAATAGCGGGACGCCTTGAGTTTAGTAGCCCACGCCCTACAAACTTGTACAAACATTTTATATTTTATTACATGCATTAAGACTATACCTGTTAAACAAATTATAATCTTACATCCAGTTTTTTAGAATCGAGATCGAAGCCAAAAAATTCGTTGCTGGTTTATTCTCGGATCGAAAGGTTACTCCAGGTCCAACCAAGCTTTATCCGCTGGGATGCGCTGGTGGGTCGCCTCTAAACCTCACCACCATCCATCTCCTCGATTCCCGCAATCGCCCCCCACAACTTGACCATCACCAAATCTTCACCACCAACGTCCGAGTACATTGGCTATGAATGGCCGCCGCCACAGCAATGGTAGCTCCCATTCGCCGGTCTCCTACCAGACTGTTCCCTTCGAGATCATCTGCGAAATCGTCAGCTATATAACCTCCCAGTCAGCCCTCTGCTCGACCGCGCTGGTCTCCCGGCGTTATAATAGTGCGGCCACACCGCTTCTATACAAACGCCCGCAACTGACATCCTCAAACTTCGAGGCTTTCGTCTCTTCCATCGCTCCAACTGTCTTCCCCCCACCCCGGAAGAGCACCAATTCAACCGAATATCATTTGTCAGACCTCGTGCTCACACTCGATCTCTCCCAAGTCTTCTACCTTGACACCCTTCGTAGCTCAATCGCTCGACTTCTCTCTCATTGTCGCTTTATAACTACTTTCATCGGTACCCAGAAATCCTTAAATGGCGTTGCTCTTCGGGCCCTCCGCCACAGCACAAATCTCGAACACCTCGACCTTCGTCCTGGTCAAGAATCATGCGATCTCGGCGATTTCTTCCATGTTCTCACCCGCCTCCCCAAACTCACTGTCCTACACTTCCCCCTCTCCGGCCTCTTCTCTTCCGGCGCCCGTCGCAACCGTTGGCAAAATAGCTTGAACGCCGCCATAATCAGTATCCTAGAGGCACCCGATGTCTTCATCGACAGCAAAAGCACAAGCCTCCCCACAGCCCTCAAAACCACCTTCACCTACCCTCCGAACCTTACAACTCTCAGTGTCTCCGGTGGCATCAACGACTCGACCCTCCTCGCCTCCGGTACTCCCCCGGCAACCATAACATCCTTCTCCGCCTCCCACCTCCCATTCATCCGCATGACCGCCGTCCGCCAATATATCAATATGCTATCCCCGCAACTAACCCACCTGAGCATCCTCCACCCGATCCCACGCCTCCCGCACAACTTTTTAGACCGCATCTTCCTTACCTGCCCTAATCTCAAACACCTCACCGCATCTGTAGACTTCCTAACCGCACATATCTTTGACGAGGAGAATTGCGTGGCGGATCATCCTATCGAACGGATAGACCTCGATTGTTCAGGTGGTATGGGTAGTGAATTTAAAATCTCGAGCGACGATATAAGTATCGCGCTGATGGAAGGGAGGTTAAAGCAGTTACGAGTCGTACGAGCAAGTGTAAAGCTCGGATGGGGCAGGAGAGGAGAGGAGATGAGGAGAGTAAAGGATCTAGCAGAGCTGCTGTGTATGGATCGTGCTGGGTTTGGAGAGGGCGAGGAGGACATCGATGAAGATGATGTCGGTGGTATGATAACGCCAGTAAGTGATGGCGTGGTGGCTCTTGGAGAGAAGGAGCCAGTCGACGATATCGTGGGAAGAGAGAAAGCAAGTGATGATGAAGACGAACTTAGCGGTAAGATGGCAGGCGTTTGGTTATTTTAATACTTATATTGATTTTTGTGTGTTTGGGTATTGGGTTACTGCATTTAAGGACTGGCATAATGGCGTATCGCTCATGATTTATTGACGAAGCTTGTCCCAATTTGCTGTATATTCGTTTGATTTGATGGACAAGCGGTCTACGAAAACATGAGGGTATGCCAAAGCAGGTAGATACCTAGCTTAATGAGACAATTTCTACATTTTTGAAGCTATATCCTTGATATCCCTTATGGTCACACATAGAATGTGTGCTTTGTATTAACGATAGATAATGAGTTTACTTTTCAGGAATCGAAATTTAAGCAATCATTAATGTAAAAAGATAAACATACAAGATTAAAAAATTTACGTATAAGCATAAATAATCTTGGAGAAAGTGGGCAATGTCAGTGTTCACAAGGTAGGTGGAATGGTAGAGACTTAGGCCCAACTCCAGACAACAACTATGATCTCTATCTGTCTATGGTGCCTACATACCAATACCAAGTAGATACATGATTGCTTACCCTTCATAGAAACCTTTGCCTCAACCAAATGCTCAAACTCAAACACTCAGGAACCATCCATTTATCTCCTTTCCAACAACAAATCTCGCTGCCCAAACGCTTCACCCACCACACTAACAATCATGTCTAATGCGAATATTGTTTTGACATCTGGAATTCTAGGTGCAATAGAGATTTCGGCGGCGCCATTTTCTTCCTCCAAGTCCTTAGCACCGTCAACCCGCACCTCTGGCCCCTCGTTTTTCATTTCTGAAACGTCTTGCTGCATGACCTCTGATTCCAGTTGTAGCTGTGTCGACACGAGTTGATCATCTGGCGCAGTGCCAGATATATCTTGGAGCAGCTGGGCCGAAGCCGATGGGTCTGCCATCGGGTTTTCCACAAGTTCGACTTCTGGTGTTGCAGGTATGACCGATATCGAGGGCACAGTTAAACCCTTATTCTTTGAGACAGCAACAGCACGAGGTTTGAACAGAGCCATCTTTTTTGCCGGACGCTCTTTAAACTGCTCATCTTCGTCGGCTAGTTCTGTGCTCTCCTCGACAGGAAGCTCTACTTGCTCATCAAGCTTGACACCGCTATCCCAGTCCTCAACATTAACTCCCACAATAATGTCGCTGCTCTCCTCTGGCTGCTGTCCACCACCCATATAGTTAATAACATTCTTCTGCATTTCCTCGTCCCACCAGTCATTACCTCCACCAGTCACAATCTTCACCCTGGAATCCGCGGCCTTTCCCAAGTTGAAGACGGCCTTCTTGCCCAGCTCTCTGATAACGCTGACTTCTTCATTTAGAAGTATTCCCACATCGTTGGCTCTAGCAAGAAGTGCCCATATCCATTTCCCTTGCCACTCATTCACATTCACCCACCCGAGATTTTTGCGTATGTGTTTCAAAGCTTTTATTGCACTCTCAGGCGGAACACTTTGTAAAACGGGCAGAGACGGCTCATTAGCAACCATAAAATCGCGCCATTCTGTGGGGATGATGGGAAAGGGCGTTTCGGTTTCCTCGAAAGGGGTAGTGAGAATTGCATCCCGAGTAGCGCGAAAATTGGTGAGCAAAGAGTTGTGCCAGTCATCCGTGATAACGCGTGGAGGGACGATGCTCGGCGGAAGAGAAGCAGGAAAATCAGGAGCCGAGCGTGCAATATAAGCTCCATCATCATAGTACCCCGAAGATTCAGAATCGGAGGTACCATCATATCCATCCTCCCCATTCCAATCCTCGGCATCCCAGCCGTCTTCATCATAATCCTCTGCTCCTTTGCACTCGTCGTCGTACGATGTCTGGCTAGGTTCCTTTGGGATTGTCACTGGCGTCTCATCTTCTAATGCGGCATTACCGTCACCATTTTGAGGACCATTATTAGTTGGAGGTACTGGTCGACTACCGGCGTCATTCGTGGCGACATTATCGTCATCATAGAGCAAGCTATCGACGTTCGTAGGAACCGGTCGAGCAGTCGGTGAAGCTGCAGTTGGTGCGGCGATAGTGATGGCGGAAGCTTTCGCAGTCGACGGTGATCCGGATAGTTGGGACGCGGTAAGGAGGTTCGGGACGCCTCGAGCTTCGTGCCTATGTTACCATCAGATACTTACATCAGCACATCATGCCTGCTAATAGTCCAGGGAATAAAGATATGAGCATTAGAGGAGATATGAACTCATTAAGGTTTGATTGAAATACACACCTGACCATGCGCAAGTACGATAGACCATCCACTGCTGGAGTCGAGAGGTCGACCTCATCATCAAGACCTTGAAGTTCGGGAAATGCCCCGCGCTGGTTGGTGCTAGGATCGACATAACCTTTTGGACCGGCACCGAAGATGCCGTTCCGACTAGATTTTAAAGGTTTTGAGTCCCAGACATAGTCTTCTTCCTCCCCTTCGTTGAGTTCACCGATTTCATTCACAGTTTCTTCGTAGTCGAGCTGTTCTGGTTGTTCAGCGGAGGTTGACTGAGGTGTGACATGTGCTGCTTGGTGATGATGATGGGAGGTGGCTTTCTTACCGGACCTCTTTCTTTTCGCCATAGTTTTCAAATCTTCTTAGCTTCCGCCGGATAAAGAGTGAATCCGAGTGCGTACCCGATAGTGGCTAGGAATTACGGTGTTATCGAGATGGAGTGATGGTGATGAGTGGTGAAAGAATTATTGATGGTTGGCTGCGTGATCCCAAGATGGACTGACTCAACCACTTGCAGGCTCCACAACACAAGTTTGACCACACAATACTGTTGGCACCGCTCTTCTCATTCTCACTACTAGCTACTCGTTTACTATCAAATTTCTAGAATCGTGTATTACCTAGAAACAATGTCTAAATCATCTTAATGGGTGGATATTAACTTACAGTAGACCTTGAGCTCAGTTGTCACACCTGCTAATTTGTTATGCTGAACTACGCGCGGTCAGCAGGCTCGTATGATGCCTCGACAAGGTCATCTGCTCACATGCTCACGCGCCCATATACTAAAGTTGCGCCTTGTTCGTCATCACTCATATATGGAACTCAAGACCTGTAGTGTTACTTGATTTAGCGCCTTTAAATACCAAGCTGCGGATCTTTTTAGATTATGTATTCCATCTCTACCATCTGTCGTTAATTCAAGTTTATCCACATATCAAGGCAAAATTCGAGACAAGTTTTGAGAAAATGACCATCCGAGTAGCTAGACATTCGGTCTCTATCTTCGAAGACCCATAATAAAAATGCAAATCATACTCGATAGCGATCCTGAACCTGACGGATCTGTCATTCTTACGCCGGTGACGTCCGACTCGGACTTTGACGATCTCATAGAATCCGACTCTTTAGGCGACCGCTCCACAACTTCAACAGTTCCATTTCACAATGTATTTCATATTCAATACAGCGAGGCTGGTTCAGATCCCCGAAGAAGTCGGAGTTATAGTAGACCAAGAAGGAAGAGTCAATACAAGCACTGGGTGTACAGCAGGGGTGCACTATCCTACATGAAGATTTTCATCTGGACCTCTCTGGCTCTTTCAACAATCATGACACTCTGCACTCTTATACCTTGGCCTAGCAACTCATCTATTTCCCAGAGCTACAGAACTACTGTTGGCGATTGCCGAGAATCCGTAAGTCTATTTTTCCCATATCATTCTAATATATATACTGACAAGTCTCCATCAACTTAGGCCTCACGCACTCTCTATTGTACTGTTCTGTCCACTCTGAACTACCATGTACGAAGTCGTATACTATCCTTCGGATTCCGCCTTCTCATGAAGCGAAGAATTTTTACATACTTTGTTTTCAAAGCCTACAGCCTTCCTTCCGCACCGTACCTATGGAGCGCAGACCAGTGGCTCAGACTACACCCCCTCGAATATCCAGGACAAATATACTTCGTCTCTATAATATCGTTTAGAAATCTCATCCGTCTTAGCAGTTATATTTTCGCTATCGTGGTTATATCAAGCCTTATAATCTCAAGTTCCCCTCGCCTGCTCAGAACTATTGGATATAATGCTCTGATAGTCCGACATTTGACAGGCCTAAGGCTTGGGATGCAAGACTTGGAACTAGTTCCGGTGCTAGCGATGATAGGCAGTATACCCTGGGAGTACACCGTACCACGGCTACTGGACATACCCGATATGTTTGATAGTCGCGATACGGATGATATGGCATTGGGCATCAGGTACTTCATCCTCAGTGGGTTCTGTATCAAGAGATTAAAAGCACAGGAGGCTTTTGCAGGGGCTACGCTTTGGACGATCTATTTATTTATGTCCACGACTTGGGCGGTACTTACGATATACCCTTATGCCCCAGGCCGAGATCTTGAGAGTAGAAGATTTCACATGGACTACTACTTGTAATTCAACTTCCCGGGGATCACGTTTTCATCTCACTAGTTTGCAGCACCAACTGGTACCTTAAATAGATGCTTTCTCTTTATCAATAGTCTCAGCTATCTCTATTATTTAGTAACCTGGAATCTATAAACTTTGTTTCGAATAGAATGATCTTCAAGTCCTAAAATGCGCCTGTCTCTCAAAAGGGCCACTGAGTTTGCTGTATGTTTTTGAACACCGGAACTTAAACTCTTGTCCTGGCATCACTTGTTGTACATTATATTATCTTCTTCTTCTTCCTCCAAAACATTCCCGTAACCCTTCCAACGGTACTAGCTGTCACAACTTTGAGAGCCAAACGTACATCTCCAGCCATGACCAGTTCCCAAAGTGTCCTTTCCGGTCTCAACTTTTTCGCAAGGACTCCTAATCCCACTGCTGTAAGCACATTGGCCAGCTTGTCAATAATAACATTCCCACGAGCTCCAGTAGTCACATTCCCCTGAAACATATCAAGGATACCTTGGCCGCCGCTATATCAATCGCAGAAGAAAAAGGAAAAAAGAGAACCCAAGTTAGCAGATTCGCCAATACATAGTTGGGCATAGAAAAACTGTCAATGGATTCACAAGGACTCATCAAAGAAGAGAAAAGACCATACGTACCTTGAATTCGTAGCCGACGCCACAATTGCCCAAATTGTCCAGAGTGTAATCCCAGCGACTGCAAGATAGCAAAAATACCATAAAAACTGGTATTCCCATTTCTTCCACTTCTCACTAGCGGTAGGTTCATTCAACACCTCATCAATAGTGTATCCTGCATTCATATCGCCCTTATGACCTACATCCGCTTCATTTTCGAAGTATTTGTCACTAAGTCTATTGTATATATCTACTATATTCTTTGGAGCTTGGAACAATTCTCGCTTTTCCGTTGGCTTTTCTTTCGATGGTACCTTCTCCTTCGATGATATTTTCTCCTTCGACGGTACCTTTTCTTTCGATGATATTTTTTCTTTCGATGGCGCCGTTTCTTTCGATGGGACCTTCTCTTTTGACGACGCTCTATCCTTTGACTGTGTCTTCTCCTTTGAATTCTGTTTCGAAGCCGGGTTGGTGTCGCTGCGAATTGCAGCAGCAGTAGCAGCTATCGGTTGTCTTGAATACTTTTCAAACATGGAATCAACGGTGGATATGTCATCGGGGCTCTGTAGTTCGTGAGTGACCTCTGGAGTTTCTACGGGTGTGAATTCCACCGAATTGTGGTCTTTATATCGCGGTGTCGGTTGAACATCGGATAATCCAGTTTCATCCCATCCCCCAGCTTCGTTGTCGTAAACTGAGCTGTCGTCGGGAGCTGGGCTTTTGCTCGGGTGCTCTGGTCCTCGTCGGACGGTTGGCGATGGTGCGGACTGAGACTTGCGTTCGTGTGCGTTCCTTTGTCGGTTCTTATTTGTTATTTGTTCAATAACTTCATGCAACTCTGTATCTTTGGCTGGTTCTGGTTGTCGTTTATTCTTTTGGTATCCATTCGGATATTGAGGTTTATCCATCGCTTCGATGAATTGTTCGATAGGAAACTTAGCAGACACAGGAATGCAGTTTCTGTCGGGAATTCCTTAGAACATACCCTGTGACTAGACTTCAGATGCAGAGGATTATCCCTAACTGCTAGGTGTTTAGATTTGAAGCGGAAATTATCTTCAATAAGTGTTATGGAGAACGGGATAATGACTTGTAGTTCGAACTCACGAATCACGCAAGCTATGGGCATATGATATCGTGTCGGATTATTTCGTTTCATTAAGGATAGCTCATAAGTATGAAACAAAGGCATAGGCAATCTTGCATCTAACCTATTGTACAAGAAGTAAACACAGCTTGGAGCCATATCCCACTCCAAGGAACAGAAGAAAAAAAGGCATACCCCGTGAAACCGTGAAGCAAGAAATAATACAGTGACCAAAAGTAAAATCTAATTTCTCCTCGGCCCAACGGTCGGATTCAAAAACTCTTGCTGCTTCTTCTGGATAGCATTTATCTGGTCCGACATGCTAACACTCTGCATTTGTTGTAATCTGACTGCTTCCCTGCTATCGGCATGGCCATCCCAGGCAATGACTGGTTTCTTCCTCCTATCCTCTCCTTCATCGGGGCCACCAGGTTGAATATCGAACAAATCGGCACGCTGGCTCGCTAGACGTTTCAGGTTCGCAGCCACATCAGTAGTCGACAGATTTGTTGTGGAATATTTGGCATCGGCCCGAGCTCTTTGTTCCTTCCAACGCGGGTCAAGAAGTTCAACTATGAGACAAAGAATTAGTAACACCCCCATAAAACAACTTTTTTCTTTTTACTTATTTGGGAAATATGATTTAAAAACTTACTCTTCATATGCTCCTCCAATTCATCCAGTGGAATAGGCTGTTTGCAATTCGGACAGATGGCAGTTTGGGCGGCACCACGTCTATTCGCTGCTGCGGCAGCCGCGCGTGGCACATAGTCGTTTCGAATTTTCATCGGCGCATTACCACCTTGAGCTTGAGCTCGAGCTTGCTCAGCACGAGCTTGTGCTTCTCTCCTCTCGCGTATTCTTGCGGTTTCCTCGTCTTCGTTGTCAGAATCTGGTTCCATCGCTACATCCATATTGTGGTCGTCCTCTTCTTCCATCTCCTCTACGGGTACTGGAATATACGTCCCAGAGTCATAGTCTTCAGCTGTCGGCATAGCTTCCTCAATGCGTAACTGGTTACTATTCAAAGACATGAGAGCCTTCTGCTCGAGCGAAGCATGTTGGAGATCGGAAAGCGACGTAGGGGGTGGCAAGTCGGTATGGTCATCTCCCTCTGTAAAAGCAATCGTTTCAACGACAACAAAGTCGTGCCAATCAATCTGTGCATATGCCAACTTCTCCTGATCTTCCTCTTCTTCCATTTTCTTCTTTTCTTCTTCCTGGTGTCTGACCCACTCAGACCTTGCCTTGGCATCATCTATTAGGTGAAATTTGTCCTCGAAGTTACGCTTCAGCTGCTCCATAGTGTCATCCTTATCCGTCGGACTTAAAATAAGAGTGTATTGATCTACCAGGCGGGTGAAATATTGGTAGAACGAGTGGTTCGGTCGTAGGAAATCGAACTGGAAGTTTCGGGCCTCACGTTGTGATAGAGTTGTCATGAATTGTCTTCCATTCTTTGCGACGAATAAGGCGGTCAATCGCAGTACATCCCTACATGACGGCATATTAGCATCTATCCCAGCTTTACTAAGTTCGGGAAAAAACCAGGAAACTCACAAATCCTGCGCGCTAATAGCTGGCATCCTCGCTGAGAACTGAAATTCTGGAGGTGGGGTCGGTCCAGGGACTTCTTCCGGCTCTGCAACGGGCGCTGCAATAGTATCAGTACGACCGGCCGCGACGGCGGTTGATCTTCCCGCACGCGTTTCTTCGAGGCGCCATACGTAGAACGGGTTGTAAGGATCTCCGGGAGTTAAAAACGAGAATTTAGGATTGGTTCGTTCCTTCTCACGAATTCGCGCTATAGAAATAGTTGTTAATAGCCTTCTCACAGGGGATGTGACGGGTAGCGTACTTTCGAATGCTTCTCCATTTCGGGCGACATAACCTGCGGTCTTTTCAACGATAGCTATCAAGATAGCCAGATGTTAGCATTGTTTGTGAGCCTAATATGAAACTATCAGACACATGGGCGGTATAGACGTGGATGAAGACAATTAGAACTTACCTCGTATCTCCTTGGGCGGTAGAACGACGCCTGCTGGCGCTTTTGCCGCTTCCTCATTCGATACAATCGTAATCGGCGCCGGCATATCTGAGGCTACAGGAGCCATTGCGTTTCGTGTAGCAAGTCGGGCTGTCTACTGTTGGTATAATGGCAAGGTTTGTCGCGTAGGGTATGATCAAAGGTTGGGTTGGTGAGGATTGTGATGCGATGATGATTCGAGGTTACTGGTCTTTGATGACCCATGTTATTTCAATCAATTTGCCAAGCAGAGCTCACAACACGCAAAATACCACAAATGGTTCCCGAACCGCGAATGCTGTTCATAGTTGGTATTGCAGCCAAAACCGTCACGCTACACTCCCAAATGATAAGATACTAATCTTGGGTAATAAAAATTGTACATATTTTACGTATATTTGTATACAGCTTAATCTCCTTTAAGTGATTGATAAAATATGTTCAAAGGAACCCGATTATCAATCACTTGGATATCCCTGCTTAATCGTCCTTGTCAAACATCAAATACTCGGACAATATAGCCACCATGCTCTCTCTAATAATAGCGAGGGCGCTCCTATACCCATCCATCATCGGCCTCAGCCCTTCAACCACAAGGCCCACAGCGGCAATATCAACCGGTGGCGGCAGTCCCGTATCCGTAATCTGCAAATTCTGAACCTCCAACGCTGCCACATCCATATCTGCCGCCATAACCACCCCTCGAAGCGCCTGTATGATCCTCTCAAGCACACCAAGCCGTTTCGACAAATCATCCGGCTTTAAAGTCCATATTCCAGCCTCCTCATTCCATCGCCCGCTAAACATCCAATCAATGGCACGTTTGTTCCCATCCGTGTATTGTGGTGTGCAGCAGAATTGCATTTGATACCGAAGGCTAAAGATCGATCTCCAGATGCTGTTTACAAACGAGTTTTGATGCGGATGCTTTGTCCAGATGCCAGAGTAATCTAATACCCGAATCGTTTGGAACGACAATACATTTTGCATGAGTTGCGCCAGGGTTTCGGTTATTTCTGCCATTGTTTCTGCCGGATACTGGGTATCCGGGTTCTGTGCTTCCGTTGAAACTTTCTCGGAGATTATGGATATTTTATCCACGGCTGCGGCGACCAGGTCCTTAACAGGCGGCGGACCAATGTAACTTGGGTTCTCAGATAATGCTATGGGGTATACCTCTTCGGCTAAAGTGCAAAGATCATTGGCGGCATCTCTGAGGACTTGGATTTGCACATCGACGAGGGCTTGGTTTTCGTCGAATTCTGCATTTGTAAGATATATATCTTCCGCATGTGCTAGAGACGTACAGAATAATACCGTGACGATTAAATTTGGAAATCACATATTGGAATTCCCTAGGCCAGTAATATCAGCAGTAAGGATATTATTAAAATTATCTATCTATGAAATGGAAGATAATAGTGTGATACCCACGTGGATTGACTTGAAGGCTTCATGTTGTTACTACTGCAGGCTCAGGCGAGAAATACCCGTCTAAAAGAGATATGGTTGGTTATGCTTGAGAATATTTGAGCTACATCTTACCCATTGTGATGTTTCTGGTGGAGTGAAAATACTAACTCAATATCTATCTCACCAGGCAGAAGCGGCAGGACGATTGGCCAACGATTGGTTGGCATGCGCAGTTCGTGGACGAAATACGTATAGCATGACGACTGAATACCATGTCGGAACAGTCTAAAGATCTGATTAATTATTGATACTGGCTCTGTTCACCATTCTAGCTTCTTATGGCACAATTTCACATCCACCCAAGATATCGATATTAAAAACATCAGCAGTTTGATAACTTATATACCTAAGCTATTCTTATTTTAAATTTTACTTTAAATAGCCATGTAGTAGATATAGCAGCCTCCCCGATATATTATGGTAGCAATCAAGCGTCGACCAGAGACACCAAGAAGTTTATACATGCGAATTGGGTGGCCCGATCTCCATCTCAGGCAGCAGGTCTTATAGCTCAGTTGGTTAGAGCGTGGTGCTAATAGGAATACCCCCGTGGCACGCCAAGGTCCTAGGTTCGAGCCCTAGTTGGACCAATGCTTCTTGAACGCCAACGGCGTTTTCCTTTTAGCTCATTTTATACGTGAGGGGTGAAAAAATTTTTAAAGTTCCTTGCGATAGTTTCTTTTGGTGTTGACAAGGATTTTTTGAAAAAAATTTGAATGGAATGTGTACAAGACTGTGGAATGTGTTGGTTAATGTTGTATTTTTGGGTGGGACAACACAGATGGCAAGCTAGTGATAATGTTAGATGTTGCCTATTGGAAAGCTAATCTTGAAACGCGACACGGACGTGTAGTTGCCTTTAATTTCGTTGGACTCGTTGGAACAGGTTCTGTTGGAGGTTGGGAGACTGCAGAAAATGTTCAAAATGCTAGTTTGCAGGATTGCGCTCTCGAAAGTGTTCAAAGCGCTCTATCCTGCTGGCGAGAACGGTCGGTGATAATCATTGGCCGTATATGGCCACCGCCAGCTTGGAATATCTGCAAAGGAAACATGTTGGGATGCAATTTCAGGATTCAATCGAGTCAGTCAATTTGTAATGTTGCAAACTAGGTTGCAGATTGCCTAATTAGCGGCGCACGTTGTGAATGGATTGATACGCAACTTCGGTTGATCAATCGACCAAAAATCCTGTGCGTGTAACCCGGAGCTGTCCAAATATGATCCATCAAGTGATCCGGGCATCAAGATCGTGGAGCCGAATGGTAATATCATTGAAACTTGGAAAATACCCATGCTACAACGAGGGATATGCTCGCTCGGAGCTTAAGCTTGAACTCAATCGACAGATGTCGCCCGGAATACGTGCCCGGGACCAGGCATCCCGGATCAATAGCTAGCTATCACGGTGAACTTTAGATTCAAGGGTTCAAAATCAAAAGCAAGAATGGTATCCGGTAAAAGACAGCATGTAATATGAATTTGCAAATCGAATTGGTCTTGGATCAGACAAGATAAGGTTTCAATCCAAGGAAACGAGTAGCAACACTCGAATTGAATCAGGTGGCTAGCACAGTGGGGTTCTCATGTGGAAATAGCGTCGGGCTAGCCATGCTCTTCTCGAGACCTAGTTTTTTTGGGGATGATTTTTTTTAGTTCCGAGTCACATATTGAGATCTGAGATGCTTCTTGAGCATCCATTATCCGACATCCCTGCTGGTGGACCCAACACCAGGGTTTTGTTCGTGCGTCTCGAATCGAATCATAAACGCACGACTGAAGTGGTGGCTTCAGCTGAAGACCTAAAAACACCGGTTGGGTTTCTCCGTGCGCACCAGGACAAGGCCGATCCTAGCAGAATCGATGCAGCATCGCCTGGAAGAAGCAAGCGAGTGCATCCGATTGATGGGATGCAGAGACGGACGAGTGCGATTAATCCAATCATTTTGGAGCCTCTGCGATCGAAAATCGTTCCCAAGAGCCGGAGAAACGAGTCCGGACGAGTAGCATTGATAAGAGAGTATCACATCGATCTTTAAGCCTATCGTATGTTTTCGTGTTACTCAAAATCGCCGACCAGAAGGATTACATCATGCGTCATGCAAGCCGAGCGTATTCAGAGATAGCCTGCTTGTTCGAACTTTGATCGTTCCACGGTCAGACAGGTTGAACGAAAGCTTGCGCGAATGCAACTCGAAACGATAGAATGTAGCTAAGTCCGCGAGACTAACCAGATCTAGGGCCGTATTGGAGGTAAAGGGCTTGGCGACCCAGCCAGTTGGGGAGCGAGAGTACCGCAAAAGAGAGGAAATTGGCATATCGACGAATAGGAAGGCTTGCAGACCCACCGACCCGACCGCATTTGGAGGCTACCCGGAGCTGGGAACGGCTGATTGGGTGGATAGCATCGCCCCTTGTTCCTGACGCTAGGACGCTCGAAATTTGGATTCGTGCTGCAGCAGTGTGGGAAAAAAAAAAGACACACAGTGGTGCTAGAAGGAGACAGGAAGCGAGGTGAAAAAGCCAACCAGCGGTTCAATTGTTTCGTGAAACGTCTGTCGACGGTGTGGCAAGAATTTCAAGAGGGCTCGCGAAACGTGAAGGCATCACGAGATGCGATTTTGTGCGGCGCTTGAGGATATCAATGTCGGCAGCCGAGGGGCAGGACCCATGACAGTTCTGAAGCTGAGGGGGCCGGGTTGGATGAATGTCTGCATGAAGCCAACGTCCTTTTTTCATGTCGGTATCCCTTTTGGAGAAATTGCCCTTTTCGTAGAAAACAAAGGACAAGCGCGTAGGGACGTTATCCCCGACGACGATTCTATTTCGAGGTTGAATTTTCTGCGGTGCAGTGCAGCGCAGAGAAGAGAGCAGGACGAGGAGGAGAAAGGAGGCTATACGCCCCACACCGTCATCTACGCCGTCAACCGTCGACTGTGATTACTCTCCTTAACTGCAGCTAACTGCTACCTGCTCTCTCTCTCCCTCTTTCTTCTATCAATCCTGCTACAACCTTTCCATTAGCTGGGCTAGCCCCTTTGTATAGATCTAACCTGATTCTTTATTCCAGACTGTGACATAATCGATTGCAAAGCTCGACATCTACTTAAGTACCTACTAGAATACTCTATTCCGAGTGACAGCTGCAAGAGAACGGGCCTGCTGAAACACTCTTTCCCGCCATCATCAATATACCCGCTGCAGCGCATCCGCTTCCTCCTTCTCCGTCTCTTCTGCCTCATCTGCTTCCTCTGCTTCCTCTGCTTCCTCTCCTCTGCTTCGCCTGCTCGCCTGCTCTTCTGCCTTTTTCCCGCTGTGTGGACGATCCTCCGCCCGCCTAATTTTGCTGGATGGGGCTGGCTGCTGATTGGCACTCGCTTTGCTGCTCCTCAAATCAAATTTCGCTCCCCCTGGCCAGAACATCGTCTCGTCCATCTCTTCTCATCATCACCCTCTCCCTTCTCCCTCTTCTCTGGCTCGTCACGAACCTCCTCGACATTCCTTTGGCCTAATTTTCTATCGAAGAATCCGCGTTCCTGGGAGATTCCGATAACTATCGACCACCAAGGAGACGCCGACTTCCAGCTTGCTTCCGATCATTCAAGGAGAGTTTTTTCATGCACGAACAAACCTGACGGGTTACGCACGCCTTTTCTCTCACCCCGACACTCATTCATTGAACTTGTACCCGCGATCCATCGAATTTCCACGAAAAGTAAAACCAATCGTCTTTCTCTTTCTACATTTGTATCTATTCGCCAGATGATTCGCAAGTAAAAATAAAACAATAAATAAAAAAAAGACCAACAGATAGAATACTAGATGGCTTCAAACTCGAGCTTATTTGGCACATCGCCGCCGAATCAATCAAAATCCCCCACTGGTGGTTTCTCTCTTTCCTTAGCCGACCTCCCCGCCGACGATGCCGACAAACATTCGATAATCAGTAGTCGCATGACCGACATCAACAGTGAATATGGCGACGAAATCGACCAAGTTCCCGGCCTCGCCTCACCTCCTGGCTCGAATCGAAACTCGGCTATGTCGGCCTTGCACCCGCCAACACTCGGACGGCCAAATACAAGAATATCTATAGGCGACCCTCAAACGGAGATTGCGCTTACCAGGCCTAGCACGGCTACTAGCATGAGTACAGCAAAATGGGGCGCGAGACCGAGATCTAGAGGTGCCATGACGCCTGTCGGAGGAAGTTTCAGAAGTTCAAACAGGCCGCCTAGTGCTGCTAGCCGAACCCATGTTCCATCGATCACGAGTACCGCCTTCTTCAACCCCATGAGCTCGACAAAACTATCGGCGCAACGAGGTAAAGTCTCAGAGGAAGGCGACAGACCAAATATATCTGAAGTCGGGCCCTCCAACCTGAGTGCCGTTACACCGTCATCAGAGGCTGCTTCTCCTATGAAGTCCGTGACAACCGGCATTATCAACCAGCCTCGCACCTCTTACATGCCAACACCGCATTCTCTCGACAACCCGTTTGGATTCCACGGTCCTGTGATTCACCACGGGAACTCGAATCGCACATCCTTACAGGCTCCGAGCGAGATGGATGAGCCAAACCCGTTCAGGTACAGCCTTGGAAGGCAGGCCACTGGTTCCCCGACCAACCAAACAATAACCTCCGCGTCTCCTCTAAGGACAGGGTCGAGACGGAGCCGAAGCAACACTAACGAGGCTACGACGGATGCGGCTAAGGAAGAGCAGAGGGAAACATCGCAGGCATCAACCGCATCCCCTCATAAATCAGGGGCCGACTCTCTAACTTATGCCGGCAAAAACTATCAATACTTCCCCGGAAACACATTATTCTGTCTAGGCGGCCGATGGCAAACAGCAAGAGACGCACCGATGAACGTATTAACTGCCACTCTCGTATTGATACCTACCGGTCTTTTCTTCGGGTTCAGCGCGCCCTGGTTATGGCTTAACGTCCACCCCGCCCTTCCCGTCACCTTTGCCTATGTTTTCCTCGTCTGCATGAGCTCTTTCATCAGAGCATCGGTCACAGACCCTGGTATCTTTCCTCGCAACATCCACCCTCTCGAACAAGACGAAGGCGAAGACCCGTTGGCGGTCGGCCCGCCTGAGACAGGCTGGACGATGATCAAACCGAACAAGAGAAGAGGCAGCCAGCCGCTCGAGGTGCCCGTCAAATACTGCAAAACCTGTCGTATCTGGCGTCCACCACGTTGCCATCACTGTAGAGTATGTGACAACTGTATTGAAACGCAAGACCATCACTGTGTCTGGCTGAACAATTGTATCGGACGACGAAACTACCGATACTTCTTCACTTTCATCATGGCCGCTTCCATCTTGGGCTTGTACCTATGCGCCCTCTCACTTACCCACCTTCTTCTCTGGGCAAAGTGGAATCACACCAGCTTCCTTGTTGCTCTGCAAACCTGGCGTGTGACTTTCGCCGTTTTTATTTATGCCGCCCTCGCTGCCACTTACCCTATCGCGCTTGTTGTCTATCACGTATTCCTTCTCTATCGCGGTGAAAGCACCAGGGAATACTTGAACAACCACAAGTTTGTACCTTCTGAGCGCCACCGACCCTTTACACGAAGCCACCCTATTGCCAACTTTGTCGCCGTGCTCTGCCGACCCAGGCCTCCAACATACGTCCAGTTTAAGAACAAGCACATTGTTGGCGATCAGAGATTCGAGACCAAAGAAAAGCTCAAGACTAGAAGTCCAGCGATTGACCAGATACCGCCAATTAACACTGCTACGGAAAGTGATAGAGGCAGGAGCAGAGGCGTCAGCGACGCCTCCGGACGAAGCGCACCTAGCCAAGGCGGCTCTGCAATGGCTGCAGCTAGCGGACCAGAGTCTTCGACTGCAAATATGGGAGTCGGCAAGCAGATACTCGCGTCCTAGGAGTCGCATTATCGGTCGGACACCCATCCAAACTTACGAGCTCTTCACGGTTTTGCCCAAATGCTATGGATATCTTTAGGGCTCACGACCCCTTTTTTCCTCTTTCAAAAAATTTATGATTCGACACGCTCCTTTGCAAGACACGTTATTCAGTATACATCAGTTTGCACAATTAATGCCTCCTATTACACAAGGCCCCATATAGGGTATAAGCAAGTCACGATACACAATGTAATTTACACGTTTCCCGGCGCATAAACAGCACGATACCTACCGACATGACTACCAAAACACATCCCAACTTGTCGCCGCTCGGAAACCTGAAAACTTATCTTTTTTTGATCGTTTTGGGAATCCTTTCCTTGTTCCAATTTTGATTTTCTATTCTCACAATAACCATTTACACGGAGTTCGCATTCTTCTGTTGCCGGCTTTTATTTCCCTTTTTTTCGGATTCCATCGTTTTCAATACACTTTCTGCTGCACACCAATGACAAAAAGCTAGCGCAAAGGTAGTCTTATTTTTATTTTATTTTTGGCTTTCTTCGTACAACAAAACGATGACTACATTATTATTTTTTTCCTTTTTTTCTTCTTTTTTTTTTTGGTTGTAGGTTATTCAAGAGAAGGGGCGTTTGAGATACTGTTATTCTTCAATGTGGATACTTTCTTTCCTTTCACTTTCTCTTTCGAAACCATTATTTCCCCTTCCCCCTGTTTTGTACACTTGATTTGTCGTTTTGCGATTTTAGTTTCCCCAGAGGTTTCGCACTTCTATTACTGTTAATATATGTAATTCGTGCGCGAATATACGCCGGAAGAGGGTGGGGGAGCGAGAACGAGGGCGAGGGATAGAGGATAGGTCTTTGTTATAGACTAGTATATATTACCTAGGAAGATGGTTATCGTGAGGGGGGTGAAGGGAGGACGACACAAGACCGGTGTGGATGGAAAACTACCAATCAAATACATCGATTTTTGGTATTAGCCAAATGTTCCATCTTCTCAACCGTAAATCGTAGATGTTGAAAAACCTCTGAACCCGAAATTGTAATTGAGCACAGACCATCGATATAGCATATACCACCAATTGCATAGTGTGCAACACACGAGATGCAGGCCGTTAGCCGCAGTTTCGTACTAAAGAACGTTCATCTGACCACATACATCTCTGTATGGGAATTCCAAATCCCGTCATCGATCTACATTGAGAAGGGAGGGGGGTATCACTAATATAAGAAACAAAGAAACACTACTGCAATCTCTGTATCTATCTATCTATGTACGTACATTATGTACGTAACTCAAATTGTAAAATCGGCCAAGAATGTCATGATGACCTTGCAAGTATTCTGGAAAAATACTTGACTGTACATACATACATATATATAGTGTATGTTCATTTTAGCTTATCTATTACTAGTGCATCATGGTTCCTACCGAGGTCAGACTTCCTTCTAAATCAACAGACCGATCTGCTAAAAAAAAATTCACATGGGTCATGGGAAGCTTAGCCAGGAGAATATGGAATCCTAGCGTCTGCATGTTTGTTCCCTTTATCGGATGCGTTCAAGCTTTGACATGGCATTTTGTAGGTATTTGTGTAGATCTATCTACTATAAAACCCCCTTCGCATATATTCCTAGCAAGTCGTCGGTATGACGGACGTCGATTACTGTTTACCTTTGCTTGGCTGCTTGTCGTTTGCCCCGTTCCTAGATTAGATACTTGCGCTTTCCAGCCTTGGCTTTTCGTTTCTCGTAAGCCAGACGCAGCGCGGTATCGGCGGCGGCGGGGCGATCCTATTGATCCTATTGATACCCCCTTGCTAAAGGATAAGCTGCTCGATAGTAAGGGGTTTTTTTTTTGTTCGCAGAGTGCTCGCGTGCAGTGCATGCAGGTCATATCGGTTGTTGTTTCTTCAGCTGTGTTTGTCCTACGAGAGGATCTAGATCTATAGAACCACGCTGTTAAGAAAGGGACCAAGCAGACGTATATGCCGTCGGTTGCAGATAACATACATACATATTTTAGGAATAAATTTCAAAACAAATGAATAAAAAAAAACCCATGACCGGGGCTTTCCTACCCAAGAGGAGAGAAAGAGAAGTCCGCGGGGAGAGAGTATTCCGAGTACGTATCTACAATGCAAATGCAAGCAAACGGCATTTCTTTCCCCGCAAAATGCATTGTATTATTCATTCTTAGTCAGTTCGTAGTTATCAGAATTCATGCTTCTCAAACACCGACGACACACGCACATACGCACATGTGCATTTTTTTTTTTTCTCAATTCCCTCCTGTTCAGCCAGCCGCCCGTTGGGAACCGCCTTTTGCCTTGCAGTTCTGGTCGCTTAGGTTACACATACACCCCACACACACCTATAGCTAGCTATCCACATCTGCGTTCAAGTTACCTTTTTTTCTTTTCTCCGTGCTAGGAAATAATCGAGAACCTGGCAAGAACCAAAAAAAGAGGCCCCGGGAGGGAGGAGTATGACTCCCAACACCTATCTTTGGTAGCTAGTCCTAGCTTGCTGACCTGATCTGACGTTTACGGGCCGGGCTGGGGAGGGTGGTAGTTACCCAAAGCCGGCAGCGCAATCCACGCGAGAAAAGCAAGTTTCCTTTCGTTATGAACGGAACGGGAATTTAGAGCGAGCGAACGAGCGAAATTCTGTCAGCTGGGCGCGCATATTAGTGAAAAGGGAAAGCACTAGCATCAGAATCGAAATTATGCTAACAAAGTTACTGAAGTACTTGTATGAGAGAATTTACTACAAAAAAAAAAAAAAAAAAAAGAGTGACAGGTTTGGTGTAACATTGCATACTGACGAATCAAAACTCGAGGGATTGTTAAAAAGTCGAGTATTATATTTATAGTAATACCATAAGTACTTTGTACTTATATAGCAGCAATAAAGAAAGAAAGAAAATCCTTCGCATTTCGTTATTTCACGCATCCCCGTCGGTTTCCTTTTTCCATCTATTTTTCCTGCTTGCGGGTTTTCTCATTCGGGGAAGCTTGAGCACTGCAGCGCAAGCAAGGGCCTTTTGTAAAAAGGGTCAGCTGAAGCGTAAACGAAAAAACCAAAAAAAAAAGCTGGTGATACGAAAAAAGGATTGTGATAGGGTATTTTAATTTCCACACTTTTGTTACATTTTCGAATAGCCTTATTCGAAGCTTACGCGAACTCGAGCGACAGCACACGACATGAACAAAAGAGGCTTGCATGGTAGGAAAACCGGGGAATGCACATGCACATGCAAATGCAAATTCTGACTACCACCACCTTGCCTCGAAATCAGAACCACCCTTCTTCGACATTTACTTCCACCTCCTTCAAAGGCAGATTTCTGTATTGTATTGTATTATAGCGAGAAGCTACGCCGCGTAACGCGGTCATATCTAATATTTTCCCGCTTGTTCAGCAGCGAAAATTTTCTCTTTTTTTCCTTCTTTTTTGCTTTCTTTTAAATTACTTTTTAAAAGATACAAAGAGTGACGATAGTTTGGGGAAATTATAATATGTCCCCGGTTAACGAACCCTTTGGGAAACATTCCGTTTATCCATCCGTACTGTTTCTCCCCGAGGCATTTAAAGAACGATTTTCGTTTCTCGACCCGGTTTTCGGCACAGCGCCGTGAAACGTTGTTTCGCACCCCTTTGTTCGTTTGGTTCACAGTGGCGCGATCACTCCTTCCGATGTGATAGTTTTGGAATGCAGTTGCATACATGCGCGGGTTGATATCAAATGCGTCTTGCATCATCATTTGAATAAATATAATCGAATCAAATTTGAGAGGAAAATTTTTCTCTTTTGATGGTGGAGAATCCATTTGTTTTGCCTGCGTTGGAGGCAATCGCAATATTGGATTCTAGAACAATATAACCGATCGGGTATGAGGAAAGGGAAATAATGAAGGAAGGGGTTAATACGAAGCTGATGCTTACGTTAATTACTTTTATTGTTGGGATTTTTTCTGATTCCTTGTATGCAAGTTTTCCCCGGAACCTGGTTAAGGAGTATGTAAGCTTCTATCTAGCTATACGAGGCCGGGCCTGGGATTTTACCCCGGATTTCTGGCGGTTGGATTGGTATATACCAGATGATGAGGTTGCAATGTTCGGGGCATTCTACCGCGGCTAGATATATATCGTCGGGGCGCATGTCATCGAGGTGATAGGAAGTGTATACATTCAGAAAGAGCGTTAAAATGGGTCCACGATAACAATCATCGGACGTATGTGATATATCCCCGTCTTGTCAAAGATGACTTGCAAAAAGCAGCCTTGCTGATTATATTTCAAAAAGACATGCTGTTCTATATTGCCAGGCATCTTTTTTATATGAGCAAACGCGCAGCTATGCATATCTGCGTAGTTCTAGACGAGGATTCTCACAACACCAAATTACCAGGGTGGTTGAGCGTCATCCATGGCCATGCAACAATAAAATTCATGCAACAATAACCATTCCAATTACTGACCTGCAAACGTTATTCGGCTTCCCGAAAATATTAATCCTCAGGTCAGCCTTCACTTCTACTTCCCGGCGGCCCGAGCATTCATCTCGGGTGCCGGTTTGAAAATACAAACCAGAATGGTAAACGAAAAAACCCAATACCTCGGGCAGCCGGACCCTGCCTCGGGTACGAACCTTGCAAAAGCCGCAGCAAGCAGGCATGGATGGGGGGGATGACACGCTCCCGAAAGACTGGACTACTGCAATAGCTGAAACGAGGTGGTAATGGCATGTGGGTGCAGTTTTGGTGGTGGCTCTGCGGCCGGATACGCCGACTGGCGGAGGGAAATGGTTACCAGCTCCAGTTTAAGCTCCTACTCACAAGAGAGAGAGAAGGATAAAAACTGCGGCGGGCGGTGTGGCACGGATGCATTGGGTAGCGAGATTTCTTTTTTGGCGCTCGCATCATCTCTTGACGTCATTTAGGAGTGGTGTGTTTATGTACGATTCGATCGCGGTCGTATATCTGTGGCTCTGCTGGGCCTGAGGAGATCTAAAGGAGACTTGTCCGAGTTTGTGCTGTTCTGGCAGTGAATGAGCGGGTTTTGTATGGTCGGTTGCCTGCGCGACTACGACCAATGTGGTTTCGTTATGCAGGCGACTTTTAGGACTTGCTTGTGGCTTGTGCAAACTAGGTGCGTTTTTCCATTTCCCGATTTTACCCATTGGGGCATTTTCGCGCCTCCGAGTGACTCTCCCGTTATCTGCTTCTTATTGGCTTTGGGGGGAGGCTATCTTCTTATTCTCATGCAATGTAAGGTCCGTTCGCAGATCCATTCGGCTGTGAAGGTTTGAAAACGGTAAGAGGAATTTTTGGGAAAGAAAAGGAGAGTTTTCGTAGATAACATGGAATGGTCGATATGCCGCATGACGTAGATTACTCAACGATGGTAACAGTCATTAATGCTAACGAGAAGTCCCAAACGTCTATAATTGAACCTTTTAAAGTTGTATGATCCAAGAAGCTCTGAATAAGCTTCTAGAAGAACTGGCCGTTTCAGGGCACGGTAGCATTGGTGAGGCAAGAGAGAAAAAGAAAAGCGAGGGGGCTCGTGCGCCGGGCAGGAAAGAAGGAACGTGAAGGTGAAGGGAGAGATGGATGGCTGGGCAAGGAAATAACGTCGCGTGTCGGACATAATATCTGTGTTTGTTCGTTTTTCTTCAGCTTACCCAAGGTACCGGTACTCGGATTAATATAACGGCATGGGGTGCAGTTGAAACGAAACATTACCCGGAATAACATCTGAGAGAGATGGCGAGAGAGAATAAGAAATTAGAAAATAAGAAATAAGAAATAAGAAATGCAATTACTTTATCGCATTGATTCTTCTGGGGAGCTAGCGCTAGCGGGTGTACCTGTTCGCACACGGTGGATGACGGGAGGACGAGGTACCTTTCGCGATTACTCAGCGGCGAGGTTTGAGATAAAAGAAGATGGGTGATACTTAAACATCTGATACTCTGGCTGATTACAATGCACAGTGTTTCCGATGCGAGAGATCTCTTTATGCAGTCTGCAAGCAGGCAAGTGCAAGTGCAAGCTAGCAGACAAGTGCAAGTGCAAGTGCACCCGGCGGGTGTGTTTTCCCGGCCTTTGCGTTGTTTCGTCGGCGGACGAGCATATCCGGATGAAGACCGAGATGAACGCTGGTTAGCTAATTTGGCTGGACTCAAGTCGGATGGTAAAATTGGATCCTCCGCGCAGCTCGGTCCCTGGCTCCCCGGTGGCAGTGGCTTTTCTCCCCTGGGGACAGTTGCCAGATCGTATCGTATCCGTGACGTATCTGATGGGTCAGATTGACCAGATTGACGCCTAACGAGCTTCTAAAGATGGAAGTTCGGCTCACGGGGGGTCTGGCACGCAAACCGACGTAGCATCAGATCTTTCTTCTTCAGTTCTTCGCTTTTTTCCTGCTCGTCTCGAACTTTTAGGTAGCTAGCTGGGTGTCAGGCAAAGTCCAGCTATATCAATCGTAGAATTCCGCAAGGAGGGAAATACTAGAAAGTGGAACCCGGTCCGAAACATGGAGCCAGGGCAGGATGAAAAGGATGGATGCGTTCTGGAAGGCAATTTCGTTCTTCTTTCTGCCGATTCGTCACCATCGGTGCCATGATGCATCTGCATCCGAGCACTTCCACCCGCGCATGATGCCGAAATGCACCTTTTCTCCTCGGCCGACCGGTCATTTTGCGATACGTCGATGGTGAAATTTTTAAGAATCATCGCTCGTAGATGGGCCCAATCTACCATTCGTCGTACGTAACCAGTCACCTAGCTATCGTCATGGGACAAGCTGCATTTGATATTCTCCATCTCCTATCTTAATCCGTCCGAGATTGTGGGTCGTTGTATTATTTTCAATTTTTTAATTAACCAATTTTTATTATTTTTTATTTTTTTTCAAATTATTATTTATTATATTTCCACATTTTTGATGTGATAGGAAGACAAACATATCGTTATTTACTTGTGCAACAAGGGACGGTTTCGCATTGCACCACCGGAAAAGGCATGCGGAGTGTGACTAATCGGCGTTCTCCATAATCGCTCAGACCACCCCGAAACCTTCCGGGGCCTTTGTCGGTCGTTCAGCTACTTGTTCAGCTACCTCTGTACATCTTTCTATGTGTGTTTGTGTGATAATCCCAACGGTGGGCACAGCCTTGACGTCACACATCTCGAGATCAATCAACATCCCTGTGTGGAAGCATATCCAACCGATCCTGCCTGCTTTTCAGCGCGCTTAGCTCTCGCTGAACATCATCCTGCGTCCTCCCTTTTCCCACAGCTCCTATTTCTTCGGTCATCGTAATCGCGTTTGCGACCGCATAAATCGCGCAGCCTCTGCAGGTATCCCGCTGTTCCGCCCCTCTTTCGGCTTCCTCCATTGCCTTTTTCGTCCATGCGAGACCGTCAGCTTTGTTGTCAATCGCCCAAATTACCTCTCCGAGGTATGCCATAATGATTGCCTCACGGCAATTATCCCTGAGTTTCTCAGGTAATGATTGCAAGGTTCGGAGTAAGCTTAAGAATATGGGAAGTGACTCCGAAGGTTTCTCCAGCCGTGAATATTGGACACCCAGGGCTTGGACGGCCCCGAGCAGTTCGGAACTCGGTGGCGTGACACCCTTCCTCGGCTCCGGTAGGACCGGTAGCACAGCATCCAAGACAGGTCTTTGATCAGCTGGTGTAGCTTCCAATGCATATTTGACAGCTAGCTGTAACAGCTCTGTCGCTTCATCGGAACTATTCATAGCGACAGCGCAATTGCCCATGGCCAGGTACGCCTGCGAGCGTCTCTTGACGTCCACAACATCGGGATCGATAGCAATGATCCGTCTGTAGATAACGTAAGCGTCATCATCCTTTGATATCGTGGAAAACAGCTTTGCAATCTTGAATAGCGTATCAACGTATGCCCTCTTCCATTCCAATGTGACCTTCTCCCACCCGCCTTGCTTCTCCATCTGCTTTTCGAGCGTGGCCATGAGATCCCGTCCCCACACGCCAGCGAGCGGCAGGTCGACGATCAGGTTTGTGTACCAATATATGACGTGGAGACTCGTGCGTGCCCATTCTGTAAAGACCTTGGGAGTCGGTTCTTGCCGTTCGATATACCACGTTGCACAGCCGAAGCCGAAGGCTAGGAGATTGAGCAGCGTGAACCCGACAAAGATAAAGATACGGAAGGAACCCCACAGATGCCATTTGAACCAGGTCCAAGGTGTCTTTTCGAGATACTCGGGACCGGTGGTTCTGAATATCCAATTGCGGTAGTGCTTCCAGGTTCCCTTTGGCGGGTCGGGAGGAGGGGCGCGACGGGCCTTCTCCTGGACGGCGGAGAAGAGAATCTTCAACTCTGGTTCGTTGGGTCCAGTCGGAAGCGGTAAGGGGCCCGGTGACTGCGATGTGGAATCATTGGAGTCATTGGTCGTGGCGGCAGTGGTGGTGGTAGTGGCCAGATGACGGCGGGACGGTGAGATGACGCGAGCGAAGATGATACTTTTCGTCGGTACTGCTGTCGTCGTCAATGCCGATGTCGATGTCGTCGGGTGGAGCCGTGATGGGAAGGATCTAGACGGGAGAGAGCCGCACAGCCGGATCCCCGCAGCGTAATCTGCTACGCCCTTCGCAATTCTTCGTCCTGCAGAAGGCCGAAGGACAAGCGTGGAGAGCGGCGACGACGACGACGACGACGGTCTCGTGAGGGGCCCCCACTGCGCGAGAACGGCAGCCAATGGAGGCCGCAGAGCAGCAGTGCCCCGCGTAATACTAAAGGGTGAGAGCAGCATGAAAGAGAATGACCAAGCATTCATTGTGAAAATAGAACGGAGCAAGTCATCAGCCCGCCTGCCCTGCCGTTTTGTGTGGTGGGACCCGAAACTATCGATAGATGGGTTAAAAAGTACATGTATGTAGGATGGCACAATTATTGTAGGTATAAAAAAAGGATTATATGATGTAGCCGATAGTTGACTAGCGTAGGCAGCAAACGGCGACACGTGTGCCGAAAAAAACCAGAATAGAAGAGTAACATTAAAAGTAAAAGTAAAAGTAAAAATAAAAAATAAAAAATAAAAATGAAATATACCCAGAAGGAGGTATCCAACAGTAAGATAAAACGAGGCGATAGACAATTTGCTGAAATTTGCGACGGCAGCTGTTGCGAGCCAGTCAGCAAAGACGCATCGACACCGCCATGCTCGGGATATGCTAGGGATATGCTAGGGACTCTGGCTGGCTTGCGCTGGCTGGTCGCTCGGCTGCGTTTCGGGTATGATATGTGTGATACTGGTGATACTGATGATACTGGTGATACTGGTGATATGTGATCCTAAATTCGAACTTGTACCTTTATGCGAAAGCTAGTTGGCGAGAGACTTTAGGCTTCTTAGTGCAAGGCCCCCAGAGCACAAGCGGCTAAACTTGCTCCCCACGAGAGATAGCAGTTCCGACGTGACACTTCGACTCGAGCGAGCGAGAGAAACTGGGGGACTGGAACTGGAACTGAGACTCTGAGACTTCGGTGGAAGGCTGATGGAACTTTTCCTCCCTCGGTTCGCCAGCCTCGAGCCAATCGCGTGCAGCCTCGCTCATTTCTCAGCATCCCTCCTCCACTGCGACGGTAACTTTTTCTGCTCTCCTCGAATCCGGGCGACGATAATTAAAAAATAGCATATTCTTGATTCTGTCATGTATGTCAGGACTGTCACAGCTGATGATGCAGCATGCCCTGCAGCGTCAGCGCTGGCAGCAATGCCCCTCCCTCCTTCTGATACACACCAGTACACACCAGTACAGTACACCACAGTACACTACAGTTGGACCGACCACCATCTGCCATGCCAGCGATATGCATGATACGATGCCCGACAGCTGGTTCGCATGGTCTTGTGCAGGCCCTCCCACCCCTCCACTCAATCTACCGAGCTTCTAGAAGCTATTTGGCATGAACTGAGGCTCCGGCTCAGAATCTCATCCGATCTTTTTGTCACAGCGAAAAAAAATAAAAAAGAAAACGCCCCAAGCGGATGCATCGTGCCTGAAGATCGGACTTTGCTGAAACGAAACGGTAATGCCGCCTACGAGCTCCTACCCGGTACCAAAATAACGTCTTCTCCCTCAGAATTGGAATCTGTGACAAAAAAAACGTGGCTCGGAGGGTGCATGTCAGAAAGGAGAAAAGGGTATTCTTAGTCTTATCTCTGTTCTTATTCTGTTCGGTTGCGAGATCCTGAAGCTGCCCTGTGTCTGCCTGTGCCCAGAGCCGACTAGTCTGCCCTGGTTGCCTGGTTGTTCTGCGCAATTATCGGCTAGTGTTCGGGGGCGTGGGGCTAACGCGAAAGACATCGCAGGCTTCAATTCCAACCGATTCCAACGAACAAACAAACACTCACTCACGCACTCACTCGCTATCTGTCCCCTCCCATCTCCCCTTTCCCTTCAACCTCCCCCTACCCCCGTTCGCAGCTATCCAACGGATGGCACAACCCGAATTAAAAGAAGAAAAAGTACACCTGCTTATGGCGTATCAGAGAGATTACGAGATCAAACTGGACACAATCGTGCAGTCTTCCGTTCAATGCCCCAACGGCAACAGCATACAGCATGCAACTTTTGAACTCTGCCTTCCGTCGATATGTTTGGTCCGTCCGTTTGAGTTACGTTACCATACGGCGAGGTGGCGGGCGGTCGAAGTAGCCTTCCCCATCTCGCCCTTCCATTTGCGAAAACCTGGCTATCAATCAAATGACCCAGCATCTGACCAGAAACCCGGTCTCTTTTCCAGGAAAAAGAAACTCCTCGCACGCTTCACGCTAGTTAGTCGTTCCCTAGCTCGCTGGGCCAGGAACAGGGCCATGCGAAGTGGACGCACCGAAACAGGCCCAAGACACTTCTGGAAAATGGCACTGCTGCCGTAATGTGCGAGAGCGAGACAGGGCATGAAGTTTGAGCAGCAGAGCTAAGCTAGGTCGTTTTTTTTTTTTTCCTTTTCCTTTTCCCTTTCTTTTTTACAGCTGTGCTTCGTTACTTACTTTTTTTTTTAGCTTGTCTAGGCATCTCTTTCCGGATGGTCTCCGTACAAGCCCATCCAACAATAAAATCCGACAGAACGAGGGCCATTAACGAGATATAAGAATTATGAGTCCCCCCCGCCGCCCACCATCCCTCCTTTTTTCTGTAGCTCAATATCGGAAATATTAAAATCATCATACATCCAACATTCCTCTCTTCATCCTCCTCAAGCGCCAATATCATATTCGCACCCTCTCAGAATTCCTCAAACATACTTGAGAATTGACTAGTACACCATTGAATGATACAACCATCCACATAGGCCAACAGCTTTCTTTCTTTTCTTTCTGTCTTTTTCTTATATATACGTTCTCTTGACACAAACTTTTCTTTTTTCTTTTAATTTTTTTTGTTATAGAATAGCAGTAGCAATACAGCAAGAAAAGAAACAATGCCTGCTTTAATATCATACTCGCCCGAGCCAGAGTGCTCCAGCTACGAACTCCGACGAAAGATCCGAAGGGGGGAAATCAAAGGCTCGACATCCGGCCTAGCACGAACAATGCAAGCAAACCTCATCGTCCTACCCTCCCAATACGCCAAAGACTTTCGAAACCTCTGCATGCGCAATCCTGTGCCATGCCCTCTCCTCGAATACACCTCCCGTGGCGACTACACCAGCAGCCTTGCTGTTGACTCCGATCTCCGAACCGATATCCCAGCCTACAACGTATTCAAGGACGGAAAGCTGGTCTCCCGTCGCAAATCTAACATCATGGACGAGTGGACGGATGACCACGTTGGATTCCTCATCGGATGCTCCTACAGCTTCGAGACCGCCCTCAAGCGAGCTGGCCTCGAACCCGAGTGCTCCAAGAAGAATCTCGCCGTCCCCATGTACGTTACCAACATCCCGCTCAACCCAGCTGGCGTCTTCTCTGGATATTACGTCGTCAGCATGCGAAGCTACAAACCTTGCGACATCCCTCGCGTACGAGAAATTACCGGAGAGTATATTAAGCAACACGGCGAGCCAATCGCTTGGGGTTGGGAAGGAGCTGAGAAGATCGGAGTCAGACGCAAGATCGAGATGGGACAGGTGGACTTTGGCGACTTTGTTCCGATTCCCGACGATGAGGTGCCCGTATTTTGGGGATGTGGTGTCACTCCGCAGGTGGCGGTGCAGGAGAGCAGGCTGAAGGGTGTAGTCATGTCGCATTTACCTGGGTATGTACAATGCATCCTCTCTTATTTTTTTTTTTTTCCTTTGGGATTTCAACTCTTTTTTTTGGGGTGGCTATTCAGCCTTTCTCCGTTCCCGGTCCACTCGACCCTTGGAGTTGCATATGCACGATCGCAGAAGGACCAGGAGCAATTGGTGCAAACGCACACGCAATTTCGCTTCTTTTGGAACTTCGCCGCCTGTTGTTGTGTCATACATATCTTGAACAGAAAATTTTTTTTCCATCTTAGTGAGCAAAACCGCTAACATAATTTCTGCCTATCTACAGTTCGATGTTTGTCACAGATCTGGATCCTGAAGACGAATCGCTCTTGTTGTAAACCCAAAGCAAGAAAACCAGCTCGACGCTCCCAACAAATACCCCTTCCGGCGCTTAGGTCTTCGGATACCTCTCCAATTCGCATATATTATTATTTTCTCCACGGAGTACCCATTTTTTAATTCGGATCGCCTTTTCCGCTTTGCATTTTTATATTTCTCGGCTATAGTGATACCACCTGCACGATGATACCACCGGGCGAACTTTCTATATATTTTTTTTCCTTCTCGTTCTTATTTCTTTTTGCTTAACGACCCCACGACCTCTCAACTCAATTTATTTTTTTGCGCGCAGCTTTTGCTTTTTGAACGAACAAAGATAACCCCCATAGATTTTTAGACTTATACACTCGCGTCGTTTTTCTTTTTCTTTTTTTTTGCCAGCCTGTTTCGTCGCTTCGCGGATCTGAAGAGTATCATCATGCATCATCCTTTTGTAATAATTTATCGACATTTTCCGGTGCGGGTTGCGATTTTTTGTGGGTATTTTTCTCCCTTACTTCCCTTTTCATTATTTCTTTGCATAGCTTGCTCGGGTTCGCTTTTTTTTCCTTTCCTTTTTTTGGTCATCCCCACTAAATATCCACCTGATCCATTTTATTCTTAATGTTTACGTCGCTGTCCTCCTCATATCTAATTCTCTGTACATGTATGGATACGCATTTCCTTTTGTCTTCTCATACATTCTTCTTAGCGCTCGCCATTTTCTCTTGTCCTGTCCTTTTCTACATCTTGTACTTGTTGACTTGCATTGCATTGCATAGCATTAGCTTGTTTTTTTTGTTCTATTGTTCTTGTTGTTCTCTTCATTTCTGTTTTGCATCGCATAGACGGTTGGGATATTACTTACTAGCTGGCTGGAACTCTGTACATGTATACACCACGCAAAGAATTGGCGCCCTGTAGATCAGTTACGATGCCTTTTTTTGGATTAAAATCCACCACTTTCAGAAATTTAATACACACACACACACACACACACACACACACACACACACGCACACATTCCTACTATCCTCATCGTAGCTATATTAAGAAGATCACAGTTCCAGAAACTTTAAAAAAAAATAAACATTCATTGATTGATTGTTGTTTCAACATTTAGTAGATCTGGGTACCCAACTGACGTCAATTTATGAAGCACCCTGATTCACACACACACTTTTAATAGAGTTTATTGGTATTGGTATTCGGGACAGTTATAGCTGTTCGAGGTCTAAGATCTCCCCATGGCACCCTTGGCTGGGGAGGGGGTTAGGACCCATTGGGGGGGTAAATGAGCCCAATTTACTAGCAACGAGGTCAGTCGCGTGTGAACAAAAGCTTAAAAAAAAAAAAAAAAAAAAAAGAGTGCGTGCGCAGTGGATGTTCCTTGAAGGAAAATTGTACGGACTTTCCCCGCCCGGGATATATATCCCCAAACTTGACGGTTTCTCTTTTGATTTCTTTGACAAGTGGCGGATGTAAGAAAAAAAAAGATGAAAGGATTTAGAAATTCCGAGAAAAAAGTTTAATTGACGAAAAAGAAGAAAAGTATGCGAGTTTTTTTTTTCTTTTCTTTTCTTCTGTGTCTCACGATGGGACCTCGGGTTACTTACCTACTCGTCTGCCTTATGAAACAACAATAACGAAATAGCTAAACTAGCCAACTAACATTGATGATGCACAATCGGCTGGCTGCAAAGGAATACTAGTTACCTACTAAAGCACAGAAACCAAAGGAAGGAAAAGAAGGAAAATGTGGGAACAGGGTAGAACTGGACAGGGTACCATGCTGTTGGTTCTCTCATTGTTCCCGGAGACTTTTTTTTCTTAAATTCGAAATATGGCCTGTGCAATTGTGGGGCCGGTAGTACTAGCTGTGGGCTTGTCTCCTTTTTTGGCGCCAGCTGGCGGCGGCGGATGAGGTGCGAGAAGTGAATTGATGGGAGTTTGAAGAGCCACGAACAGTAGTCCATTCTGCACGACCCATTGCCGTTTCTGGCGCCGATAGCCGGGGGGTTTTCCTTTGAGAGAGTGAGAGTGAGGGCCAGAGTGAGAGAGGGAGGAAAGGAGAGTGAGAGAGTAAGAGAAAGAAAACAGAATAGAAAATTATCCTTCCGGCAGGGGCTGACCTTGCAGCTGTGAAAGCTGTCTGCACATATTTTCGGAGAGTGAAGCCAGAGAAACAAAAGTAACAGGTGTTGAAAATGTGTTCTGGAATGTGATGCCCTTCTTTTCTTCCTTTCTTTTCTTCTTTCTCTTTTTCTTGTCTTTTAGGTTTGCAATCCCTCGTTTAATGGCTTGCTCTGAATGGTGGCGACAATGACCCATGGCCATGTGAGCATGTAGGAAAATTATTTTTTGTTTTTAAGGTTGTAGTAGCTAGCCTTTTGCTGGATATATATTACATGATGATAAACACTTCAAACGGGTAAAAAGGTAACTCAACCAAACAAAAAAAGGGTTTGAGGGGGAATTCATCCATCCATTGATATCGTCGCACTCTGCGCCTTCGGAGACACTTGGGCAGAAACAAAGCTAGAAAAGAAGAAAATATATCGGTCGTTCGGGAAAATCCTTAGGTCCCTTTCTCATTTTACTCTCTTCTGCTTCAGCCGGCAGTTTTACTATAAAAACTAAACTAAAACGCTCCGTTCCACTGGCGTAGTCTCGTGCCCTAACCCTGGAAGACTCGAAGAGCTAAGACTGAGCCAATCCCGTTTTTAGAGCACCGCTTTCTTCCCGACGGCTCGGTACAATAACTTTAACGCAACCATCCCTTTGTGTGACCTATAGTTTTTCCATTTTAGCCCGTGGAAGGCATGGGTGAACCTAAGGGAAAAAATTTTCGAAATTACATACGTGCATGTACGTGGCCGTTGGAGATTTGAGTTTTTAAGGTTTTCGGATTCCCAACATGCGCTAGGAAAAGAAAGATAAGAGTCAAGAAGTTCATGTCAAGCCCCGAAAAAAAAATATTGTCTGGGGGTTCTTTCGACATCGGAGCGGTGTTCACCCCCGCCCAATGCAAATGTTATTACCAAAGAAGAAATGCAACATGTAATGCGCATGCGCATGTGCCCATCTACATGCAAATCAAACCATTGACCCCTCCTGTTGTTTCGTTTCATTGGCTTCCCCTCCCTCCCCTAGAAGAACATGATAAAGACAGCGGCAAGGGATGCCATGGTTGCAGTGGTCCAGTAGAGTCGTACCGGATTACTCTGTCCGAACCCGGGGTCGGCGGGGCTAGGTTTCGGATTATCCTGCGATTGTGTGAATGACTCCCACCACGGATATGCGCCCCGCGCTAGCCACCACTCCCCGGCGGCCTGATGGATGCCAAGGTACGAGGAGATCACAAGCATGTTGAAACCGACAGAAAGCCCTCTGATTGATGAGCTGGCCGTAGCATACTTCCTACCTGCATTTTGCAAAATTGCATTGGAAACATTTGGGAGTGTGCTATTGAAATTTTTTATAGTACCATTGAAGACTTGTGCGAAGCGTTGGTAGACGTTGGATGGGAGGGTGTCCGAGGCGCGGCCTGTGAGATCGACCGCGGCGAGGTACGACTGCCTCTTGTCGAGAGCGCTTTGGTTGCCGAGTTTAATGCCAGTCACGGTAGGGACAAACGGGTTAGTGGTATTGGGTCCGGGGGCGGGGGGGCCAATATTTGAAGTGTATTTTGGACTGATAAAGTGGGATTGATTGCAACCGTCGAATTCTGGTTCGTAGTTAGCTAACAGGTGGGAAGACCACGTGCTGGTTGGGGGACCGAAGGTGTAGTTCCCACCCGTAGCGTACGGGCCGAATTGTTCCTTGCCCGGGAAGACGGTCTCGAGGCATGTGGAGCCTGGTCCAAGCACGAGAGTATGCCAACTCGCACCTATGAAATCCTTTGCCGTGGAGTTATCGTAAATCTCGAAATTATAGCTGTCTACCGTGAGAGTGATCTTATCGCTACCCACCGGGTTGCTAGCCTGGTAGCTAGAACTCTTGTTTGGAGTGAAAAGTTCATTATAGTATGATTCGCAAGCAAATTGCAGTATATATCTATCGGGATCCGAAGGTGGGTTACATATATTAACATTATTGATATGTGTACTTTGGTCCCAGAAATGAGGAGTGAGCCAAACATCCTGTGGTGGTGTTCCTATGGTGAAGTGAACACCATTTTGGCCCTGATAGTACGGAGACGCAGAGTTATAATATTTGCACCCACAACGGGTAAGTTTGCTTGGAACTCCGAAAGGTCTTTTGGGATAGCTGATAGAAGAGACAGCGACTGTAGCTTGCGTATAGCGAATTGCTGAGGCGAGACCAATATTTAATTCTAATGACTTGAGGGATAATTGATAAGGCATCGAGAAGGCAGACCAAAAGAGATATCAATGGATTCGGGGCCACCAAAAAGAGAGGGGCACCTAATTATTATATTATTATATTGCTAGATTCTCAGCTTTATAACTCAGCGAGACAGCGTCGGAACACTGAATCCAATTTAAATGTTGAGTGGGGCAATATGAACCCACGAATTCAAAGATTTACACTATGGGATAGAAGACTAAAATGCCGCCTTTGCAAAATACCAATTGTGAGAGCAAAGATTTGGCGAAGCGCGGTGATACACAGCCCGATTCTTGGCTATACTATATGGGATTGTGCAAGATGAAGGTTCTTGGGACATGCCTTCAAGATAATACAAACCCTGATCAAGCCTATCAGGCTGCGCGTAGACATTCAATTTACATGTATGCGGTCTGGCAGCCTCGTATCTGACCACCCGGTAAAATACAACAATGGAGGCTATGTTAATGATATACAGGCGTCTGGGGGCTCTTGGCGCATGTGCAACTGAGTTGTGAGTACTTAGAGAGAGATTGGATAAAAAAAACGCCTTCGCGGAAAGCATCATATGACCCTGATTTTGTTTCAACAGTCTTCTCGCAATACTTAAGCACCGAACTTTCTGGCGCTGCGGACGCAGGTTTCTGGTGTACGTCGTCTAACTCTTTTATCGATTTTGGAGCCTATTGCGTCGTGAAGAGGCGTAGTTAGCTTGTGATGCACATACAGCTTGGCGCTCCAAGAGGTGTATGCGAACCAGAGTGTTGGAATTCGTGATTCCATGTGTTGCGGTATGTCTTCAAGCTACATTCCTTGAATCGGACTGGTCTGGCAGTAAGCCAAATCGGACCTTCGGGCGACTTAAGGATTTAGCACCTTCGGTATTGGGCTATCTCGCATACCACGCAAAGTTTGACGTCGTATCCCAGAATTACAAAGATCCCATCAACCGCAATTGCAACATATGGTCTCACTGCTGCAAATATAGCTTAGGCAGCGGAATTTGCCACTAAAAAGTGCTTCACGCACCTTCCATGCATGGCAAAAAGCTCTAGAGTACAGAAAGTCTAGATATCTTAGAGCATGAGCGACTGCTCTGAAACAAACCGTCGAAGAAGTACCGGATGATACGTATTGCGACATTTATTCTTACCCAATGGAAAAGAAAACTCGAATCGTGTATCAGATATCATAAACTGGCTAGACTTTTCTGCACGGCCTTACTCCATCTGGGCGCTCGAAAACCCAGTGCAGCGCAAACACAATCCGAGCTTGACTGGTCCCCCGG
Source organism: Dactylellina sp. 'tibetensis' (assembly GCA_036971435.1). Taxonomy (NCBI): domain Eukaryota; kingdom Fungi; phylum Ascomycota; class Orbiliomycetes; order Orbiliales; family Orbiliaceae; genus Dactylellina; species Dactylellina sp. 'tibetensis'. The sequence continues at coordinate 1,018,509 of JAKDFA010000013.1, forward strand.
AAACTAGTCCGAGCGATAATTATAAGCAAATGTAATTTCCAAGACATCGCCGTGCGTCGAGTAGCAAGATCCCAGAGCGATGGGATATCCCAGGGCATCATCATTCTGCGACAAAACAGAGCGCCTTGGCACGGACCGGCTGTGGGGACCTCAACCAAAATCACACACAACGATGCCCGAGGAAGCCGCAAGGCCACGGCGCTTTATCTCGACTATCTACGGAGAATTTTGCTCAAATATTCTCGCCTTTACCCTGCAAGGCCGGCTGAGCGGCTACTTAACTGGTTGCTGGTGATGATTTGGTGACGCATGCACGCAATAACTACTTGGGCCGGTGGTTGATTGAGCTAGAACTATAACGTGTGACCGCCCGTTTGATAAGCCGGATATGCTGCATACCGGATTGAGCGGGTGCCTTTTTTGGGCGGATGGAACGACGGACGTAGGCTTTGTCGCATGGTAATGTGATCGATCGCATCATTGATTGTTTTGGGGGGAATGCACGAGCACTAGTGTCCAGCTGGATTTGTCAACCCGTTTGTGCGTTTCGACTGTTCTAGAGCATGCCTTTCCGAATATTTACCATGGTGGTTCGGAAAGCTTAGTCCACAAGATCCCAATAGATCGGATGCGATTGTGTGTATCTTGGTACTAAGAAGCGGAGTTGGTTTTGCCATGCGGGCCACCTCCACGACCACGCAGCTAGCTGTGCATGCAGACGGTCATGCCGGCAGTTATTGCATATTGCAGTTTATTAAAAAATAAAGACGAAATCAGTTTAATGCCAATATATATATGTTTATTACTATGCGCTTAGGCCGGTGCTTTGTCTTAGTATAGTAGTGCTATAGTGCGCTATAGCTATATGTTAAAATATCTCATTTTGGAAGGGGATATTGATTAGTTTCCATGGTTGAGCGTACAAGTACCCTATCGATGATATTCGGTGAGTCGCCGACTGATGTCGTGAGCTGAAATACTGCGCGTCTGCGACCAAATCCCTGGTCCACCTCAACTGGGGTAATAGAGACCTTAATTATAATATTATAGCCCACTAAGCTAGCCTATTGTCTACCTGGTATCCAGGAAAAAAGTATACCCTATGGCTTTTGGTCATCAGACTGAACGAGCTAATGGGGTTTAGCTATAAGGTATAAGCAGAGGCATATAATTGTAACGCTGTAATCTCATGAAACTTTGATGTCCGGAGGAAGTATCATCAAATCGAATTACCAACTCCTCATCACCGTTTAAAGAAGGACAAAAACATTTGGCCACTCTCGGAGTCGGGGTTGTCTAATTTATATCGGTTGAGCAAGGTAAATTTAAGCTGTAATTAAGCCAGCCTATAGTATTGGTATTCCGATTTTCGCATTTCGATACGAGGCAATGAAGGAAATGCGGTGGCTGACTTAAGCAAGGTGTCTTCTGCTATATTCATACAGTGGCGTTTCGAACGGAAACCAGCCACATCTTATATTATTTTTCGAGCTTCAGTTGAGACTGCAACTGTAGCCTAATTTCCTCCATTTGCCATATGCCTCTGTGTAAATTCTACCGCGACGCAAAACTACCCGTTCAAACACAAAAAAAATTGTTGCTGTAATACAAAAGTTTGAGACAACGGAGTGGAGTCTATTGGGCTCGTTCCCAGTGCTTCCGCTTGTTTCAACTGGTTTACGTCTCAGGTGAAGTTTGGTTTGAATGCGATAGTTTCAGCGTAGGATCGACCTAAAGGAACGATGTAATTTGCATTCTTATTCTTATACTGTGTGGCTATAAATATTGCTTTAACATTAGGAGCTAAGAAATTGTATATCTTTTTCTATTATGGGATATTAATCGACTTGGCAAAGCATTGTCTCGTAAAACCAGCTGCTCGAAGCAAATGCAAAGCTTATATTAAAGCGACCCTAGATATTACTTTTAGTTATATAGTCTATCTTGCACGCAATGCCTCAAAAAAGACGCCAGACCTCAACCGACAAACGCCGTGCGCGGCCAAAAGTCGCAAACAGCAAATCTGATCACAGGAAAAACGTGGAGGAAGAGAACAAACTGCATGATGGAGAACTAGGACTAGATATCCCCACAAAAGAAGAAGAAATTGACGGTCCTGTTGAATTGATCCCGAAAATAGAATATAAGCTGACCAACCAAATCTGCCAAATTAGAAGCATCCTCGAAGAAATATGCATACTATCTACCAAACTCGAAGCTATTAAGTGCGAAAATAAGATACTGTTAGCAACTATTTCAAACTTGGAGAGCGAGATAGACTATGGAGAAAGAAAACTGCTGCATCTCGGATTGGCAGACTTGCGGAAAAAGTGTCTTATCGAGTTATATCGTGCAGTTGAGCATAAAGATTTCTCTCAGTTAAGCAGTGGTCTCGTAGGCGCTAATCCTACCAGTCTTGTATCAGGATATCCCGAACCTCCAACTGAGTCCCTTGAAGGGTTTGCAGCAAATCTTAGTCGCAAATATCTCTAGGAAATATCTCAAGGAGGTTTGAGTGGTACAGAATCTGAGTTGCTGCTTCTAAAGGACGAACAAGTAAGTATAGAAATATGTTACCCTTGTTTGATTTGAAACTGAAAGAGCTTTATATTAGCTACGGAAGACAAGAAACCGGATTGCGCATGGAGATTGGCCGGGGCTGGCTCGCATCCTATCTAGAACTGGCAACGAGAAACAGAAAACAAAATTGGAGGCCGTGTTCAAGTATGCCACGGGAAAGAGTATTGATGAGATGAAAGAATAGAAAACTAGGGAATTAGATTTTGGACATCCAGGTTGTAAAACTTTTATATATGTGAGACCAGTTTATCCTCAGTGGTTTGAAAGAGTGGATATTGAATGTGTTTGCATATGCTATAAATCTGCTCTACCCTCACCAACTGGAATGCTCATCCCATGCATCCCCTTATATGCCGGCCTCCTTGGTTCTTCCCAACCCGACAACATCGCATCAATAGCGCTCTCGTCAATATCAAAAATCTCTACCGTGATCTCCCTACAGCAATCTAACATTCCACCATTTTCATTTTCCTCGGCCGTACCTTCACCCCATCCCCACTTTGATAAATCTCCACCGGGACACGTACTTAGCGCGACCAATAGATCCTGTTCTGCAAAGAATTCGATATAATCTCCAGGTTTGGCCGGTGATACTTCCATGAAATATTTCCCGGCGTCATTGAGACCGGTGACTTGGAAAATGTTGAGGACATCGTGGACGTCTGGCTCGCTGTATGTTGTAGAAAAATCAGGGACGAAATTTATATCATTGAGTAGTACATGATGATACTTACGTGAGTCCGAACGGGAGAACAGCTCTGACAAGGTTTGAGTGGCAATGGAAGTTATAGTCGTCGCCAGTAAGCATTTTGTTCACATAAGGGTCGCAGCGGGTTCCTGGTATCATTTAAATTAGGAACTGCTACAAATAATTTTGATTTGCCATTTTGCAGCTCAATGATGTCAATGGGGAATGTATTTTAGACAAAACCTATCCAACTTTTCGTAATACACGAGCCAAATCCTATATAAAGGAAAAATATCCGATAGAAATAGAAATTTATCTGGTCTCGAAGTTAACCTACCCAGGAGATCGTGGCATCTTCCACCCCATTTGGATACACCAAAATCTCCTAGAGAATCGTCTATGATTGTGACCATAGGTCGCAAATATGGCAGACAGCTCCAAAGCCGATCAAATGTCGTTACATGGCTGGCCTGCAGCTGTCGAGTTCTCGATGCCCAGAATCTCTCGCGTGGATTAATTGTATTCCATAGGTTCAAATCGCCAACTTGTGGGCCTGATGGGGTTGAGAACCGGAAAATCTGGGTGGATGATACTTGAAAAGCCTTGGCGGAGCGGGGTGGGATTGTAATTGTGGACTTAAGGACCCGCGGGGCGTCAGCAATGGCGGAATAGAAAGTCTTGTTCACGTTGAGTATAGATCCAGGCGAGGCCAGGTATGCAGGTTGCGGCTGTTTTGCTTCCTCCATTCTTCATCTGGTTAACGGTCTGGGCCTACGGTTACGTTACGCAAGGCTGCGAATGATCATATGACGTCGGGGCGGGTTTTCGATAATGTGTTGAGCTGTTGTAAATTGTGGCGGGACTTGGCACCCGGAATTTCATCATAGGATGCTCTTCTTGTCAGGCCACTCCCAGCAACCTCGTCTACAACTCTTTCACCAATTGGCATTCGAAAACCGCCGCAATCGATTGTAATTTCGACTTTCTATAACACAAAACAATGGCCTCGAAAGCATCAGCTACCGTTCTGAAGCAGGGCGCGAAGCGGGACCCGGAATTATACGTGAGTCCGGCCTTGGAGGAGGGAGATACTGTCGATATATTGGATGGAATCGGAGTGCTGACATTGGGATGAATCGTAGATCCTGGGAGCCATAATGACCGGTATCTTCGGTGTGGCTGGATACTATTTTAGTATGGAAACCGCCTTGTTGGAGCGCTTCTTAGAAGATCCATGATGGCTGACGTGACTTCCGAACCAATATAGCCAGCAAGCCTACCTCCTCTTCTTCGCACGAAAATGTTACCCATCCCCGGGAAAACTCCATGCCATGGCACTCCGACGACCCAAATGCGACGTACAAGTACAGATACCACCCTCATGGAGATACGAGCAAGCCACCGAAGGAGGCGCCGTCGGCTTTGCACTCTGTTATCATTCCGGATGTTGAGCTGCCGAAGGTGAGAATTGTTACTCTTTTTGGATATTGGGAGGAAGAATGGCAGGACGCGAGGTTAATTGAAGTTTGTTATGCTAACGGATGCATCTACGGGAATAGGCTCTGCATGAAAAGTTCAACAAGTTCGGCAAGGAAGACTGGTAGACGGATGTATATTTTGATGAGATACTAGATGGGAGGGATGTGGGTCTAATGTGGGATAGACGGCGAAGACATCTGGTATAGAAAGAACGGAGAATTGGATTGGTGCAAAGGTGTATCTGAGCTCGTGATTCATCTTCGACGGCATGTCGACGGATTCGCAGCCTTTGATATGAGAAAGCAGAAAGCGCTGTTGCTCGCGAACCGGCTGTTTTTGAAGGCAATTGTGTATATGATTTTTCTTTCTTTCTCTTTTTGTTGAAAATATAACTGTAAAAATGCAAAAACCCTCAATTATCATTAGCTGGAACAATGCTCGTAAATACGATCAAAGACAATTCTGTTCAAGGAAGGTGCTCATTCGATATTGGTTTGATCATGAGGGTTTTGCCTGTTCCACTGGTGGAGCAAACTAGTCGTCACATGGGTGCACGAACGAGCCGACCAAATAGCAGCACACGAGCCTTCTCGTTCTCGGTGCCATTGCGTGAGAGAAGATGCGGATATCGGCGGTCTGGACCGTCGCATCGTATCGTCATCGGAGCTATAAGGCAGTGGGTGCTATTCATTTGACAGGATCCGGGTAGACTGGTTGCACGTTTGCGCTGTCTGCCGCAGAACCACTGCGCGAGCTCCTTTTCAGCCACACCACACGCTCCTTCTGCCGGGCACAACTCAAACCCGAACGAAACCTCTGAAATCCAAAAGCAACTGCAGCCTGCCGCCATCGTCACCAATTCGCTCGGACCTTTCCAAACCCCCGACGGCCTCTCCCGCCATCTCTCGCCGCCTACAACTACTGTCGGACCTCCCTCACCACCCTGCGACTCCTTTCTGCAACCTCTCATCTCCCGCTCCGATCGAGTCCTCGCCCGGAGTCCCTTGACACTGCCAACAAACCTAGTTAGCTACACGCGGCTAAGCGAAACCTGATCTTTCGGGCCATCATGCACTAGGCTCTCTGTCTCCCCGGTCCAAAATCGTCACCATCTCGAATTCATCCCCAAATCAAGAAAAGATTCCGATAAAACTCAACACCCGATCCCGTAGGAGTAGCCTGGCCTACTCCTACCCTTAACCCTCTTCCACCATTCCGTCCGTGATGACTGCCCTCCAGCGACCAAACGGCTCGACATCGGTCGCGGCGGAGCGAAGACAATCGAGCCACTATCACACAAACGGCACAACCAACGGCACAACCAACGGCACAACCAACGGTAACGGTCGGCTAACGAATGGATACCACCACGATGATGCTGGCCGAAGACCTGGCGACATCCGGAGAAATGGAACCGATACTGGCTCCATCCGAAAACGGGGCGTGAACCCGTTACAATACTCCGCTATTCCTAGCAATAGCGCTCCCGGTTCGACCTCGACGCCCGAACACAGCGGCGATTCTGATGGGGACGCAAGTACCAGCCAACAACTTATTAAGCGCATATCCTCGGGTGTAAAGCTTAATGGTGGTGTGCGAAACGGTCTCCTACGAAATGGCTCCCTGCAGAAAAAAGACATGCGAGGGCAGAGAATGTCACTAGCTCTCATGGCTGGCCAAGGCATCGTACCAGACACGAATGGACACGGCTTAAACGGCGACCCGATGGGTAGTTGGACAGAAGAGGAAAGCTTGGTTCCCGAAAATCTCCCAGTCAGGCATGGATTCGCTGAGCAGTACAACTCTGAAGAATACTTGCAATTACTCGAACAGGCCTTTTACATGTACTACAACGACAAGCGACATGATACGGGAGGGAAACCAAGGTATACGGATGCGACCTTTGTCCAGGAGTGGAGAATGAAGGATAGATTGAAGACTGTTTCTGCAGCGCTCGTGCTCTGTTTGAACATAGGAGTCGACCCACCGGGTTAGTCGCAACCTGACTTTGGCATTTATCCAACCTCTTACTAATCAAAAATTTTTTTATTTTTACACAGATGTTGTTAAGACGAATCCGTGCGCCAAACTCGAGTGTTGGGTAGATACTGCCTCTCACGCCAGTCCTAAGGCGCTTGAGTTGATTGGCAAGAACCTACAGTCTCAATACGAAACTCTTAGCATACGAACACGGTATAAGCAGTATTTGGACCCCTCTGTCGAGGAAACAAAGAAGTTCTGCTGTTCACTACGAAGAAATGCGAAAGATGAGCGAATCCTCTTCCACTATAATGGGCATGGCGTGCCGAAACCTACTAGTAGCGGGGAGATTTGGGTTTTCAATAAAAACTACACGCAATACATCCCCATATCGCTATATGATCTGCAGAGTTGGCTAGGTGCTCCCAGTTTGTTCGTCTATGACTGTAGCGATGCAGGAAATATTGTTGCAAATTTCAACAGATTTGTCGAAAAACACGAACAAGAGAACCGCGACAACCCTTCGAAGGACCCAGGTTCCACAGTTTCATATTCCGATTGCATCCAGTTAGCTGCTTGCGGACCGAAAGAGACCCTGCCCATGAATCCCGACCTCCCAGCCGATCTTTTCACTTGCTGCCTGACGACTCCAATCGAAATAGCGATTCGATTTTATGTTTTGCAGAATCCTCTACCATCCCCAGTCACCCTAGACATGGCGCTCAAAATTCCCGGCCGACTTCAAGAAAGGCGAACACCCTTGGGCGAATTGAATTGGATATTCACAGCAATTACTGATACGATTGCTTGGAATACCTTGCCAAGACCACTTTTCAAGAAGCTATTCAGGCAGGATCTGATGGTCGCCGCTCTGTTTAGAAATTTTCTTCTTGCGCAGCGTATAATGCGAGTGTATAAATGTCATCCCGTCTCTTGCCCTGACCTGCCAAGCACCCACCACCATCCGTTATGGCAGTCGTGGGATTTGGCGGTTGAGACAGTTCTCTCTCAACTACCGCAGTTATTAAAAGCGCAGGAAGGGGGCCCACCATTTGAATATCAACATTCTTCCTTCTTCTCTGAGCAACTCACTGCTTTTGAGGTTTATCTGACACAGGGCACCGCGAACCGAAGACCCCCAGATCAACTTCCAATAGTCTTGCAAGTTTTGCTGAGTCAGGTCCATCGTTTACGAGCACTCATCCTTCTCTCGAAGTTTTTGGACCTCGGGCCGTGGGCAGTAAATCTGGCGCTGAGCATTGGCATCTTCCCGTACGTCTTGAAGTTGTTGCAATCAGCTGCTGCAGAGTTGAAACCAGTCATGGTATTCATTTGGGCCCGACTTTTGGCTGTTGATCCGTCATGTCAAATCGATCTATTGAAGGACAATGGATACAGCTATTTCACGCAGATTCTAACACCAAATTCGGGTATTCCAATCCAGAATGCTTCTGAACATCGCGCTATGTGCGCTTTTATCCTGAGCATCTTTTGCAGAGGCTTCCACCAAGGACAAGTGGTTTGTATCAATCCCGGAGTTCTTCAATCATGTCTTGCGCACTTTAACGAACCAGAGAACCCGCTCTTGAGACAATGGGCTTGTCTCTGTATCTCGCAGTTGTGGCATGATTATCCAGAAGCCAAGTGGCTAGGTTACAAGGAAGAGGCTCATATCAAGCTTTGCGCGATGTTGATCGATCCCGTTCCGGAGGTCCGTACAGCCGCTCTGTACGCCATGTCGACGTTGATAGGAACACCCGACAACGAGCACGGAAAGATCGCCGCGTTTGAGGCTGACATGGCAGCCGCCGCTATACATATCACAAGTGATGGAAGCAGCATGGTTCGAAAAGAGCTTGTTGTCTTCCTATCGATATATATCAAGAGATACGAGAGCAAATTTCTTGTTGCTGCCTTTGAGTTCTTGAGAGGAGAGTTGGATAATATGAAGGGAAGTCACGCCAGCTTTAGGGATCGAATCGATGGTGTCTCGGAGAAGACGATATACGCGAGTGTGTGGACAACAACAATGATGTTGTCTGCGGATCCATATATTGAAGTTGCTGAAAACGCCACCGTTATCGTTGACTATATCCATCGGGCATTACTCCTCTCACCTCTCGGAGAACCAACCCAGGAGATCATCGATGAAATCTCCAAGCTTAGGATCCGCCCTCCCAGGGAACTCTCCCTTGCACAAGCGGAGCTACAATCCAGCAGATCTGCCCCAGTGTCACCGGGAATGACGGCATCCGATGGTTATTTCTCAAGCACATTTAAACGAACCTTTAGCATTGCAAATTCGTTGAAGAACTTGGCTTTGGGAGGTGGTGGAGATGTGACACCTACAGAGAGGGTTCCCAACAAACTCATGCCAAACGGAAGGCAAGTCCCTGGCGACAAGAAACTACCTGGAGAGATTAAATTATCCGAAAGTGGAATATTTGGAGGATACTTCAAAAAGAAGCAGCCGGCGCCCAAGAATTTCGTTGCTAGAACCGATCAGGACCTTCCTAGTATTCCGTTGGCGAGTACTTTCTTCGAGTGGAGCGTAGAGGTATGTTTACATTGCTTTCAGGTCACGAAACACAACCTCGCTAATAATAATCTTTTAGTACTTCCGTGAACCTCAAATGAAGCCAACAGAGGCGGACGAGCCAGGGAGCTTGGACTACAACCAACGACTGTGGCGTCGCAATAGGAATGAGAATATTATATCGAAAACTCAACCTCAGAAAGAGAGGGCTGCTGTCGGAAAATGGGATGCCCAGATCGGTCTTCTCAACAATGGCGGTCAGCCAAATCGCCTACTTCTCCACCAGTTCGAGGATCACATGATCTCTGTTGATGACAAGGATACGGTTTCGTAAGTACAGAGCCAATGCGATAGTATTAAACCGAAAACTAACATCTTTTACAGAGTATGGGATTGGAGCAAGGGTTACAGACTCAACCAATTCAGTAACGGAAACCCCTCTGGCACGCGTATTACGGATGTCAAGTTTATCAATGAAGACGATGTGGCACTCCTATTGACTGGCAGTGGCGATGGCGTTGTACGCATCTATAAGAACTACGAAGACGACAGGAATATCGAGCTTGTGTCTGCTTGGCGGGCTCTTACCGATTTACTACCTTCTAATCGGAGTTCAGGTCTGGTAGCTGAGTGGCAACAAGGTCGAGGAGCATTACTTGTTGGGGGTGACATGAAGGTCATCAGGGTTTGGGATGCGCCGCGTGAAGTCTGCTTGCAAGACATACCCGCAAGATCTGGCAGCTGTATCACCTCGCTTACATCAGACCAAGTTGCTGGTAACATTTTTGTGGCTGGATTTGGTGACGGCGCAGTGAGAGTTTATGACCGAAGACTAGACCATCGCGATGCAATGGTGAGGACCTGGAAGGAACACAAAGCATGGATTACAAAAGTTCACATGCAGCGCGGAGGATTGAGGGAGCTTGTTACAGCGAGTACGAATGGTGACGTCAAACTTTGGGATATTCGGAATCCTAGCGCACTGGTGGACATTGTGGCCCATAAAAGTGGTATGAGGAGTTTGGCAGTGCACGAGCATGCACCCATCTTTGCTACGTAAGTTTATTCCGCCCTAGTATGATGGAGAGTCTCAAAAAAACAGAAAATTAATATTGTTTCTATAGCGGAGGTCTAAATCACGAAATCAAACTCTGGAATACCAGTGGGGTCCAAATGTCTTCTGTAAGGCCATACTCGACATTCCTGCATCAGAAAGGGTCCTCTCCAATCTCGATTCTCACCTTCCATCCTCACCGGATGATGTTGGCGTGCGCGACAAGCGGTGATTATCATATTAATCTCTATGCCTGTGACCATGAATACAAAAACATGGGCCTGGATGATCCTACAGAAGAGCTTTTGCAGCTATAAGAAGAGTAAAGTGCAGAATGTGTACTATATAGTATATATCTGGAGCGTATCTTGGGATATCGTCTCGACTCGTTTTGTTTCCCTGCTTGACGCCTTGATACCTCCTCTACCCTGCCTTCTGCAGTAACGTTGCGACACGCGCCTCTTAATGATATTTTTAATGCTAGCAGCTTCTTTATTGAGGTTCTGGCTTCCGATTAGTACAGTTCTTAACGCATTGATACGGTGTATATGGGTCGTTCTATTTTCCTTCATGCTTTCCTTTTTTCTTTCAGTTTCTAGGCGGGACGGGCTCTTTAATAATAATGAGGGTAGCAAAGTAGCACGAATCTGGGATCGATCGATTTATCCATGTTTTTTTTTAACGAAAATACCTCGTTTTTCTTGTTTTACTTATGAGTTTGGCTCCGTTATGTTTGTATTCTCTCTCTGCTGGCTTCCTTTGTTATTTAGCTGCAGCCTTTTGCTATAAAAACCAATAGACTTAAGTTCTACCTCTCTGCGACTAATAATGGGAACTGTGATATTACTTGCGGTGGAACTTTGTGAGGACCATCGAATTGTTCCCATGAGGATTTCTTGCGCTCCAGAGTGTTTAGGGACCTTGTGATGTACAGTTTGTGGATCGTTGCCAAAGGTTCTAGAATACTCTATTAGTAGCCACTATTTGATTGTTTTCTGTTTGTTTTAAGAAACGTATAGAATGTTTATGAAACATAAAGTGCTGGTGATATCTTTCCGGCAGCATCAGCTACTACTCTACTAGTAAAAAAAACGAGGGGAAAAAAGAGTATACAAGCTCTAGCTGCCCCATCTTTTTCCTTTCCCATTCTTTTCCTCTTTCTTTCACTTCACTAACCTCTATTATCTAGTCATTATTCGATATAGTTGTCCTGCCGATCAGTTATTCCTTGTTGAGTGCACAAAAACCTTAGGGAGGTTATATCTCATGCGATAGTAAATCAGTTTAGTAGACAGTTACAGAGCGTCAGCATGGCAATCCTACGACCCAAATATAAAATCTATGATTTCGACATTCAATAGCAAGAATAAGAACGGCTACAATTATATAGAGTAGATTTCAAGTATGCGAGGCCATGAAGAATTTCATCTCAAGTATGCTCACGGGATTAAAAGCTAGCATCCAAGGAAAACATCTATGTTGGAGACCTAACTCTAGAAGCATACACATATGAATAAGTTGTATTCAAACTGCTAGTTCTTGCGATGGTATTAGCAGAATCACTCAGTAACAATTATGAAACGATATTTATTTTTTTCGAAGAAAGCTTCTTCATAGAATCCTGAATTATAGATGAAATGCCGTTCGAAGAAATACGATGTAGAACCGGCGAAAAGGAATGCTTGTTGCACTATTATATTAACAACTATCTATCCTACTACATAAGTCGTGACCTAGCCTTAAAAGATCAGAGAACCATCAAGACACAATAACTAATTTTGTACTAATTATAAGATCTTAAAAAATTATCCTTTCCCTCTTTGTAGGTTGAGAAATCAATATGTGGTGTCCTGGACCTTGAGTGTTCCTATGATTTTATCCAAACAATTACCGATGCATGTCATAGCTACTCCAGCACCAGATTCCTGACTACGCTCTGGTTATGCCTGAAAGGCGAAGCTAACATGTGATGCTCTAGCCTTGCACCCTCTGACAAAGATGCTATGGAAATGTTTGTTAACACTTGGAAGTCGATAATCCGACGTGACTTTCTCAATATAATTTGTCCGCGGTCTGAAGCACGAAACCCAAGGCTGTTAAAGAATCTTTCACCTAGAAGCAGAATAGGTCACATTGACTAAGCATCTGGCCAAGCAGGCAATAGACAAGAACCAAAAGGAACAATTGATGTCCCTTATAACAAGAAAACATTGGCCATAAACCCCAAATGGGAGAGCTTTAACTGTCCGAGTTCCGGGGATTCTCTTAGTTTCTATCTACCTCCAATCTTGCCATTTTCTCCAATGACTTCCAGATCAGAGATGCATTATCCTAAGATTAATATGACAATCCGCCGCATAAATTTCCTATGTGGTTAGCTAGGGCCGTGGGATAAGCAGGCATCCGGAATAAAATTTAAATGTTTCCTGCATGATAAGCCGTACTTCAGAGGACTTATCTTAGCTCTTTGCTTCTCAAAGTCTATGAACTTGAGAGCATAGAAGTCATCGTATGCAATTTTCCGTTTATTCAACTGATACAGCAGCTATTTATTATCATTAAGGACTACTTTTTGGCGGAGCTTTCGGCTAAAGGATTGTGGGAGATGATTAATGAGCTGGCTTACTTATTTTCCTAAATGAGATATTTCCGCAACCTGCCATCGACTGGGGGTGCAATAGAGGCGCATATATGAAAGACAGTTGAGTATGAGAAAAAGGGACAGCTGCTAAGTTCTATTAATAAACAATACCAATGTATTAATGATCAATCGAAACGACAAAACACTATCGTATTGGAGTCTGCTACTACAATAATAACTCTCTCACATTGATGGCGGATTCCTGGGCGACGGATATCTGCAACAATGATACTGTAGGAGATATCTGGCAGCTAAAGAGATTGTGTGGACGGGATCCCTTTTGGAAGAACTTGGTATTGAACTAACAAAAACCAGCCATTTTGTATAATGACAATGAAGGTGCTGTATCCTTAATAAGAGATCCGAAATACCACTCGAGAACCAAGCATATTCGAATGAGATTCCCGTGTGGGTCACGTGGGAATACTGCTTTTGAAATCAGCACACCTGTTCTAAAACTCCCAACCTTAATGTATGCAAATATCGGTCAAACAGTATGGGGACACTAGTCGTATAGCTTGGTTCCCATGGCGCTAAACCCTATAAAAAGGGGAAAATAAATAGAGCTTTGAGACACCTCAGTTCTATATGAGCTACCAATGACCATCCCATACGCCGGCGAGGATTCTCTTTTTGGTACAGAATTTAAAAGGAGGTAGAGGAGCAACGAGGAATGGGACAGCACTGCAGCTGCTATGGATGTTTCAGTAAGGATATCACAGAAGTATATCGCCAAATTTACCATGGCTTCTCCTTCAAGGGGAGCGGGAAATGTGTGATGCACTACCTTTAGAAGTAAGCATGCAGATTTACCGGCAACGGCACAGATCGCAAATCCACTACCCCAAGGAACAGTGGATATATGGAAACGTCTTTGTATGATATCCTATTGGATCAAGGCCTCAATACACCTCTGACGATGCCAAGTTCAAACTGAGTTAATTACAATGGGGCCCTTCGGACCCCAAATCTGAGAGCATCACAACCCTGTGAGCAAAAATTGATAGGTTGATGGATCTGTCAAAGGTAGTAGAAGAATCTTGATGCCGGCCACTATATAACTGATTATCACATGCGAATCACTTTACCCCCCTCGATATAGCCGCTGATCCCCAATATCAATATACGATTTCTCCCTAACTGGCATACCTATGAGCGATATATTAGTTAGGACAGACCAAAAAAACGAGCAAACGGTATCCTCGGGCTAGAAATACCCAGCAATAATCCCCCCCAACCTTATGGTCTGGCTATCGACTATCTAGAAACCAGGGTGGTTTCTATTACTTGAGCTCAAGAAGACTCAAAATGAGTAACCAAAACAGAATTCATGCGCAAAAGTTCAATAACAATCAATAAAATACTCCAGAATGGAAAAATCTCAAAAAAATGAAACCACCCTATCAAAATCTATAAATATAATACAAATCCAACTCTGACATAATATGTATCGAACAAGAAGCAATCGTACCTTTTATGACTTATAGGTCTGATTTGCAAGGACATTTCAAGTCGGATACAAAAAGACGATCGCTAAAAATACAATGACGGCAAAGTACATACTTATAAACCGCAATGCACCAAAACGTCTCAAGATTAATGTATCTAATTTCATAAAAAACTTTCTGCTTCATAAATCGGGGCGATTGTAAACGGCGGACTATATACTGTACAAATTCAAATTCACGCATTGGCGGCAGCCGTTTAAATCACACATTGTCTACCAGCTAGATTACGAGATCGAAAACAGGACCTTCCAATACGCCCGGGATGGCTCCAGTAACGGATGCTACTACTATATTATCCTAAAGCCCAATTTCAAAGAAAAACAAAAGAAACTAAAAGTAGAGAAATCGATGTATAAGAGCGCTCTTCTTCCCGCGCAAGAGGAGCAGCCAATGGCCTTCTTCCAGGATATATTCCGCAACAATATCGACCTATGCACCGTACTATCAAGATCAACTGCCAACTTGGACCAAGACATGAAACAGGGTAGCAATAAAACAGCGTATTCCAGTACTTCTAGAGAATATTAGATGAACGCTAACAACTGAGGAGGAATGTGCATCATTGGATGAATTAAGGAGATGCTTTTTGACGATAATAACCCAGATCGATGTCTCTCTTCCTTAGCTACTAAAAAACACTACAGAATACTTGATAATGAGGAAAGAGATCAGTGAAGAGATTTTTCCAGATCGATATATTAGTGATAGAAGGGGACGACTTCAAGAACTCAAAATGCGTATCTCAAAGTATCTGACATTATCATGTATGTATTGTTAGTATAGGAATATCGGTTACGTATCTTGCCTCTATACAGTTATTTATAGAGCGGAGGGGAATATGCTTAAGGAATCAATTAATCTTTCGATTAGATACCACGATTATAGTAGTTCTAAATGTTCTCAGAGAAGGATACGTTCTTGTGAAATTTAAGCTGTAAATAGGTAGAACTACTGCGCGAACAGGTTTAATACAACAAAAGATAAAGATGCTGGTATCTCAAACCTCCAGTGAGTAAAAGAAAGGTTGTACAAAGAAATAAAAGCTTCAGAGGTGGGCTAAAAACATGGATGGTGTTCAGAGGTGTGGTGGTACTTGAAGAGGGAGGGGGAGCAAAAAAAATAATATTTTATTGTAATGGATTTGGGTTCGAACCAGACGGGTAAGATATAAGATAGAAGAAGAAGACAAAAAGGGGGCAATTTTAGTAAAGGCGTGCGAGCGTCTCTATACAGACTACTTTCACGCCAAAAAAAATAACATTCATGGTCTTTTCCTTTCCAATTGTTTCCGTCAATGCTCAAACCAAAAGATAAGACAAAGACCCAACATTTGCATGTTCTGCTTCTTATTACTCGTCCTCGTCTCTGTAAGAGTGCTTGCGCATCTCTCCCAAATCCTTTCTAGCCCGCTCAAGAGCATTCTGGAGTTGCAGGATCTCGACCTGTTTAAATGTGTAATATTAGCCAACCGTATCCTTAAACATGATTTACAATCGAGAAGGAACAATAAGGGAGCACATACCTGCTTCTCCATCTCCTGGACCTTGAACTCGTGCGAGCTCAATTTTCCATAGTCCACATCGTCTTCAGTTCTATCCTTGTCTGCAATAATCTTCTTGACCTGGGTAACAAGCGACCGGCAAGCACCGTTGACCGCCTTCGAAGCGCTCTCCAAGCGGTCTTGTGTCTTGGACGCGAATGTTGCCTTGACACGGGAAGCAGCCACTAGCTGGGCCGTCGATGCGGTAACGTCGTTACAAGCAACAATACTTTTTTCGAGATATTAGTTAGCAGACTATTTCAATTATGAGGGGTAGCGTATCGCACGTACAGCTGTTCCAACTTGTTCCTTCCCACAAGCACACCGTCTGCAGTCTCGATCAACAAGTTTGTCGAAGTAGCTACTGCTTTCGCGGCAGAAATCAAACCCTCAGTCCATCTATTATTCTTCTTGTAGAATGCGGTCTTGGTAAGGCCACCCTTGCCCTGAGCTACAATCTCCCTCTGAGAATCTGTAGCAGCTTTGATAAGCGCTGTGATAGCAGTGGTAATAGCAATCGCAGAGTTGAGGATGGAATCGTGGATAGCTAGCTCAAAGGTATCGTAGTCTCTATTTCTATTAGCCATCTTGCTTAACCTTGCAGCGGCAGCCTCGATAGCTGCGGCAGCGTTGCTAAGTTCTCGATCGACGATATCTTCCAGGCTTCCGGATTGGTTCGCAAGGCTGTTACCCTTAGGCGCGAAAGTCTCAGCCATCTTTGACAGCTTCTGGAGATTCTGCTGCACATCGTGGTAACCAGAGAACACAATCTCGGCCTTCTTCTCCTTTTCATAGTCCTCAATTCTGAAAGACATCAAGCTACCGAAAAACTTGGCGGTAGAGTTTGCAGACGCTCGGGCAGCGTTGATGATAGCATCCGCCTTCTTTTCATCGGAAGCAAGACGAGTAATACCTTTCGAATTGTCAAGAACATCCGAAATGGCAGACGAAAAGATATTTGCTGTCTTAATGATATCAGAATGATCGCTGTTGGGGCCGTCTTCAACATAGCTGTTAAATGCGGTTGCAAACTCTGTCGCGCTCAATCCTGCCTTTTCAAGCTGAGAAAGCAGATACGCCGCAGATGCATTCTGGTTACCTGCTTGCATAGGAGATTCGAGTTCGTACAAAGCATCGTCAACACGTCTGATACCGCTTTGCAAAACAGCATCGACAATATTGTTGAGTTTGCTAAGATGGTCAAGCAGGACATTGCCGATTTCGTCATCAATCGCATCTTTGCCTGTAGTGGCGCTCTAAATACCCAGTTAGTCCGTCTTCTTGAATACTCGCTAAATATAGGGAACATACATCTTCGAGTTCCTTGATTTTGCGAATAAGTTGGTTAATGGCCTCTTGCATAACTTCAATTTCGTCGTCTTTCTCGCGAAGCTTGCTTTCGTGGTCGCTATCGCCATCCTTAGCTCGATCGCCGAATTCATCAAGCAGACGTTGCTTGTCCTATGTCGAATATTAGCACAAGAATACCACAATACCAGCTATATATCGCAAATTCATACCCTCAAAACTCTTTCCAATTCGTCAATCTCTCTTGTATGTTTGCTGATTAGTGACGAGAACTCGGATCCCTTGCTCCTTTCCGCTGCATCCGCACGATCAAGCGCCATTCGCAACTCTCTTTGAAGCTTCTCGAGATCTTCCTTGCTGCCTCCCTTCGCTCTATCCAAATCAAAGATAGCTCGGTCCCTCTCTCTAATCATGTCAGCCAACTCCAAATTTTTCGTCTTGATCTCCCTCTCGAGCCTCTCTCGCTTGTCGATAGCCTCTTGCGCCGAAGAAGCCTTCAACTGCGCAGCCTTGTACTTTTGCAAGAGATCAAGATGCTCGTTTCGTAGCTGCGAGTAGAGTTTTGCCAAGGATTCATATTTGCTCTTCCACAAGTTGACTTGCTCTTGCAACGTCTTAATAAGGTCATCCTTCGATGCAGCAGCCTGTTGGGAGTTGATGTGGAGGTTCTGAAGCTCGATTTCAAGTGCTTTGACCTTTTTGTCGTACTGTTCCAGCAATAATTGATCTCGCTCGTACTGGCCGCGCATAGTGAGTAGCTCTCGTTCCATCTCTGCGAATTGGCCTTGCACTTGTCGGTCATATTGGTCCTTTAGAAGTTTCTCCTGCGCAAGCCGTTGAAGTTCGGCTTGGACTTGTTGTTGGCGTTCAAACTCCATCTGCTGTGCTTGTTGTTGTTCCAACTGTCGTAACCTTTCCGCTTCGAACTGCTCCTGCAATCGTCTCTGCTCGTCCTCATATTGCCGTTGCTGCTGTGCTTGCAGCTGATTCTGAGCTTCCTGGGTCGACCAAAAATCGGCAATATTCTGCGGCTCAGCTGCCTTAGCTGGCGGAGGCGGCGGAGATGGTGACCTGGGCTTCGGAGCTTCGTTAGCGGGTCTGTTAGGTAACGCTGGAGGCTTGTCGTCTTCTGCTAGGAGGTTCGGCGGGTCTTGAGGTAGCTTTGGGACAGTGATGAGACTGGTAAGATATCGCAAGTTGGAGCATTCGTAGTAGAACTTGACGAGACGGTAGTGCTGAGAGGTGTAACGTTTTCGTAATGGCTCAAGGGCATCGTCGTCGCCGAGGGCTAGAGCCAATTAGCAAATAGTTTATATTTAACAGACTCTGGGAACAAAGTACTCTGATGCATAGCACGCAGCATGCTAGTAAGGAACTTGTAGATTCCATAACTCTCGTGGACAAGCGGAACCAATGCAGATATCCGGCATTCATTGTTAGTGCCAGGCCGGAAATGCGCGAAGATGAGCTTTTGAAAGGTATCGATCTGGTCTTGGAGGGTCGCCAAATCGGTGATGGTTTCGTAACTAAAAAGGAAAAGGCTGTCAGCCCCAGCTGGGAAAAAGCACACAAGGTGGAGGAGCAATTCCGGGGTACCCTTCATTCGGATCATTGATAGTCTTCAAACTGATGTACTCCTCATACTCGAAGGTGCCATTAAACTCCGGGTGATGTCTGTGGAATTGAAGCTTCTTCAAGAGGAAATAGACGTATTCGCGGATAAGCGGTCCGTATCCTAGTCCACTCATTAGCATTGAAGATAAATTTCTTTCGTGGCGTCCGTGATGTTGGTGCATACCCCTGAGCCCTTCTCCACTTACACCCCGAGTGAGACTCTCGATCCACTGCGAGTGCTGTTGCGCATCCTTGAGGGTTACTGGGGCGCCCTCCTGGAGGACTTTGTGTATACACTGAAGAGCCTTGAAGGTCTGAACCTCATCAGCAAGGATAGGTTGCCTGTACGCACGGGTTAGAATCACTAGAAACCGTGGTGGTAGAACGTAATGGTAGAGTGTTGTATATCGTACACTTTCATGCCCGCCCAGAAGGACTGCGACGACTTGTGATCCCATGTGTAAACAATGCAGCTTCGCACATGTTTTCCTAAGGTTGAGTTGATATCAGAATCGGATAGCTGGATAGTTCGGAGACTGTTTAGGTCATACTCTTTGGGGCAGTTTCCTCTGATTTCCGGGCGTGGAGATGTCAGCGAGCGGTCCGGCTGAAGGAGCAGAGAGCGGCAGCGAGCAACGTACCAATACTTGTAGCTTTTCTGATGTTGACTGCGAGTTCAGACTCTGTCCTAGATTAAAACATCAGTAAACGACTACGCCTTCAATCCCGATGTTGTGCGAACCACCAACATACCTAGACAGGTCGACGTTTCGTGATGGCCCGGAATACACGGTCGTCATGGTTCGGTATACGCAGACAAGGTGGAGTTGCGACGAGGGGAAAGAGTTGCAGGCTGACAGGCGAACCTCCTTATTAAAATAAGAGATGAAAAATAAAAGAGAAACCGGAGATGGAACCGGGGTCTGATCGGAGGTTAAGAGAGGATACCGGACCTTCAGGCATTCAGGGAGGCCCCGTGAAGCTGTTGGAGGGAATTAGGTTAGCGGTGGGATGTGATATGGACGGGATGTGTGGAGGTGGCGGCACATCACATTAATTTGTTCGAGCAGGTCCAGTCGGCTAAGCTCGCAGCAAGCAGCGGGCAGACAGGCAGCTAAGTTTTAGCTGACGGGCGTTACGCAATCCAGCCGCGGGATAGGCAGCTTTGCACATAAACAAAAAAAGTCCCGGGTCTTGAAGAACCTTACGAGGCAGTGCAAACGTACGCGTATGTCTATAGTTTTTTTTTTTTTTATTAAATCGCAGAGTGTTTACGGTTCATGCGGATCGCATTGGAGGGTGATGAATGGGCTGTCCCAGGCGGCTCAACACCAGGGAGTAGCGCGGACGGGAATATACAACTATCTATACAAGGTTTGAATCACAACGGAGCCTCTCAGATGCCTCGCGAATTGTCGCTGTCGCCTATGCAGGTCGGATCTCAAGTATTCGCCAAGATAAGCACGGCCACGGATGGTTATAGATCGCGAGGACCACCTTCTTGAATCCGTCCGACCCTCTCCCACCATACCATCACCAACTCCCCGACCCACTCGCTCCATTCTCTCCACGGCGGTTTGTCCCTTTTCTCGTGCGAATCCTCTAGTAAAACCAACATTGTCGAGAAGCACAATCCCGCAAAGACTGTAATACTTGTCGATAGCTCTCTGTACTCGCTAATACGCATTCTCATGATATGAAATCCAACGCCAATAGTCTAGGAGATCCTAGGGGATTAGAAACCGGTACAACGAGCTCCCCACATAATACAAGATTGAGGATTACATACGCAGAATATCATAATCCAAGCAGGCAGCAACATTCGCGCATCGCTCTTGACGCCCAAACAATAGTCGGCTCCAGAGATAAAGTAGGCAATGATGCCAGTGATGCTGATCAGTCGCACCAGGGTCGCTTTAAGATTCGTAGTCTTGTTAGCAGGTTGACGGCTACCTTTTCCAGGCCACGGAGGGACTAACCAAAGGGTGTGTAATTAACGAGCCTATGATAGATAGTCAGCATGGGTATCTCGAGTGGAGTAATGTAGAGGCTTACCATCTCGTCATCAGGCTATCCGTGAATCTGAAGCATTGGTATCCAGCGCCAAAGGTCTAGAAAACAATTGGTTAGTCTAGGTGTCATAAACCCACGGCTTCGTAAATCCAAGCAGTGAGAGCGTACCCAAGCAGAGGCTAATACGATCTCCTTTATCGTTGTACCAAACTCGTTTCCCGTCGAGAGTCCAGCACCACGGGCCTCCCATTCCCCCCAACCAGCGTAGAGACACCTCAGGAAACCGGCAACGCAGGGCAGCGTGGAGGCACCTCGAGCGAGCATAAGCCATTTGTGGTATCGTCGGTCGACTCCAAGACTAGAAGTTTTGGTCAGCAGCTGGTTTCATCAACAAGAAGCGAGAATAACTCACGCGACTGCGATTCTGGGATGGAGCCGGCCACTCCCAACTAGCTTCTCGTCCCCGCTGTCCAGGCCATCTCCAGCAATGAGACCAATACCAGGAGCAGCGGTAGCGTCCTCGGGAGGGCGAAGCTCCTCGAGCGGCGGTGGGGGTAAGCGGGCCGCCAGAGCTTTGGAATGCGCCGGAGTCGCGGGGAGATCAAGCTGGTGGGGAAGTTATAAAACGGGACCGAGAGGCAACGGCGAAGCAGTCGGACATCCGTGAGTCGAACCGTGAGAGCCAGAGGAAGAGAGATAGACGGGCCTTAAATAAAATAATATCGCGGGGAACGGGATCGCAAGGGGACAGGTTGGAATTAGCATGGCCGGAATGAACAGCATGCAGCAGCAGCGGAGCGGCAGGTAGCCAACTTATCGCTCGCAGCTCCAATCACAGCTCCAATCACGGGCCGAATTCGAGCTACGTTGCTTGGGGAAAGTGCCCGCCCGTCGCCGGCTCGCTTTCTTTCCTTCGTTCTTTCTTTCAGGCAGCTTGGCTTCAAATTCCTTGCCAAACCCAGCGGCAGCAGCAGCAGCAATGCGCCAGCTGACCTGACTTTGCGAATGTGGTTCTTTCTGGCTATTATTCCTTTTCGATTGCGTCCGCTCCTGTTGTTTGTGAGGTATTTACAACCAATTTGTGAAGGTCTGTTTTGCGGTTACGTATCAGGGAACTATTGTTAGCAGCAGGGTAAGTGCCATTCGATATTCAGGCTGATCCTGTTGACATTGACAATCTATGGTACTAGCTGGTATTGATTCTGCCTCCGCGGAAACGCTGTATATATAACTTTAAATACATACTTGAATACATATCTAAATACACACTTTATTGATCTAATATCTAACATCTAACATCTAACATCTAATCCGAATCCTTCATTTGGAGTAGCGATGCAAGTATGGCGAGATCCCTGCTCGCTCGTTGCCGCTAGCTGCTTCGCTTTATAAAAAATTTACCACACCAACCCAACACCACCACGCCCACTGCCATCTCTCGACCCCCATGCGATGATTGACGGCCGCCGACGGTGACGACGGCCCAAAACTTCTTCAGTTAGCTGCTCTGTCTATCGTCGCACCTTTGGTATCATCACTAATCCTGTCTCAGAAAGGGCTTGTCCCCACAGTTCCCCGCAATGGCTTCCCGCCCGACGTTCGCTCTCGCCAGCCGGGCCCTCTACCACCGCCCCCTCGCTTTTTCGCCAATCGTTCGGTCGCCATGTCTACTTGTCTTACCTCAGCAGATCAGAGGCTACGCAGATAGCAACATGAAACGGCAGGGCATTGCAGAAAATAGAATGTGGGCTCGCTCAGCAGGATCGGTCGGACCGTCCATGAGAATCAACCAAGGAGCCGCAATGATGGACGAAGTTGGCGAACTACTCCTACCCAGTACGATACCCACGATTCCCAATTTGGGTCCTCCAATCTGAATTTATACTTGAATCCGATTACATTATTCGTGGAGCTGACGGGCCGCTACATTGCGCTTTCAACAGACACATTCATCACCCCGCCGTGGTCCCGCCGCCCGTCCATATTCACCGATACCCGAAACCGAATACGCTTCGAATGGACCCGGTGTAAAATAAAATTCCAAGATCTAGTCACGTACGTCGTCGCCATCGTATCACAAGCTGATACTCCTTCATATAATATTCTCTCCCATTACAGTTCTTAAACTCGTTATTTATAGTCTCATCATGGCCCGATTCTGGTACTCCGACCCCATCATTCGCAAAGACCTCATCCCCTCCGCCGAAGCCCTCCACCGAAACATGTACACCGCCTACGCCCGCGGCGACGTCGACACCCTCCAACAAATCTGCTCCCGTGATCTCTATCACACGTTCCGAAACCGCATCGTCAGCCGGCCCCCGAACGTCCAGTTCTCGTGGAAGTTTTCAAACTACAATTCCTCGTCAAAGGTGGTTAGTCATAAAATAGGCATGCTCGGAGTACGCGAGGACGACGAGAATAATGTGCGACAGGCGGTCGTGCGGATCGATTCAACGCAGACGTTAACGAAGGGTGTGAATGGCAAGGTTGTCAAGGGTACCGGTGAACCGGTGAGGACGACAGAGTTTCTGGTCTTGAGTAAACGGAAGAGAAAAGGTGAACCGGAGACTCCCTGGACCGTGTGGGGTACCGTGGAGGAGAGTGGAAGTAGGTTACATCTGTTTCATATATTAGGGAATTGTTCGCTAACAAAGGGGTGTGTAGTGGAGGACATTGATGCTTTTGGTGTAGCGCCAGGTGCAGGAGGTGATACGACGGTTAGTGGTAGCGGTGGACGATGGACTTAGGTCTATGAAATGGTCCAGCCGAGAACCCTTGATGCCCTAAAAGTTATAACTAGGGGCTTGAGGATACGAACTTGTAAAATATATCAGGGATTGATGCACAATTATCGGTTCAGAAGCAATTGTATATACTATATATCAGCTTTTTACAGCATTATATATTAAAAACCAGGATGTCAAATGGTTTTCTTGGAAAGAATATTGATTATTTCAACATGAAAGATTTTTAAAGA
Source organism: Dactylellina sp. 'tibetensis' (assembly GCA_036971435.1). Classification (NCBI taxonomy): domain Eukaryota; kingdom Fungi; phylum Ascomycota; class Orbiliomycetes; order Orbiliales; family Orbiliaceae; genus Dactylellina; species Dactylellina sp. 'tibetensis'. The sequence goes on from JAKDFA010000013.1 coordinate 1,042,430, forward strand.
ATAGTGGTTAATGCATAATTATGAGAAACAATGGATATTTTTTCAATCTGGCTCCGCTGAAGCAGACAGCTTTCTGCTCTATAAAATGATCAACTTTCTAGATCCACAGGGATCAAGCCAAACAGCGTCGGCATAGCTAGCTTTCATATTTAGAAGGCTACTTCGCTGCGAGTATAGTCACGTGTAGCCTTCCCGCCAACCACACTCTCCTCCTCATCAACCTTTCTAGACCCCTCGGCTTCCTCAGCTATTCCGCGTTCGTGAATTTTCACCGGCGGTCTATCCAATCCGGTAAACCTCGTCCCCTTCACCCGAGCAGTGACCCACAAAACCGCCAATCTGAGCGCACAGCTGGCAAACATGAAGAGTATCCCCCCCACGGGTGCGGCAACATAGGCCCCAAAGACACCCCAGTCATCCACATAGAGCGTCTTCATATAAATCAACTCTCCCCCCGCCTTCGCAGTGCCATAATAGATCGTACCAAAGATGAATACGCTAAGGATGCCACCACACCCACCCGCGATGGCATCCACGCCGTTCAGGAACCACAAACCATCAACAAGTCCCAGCAATAACGCAGGAATAGCCGCAGCGCTAACAATATCCGAAATCAAAAATATCTGCAGCACGCTCGCATCCGCCTTGATAGCGACCACGATAACGGGGATAATCAAGATTAATACCCCGGCACGAATATATATCAACGGCAGTTTATTCCTAAACAAATCGTTCGAGGCGGTCGAAATCATCGCGGACTGCAACGAGTCGAATACGGCCGTCGACAGCGCCACGACCATCAACACGACAAATCCGACGACCCAGCCGGGTAATTCGGCGATTAGGTAGAAGAAGGCGACGGAACTCCAGTCGGACACTGGGCCCCATTTGTCTACTCCGTGCGCCCAGACAGCAACGATACCCGTGAACCCCGTGACTGTCAGGATGATAAATATCCATACGGCAGCGATGGATGCACCGATGTAGAGATCCTTGTCTGTTCGGGAAGCGAAGGCCCGCATCCAGAATGGCGAGAGGAACATAAAGTTCGTGCCTACGGCGACGGGGAGGATGTAGAGGAGCTTCCAGCCCAAGTCTGTGGCTCTGGTGAGGCCCGAGGGGTCGATGAGGGATGTGTCAATGTGGGATTTTGTACCGATCGAGATAGTGCAGATGACGATGAGCAGGAGCACGAGGCCACCTTGAATATTGTCTGTGACGAAGGAGACGCGGAAGCCACCGAGGGAGGTGTAGATTGTGGTTACGACGACTTCAACAATCAATGCCGGAAGACCGTTAAGGCCGGTCAGCAGGTTGATTACGGAATTCACAGCCGATAATTCGGCGACCATGTAGAGGAACATGGTGATCATGGTGAGTATGCTAAGGTATAGCGCTGCTGCAACGCCAAAGCGATCGCGCGCCCATTCTGTGAGAAGGAAGCCATCTGGAGTGCGGCGTCGGATTAATGGGGTGAGGACTGCAAAGAGGAGAATTGGAAGCGCCGAGGCGAGAGAGTAGACGAGGACGCCTTGAACGCCAGCAAAGGCACCAATGTCGGGGTATGTGAACAAAATGCCGGATCCGAGACCTAAAATGTCAATAGCACCAAGGGTATCGATCAGTTGCCTATCGCCTTTATAATTTACGGGTTAATGATGGAGGGGGATAAAGCGGCAACACGTTCCTCACGCAAGTATTAACTTGATCGAGTTCTGGCGGTAAATCTCAGCTGTGAAACATCCATCTCATCTACTACACCATGTGAGGGAAGCATTATATCCTGCTTTTCCACGATGATGAAGTGATAGAAAGGAGCTCGAAGCACCCGCAGTGTAGCCACAATGGGAAGCGAAAGCAGATATCTTTACATGAAACGTAAAGGCTATCTGCAATCCCTCCCCATTGAGAAACCTTCAAGTTTAATCTACAAACCTCAAAACTCTAGACTCTGAATGTTCCGTTTGATGCATCTTATCCAGTTGCCATATGTAGTCCGAAAGAGGAGTCCGAGAGAGGAGTCGTCCCGATCAAGTGCATGTTTGCGTTGCATGTTGCAATTTCCGAGTATTTGCTGCCGCTTTTTTCTGTGAAGTAGTCCGCTTGGTCTTTTTACTCACCGCTTGCGACAAAGTTTAACGCGAGCGGTATGCCTATCATGGCGCAGAAAAAGGATTATCAGTATGGTATTTTCAGGTAAATTAAACGGGTTTAATGTAAATATATTCAAACCTCGCTGCGTCCTGTTGGACGACAAGAATTGGGCTTTCGATTGCTTCCTGTACTTCCAGGCGAAAGCTAGACCCATGACGCTATGTCGCGCAGGTTGGTTAGCCGGGCCATAGCCTGCACGGTTAGGCAAGGGGACAGTCGTACAGGAACAGGCCATAGGTTAGGTAAATGATGGCATTGGATGCCTGGGTAGACGGTTGGCCCATGATTTTAGCTTCGAATATGACGAGTCTCAACGTATACTATCTGAATCCAAAAAAATAAAAGAGGAACAGGTTCGCAGTGAGAACCTGATGCTTGATATACGAGAACCAGAGAAATAAACTTCCCGCTGGATCAGATGTGTAGAAGAAGGAGGGGATCACACAAGCTTTTATAACCCTTCCAAAAGGGACAATTCTGGACCAGGCCTGCAGAAGCCAGAAATTGGTAGCGCAGAGTTTTTTTTTTTCATGAAAGAAACGGGCTGGTCCCATCAGCCATGGGGACCCCATCGCACAAGTGATTATCTCATTGAAATTGCGAGTTGGATATGCGCATACGGAAAGCTCCCACACCTTTGGAGGAAAGCTTATCGGTGAGCTCGGTAAACGGCTGGCCAACATTTTGGAATTTCAGTGTGGCTCCGGACACGGGACACGGGACGTAATTGAAACCTTTCGGCTTCAGCGCCCCGACTTACATAAGTGGGGGTTTCGACATCAAATCGATCTGGAAGAAAACAATCAAAAAACGGACATAGACCGAATCAGAGTACCAACCGGTGGCTGGCCTTGTCGCAGAGCTCTTGGTATCGTTATTTTGATAGGCGCTAGTGAATTGAATAGCTCGTGCGCGAGCTGCTTGTCTTCGATGAGGTTGTGCGTGTTGCCTGTTCGAGATGAACCTTTTCTGTGGAACATCAGCCAACACCAACTGCACCTGTTGCTCCACACTCCATCCCACCGGCCACCTCCACACTCCACCATCTAGTTTAGAGTCGTCGACGGCCATTGACCCGACACCATGTTTCGGCCGACTCTCGCACGCCTCCAGCAATTCTCTAAAGATGCAGGTATCCTGCGCCGGAGCTTGCAGTACATGCAGTTTGAGGTCAAGAAGAGTATGCTGCTGCCCCACTACCCACAGCGTATCAACCAGTTCTAATACTCATCGGCCTATAGTCATAGCCGGAGGCTACCTAGATCCCAAATTCGAGGACCTATACTTCTTCAATGCTGAAGATCACCTCACCCGCGACCGTATAGTCCTCATGTCCGACGCCCAGGATGGCGGGCACACGAAAGCCGACTTTGCTGTCGTTGAGGAACCGGACTACAAGCCGACAATGCCCGCCACCCCGATATCAATGGAGAACAATACATATAAAACCTACAAACCGATAACTCCAAAAGTGTACGGCATATTCCATGGCAACATCTCAACCAGACTGCCGAACCAGACACACCGGCCGGACGTTGAGCTCTCCGGGTACGCGGGCTTCAGAACAATGGGGCTTCCAAAGACGATATTTGGCTCTAGGTTTTATGATATCGAGTTCTACCAGTTCATCGCCTTGCGAGTCAAGTCCGACGGGCGGACGTATATGGTTAACGTGCAAACCGATTCCGTTGATCAGAAGGATTTACATCAACATAGATTATTCACACGAAACCCCGGCAAGTGGGAGACTGTGGTTCTCAAGAGTGATGGATTTGTCAGGACGCAGAACGGAGGCATCGTGCTGGATCAGCCGACTATGCTTGTTGAGAAGGTCAAGACGATAGGGATCAGCACTGTTGACAGAGTGGAAGGGCCATTCAAGCTGGCCGTCCACGGCATCTGGGCTACAAACACCCCACCACCGGACTCAGTTGATGCGACAATAGTGGACGGAAAGGAAGAGTACCTGGATTGGGAGCACGGAAAGCACCGGGGCTACCAAGTCTGGTGATCAAAACATCGGAACTCGCTTTTTTGGGACCCTGAAATACTCTATCATATAGTACAAAAAAAATACATATACCCATCTAATAAAACATCACACCCCTCGAATCGCCGTCACCGCCGCCATCAAGCCTCTTCCTGATACCGTCAATGGCTAGTAACTCTAGGAGCTTATCTTGCACCTCCTTAATATCCCACAATCCTCTCTTTTTCGCATCTGTATAGCTTACATCCAAAACTACCCTCTGCAAGTACTTGATCTGCAAGGAACCGTCCTTTATCAGATCCACGAGTCTAGCAGGTGTTCCCACAGCGATTCCAATGCGAGTCTTTTTGGCGTACTCGACTGCTTCGGATAGTTTGACGTGTTTGGCAAAGAATTTTGCAATAGACGAGTCTGATGTTTGGTATTTTCGGAGGACACGAACAACGTCGGCGGCGCGGAGGGCAGCTGGGCTGACGAATATTGTGTGCGGGGAACCTTGAGTTTTGGGCGAGGATTTGAGATGGGAGATTGAGGATTGGCCTTTCTTCGTACAAACTGGAAGGGTTCAGTTAGTTAAAGCTATTTAAAAGCGGTGACGGATATGGGATTACATTTCTCCATGTATTCGCATAAATTATCGAGTGATCGTTTGGAGGTGTGTTCTGTCGTAGCAAGGTAGAGGCTCTCTATGTATTTTAGGAGGCAATTAGGTATCCGCTGCACATATTTTTTTTGACATACAATACTATAATAATAATGACAACGATAATGATAAGAATAATACCTGGTAGAACGCGATCGCCTAGCTCGATGGTCGATAGGTTCTTGTTGAACCTGAGTATCCGCTGTGCGACAAAGTCGGCCATAATCTTGGGATCCATCATGGCAATTGAATCGTCGATGCTCGATCCTTCCTCCTTTGCAGTAGCTCCATCCTTTGCGCCCCGCTTCTCTTTCCCCTTGGATTTTGGTTTCGGCGCATTGTTTGGAGTTTTGAGTGGTACGCTCTCTACTGGTGGAGATTTTCGTAGCTTTTTTGCTGGAGACTGAGCTTCCTCTTGCGCCTCCAGCTGTGCTGCTTCTCTTTTTGCACGCTTCCTCTTACGTCGGGAGAGCTGGTTGGCAGTAGTTACAGCTCCGTTTGCGGTGGCGACAATGTCCTCGCCGGAATCGTAGTCGTCGTCCATGGCGATGGTACTTTCAGGTCAAGCTGTGTAATTGTGTCTGGGGAGAAGGTCAGAATTTGATGCCGCACTTTTCGAGTTGAAGATGAGATTTGATCCACTTTGGAAAAGTGCGGCAGGCAGTCAAACAACGCGTTTTCGCAACAATCGCGCGGATCACAATATCCCAACATCAACACCAATCAACTACACCAACATCAACATCAACATCAACACCATCGACAGCTGCAATCTCTGTCGCCCTGCGAGATAGCCAGTCTCGTCTCCCCGTCAACATGCCCGATGCCGACCTTGCAAATCCCTTTGCTCCCAGAGCTGCCTTGCGCCGAACTCCACCAAAGAACCAACCTGCATCGCGGGGTCCGACGCCTGGCAGGCCGACACCAGATAAACCCACTCCTGTTAGATCTGTACCGGCTAGATCTGTACCGACCAAGTCTGTGCCGACCAAATCCATACCAACAAGATCAATATCAACAAGGTCCACACCTATCAGGTCCACGCCAGCCCAACCTACGCCAGTTCAGTCTATACCTGCTAGGTCTACGCCACAAGTCACAACTCCCCAAGATGACACCAGAGATTCATCGCAAGAGCCACTTTTTCGGGCCATGACGTCGCCGATAAGAGAGATCGATGAGGTCAGTCCCGATCACCATTATCGCTATTGCCAGTTGGTAACTAACAATTGATGTACCAAGCAGTCCTATGTTCAAGTACCAGCCTCCTCTTCAAATCGACTTGCTGTCACTTTAACACCTCGGGCCTCGACTGCGGAACCAGTAACACCATCCTACTTCCGTCCTTCCTCCTCTGTAGGCGGCACTTCTCTACGCCGGAAAGCTACCACTCCACATGCCATCCGCGGCTATTCCAATCGCCCAACCCCCCACAAGAACCAAGGCAAACGGCGGAACTCTCGCTTCGCCGGCGAAGATGACGATATTTTCCAAGCACTTAAGCAGTTTAGCAAAAGTATGTCTCTCAATTAAATCACTCTTCAACTCCAATCGCCGTGCTAATATATCATACTTATTTGTAGTAACCGCCCCAAAGAGCAAACCATTCATACCCACTCCCAAAGCCATAACCCCCAAAGCTGCCACCTCTCGCCGTCGGACACTAGAAGGTGTCCGTTTAAATCGCGACCCCAACGCCGTATCCTCAGACGAAGAATCGGAAACCATCCGTCCCCCACCGCGGCTCTCGAATGTCTCTCTCAAACTCATTGGAAAGAATTTAAGGATAACCGGCAACGAAGATGATGACGAGGACGAAGATATAAGCCCACCACCGCAATTGACATCGCCGCTAATGAAGGACGACGACGATGAAGCGACTGGAACGGTTAATGGAACACCACGATTTGAAGTTGCACGAAGAGCGGTGGCGGATAACGATCGGCGGATGAGCTTTTTGCCGAACGCATTTGATCGGTTCAGGGATTTCGAGGACGTGGTTATGGACGACAGCGTGATCCAGGAACAACTTCAAGACCCCGGGTTCGAACAGCAGAGTTTTGATCAGGAGGGTGGAATGGAAGGGTTGAGTTTTGCGTATGTTATCCCCCTGAAAAACTGACACCGAAACATCGAGGGTAGTAGGTTTACTAACTTGCGCAGCGATCATACCGTGGATCTGCATACTCACGAAGGAGATGTATCGAATTTTTTCGATCCAGCTCTCGGCATCCCGGACGACGAAACCGACTTTAGACTCGAACAGGTGGATATATCAGCGCCTGGCCCGGACGAGGAACCACCCGAGCTCATAAACGACGATTCCTCACCACCACCGATGTCAGGCGATTTTGAGCGAAGTTTCATCGACTCGAATTTCGACGAAGATAACGGTCCGATACCATTTGAATCCGGGTTACGATCGGGTAGACGTCCGATGAGTCTATCAGGGGACGATGGTGCGGATGCTGGGCCTTCCAAGAAGACTCGTACGAAGAAGGAATTGCCATTGTCGGCGCATGGGATTCCGTACCCGAGTCTACCGCCTCGAGTTATAAAGTCGATAATTGGCCGAACCAGCAAGCAGAAGATCTCGAAGGAGGCGTTGGATATGATCATCTCTGCTTCGGAGGCGTATTTCGAGAATCTGGGCGAGGACTTGGGTAGTTTTGCACGACACGCAAAGCGAAAAACGGTGGAGGATAGTGATGTCTTGCAGGTTCTTAGACGGTATGTTTTGTCATGTTTTGGATCCAATTTAGGATATTTGGGGATAATGTACAAGTTTATATACTTGCAGATTTGCTAATATGCATTTATTTATATACAGACATCGCTTGTTAAATGACAAGACGACTGTGTTTTCGCTCGCGAACCAGTATTTACCGAGGGAGTTGCTGCAAGATATCAGGATCCAAGTGCCAAAGAAGAATGAAGTGAAGCAACGGAGGCGGAGGGTGCAGGAGCAAGAGGTTGGCGATGAGAGTATGGAGGCGTAGATGTTTTCTCCTAACAAGAGAAAGAGAAAGAGCCAATGGATTTAGGAGCGTATTGTGCTACTCTAAGCCCAATCTTTCTGCAATCGCACCTTCTTTGTGATTTCTCTCGGTGGACGGCGGATAACGAGATAGAACATGATGGAGGTGGCGATGCCGAGGGAGTACCTATTTGTGAAGAGGTTTGTGTTAGGATTTTTATTGTCTGAGCGAGGGCGCAATTTATGCTGTTATTGTAATATAGCTTTTGTTCGGGAAGGAAACAGGCGTTTAATGGGGGGCTAGGATAGGAAATGTGTACAACATACCAGGTAACAATATACTGAAAATGATTGTTTCTCAGATTGACCTCTGCTTCTCTGCCGATTGGAATACCCTTTGGCTCGCGGTCCATAATGTTCATAATTGTATTGTCTATAAAATCGTATCACCGTCAGCATATACTCCGGTACCCCCTTCCTCTCTCCCATTCATCCAGTAGGAGAAGGAAATTATATCATACCCATAGTCTCTTCAACTAGAACTTCCTGAGCGCCCACCCACGCCGCCATCTCCTTCACATCCGGAAAATACCACTGCCCCTTCTCGGGCACGTTATCCGGCGTGAACGAATTCTTCTTCGGCGGCTCCCTCAATAACCCTTCCACGAGCACCTCCACAGACGGCAATGCCCGTTCCCCACCGGCCCTCCACCGTTTCCGTTTATCGGCCAGTTCCTTTGCGATCCATCCGCGATTCACAAGAATCGTAGATGCGTGATCCAGCGAGCGATCCAGCGGCGTGATGACAACATACCCGTTCTTACCGTCGTGCAAGCGCGGGCCTATTAGGATTTCTTGGTCATGGCGGAGAACACCCCTGGCCACGATGCGGCGGTAGTCAAAGTCCGGGAGGGCCGTGATGTCGAGGGAGGGCGGGAGCGGGAGCGGTGGGCGCGCAAGGCGGTCTTCGCTCCGGGCTATGAGTGTGGTTTTCCATTCGAGGCGGAAGACTTGCCAGGTACCGAGGGCGAAGGCGGTTAGCGGGATTAGCGCGAGGATAATGAGGCCGAGAGGGCGGTGACGGCGGTTCGAGCGGACAAGACGGACGGGTTGGTCGAGGAGGGATGTGAACGCCGGGTCGTCGCCGGGTTGAGGACGTGGGACTTCGGAGTAGTAGCGGCGGGGAGCTTGGAACGGCCTTTTGGGGAGGAGAGTCGTGATACGCCGGGAGCAGGAAGAACATACGGTACGAGTCAATGGCGGGAAGAGAATTGAGGGCCCTCGCAGGAGAAGAAGGTGCACTCGAGGCGCAATTGAGGCCGACATGATGTCGTTTAACTTGGCGATAGCATTCGCCCAGTTTGAGCGGATGTTGTTGGAACTGTTGCAGTTTTTCGGCCGACAAGCCGCATTTATATTCAATAAGGGAAACAACCGTGACGAAAACTAGTATACTATCGTAATCATACAATCATCGGGCCATAAATGCCCTACGCTAAAGCATCCTCGTATACTCCAAAAGTAACGTATCCAGAACGACCCAAATGCTGCTAAAGAAAAGTAATCGAATAACGAAAGGGAACAAAAGATATAGCAAATAAATTAACTAGAACAGACCCAATCGCTAAAGATAAATCAAAAGCCAAGATACACTCATACCATTTAGCCAGCATACGCACATCCAACCTTTCTTGCATGAAACAACGTCATGCTCAAACTTGTATCATTATCTCCTGCCACTGGCGTCGGATCGCTGACCTGCTCCCATGGTTTCAATGGATAATCCACCAACCGGCCCCGAGTATATCCCTTTAACCACTCTGAGCCTGTTGTAGCACCGCCGCCAATTATTGCATTGCCCGTACCAGGAGGCCCGCCGTTCCAAATTTCAATACCGCCCAATAAATAGGCGATCTGTGGTAGATCGTATCTCCGCTTCAAGAAGCGGCGTATATGCTGTCGTGATTCCTCATTCATATCTATTTCCATTAGCAGGCAGTAAAATCGCTGCGGGGAGAGAGAGTACTTACCATCAACAATCGCACACGCAATATCCAATGCAAACTCAAAGACAAAATCGTCATTCTGGACATATTTATTTTCCAACAATGCGCATAATCCAATAACTATACGCCCCTGCTCGATCGCGCTTGTTTTAGGCGATCCAAACTCTGCTTTGTGTAACGCGACTATGCGTAAGAATAATACAATCCTGTCATTCAGTTAGTCTCCAGTCTTTCAATTAAACCAGGTCATATAAACTCACCAGCTCCTTAGCCTCATCCATGCTTTCCTCCCAGACTCCTTCCCAGTAACTTCCCCATCCGTGTGTATCGTGACTTCCCCCGCGACCCCATTCAAATGATGCAAGACTGTACTCATCTTATCGGACAATATGGGCGGTAGCCATGTTCCCGAATCGTTGCCGTTGCACCCACCATTACCGCTACCTGCAGTAACATCGATAGCTGAGATTAAGCTTCGCGCCAACATCTCGCTTGCCCGCTTTAGTCCCTCCTCATCTCCATTGCTTTCATCAACAGCCATAAATGACGACGCCGCATTCGGGAAGCCTGGCGAGTTCAACACCATCTCTTCAGTATAAACTCTAATCTGTGATACACAAGCATCATCTAGAACTGAGACTAGGTCCGCCCATATCGCTGCTCTATCACTATTCATCTCAGTAATAGAGCTAACAAATGCCTTAGTAACTGCATTACGCAGATTTGCGGATTCAGCATTGTCAGATGCATGTGAAATCTCAGCTTCAAATATTAATCTCATCTTGAGCTGGCATAGGCGGACGCTAAAGTCGTTGACGTGCTGCAGGAGGCGTGCAACTTGTACATCAGCATCGACCTCGGAAATATCTATTTCGTAAAACAAAAAGTGATCAGTATTTATTGGAAGAAGAAAAAAGTCCTAATATTGAAATGCTTACCGTTAGAATCATGCTCGTCCAGCAAATGATCAATCAGCAAACTCAGGTACTTTGATATCAGCGGATTAGATTGCGGCGCTAGGGGCTCCACAAGCTCCGAAACTAGCATATCAAAATCAGAGAACGCCAGGTTTCGAAGTAGATCCAGAACGATATCATTATTCATGCTATCCTCCAATCTTCGCTCGAGATTCGGATCTGCTGCCGCGACACACAATTTGATCGCTTTCCTAAAAATGGTTACAAACAGCTTCCCATTCATCGCCCTGAACCGCTTCCGCTCCAACCTTAGCGAATACATCTCCTATAGCTAAGTTAGCATGTTTCTCGTTCAAAGAATTTTATTTAACTCAGAGTTTTGTAACTCACCTGTTCTCCTAAATCTAGTCTCCCATCTTCCTCATCCAACAAGAGAGTCAAAGTCTGGAATGCTAACTCTGTCACATCCGCAGCTTCAATACTGCCGCCGCTCTCGTCTCCAAACTGTCCAATAATATCACTTGTAATCCTAATCACACTGTTCAATTCAAAACAACCTGCAACAAGCATATTCGAAAATGCCACCGCCAGTGTCGGTCGACTCGAGCTCTTGATCGTCTGCACGATCCAAGCTTCCATAAGAGGATCAAAAGTCGCTGCATCAATTTGTCTCAGGATAGCAAGTAGTTTCGGGAAGCGCTTATAGGCAGTCATATCCGTTCCTCTAAAGACAGCATCCACGTTCTCAACAAGTATCCTGAACGCCTTTGCCACCATGCCCGGCTGTGCAGCTATTGTTCCCGAAAGTAGCTCTTCGATTTCAGCGTCTAGCTCTCCTTGTCCAAATGTATCCAAAATCTCCGCTGGAATTGAATGAGGCAGCATGGAAGGGGCCTTCCCAAGCAACAAGTCGCTCTCAAGACTCTGTCTGATATCCCCATCGCATCCGGGATATTGTGCGAAATTGAACAGTGAGATGGTGAGATACTGCTCAACAGGCCTGCGTTCCACAATCTGCTTTACTTGTAGCGCTTTGTGCCGGTCGAAAAGCGATTTGAGAATATCACCAACAACACCAATAGCAAAGTAGACCTCCACGTTACTAGACATCGTATCCGCTGCAGCGCTGAGCATTCCCGGGTTTTCAGAAACCGAGACCAACTTGACCACTTCTGCCAGGACGCCAAAGTCTTCCAGCTCCTCTAGTACTTTCCGTACTAATAGAAACTCTCCAGGTGATATTGTCGAACCGTTGGTTTCTGACACAGAAGTCCTCCAACCGACATTATTGGCGCCCACGTGATTCGTAGCATTCTGCGCCTGTCGTTTCCTTACTGCATCGCAGACCCAGAACCCCAACTCGGACATTACATTTCTCGTCAATCCGTGAAGTAGCGATATTTCGTCGAACGTAAAAGAGGACTCTGATTTCATCGCTGGTCTATTCGGCGTACTGAAAATTCCAGGTATCCGATCCACTATCATTTCCTTCGCTCTCGCCAGGCTGGCTGCTTCGGCTGTAACAAAAAACCCTTTTTGAAGTAGTAAATTTGATCGTAAATTCCGCTGCGCGCTGGGTGTGTGATGGTGATTCACGGGTATTTCAGCTAGTAGCCGGATATAACACGGTTGCTCTTCATCAATACTTCCATGACGCATCAACGCTCCCCGAGAAATCAACCAACTCATGTACTTCCCCGCCGTAAAGTGCTTTGACCTCACTAGCTCGGATATTAAAAGATAGACATGCTTTTTGCATCTCCTTCCACCACCGGTCGCTAGCAAGAAGTCATGAATAGGAGGTTGTATCTGTACTCCAAGTTTCGAGAGCCTTCGTAACAGGCGTACCGCCAAGTAGAGTCTCTGTAGACCCACTCGTAAAGAAGTAACAGCCCATTCGCACAGCGCTTTTACAGTTTGTTGGTAATCTTTTGAGAGGGCTAAAAACCGTCCGGTCACGTCTTCGATATCGTAAGGTGGCCTGACTTTATCGAGAAAGTCAATTGCAGCCTTACGGGGTGATGCGATACCGCCACCAGACTTGGCAGCCTTGCCAGGTTCAAGATTGCGGTTTCTAGCCGCAATATTGTTTATACTAGCGAGGATTGCCGGGTTTTTAGTATCGACGCAGTTCCGGAGTGGTGCCTCGTTTACGGCCCAGCTTTGCGGGTGGACGAAAGCTTGACGATGTTTGAGGACCAAGCGCTATCCATCTATTAGTATCTTGATCCAATCAGATATTTAGAATTATTACCTACCGTCAAATGAATAGCGAGTCTTTGCAATAGCGGTCGATATATATCCGCTTCTCCTGTGGCGAAAATCTATGTAATGATAAGTGATATCGCCTTCAAACTTTAGCGATATTTGTATGAACGTACCTGATTCACCTTTCCTAGCAATGCATCAACAAACCTTCGCCCGAACTTACGACTCGAAACGATGTGATCCCATTCTGCTTGAAGAGTAAGCATAGCCAGCGGCAAACGATCTAAAGAACAGGTCTCTAGAAGGTTAAGATACCATTCTAGGAATACGCTTCGATCGAGCAAGTTCTCCGAGTACAATTGGGTTGTCAAGTGTAGACTACAACCATATTAGTTATCTCTTCCCGATTTCGCTAACAAGTGAAGGGGGTGCTTACATGTACGTCATCCTCACTTTCCAGCCAGATTTTCCGCTGGAACTCGCACTTGCAGCATCTTTACCACAGTCTTCCATTCCTTTCTCGAGATACTGGGTCACTGCTTGTGTCCATTCACGGAGCCATTTTGATTCATTCCCCATAGCTAACGATCCGGCACCTTTGCGCTTGAGACTTCTAAGCTCATTCGCACCAACGCAGCGGACATACCACAGCGCTCTAAGTAACGGTACGTTCTTTGCAGTGCAGGCATCCAATAGTTCTTTCCCTCTTGGGCCCAAAGGAATTGTTCTAGACACCTTTCGGAGTGGAACAGTCGGGTTTGCCAGATCTCGTAGCCAGATCTCTCTCCTTTGGCCGGGAAAGGTGACTCGAGGGGGAAACTTAAATGTCGATGGAGCCGTTATACGACCCATATGTTGACGCTTGTCGAGGATGGTGACAAAGAGGGAGGAGACGATGTCCACATTGACGTTCCTTTTGATAAGGGGTGCGAGAAGGTTTTTGGCACTACCTTGCTCGCCAGGATGCATCTTGTCGGAGAAACCAGTGCGTGCAGCGTGTTCAGTGACCGTGTCTTCTGGGTGGTTGCCTTTCCATGGGAAGAAGTCCGGGAATTCTGTAGCAAAGCAAATGTGATTAGCAGTTAGAAGTACTGCAAGAAATGAAGAATAACCTACTAGGTTCTTTGAGTTCTTTCCCAGCATTGTCTTTGAATGGATATGACTGACACCCCGCCGGCGGCTCAATCATGTACGACCTCAGCTTATTATCTCGCGATGCTACCTGTGTGCCTGGCTGTGGTGTGACTTTTTGCCGCGTAGACCGCTTCGGCTTCTTATTCGGCTGCGGGATAACCTTAAGCTCTACCTGGGGTTGAATGTTGAAAGATATGAGAAATGGCGCTTGCGAGTTCTGCTGCTGCTGCGCGGTTGTAGGAAACGGAAAGGCATAGCGGGCTTTTCTGCGAGCGTTTGTAACAACTAGAGGACCCTTTGCCGGCATCACGGGTGGGAAGGCCTCCTGTGCTGCGGATCGTAAGACGCTGGGTGACATGGTTAGAGATTTTGCGATCGAGCCGCTCCTGCCACGAGATCGGACCGGCGTGGGCAGGGTAGGTGACGTGAGGTCGATCACATTTGCGGACTTTGAAGATTGTCGCGAGTGCGAGACACGGCTTGATTGGCTTGACGTCGGCGTGGAGGCATGGGAGCCAGCGCCGGGGATTATGAGGGGACTCGGATTGGAACCGGTATGCGGCTGGCTTGGGCGACGGCCGCCTCGCTGCTGGCGAGGTTTGGTGACTGTGCTCATTGTGGTTGTTTATATCAAGGACTCGGACATATATAGGACGATAAAGGTAGATGACGGGCGTATAAACGAATATCCATACGAGATCTAGCGATCACAACAGCAGTTAGCACGTTTTAGGACGGCTATCTCGAGATCCGAGGAGACGTTGGATGTCGGAATGCCTGGGATCCTTCGTACCGAATTGCGACGGTGGTTGTCGCGTTAGCAGCTCGGGTTTCTGACGGGTGTTCGGGACGGATGAGACAACGGTGGCATCGCTAGGAATTCGCCTAGAGGCTCTTATTGGAGACAGACCGAGGCCGTCGATAGGTTCGGGTCGAGGCTAGGACGACGATGATATCGAAAGTGGTCTTGAGAGGTTGTGAGATGCCCAAATGGTGGAATGGCTGATTAACCAGCGGCATCCTGACACCCTTCCCACTCGCATCCTGGCGGCTGTTCCAGCTAGTGGCAACATCCGACCCACCAGCCAGAAACAGGCGTGGGGTCGCCCTTGGAAAGCATACAGCCAACGGATAATATATTCTACGGCTCTACAAATATTCACGGTAAGGGAAGAAACCATGGGACTATAACCACAAGTTTCTTTGCTTCATCGCTGCTTGATGTATCACATTGACTTAAAATATCTTCATATAGGGTTCTTGATCTCCCAGCCTCTCACACACCTACTCCTCCAACAGCCGCCCGAAGAGTAAAGGTAACGACCTTATCCCCATCTTCCACTCCAAATGTTGGCACGCAGACCATCGGGTCCAGGTCATTGAACGGATTTCCGATATCAACCCTCCATTCCTTCTCATTCCGGTACTGCAATTTCATCCCGGCATACATAAATTCATCTTCCTCAGATGATATCGTCACTGGGTCGATTAGTATCTTAAAGATTGCCTCATACTCCTTCTGTACCCTTCCGCTGCCAGGCGAATCCCGTTGGGTGCCCTTACCAAATTCGTAGTCTTGGTTGGGGCGCATAATGTACGGTCTGTTCCCGATCCATTCGAAATCGGCTACGTGGGTTAGTTAATAACCAGAAATATCATTGGGTAGAAGAAGGAGAGATCCATACCGAGAACATATTCGAGCTTTTCCTCGCTAGAATCTGCCTGCGTCTCACCGAGACTAGTATCCGATGTTCCAAAATCTAGATAATACGGGCGGTATTCTTGAAAAGTGTAGTTCGTCCTATTGACGAATCTGATACTAATTTGAGGCACTGAAATATACGTAGTTAACGAGTAAGTATTGTAATCACTAAACAGTCGATTGACGGTGATATTTACTGTATTCGTTACGATATGTTTACGTTACTCTACCTGGGTCGCGAATAGAAAGAGAATGGTGAGATATATCGATACAGAATTTAGAATCTCAGAAATAAGCGGTAGGACTGATGCCACAACCCTTCGATGAAAGGAATAGGATATCATATTATATATATATACAATCAAACAAATTCATAGACGTATTAATAGAATACGAGAAGTCGTCGCATCCTCCACGATCTTTAAGTCCCACATCTTCGTACCGTGTTGCTACCGGGAGGCAGTCCTCAAGGCTACTCTAGACTATAGAAAGGTGGGCTAATACATTAGCACTGTCTTCCTAGCTAGATTAGCGGTTGCTTGTGTTGATTGATGAAGATAGCCTTGATAAAAAAAGTATCGATCCTCAATATTAGCAGTGAATGCTTGAGAAGCTCTGCTGCTCTATTAACGTGATCGAATTGTATAATAGTATCCATCCTTCTTGGATGTCTCTGTTGATAGAGGCTAAATGGCGACAAGCTCGTATTCTTATGGCGTGGGGCAAGGGCCATCTGGCCAAGAAGAACCCTTCCCAATAGACAATTTGAGCCACCACAAATACGAACACCGAAACCGAGTAACTACATCGTGTGCTCTTCTCTCCTTACTGCAGCATCCAACCTCTCACGACCCAAAGTATCCAGCATCTACACTCTCGCCATGTCGTCAAGCAAGAAGGATATGAGGCGTTCCGATCTCAGTACGTTTGAATTAGGAGGCTCTACCGACACAATCAGACGAAGGCTCAGGAGTCGCTAATTGACGTCACATTCACAGTTGTGCCTTACCAGGCGCCTCCACCGCCGAATCCCGAGAGTACGTTCTTACAAGCGCTGTGCGAAGCGGAGAGAATGCAAATGCTGACGGAAATTTGATTGTATAGCATCTACCGATCTAACCTGTATGTTGTAGCATTGAACGATTACTGTGTCTTATTAGTCGAAGGAGGTTGACAATATGCATAGCGACAATGTCGTCGACACTGCCAATGGCCGCCGTGAGTTCGGACACTACCGGGCGAAATATTTACGAGCAATGACTGATCACAATGACTCGGATAGATGTTCTTGCGAAACAGGTACGGGTCGGATTGGCGATATTCCTCCACTATCGGGCACTAGTCTAACGTTTCTCAACCGCCGCGACAGAACTATCGCATGGTACGCCATTCACCCGTCATAACTCCCAACCATAGAAATGGCAGCTAAAAAAAAAAACCTCTTCGAATCAGGGCTGCCATGTCTTTCGCTGTCCAAACCTGGCTATCTGAAACTCCAGCAGCAAAAGCAGCAGGGAAACAGCCTGCTATCTTCAGCATCGTTTTTGCTGGTTCGTATCCTATCCCCGTGAAAATGTATCTATTCAATCAAGCAACTAACGGACCGGTCGGTAGCAATCTCGATTCTCGTTGTAAGTATCCATCGAGTGATATTGGTGAGAGCTGACTAACAGATGATGGTCCATAGTCCTACATGCCGGCGGCCCCCAGACCCGTTCCGACGGGGACCGGAGCACCTGCGGCTCAGCCTGCACCTTAGAACCTATTAGAGAGTAGCTGGGAGGATGACGAGTTTTTGGGGGTTCCTGCGTTCACGGGGCTGTCAAAAAAAGGCGCTTATTATATTTTTTGTATCATATAATACATCTAATTTATTTCTATATTTCCATTGTTAATATTGATCACTCCCGTTTGCCTGGGGGATGGTGTTGGGATGGATCCTTTGGCAAGACTTCCAGGATAAGAGCACCAGACAAACACTGCTCCCCGTTGCAAGACAGCTGGCCAGCTCGACCACGGAACGAGCCGACGAGTCGCACAGAGGCCATTTGATAGCTGGGGGTTCCTTTCGGCTGGAGGAGGCCCAAAACGTTTGATTGTCAGTGAGCAAGGTCGTGGGCTAGACTGCGTCCGTCAGAAAATGCCTCTACTCGATTGGCACAGAAAAGCATCAGAAGGGCTGTGCGTTTTCATCATAGGCCAGGCCAGGGTAGCTGTCCCAGCACGATCCAGCACGATGTTACGATCCACTGCGTAATAGCAACCATCAAGTAAGTACTTAAGTGTGGTGAGAGAAAGAAAGGTGTGTTGGGCCGGGCATAAATAAGCTCCCGGCCCCTCTTTTCAGACTCGCTTCCTTTCCTCTGATTTTCTCGCTCCATCATCGACGTCGGTTTTCTACTTCAGGCACATCTCCACTCTTCCTTCTGCTGCTTCCGCTTTCTGCTTTGCTTCTCTCCCGTCCAGCTCCTCGGTTTCATCTTTATCTTCTTCTCCAAGACTCAGGCTTTTCCTCTGCGAAACAAGGTAGGGCTGCTTTCCGTCCCACGCGACCGCTTTCCTGCCTCTCACCATCTCTCTCGCTCTCTCCCTCGGGCACGGTTCCCTTTCCCGCCAATCACATATCCCTTCTCCCTCCTTAGCACTGCAAACCAGACACACAATCAGACCCTGGTGATTCAGCCTCTGGACTCTGTCTCTGTCTCTGCCTCTGCTATCTTGCAGGGGACTCGGAGCTGAGCTTCTTTTGTTGTCCGCTTGTGTCCGTTGCCAGTCATGACTCCCACCCCAAAACCCCTTCCTTGCCACCACTCCCCGTATCAACCATATATATCCGCCATCTCTGACTTCTGGTTTCTATTCAAATCCACTCAACTATCGCTAACCCTCACCAGATACATTAGAGCCCTCTTTCAACCTCAACCCCTCCAAAACCAAAAAGAAAGCTTTTTTTAGGGCCAACCCTTTAAATACGCAGTTTATGTCCTTCGACAATCTCAAATCGTATGGTATGTTTGTTCTTAACTCCATCACACTCCAAAGCTTCTCTAACTAATTAACTAACTTGTTTGGCTGCAGACCCCTTCGCAGATACGGGTGATGACAAAGACCAGGTTGTAGGATTTATCCACGTCCGTATCCAACGTATGTTTTCGCTTTCAGGTAATAGCCAAAGCGTGATACCTAATAGCTAATAATCATGTAGAACGCAATGGTCGCAAAACTTTGACTACTGTCCAAGGCATCCCCAAGGAATATGATCCCACAAGAATTCTGAAAGTTCTCAAAAAAGAGTTCGGTATGTTTGAATCCTCATTAACATCGTCCCATTTTTAGTTGGGGAATCTGCTAACACTAATTCTAGCCACCAACGGTAGTGTTGTGAAAGACAAAGAACTTGGTGAGGTTATCCAATTTCAAGGCGATCAACGCGGCAAAATCACCGACTTCATGGTCAATGAACTCGGAATCAAGAAAGACTTGATTAAGGTATGTCCCAATATTACGTGCTTCCTTTCCCTCCGAAAACCGAAATCTGGCTGACTTTAATATTCGAAACAGATCCACGGTTTCTGAGCCTATGAAATATTCCGCTCTCTGAGAAAAGAAATCAATGACGTATTTGTATCCCTTCAACTACACTATCACAACCTACCGCCTCGAGGAGCAAGAAAGGACAACCGTATGACCTATCGCTGTTCCTTACGGTTTATGCCTTAAGATTCAACTGCTATCAATTACATTAAGATCACCCGGCTCTTGGTTCCTGCATCTTCTCCTCCTGGCTTTCAATATATCGTTAAATTGTGTTCTGCTTTACGAAACGCCGGGCGACACCTGCTTTAAGATACCCTAGGATTGCGATACGTCTTTGATTTCATAATTTTTCTTCTTTGAGCATTAGGGAACTTATATGGTGCTGGAACTTGTTTTCTTTTGATTTTTATGCTTTCACGGTTTCCTTTTCCCCTTCTTCCTCTTTAACCCCCGTTTTGCTACCATCACGGCTTTTTTCGATCTAATTCTTCCTCTAATTCTTCCCCTGTCAAAAAACCAAGACGTGGATTCTTCTTGTTAGAAAGAAATATTTCGATATTAAACCCAGAAAAAAAAAACCACGAAACCCTGCATTGAGATTATTTTCCGTCTCTCCCCGTCCAGATTGTATCGTATGCCCTCTCAGTAAAACTGATAAAAAGGGGATAAGGAGGATATTGTGGGTGTTTTTCTTTCGAGCAAGAGGGAAGGCCTGGCTAAGCTTTTTTTGTGCTTCCATCATTCTTTCTTTCGAATCACTCATTCGCATACCTCTTTATCTTCACTGTCATTCACTCAACCCTTCTCCCGACGTCATTATTAACTTTTTGACCTTTTTACTCTTTGGAGATCATGGATATTAGGGATAGACGATCATTTAGAATGGAAGAGAACATTTCAGTGTCTGAACTAAAAAAAAAGAAGAAACCGACTGTTCGTAACCGATCCGATAAATGTGAAGTTATGTTGTAATCTAGCAATCCCGAGGCTTTAGCGAGACTTCACAGGTGTGCTGCGATACCTGTGAGCCTCTAGACAGCCAATGAGCGAAAGAACGATAGAACTATACTGTTCTGTATTACGTGAGAGTGACATCTGCTGGGGGTATCACCGCGAATATGTCTCCCAACTAGTCAGCCATAATGCGTGCTTTGGTTTATCCCCTTGTCCTTCGGTAAGCAAACCGTGCACACTCGCTACTCGGTTATCTCCCTCCCACGGTTCAATACGGTGGCCAAACCGGGGTTGTTAGCCTTTTTTCCCTCTGCAAAGAGATGTTTACCGGGTAAGCTAGCTACCAATACGCTATGATGATTTGATGATTTGATGATTCCTCAGTAAACAGTAACTATACAGCGATTTCTTTTGGGTCGGTCTGCCTAACCCACTAAATCTCAAGGCTTATATACTGTATTGTATAGTCTCATTTTTATACACCAGTCGCTTTCCTCCACCAGATATAGTAAACCAAAGAAAGCACACCCCCGCATGCTTCAATGAATCGGTAAAGCAGAATCTTTCAAAAAAGGAAAAGAACAAACGCCGGTCTGGAATAATAAGCCATAAAGGGACAAAAAGGACCGCCCGATATAATTATAAACACAGTGCTAGCTAAGTAACACCACAGGCCAACTTAATCCCTCTGTATTTCGTATTGTCAAATTTCCAAGTCTAATTAATCATCATGGGGACTCCACATCTCCGGTTGAAAATTCACATTCTGGTAATGGCTCGTGCTGTAATGACTGTTCTTGAATAGTTTGGTCTGTAGATATGCCTCCACGTCAGACGACCTCTGCCTCTCGCTATCTTGCTTCCGATAACCCCTCCCTAAGCCCAAAATACTCTGGTCGTAGATATCAAATCCACTCCCACCGCCATACCCCAAAGCTGATGGCGAGAATACCGAACTGGTAAACGGATTTTGGGTATACTGCTGGCCTAGCATCATGGATACCTGCACGGGCTGTGCAGGGTTAGGAACAGCAGCCTTCGTCTTTGGTGCTAAATCAGTATTCTTATAAATCAAATCATAGTGCCCCGGCCGATAGAGCATCCTCAAGGTTTTCCGTGCCTCGTCGTTCTCCTCGTCGCTCTTCGATGCTGCTTCCTCGTTTTGGAACTTAAGAACGTTGACTTCGTCGCTGTCGCTGCGGTCCAAATATGAAATCTCAACTGAAAACCCAGCGGGCAGGAAGAGAATGTCGATAAGGGCTTGGACACCAATATGGTCGATTTCCACACCATAGGGCTCAATTTGCGAGGAGCGGTAGTCTTCGATCGAAGTCTCAATAAATGCTTCGTAAGGACCCGGGTTCAGTCTCAAGTGGGCTGAGGTTAAGAGCTATGTAATTCCCACCGGGGAATTCTTATTACCCACTGTGCATATCGAGTGCAGATATAAAGATAGGGGTTCTTGTATTAGGGTTACCTTTAGATGTGTGATGATAGCATTGCTAGCATCATCTCGATTGAAACCCTCCACGATGGGTGTATCATCGTAAGGGTTGTACCTGGGCTCACTGATAGTCTTCAAGAGCTCCAATGTTTCTTCGACAAAATCTTCGTAAAGATACTCCGACATGCCAACTTCGGTCATGAGACTGCACAAAGATTTAATGCGGCCCACTTCATCTTGAATGAATCTCTCATCGCCGGTGCGAAGGAGAAGTTCGAAGTAGCCAAATGCAAGAGCTGAAAAAAATAGAGAGAGAATATGATATTAGGAATGCTATGCCTAGTTATTTTGGCTGGGAGGGATATGTTTACCTCTCCATCCACAATTACCATCGCCTTTGACGGTACGATAGCCAGAGTATTTTGGGGATAGCGCCTACACGGTTCTTAGTACGCATTATTTATGACACTCATAATGAAGGCTTACGAATTGAACTTACAGCAGTTTTACGAACATAAGCTGGATCGGCGTCAGCATATTCAGCTTCCAGGATTTTGCTTGATTGTAACTGTCCAACAAGGGGGCCCTGTATATTTCACATTTTGGATGACTCGTAGAACACCGGTCAGCTAGCTGTTCTATTGCAAAATATATGTTTTGAAAATTCAGGTGCAACATGGTTTTCTAAACGTACAAGGAATAAATGGACATAAAGAAGCACTTACAGCAACGTCTGGTTCATAAGCTTGTGATAATTTTTCCAAATCTGCTAGTTCTTGAGCAGTTTTCATATCTGCTTTTTCGGCTGCAAGCGAAGAGCTACTCGCTTCATCCATGGTAAAGGGAAATAATCCTGGTAGTGCTATCCCAGGAGTAGAATTCGATATAGACTCGAGGGAGGGAGCTCCACTCGGTGTATATGAATAAGAAGGCGAAACTGCTTGCGGGTTAGATCTCACCGATCCAGTATACTGCCAAGACGGCAAAGCAGAATGGTCTGGTAGCAACGGGAAATGGTTAGTTCGGTATACCGGTATCGGGTGTTGATGGGGTATCGGTATCAACGGAGTGTACAAATGCGGTGGCATGATATCTGGAATCGGAAATGGAGGAGTAAAGAAAGGCGGGAGAAAAGGTAAAGGTGGAAGAGGATGGTGAGACTGGCAAAGATGACATGAACAGGGAATCAATTGACAATCTGGGGGGGCATCGACGTATGGGTGGTGCATGACGGCTGTGTTGAAGTTCTGATAGAAGGCAGAGAGATACACAATATAGGTAGAACGAGGTACGAATGTGCGAACCAGACAGTCGGTAGAGACACAAAGAACCATACAATAAGATCATGAGAACAGAGCTAGAAGACTAGGATGCGGACTTGCCTTTATTTTTGAGCACTTTCAGGCTTCGGATCAGATACTCCCAGAGATTGAGGGGGACAGGCTTGGTGGCCTAAGACTGATGAGCACTGAGCTCTTCTAAGGGACAAGGTATTCCCGTGGAATCGGAAGGATGCCAGTCCGAGATGCAGCTGCTAGATCTCACGATAACTAGGCTGTGGGGGTTTTTTGGTGTAGTAGTAGCTATAATGGTTACGAACGTTGGTCTGTGTCCATGCCATGGAGGGGCTGTCTGGGCGGCATGGTTGCAAGTTACTAACCACAGCAAGGATCCCAGGCAGTATGCGGCAACAGCACAACACATATCTATCGCAAAATGAAACAACAAACATGTTGACTGGGTCTGATATTTAGGCTTCAATATGAGCATCATCAGTATATCCATCCACGGCCGCACGGTAAGCCCCCACAGCAAATGTACCCAATATTCGAAAATGTGATACAATCAAGTCACAGTTATGGACTCTCAGTTGTCTTTGCAACCCGAGCTTCATGGATTCACTTTTTTGGGCTTTAAGAATGGATAATCCAAGCGACCCGATATCCGCGTTCCGAGCCCGCGTTCCAAGGTAGATTGATGAGAACACGGAAAGGCGCATATGCGTATATCGCCTTCCAACGACTTTACGCCACGTATTACTAAGCCGGAAATGCGCTATAGTCACGGGGAGCTCATCGGGAAGCAGCATTAGCGTTCGTTGCACTGCCTGTGCCCGTATTCCGAGGCGGGTCTTATGTTGTCTCGTAAATACACTGTCAACTGACCAAGATCTCCCGATCAATAAGTAATTCCATCCGTCACTTTTCTGGAGATTGCCTTAGAGGTTCTCCCAATGAGATGGGAGCTTTTGTTACCAGCCCCATCTTCATTTGAAACGGGACTTACGTACTTACTAGTAAGACTACAGCAATCTCGGTCATATTCCCAGACCTTGAAAGACTGCGCCTTGAGCTTCTGGTATCAATTCAAGGTACTTAGCTACTTAAATATATTACTTTAGTTTTACGGCAATAAAAGAAACACATTTTCCTTTCTGCTTTAAATTTCGTTGAAGTCAGCTTGAAAATTTTCAGCCACCCATAATCTTAACCTTCGAAGCTTGGACTTAATTGTCTCATAAACCATACGCTAGGCCCCAAAGCCTAGACTCTGTCTCATTAGCTAGTCTAGAAAGTAGCTTGGATAAAGATACCCAGTTGTCTGCTCCCATTACTATCCTGTTGATAACCGCGAATGTAAACGTATGCAATAAAGGAAAGATATCTTTACATTCTACAAACCACAGATACAAATATCAAATTTCAAGGATTATGGTGAGCTCCCCTGCAGACCAAGTTCTCAATATATCCGCTCTAGGACCAAAAACCGACACGGTTTCTAACAGATAAGAATGTACCACAGGCGTCCAAGCGACAATATTCTAGCACATTCGCCCACGGGAACCGATCTACCAGCCTTCGGATCCCGTCAGCCTTGTAAGGCTCCATACGTCCTGTTGAACATCAAGTTGCACATGTTGCAATGTTGGACGTTACACATATTGCACTGCACAAAACCCAACCCAACCTTCGCATTATAAAGACCCCTGGTATAACAAAGCGACAAAGAACAAAGCAGATGCCCAGATATTCTGGACGGTATTCTCTCAGACGAACTTCTTGATAGAGATTTTTACACTAAAACCTCTCAAGTAATGTACATGCATAGACTACACGCTACGTTGTGCAAATCAAGGTCTGTCCCTAGCGGTCGTACATGTTGGTTACCTGGATCCTGAATTCTGAAGAGTCGACGTCTGGCAAAGGCCAGAACCGGGAATCCGCATCGAGAAAATTAGGATGATACCAACTGACAGTATTCCCGCGTGCAACTTTTGGTATTGCATTCTTCAAATCAAGGAGCCCTAGCCTTGTAGGGCAAAATTTTATATCGCTACCAGTCTGCATATAGAAACACTGGTACCCATGAACCCGAAAAACATGGTTATATAATCTTACCTTTGTCTCGAGCGCCCAGGGTTTTAAATTATAATTATAGTGACGCAAAGCTACTGATTAGATTTATATTCATGCACGACATCCACTATGCACGACCACGTCCGACAAAGGAGCTCTCCAATCTTAATCTTAGTCTCGGATATTAACTCCATCGACTAACATTACCCAGATCTCTAATGCACATTCTTATCATATATTTCAAAGCGAAAACCCGGGCTAATCTGCTTAATTGGAAAAAAAAAGTTGCATAGCCTCCTTCAAACAAAGAAAAACGGGAAGAATAGTTACACCGATTCCGATAATTTATGCTTCAAACCAGAGGGAAAAAATCCGGCGTCCCGTAGATATCTTAGTATAATCTGTGTTTCCAACTGCGCCTTTTGATAATAATCCTTGCGCCCTTGTTCGGAAGTGGAATCTTTCCCTGTGAATAGACGGCAGCATTTTGATCTCTTTGCATTTACAAGGTACGCATACGTAATTGGGTATTGTTGTTTTTGTATGCTCCTCAACCCACACTGGCTCAATTTAAACATAAACCGATCTTTCCCTTCCAAACGATACACTTTGGAAATCATCTCCGCCTCCGCCCCCACCGCCGCCTCCTCTGCCACCGTCTCCAGCCGCGAATACGGTACTCCACAGCATACCCAGCGAAGCACTCCAATCTTGCATCGCCTCCATTCTCTCCACGTCACTTCGACTCGAAATCTCCACGGTCCCATCGTTGGCATTGATCTTCCCATGTACCTTCTTATCCAGTATTAAGAATCCCAAGATATCTTGTACTTCAACCACAGAGATCTGTAGCTCCTTGGCAATAAACGCGAGAGTGAACCTTGTAAATGGTTTGATAAGTTTGAGAAGGGCCTCGGTACGGATATTCCGGGTTACTTCGTCAATGTGCTCGCGGATGAAAGGGTCGTCGAGGATTTGGTCCTTGTGTTTTTGGAGGATCAGCTCGTAGTTTTTGATATCTTGGCGCTGGTATGCATCGACCAAATCGGTCATGCCAACGATGCGAGGGTCGCTTTTATACCTATTATTCGAAGTGGCATTAATTCATTTTTCCCATTATATAGTAGGTTGGGCGACGAAGGGGAAATAAGCTTACGGTTTAGTTTCCTGGGAGTCGAAGGGGTTGATCTCGGACTTGACCAGCATGCTGGTTAGGACGAGGTATTTGAGGACTTGGTACCGCTGCATTGAGCCGGCTTCGTCGTAGTTTCTAAAGGCTTCGAAAAAGTCACTCTGGGCTTCCTTCCAGTTTTCTACCAACCCTCATGTTAGCATAACTAAAGGTACGACCGCTGGTTATAAAGATCAAACCTTCGCTCATGTGCATCTTTCCACCACATTCTCTGATAACTCCCATAATCTTTGGATGCGGTACCGCGGACTTGACGGCGAGAGATTTATTATATAAGCCTTTCAAACGCTTGTTGTTCTTCTGTTCTGACAACATTTGGATCTCGAGAGCGTAGACTTCTAGTAGATATGTTCCCTTTGACGGATCGTCCTCGCCGTTCTCCTTTTGGCAAGCCTTGTGCAGTTCCCTGATGCTCTTGCTAAGGCGCTGGTATTCCTTTCGATCAAGCCATAAGCGTGTCAACTTGATGTTTGTCTTCAGCCAGAGACGTTCATTAGCGGAACCCTGGAAGGAGTCAAGCGTCAAGGCGTAGAATTTCTCCATGCATGCCATATCAGCGGGATCGTTGGAGAGAGAGATGAAGTCGAGCATGTTGTTGATTGATTTTTCGGAGTAGTTACGTGTGACGGCCGATTTTATGTAGGTGAGAAGTTCTTTGTAGTGCTCGACAGCCTGCGATATACAGCGATCAGTAACTCGTTTGATGAAAAAGGCCTGGCCAAGCTGACCTGGTCGTATTCTTTCAGCTTGAATTCAAGCTTGATGGCCTGTTTGAGACCTTTGAAACCCCTAGACATCGAGAATGTGAGCTTAAGGGAGCTATCAGTCGGTAGGATTCAGAACTAAAGGAGCTCATACCATTCGCCCTTTTCTTCCTCCAAGTTGACAACGCCTAGGAACTCTTCTATGGCTTCTTTCGGGTCGGTCTGCTTGATCTGCTTGGCGTTGTAATACTTATTCTCGATGTCGACATCGCCGGACTCCTCGGGATCGTCGTCCTCATATTGGAAGTCGTAATCCTCCTCCTCACCGCCAGAGTCCATCATAAAGTCGTCGTCGGACATTGTGACGGCTTGGATGTGTAAGATTCGATACCTGAAGGAGGGAAACCGAAGATGTCGTGATGGGAAGACGGCAGGATTATTCTGAAGCTGTCGAGAAAAGACGTTTGAGATTGAGGGGTAGGTAGCTGCAGCTAGGCAGCCCGGCCTGCTGGGAGACGTGTTGCGGGTGGTGTTGTTGGTGGGCTGAGAGACCAACACGCTTTCGTTTTTGGCCTGGCGTTGCAGCAACTAACAACAACTATCGATAAGCTACTTAGTCGATAATAACGGTTTGTTATTTTAACAGTTCATTACTTAAATAAGTTTTAGTAAGAATTCTAATTCAAGATAACAGCAACAACAAAGCAGCATTATAGTAGTAGCAATGTAATAAGCAGTGACGTAGGAGCAACCTCAGGTCAGAACTTGACCCTGCCGACTAGGGGATCGGAACGTCGGGACATCGACGCGGATATAGATATTGTCCATATCCGCGCGGGTGGTAATCTCGATATCTCTCAGACAGCCGTTACATGTAACGCTGTCATTTGGGGACACCTGCTAGTCGCACCCCCTTTCTAATTTTAATATCTAAGAACGATCACATGTGGACTACGTATACTTCTTAAGTACTGATTGTCGGCCGGTAGATGTTTCTATCCATACCAGAGATATACTTGTATACTTAAGTGTTTCTTGTCGAATGTTCTCCCGGAGCCATCGCTTCCTTCCCCAGCTCCTGAGGTTTTCCCCTTCCGTTCTTTCCATTTGCGGCCATCCTGGTCACAATTCAAACCTACACAAAATGTATTTCAGACCTACACAAACACTTTGTGAGGAGATATATAAGTACTTATATATAGAGTGCAGACGTCACTCTCGAGTGTGTTGAAATTGGTCGGCATTTACAGACCTAATCTATATTAGACGATATACTTACTAGCAAAAACGTTCAAGTTAACTCTAGATTAAGAGAACAGAGATATAATTCTCATATGCCATAGTCTAGGAGGGATACTTTTCAAACAGACTATGAGTTTTGCGTACAATGAAAATCCAAGTATTTGGCTTCGATGCAAGGGCGTCATATTCCTAGGCACCCCACACCGTGGAAGCGCTGCAGCTGAAATCGCGAAGATTGTAGCGAACTTTGTTAATAAACCATCCGCATATCTGGGTGTTAGCCTTTTTGCCGGTGATATCCGGACTGATTTGCTGGAAGATTTGATTATGATTCTCCGAAGCTAGCCAGCATATCCAAGACATTTCAGGAAAGGGCGGCGGTTCCAATAGTATACTCCTTCTATGAGGGTGAAAAGATTTCAAGACAAGTTGTACGTATTTTCCTATGATATCGTACAGCAGTATAAGATACCATAGTAGCTTTTCTCATGCCATTTTAAAAAGGTGGATCAAAAAGAATGCTAACATGGCCGCAACTCCCGATTAAATTGTAGATCGTTCATCCGCCATTCCTAACGACCTCATGGTAAATATGCGCCCTTTTGTGCGGGTCATCGGGGCCTTTGCCGTTATGGAAACGCCAAATCGGACAACTACAAGAAGGTGCTCCCAGCAATATTAGAAATGGCAGACGAGATAAAGAAACAAAGCGGCAAGAAACAACTCTCTAAGATACCTGAGTTCTCAGGTTAGAGAGTATATAGTCGCGCGAGATATCAAGAATGATATATGAGATGTGTAACAACAAATAGTAGGTAACTAAATAATAGATACTATATTAAAGTTGAATTAACCGATACAGATAGTGTTATTGCGGAAATGCGGCAAGGTAAAACTAGGAATAATGTAGCGTAAAACAAGGTACAAGTGATTATACTATCTAGACTATAGGTCTATGCCAAATAGCTATTGTCAGGTTTATTGCGAGACCAATATTATCTTTAACTCGCGTTCAGTATTTAATTGTGTTGTTGCACTGCTACAGCGGCCTGCTGCAATATATAGAAAATTGCTTCTTCAGTGATTAAATGGGATTTTCCATGTGTGGCATGGCTATTTGCTTTGCCGGCTCTATTCTCGATCTTAATCTAGTCGATTTTTAGAGGGACAAGACGCCAGACCGCTAGTACTAGCGGCTGCTGCATATTGTGGGATGGTACCCCTAACATAACGGAGCCTGTGGAACGCAACACTCCGAGCTGAGACGGGTTAAGGCGCGGATGACCTCTCCTTTCTCAGTCTAGAGAGCAGTCTTGGCGTCTGGCGATGTCCAAACCATCAACATTTAAAACGTTTTTTTACTTGAGAAAAGCAGCCGTTAAATCGTCGGGGCATCGTATCGCCCTAAGATCGCAGTGTGTGCTATTATAATTGTTAATTGTTAATTGATTCGTTCATCTAATATACAGGACAAATCACCCTTGATTGCCATCCGGGGCGGCCTTTACAACACCGCCCATTCTGCTATCCGCTTATTCGGACGCACAATCCTCCAGTACAAATCGATCCTGATATTGCAACAATCTCAACTCAGGTGCTAATTCAAACAATACCTTCAGTTTCCCCCCTAATATCCATTAATCTCGCATCATCTGATGCAGATACAGAGCTCGGAGGCTGTTCCTGCTGTTTTTTCCGTCTTAATCTTCCCGAAAATCCGAAAATCGGTGGTATTGCCCGCACCACTCTTGGCTAACGAAGATGCCGAAACACTGGCCTCGTAGTTCAGACCTACACAAACACTTTGTGGAAGCGAAACAGTTACTTCTAAAGCAACCGCACCATACGATATTTGATACCTAGATCAACTATCATAGCTTAAAAGCCTAGTGGGGTTTCGCATCAGCAGGCTTCGGAGCTCTATCCTTTCGGTTAGGCATACTAAACAAGGGATAGAGATTTGAGGTAAAGCCGGAGATTTAATTTCTGTCATTATTCTCACTAGTTCTTGTTATCAAGCCCTTAAGCTGTAAGCTTTGACTATTCAATTATGGCCTGGATTGGTGTATATAAGGTGCTCAATGGCCGTCAACTTTAATCTTCCTTCTCCGTCATATCGCAAAGTAATCAACATTATCTCTTTTCATAAATAAAGAACTTGGCTGGTCCAGTTCAAATTCTCGTTATTTCCTACATAAAATTTTAATAACAATAGGAATAACTAACACTAACAGCGGGTTCTGTTCTAATATCTAATTTCTCATACATACCACCTTGATCAGTTCAATTCCGAAATCTACATCTATATCGAACGAAATGAAGGCTGCCTATATTCTCTTGCTTGTTGTTGCTGCTTCTGCACTTCCAGCCTCCGACAAGACAGCTCCCTCCAAAGACGATAAGGGGATTCCTGAAGACAAGAACACCTTCGTAGATAAGTTTAAAGACGCGGGAAAAGATGCTCTCGCTAAACATGCAGACTTTACTGGTATTGCAGAATCTGCAGCAAATGCAGCAAAAAAAGAAGGAACAAATGGATCGGGATCATCTATAGTAAATGCAATAAAAAACGGAATAAAAAAAGCACCAGGAATTGTATGTCCCTCACATATCTAACGGAGATTCTGTTAACCCTGTTGCTAACTTAAATTCAAACTCTAGGCTCAAGTAAGCTATCGACATAATCAAAAAACCTGTCCTACCTCAGTCACATGCTAACATAGTTCTTTCTTCAGAATATTGCGAAGGGAATGAGTGGTGCTAATGCTGGTTTGGTCGCTGTCGTTACTGCCAATAATGAGCTGACAAGATCATATAGTGACAGCGTACGTTGTCCCCCATGACTGATGATAAATTTTGATGACCGCGGATTGCTAATTTTGTATTCTAACTGCAGTTTGTTGTGAGTTGCTAGCGCTACTAAGAAAGAGGCCGGTTTCGTTTACATACACTAACATATATTTTAAAGGCGAAATCGCAGATTGAAGCTACCACTGCAAACAGAATCAAAGGCAGTGTCGACGAAAAAGGAAACTTGAGAAAAGGGGGTATGTACCAGCAAGTATTGGATCGTCCCGCCAACGCCCCTGGAGGACTTGATGCATTTAATCAACTAAGAGCAAATCGTAAATTGCCTCCCGTGACTCGGGAACAACTTACACGGGCGGCCGCCAAACAGGATGGTGGTCGGTCGCTTGGTGTAGAAAGTTATAATGCTTACAACCAGGAAATGAGAAAGGTAAGTTTATAAACCCGCATCTACAGCTAAGATATCTAATTCTTTTACGGGTCGTTACTGATTTGATTAAAACATTTAAAGGCTGGAAACGGTAACAAGGCGGCAGCAACTAATAAATTTATACAAGAACAAAATAAGCTACCAGCTCCAAACAGCGATGCTGCTGCTTCAAGGCCGAAACGCGTTTCTGGTTTTGGGCCGAACAGCAATGCTCCTGCTCCAAGACCAAACAGCGGTGCTCCTGCTCCAAGACCAAACAGCGGTGCTCCTGCTCCAAGACCAAACCGCGGTGCTCCCGCTCCAAGGCCAAACGCTCCCGCTCCAAGGCCAAACGTTCCTGCTCCAAGACCAAACAGCGGTGCTCCTGCTCCAAGACCAAACAGCGGTGCTGCTCCAAGGCCAGGTAGCGGGGGTCGCCCAAGAGCTTAAGTCTTCGTACTACTAAAAGTCGCAGTAGGGAGATAGTTTCGACTTAGATTTTCACTAGTAAAAATGAAATTCCCCATCAATTTGGATGTAAATTTAGTACCTAGCTTTGTAAAAATATGCCTTTCATCTTTCAAGTCACCTTCACCAGAGCACATATGCATATGGATAAGCGCGGTTCATTCTCTACTAATTTATTTATAACCTTTCTTATAATGATTATAACGTAGTATCAAATATATTGCAATATCAAACAAGTTGGACGGAAAGCAAAAGAAAGTTTTTACCAAATGATATTAAGAAACCATATTCTCACCTGCAGCCGGTGCTAAACTGTTACGGACTGCGGTCCAGACAGCACAATTATTTGTACCCTGTTTTATAATTACGCTACAACCATTCTCAGTGATACTCGCCGCATTTGTGTTCCCTGGTAGGATTGCCTATGCCTACTCTGTTCTGAAGCCTGTACTATGACACCAATGTATCACGTGACTGATATGTTGATAAGCCCCGTGTCGACATATCACTTATCAACCATCCCGTGTGAAGTGTTATCATGTATATAAGACTATCTTTAGGACTGATGAAGAATTACGATCTTCATCGGTCAACTCAACTACAATTCAATACAGTTTTTACATTTGCGTCCCTGTAATAGCTTATATACTGTACACGGCATGAAATCGTCGAAGATTTCATGTGCGAACCTTTTGTTCTGTGAGCCAGTGGCCGCCGTAGCTGCTGCGTAACAACAGTACCTATTACCTATTCTATTGTTGTTACACAACTTATATATCATTCTTTGACGTCTCGCGCGACTAGTGGTGATCGGAGACATCGTTGGAGGAGCGGTATCAGCGCACATCCCGCAATCTTGGGAAGGATGGAAAAAGTTTCTTAGTGTGGTGAGAATGAGGTGACTAGAAATGGCATCTTCGTATATGATTCGGAAATCAACTTGTAGACGAAAGATTTGGAGTTATTAATTTCATGTGAACTAATGGTACTGATTTAAGGTTTGGATGCGAGATAAGATATTAGTCGATTTTGGCGGTGGTAAATTACTTGAATTAGTGTTATATAATTTTGTGTTCCTGGGTTGGACATTTGGGTATTGATCGAGTTTATAAAATTTGAGATAGGTAGGTGGGATAGTTATCGATGAGTATACGAGCGTTGGGGTATATCGATAGCTATAGGGTATATTGATACAGGGATTCTAATCTGTTAACATGTTTACAATTTAGGCTCGCATCCTGCGCAGACTGTCTACATGTATTGACAGCATGTCCGCACAGAAATTGGCATCGTCCAGCTCACCTGTCTATGAAGGCCAGTGACTTCTGCAAATCACCCCCTGCTCCGGAATTCAGCGCTGTGTTTAAAAGTATATACTTAGTATATTGAATCCTGGAGAGTTATTCCGGTGACTGCCCGGGCCGCCATGATGACGGGGGCGGACTGCAGCCCCTGGCCGCGCCGGCTGCATTAAATTACATGATCCGATAATATCAAACCGCCACTGTCTTCCTCCCTTTTCCACTCCGTCACGACCGTCCCCGGCCCTGAGCCCGTCGTCGATATCACGCACTCTCTGCTTCTGTCATCCCCTTTCCTCGGGCCCTGGCATTCTCCGAGTCTCTGTACCTTTATTTTATTTTATTTTTTTATCTGGTCGAAGAACTGAAGGCGGGCTCGCCAGAAAGAGGCGATCCAATCTCCCCTGGCACTTTCGTGGGCTTTCCCATCCCACTCAGCTCGAAACCAACCGAACCGAACAAAATAACAATTATCGTTTATTGTTCATCTCATTTGCTATTACAATCTCTTTTCACATATTTCCGGCCGTTTTATTTCGCTCTCGCTCCCTTCCATTCTCACCTCTGCAATCCTCTCAGCATTGCCCCCAGCTACCTCACCTCCTTCTCACCTCCCGGCTACTCATCCTTCCTTTATTCCTTCTTTCTTCATCGCCCGCAGCCGACGTCGCTACACTAACTCATCCTTCATCTCCCTTCCGACGCACAACCCACCGATCCATCTAACCGAGATCTCGAACAAAAATCCCCCCCGTCTACACTCCCACGCTTCAAAATGCCTCTCTGTGGTGGTTCAACGCGCTCGTCGACACAGCGCAAAATCGTCCTTCTCGGTGATGGCGCGTGCGGCAAGACTTCTTTACTGAACGTCTTTACAAGAGGGTACGTCCAATTATCCCTAAAATCGTCTCCAATATCGCCCTCACTGTCGCCACTTACCTCTACTCGCTCGTGCTAATCTAACTGGTTTCTTTCTTTGTTCGCAGATACTTCCCACAAGTATAGTATGTCAAACCGCCGGTTCACTACTGCGCAAATCGCCTTTCTCCATTTGATTCTTAGCGTCCAAACTTGGTGGGCGAAATGGGCTGACATTCACGACATTCTACAGCGAACCTACAGTATTTGGTATGCTCCCAGTCGCCCTTCCAGATACTTCAGTCGAAGGATTCATGCTAACGTTGCCTGTCCTCCTTAGAAAATTACGTCCATGGTATGTTCAAAAACCTGCTCGCATTCGTTTGTGCGACCTAAAGCGCAAGAACAAGCCCCCCCAAAAAGAAAATACCAGCTTTCCTTTCGCCCAAATTCTACCCCATACTTTTCGGGGATAATACGAGATCCAACAGAAACAAAAAACAGGGCAACAAATTATAA
Source organism: Dactylellina sp. 'tibetensis' (assembly GCA_036971435.1). NCBI lineage: Eukaryota > Fungi > Ascomycota > Orbiliomycetes > Orbiliales > Orbiliaceae > Dactylellina > Dactylellina sp. 'tibetensis'. Next base: position 1,076,953 of record JAKDFA010000013.1, read on the forward strand.
CAATAGCAAGGAACAAAAGGCTGACATGGACCCCGGCGCCTATCTCCAGATATCTATGTCGACAACACACACATCCAGCTCAGCCTGTGGGACACAGCCGGCCAGGAGGAGTTTGACCGGTTAAGATCCCTCTCCTACAATGACACGCACACGATCATGCTTTGCTTTAGCGTACGTAGACAATTGCTGCACTCGCCCTCCCGAAATAGCAACCGTATCCGACAAGGTCAGCGCTGATTTGGCAAATTAGGTCGACTCGAGAGATTCTCTAGAAAACGTGGAACAAAAGTGGGTCGGTGAGATTGCCGATAACTGTCAGGGCGTTAAGCTCGTCCTGGTGGCTCTGAAATGCGATCTGAGAGAAGAAGCAGCATCGGAGGGACCAGAGAAGGCTTCCGAGTTCATCAGTTATGCCGAGGGACTGGCGATTGCCGAACGGATCAAGGTAAGAACAACCAGGCTGAAAAAATACCACCCGTTTTTGATATATAAACATGTTGCTGATACGATCCGACCATAGGCGCTCCGATATCTTGGTACGAAAAATGTGCGATCAAAAAAGGGAATGGTTCCGAAACTAACAACTTTTGTTATCTTAGAATGCTCCGCCAAGATCAACCGAGGTGTCAACGAAGCATTTTCGGAAGCTGCAAGAGTTGCACTGACCGCCAAACCACAGGGTGCTGCCAATTCATCTGGAAAAGGCTGCTGCATCATGTGAAGGACCGACTGAAATGATACCCTTCCTTTTTTCTTCTCCCTGCTACTTTTACTGGAATCCAAAAGAATATATACACCTCTTTTTCTCCCTTTTTTCTTTCTCCTTTTTTGTTTTTTCCACAAAACTTCTTTTCGAGAACGACTTTGTCGGAGGAATTTTCCGCCTCCTTCTTTAATGCGTTTACGAAAGCGCTGATTATATTGCCGACTTGGATTGTTTATAGCCTTTTTTACTAGTTCTTTCTTATCAGCTCCTCAAAGTTTTTTGTAGGCTGTGAGGCTGACACCCTCTTTCTACTATCTTGGCGTACTCTATTCCCCTTCTAATTTTATTCTTTCTATATTTCCTTTTTCAGCAAAGCAAGCATTGAACTTTTTCTCTCTTCTTCTTATGTTTGGATACCTCGGACTCCCTTTCCTGTATTATTCTTCTCTGTTCCTGAAACAATCGCTCCTGTTGCTGATCTCTTTTGTTTGGCACGGGCCCTCCCCCATCGATGGGATTGTATTCTCTGCCTCGGATTGATATCTATGAGATTGTATTACCAGTTCTTATTTCCATCTTTTTGTTTCCTGTCGAAGCAAATTCCATTACTTATATATATCACTACTGTATGCAAAAGTTCTTGAGAGGACGTCACAATATACCACATTCCAACACATGATGATAATGATGCATTGGCTATTTCCCTGACAGCTTTATTATAAGACCGATTCCTGGAACTCAATTGAATGCATTTCATTTACGAATAACCAAGGAAATAATTGTGAGGACTAATACATGCTACCTCTTCAAGAATAAGCCAAAGTGTGATGTCTCAAATCCCTATTCATCTCAAAACACGGAACTGCCTCAGTGCTCACATGGACTCGTACCTGAGCGAGAACGCGGAACGTTAACAGCTCAAAACACCCGAGCACGATAGCTTCCCTTTATTAAGAGTATGGCCCGATAACGCGATTGCAGTGTGGCTTTGACATACAGTACCAGATATACCACGTTCTGAGAACGCTACAAAAAAAAATAAACATGAGACTCCAGAATCTCGGGGCATACTTTGTGGCATCGTGCCTATCAATACCGTGAGTTTACCGACAATATCAATTAACCATCATGGTTCTATATAACTAACACCGAGCCAATCAAAGCGGCACATTTGCACTAACAGATTCCCTCAACGTGGAGTACTTTTACAAGCAAAACTACCAGCTGATTGAAAATATCTCCAAGAACCTCGTCCAACTGGTAGAACTCGACCATACCGTCGCCCCGATAACCGGTCGTTCCGGTATAAGTCCAACCCTACCAACTCTCGTGGGCTCTCTGGCGTCCAAACTCGGGGAGCTGCAAACTGCCCTCCGGGATCCCGCGTTCGTTACAAATCCGCCAGAGTATGCCAAGTACGGGATCTTATGGAACTTTGATGACGGCGATCTCGTCGATGAAGAAAGCGACGAAACTGTTACTCGCGAAATATGGACCGGCTGGGCGGAAGAGTTCGTTTCGGACTTTCAGACCGCTGTGCTGGATGTGCAAAAGTGGATGGCGATGGTGCCCTTTCGGTTTTTCGTCCGAAGGCGAGATTTACGGCTTAATGATACGCCCAAGCAGGTTAACCTGTGGAGTATTGCGTCCATGTTTATCAAATATCTCGACGAGGACGACGTGAATGGTAGTAACGACGGCGTGAACGTGGCGGATCCCGTGGATGTTTTGGGGTATATTTTCGATTTGGAGAGTGTTAACGATCAAGGGGAAGGATTGTTTAATATGAATTCGGCAGGGTTTCTAGTGGATGGGTTGGGAGGGATGTATGAATCTGCACGAATCAATTCGAACGGGCTGGCGAAATGGACAGCGGTGGATGCTCGGATGTGGTTTGAAGTACGGGATGCGCAGTGGTGGCAGGAGGTGGTTCAGGATAGGACTCAGATTACAGAGTTTGCGAATGCTTATGAGAAATTGTTTTTCTATTTGAAGAAGGATATCACGTCGCTTATTGAAGCTGCAGAGGCGTCCCTGGGGCGTATCAAACTAGCGCACTAAAAGTCTTATCGGTTGCTTGTCATAGTATTTAGAATTGAGTAATTTGAAGCTATCGAGATAGATGTATCGCGTCGATCGAGATAGAGGTTGGATTGCACCCCACCCTGCGCATCGATAACCTCCAAACTGCCCCGCGCTAACTCGATTCTTTCCTCGGAAAAGCCCCCCACTCTGCATCTCTTCACATCACCCTGCATGACACTATCGGCATGGGCCTCACGCTAGCGCCTAATCAAAGCATTTGCGTTACATGCACCTTGAGCTTCTGCGCCGGTTCGCAGTAATCTTTTTTATCGAAATGTCGGCCGCCCTAGGGGATTATTTTCCGCGGGACCACTTCTCCAAATTTGCGCTCGCCCGACCGATTGTCGGATATCTCTCTTAGATCTTATCGCCACTAGATATCCAATCCCCATACCCGATTATAAATCACTTTACACCCGCTCACAAAATGTCCCGGTGTCCCCGTCGAAGAGAGCAGACTTCACCTCCAGCTGCTGAAGCCGGACCTGTATCGCCCACAATGACCGCTCCAGAATTTCCAGTGGCGAATTCCAACGTTATCAACACAAATCCTACCGCTTATACTCCGTCTCTTCTTACCGCGGTGCCCTCGAAATCTCATATCCATCTGGTGATCGGCTCTAATGCTCTCGCTAGTGCACGATGTACCCGCTCCATCGAGGTTGGAGCTATCGTGAAGCTTATATCACCGTCACCGAGTGATGCCATGCATTATGGTGTTCGTAAACGTATCGACGACGGGCAAATCGAGCTTCTAAACCGAGATTTCCGCGTGGAGGATTTAACGACTCTCGGACGGAACCAAGTGGATAATGTCGTCGATGCTGTATTTGTTACCTTGGACCCTGGGAGTAACGAAGGTTTGCATTTCAATCTTGATATACTAGCATCGAATGACCGTGCTAATTTTTATTCCACTATAGCGAGCTTAATAGCATCCAAATGCACCCGTCTCCGTATACCCGTCAACGTCGCCGATTCTACTTCCCTGAGTACTTTCACTCTTCTCTCAACGTACTCCGACGGCCCTCTCCAGATTGGTCTTACAACCTCTGGCATGGGGTGTAAACTTGCCAGCCGTTTGCGACGAACAGTCGCCCAGTCGTTCCCTCTCGGAATCGGATTCGCATGCGAGCGCCTCGGCCGATTACGGCAACAGATATGGCAAGAGGACTGTAAAAGTCTAAACAGCTATAATGTCGGCCATGCATCTCTGGAAGCGGAAGAAGATGACACGGGAGACCAAAAATCCACCTTTAACACCCTGATCAAACCCGACGACGCAGAAACTCAAAAGTCCAGGCGTATCCGCTGGTTATCGCAGATATGCGAGTATTGGCCTCTGCAGAAACTCTGCGATCTAACCGACTCCGACATTGACACCCTCTTTGACGAATATGTTGCTACAAACGGTACCTCTCTCGACTCGGCAACCTTACTTCAACAACAACGGGGTACTATATCCCTCGTCGGTTCCGGCCCAGGTAATCCCGATCTATTGACTAAATCCTCCCTCGACGCAATAAACTCTGCCGACCTGGTTCTGGCTGATAAACTCGTTCCGGAACCGGTACTCGCACTCATCCCCCGCCGTACAGAAATCTTCATCGCCCGCAAGTTTCCCGGTAACGCCGACGCCGCACAGCAAGAACTGCTACAGAAGGGATTGGACGCTATAAAGCAGGGTAGATCCGTCGTTCGATTAAAGCAGGGTGATCCGTACATCTATGGCCGCGGCGCAGAGGAATACGCATTCTTCGAGAAACACGGGGTAACCGTCAATGTTATCCCAGGTATCACGAGCGCGCTTTCGGCGCCACTGTTCGCGGGAATTCCGGCGACGCATCGGGCGGTGGCAGATCAGGTGCTTATTTGTACGGGTACAGGGAGGAAAGGAGTACCGCCTGACCCGCCGGCGTACGTGAAGAGCCAGACGACGGTGTTTCTGATGGCGTGCCATCGGTTGGAGGGTTTGATTGATGATTTGAAGGGGAAGGGGTGGCCTGAGGATGTGCCGTGTGCGGTTATCGAACGGGCGAGCTGTAAAGACCAGAGAGTGATCAGAAGTACTATTGGGAATGTTTGTGCGGCGGTGGAGGAGCTGGGGAGTCGGCCGCCTGGATTGTTTGTCACGGGGTGGGCGTGTGATGTTCTGAAGAAGGGAGATAGGGCGTGGACTGTTGAAGAGGGGTTGTAAGGTTTTTTTCTTGAACCGGGCATACGTATGATTATGAGATTCATATATAGATGAGGAGTCCAAGGTTACCATGGAGCATTTTATTGGCGTTTTGTCTTCCCAAATGTATATATATATCACCCAATGCGATCTATCCATCTACTCTCTAATGGAAAGATCCTAAAGTACATTATGTACATATCTTGCATATCAGCATCTTAGATATAACCAAAAAGGTGCTTAAGAGATGAAATTCTCACTATCTGTCCAAGGTATTATGGGGTATATGGTAATGACTATGCTATTTTAATATCCAGTCCCCGCTCCACCGCTCATGATGGCAACCCCGCTGGACGCCCCGATCCGATCCGCGCCTGCCTTGATAACTTTAACCGCATCCTCAAAGTTTCTAACCCCGCCGCTCGCCTTAACCTTCACACCTTCCTTATACGCCACCGTCCGTTTCATCAATCTGACATCCGCAGGTGTGGCTCCACCGCCCAAAAACCCAGTACTAGTCTTTACAAATGCCGCGCCGGCCTCAGCGGCCAAAAAGCACGCAGCAACTTTTTCCTCGTCGCTCTTGAGCAGGTTTGTCTCAATGATTACTTTGACGGGTATACCCTTCGCCGCCAGCACGACGGAGTGGATGTCGTTAAACACGTAGCCGTAGTTCCCGGACCTGAGGTGTCCGACTGGGATGACCATGTCGATTTCTTTAGCGCCATCGAGGATTGCTAGAGATGTTTCGTAGCATTTTGAAGCAGTGGTGGAGACACCAAGGGGGAAGCCGATGACAGAGCAGGGAATCGGGTGAGTGCTTGTTTCGGCGAGATTCGTGGGTGTGCTTTTAAGAGTCGTGGCGACGAGGGGGATGTGTGTCGGATTTACGCAGCAGCTCTAGATTGTACATGTAGGTAAGCATATGCATATATGTTCAACTATCTTGTGATTTTGGATTTGGTCAGGATATTCGTACCTTAAATCCATATTTTACGGCTTCTTCGCAGATAGTTTTGATTTGGTCTGCGGTTGCTTCTGGTTTTAGCAGAGTATGGTCGATGTATGCGGCGAGAGCAGCGGATGGCTTTGAGAGATCAAGGTCCACGGGGGTAAAATCGGTATTGTCTGCCGCAGAGAGAATCTGCTTGACGTGCTCTTCGACGAGGGGAGCGAGTTCCTCAGTCGTGCGAGGCGGCGGGACAGATACGCTGCCGGATCGTGAGTTTGGTCCTGACATTTTTGTTTGATATATAATATATTCTTGTAGGATATGTTATGTGAAGGAAGCTATATGCAGGAGTGAGATTTCGAAAATATGTAAATTTTGGAAGATCGGGGAGTTAAAATGCAACGCCCATGCAAGCGGGCCGCTGCGATACCAGGGTCTCGTTCAGAGCCGTTTGTAGGCGATGGAGAGTATCCGAGTCGGTGTACAAAGTGGAAATGGCCGATGTGGATACACCGGATCGAAAAATAATAGAGCAAGTGTGCCGGAGTCGCGGTACCCGAGTGTTGCAAGCAGCTCAAGAGGTATGAAGCTATCACAGAGCTGTCGTCCCTGCGGGACAGCTAGCAATAGAGGGGAGAAGATGAGATTAGAGAAACCGCGTTGCGGTGTTGAAACTGCACGGTCTGCGCAGTCAAAAAATGCGTCACCAACTTTGACCTCCACTTCAGCATTTCACCATCTCCAACATCATTCTAGCTTCCCGACGACGACGTCGTCGACATGTCCAACCATCACGAACCAACCAATCCGACGCCGCATGGGCGCCGGCTTAGCGCCGCATTGAGGGGTGTCCAGCCCTGTGGATACCGGGCGGCAGGTGAGCAACGGTTACCAGGCTAAACTGGATAAGCGACAAACAAGCCTCGTTTCTGACGACGCAAAAACTTGGAGTCCTTTTGCCTCCAGCAGAGCAGCGGCTCTACATACGTACGAAGGGGACTGGCCAGGTTCTGTTCTATTTAAATCAAGGCTAATCAGTTATTTGCAGTTGTTTTCCCTTGCCGTCGTCACAGGGCCGGAACCCAGGGTCAGACTTTGAAGGGTATTATATTGTTTTGGGTGTTTTGTCTGTGCAGGAATCGGTATCCCGGAGCAGCACCACCGCCAAAAAGCAGATAAACAAAGGCATTCCAAATATAATTTTCGTATTTTCATTATTATCATTCCCATCAGCCTTAATCGTTCTTTCTCACTCCGCAATACACAGTCCCCATAACAATATCAAACTGCTCCTCTTCTTCCTCTCCTTCTTCTTTTAGTGACATTCATCTTGCCACCTCTTCTTCTTTACCTGTGCATCCTGCACTAAACAGTTTCCTCGCCTCCACTACAACTGCGCACAAAATATAGCTTCCGGCCCATCGCAAGCTACCGACGTCATACCTTCAGCTCGCCATGGGGTTCACCCCGATTCTCGGAATCCGAATCGCTACCTTCGTCCTCTCCATCATCGTCCTCGGTCTCGATGCCAATGCGATCACTGCCTTCAATAAAACCCTCAGCGGCAGCTCGCCGTCTTCTATGAACTTTGTTATCTTCTGCGTACGTCTCTACCCGCCCCGCCCGTACCACTATAAATTTTTTTTCTCAAAAAACCTGCATCCCAAACTTCCCTTGTTTTTTTGTGTTCCATCCAACTCGTATTGCACTTCCTGAACGATCAGCGCTCTGACCTTTCCTGCAGTGTCTCTGGACCTGGATTTCGTTAGCTTACATCATTGTCACCCCGCGCTTCCTCCCCCGGCTCCACGACAAGTTCGTTCTCCTCGGCGTCGAAGTCCTCGCAAACATCTTTTGGTTCTCCGGCTTTATCGCCGTTGCAGCCTATGTCGGTGATCATAACATCACATGCCCCGAGACCGTCTGCGGGTCTATAAAGGCTACCATCGCCTTTGGCTGCTTCGAATGGCTCACTTGGCTCGCTAGCCTCGTCCTCGTATGTCTCAGTATCTTCAAGGGGAGGAATATGCTCGGTGCTGTACCCATGATCGAGACACAACATGCACCGTTACACACCCTTGGCGCAGTAGAAAGTGCATATCCTGGTGCGGGAGGCTACGACCAGAGTAACGTTCAGCCGATGGGATTCAATCCGCCAGAAACCCCAGCGCCGTACGGTGCTTCCGGGACCCCGGCGCCATATGATCCGCATTTGCAACCTGCGCATTTACAAGCCCAGAACACAGGTGTGAGCAGCGTTAGCGCGTTGAGTTCGGGACCATATGCTGGTGGAGATGGGTTTATTAGTGCGCAGAGTACTGGGTATGGAAACGCCGCGCAACAAGGCTCACCGTACGACCCACACTATTCGCAACATCAGGACTATGGTCATAACACAGTCGAGCTCCCAGCAGCCTCGGGATACCAAGGCTCACAGGTGAGATATTCCTGAATATAAAGGTTGGTGATATGGATTGAGCGGGTGGTAAGTCGGAAGTAGAAAGCTGTTTTCCTTGGATTTTTTTTATGTGATACCAAAACGGGGGACGGATTGAACTAGTGGTGTTTTATGCAGTTTTTATTGATTTTGGCTCCTTTTCGACATTGGCATGGTTTCCCTTACCTCATTACAAAGAGTTCTGTTTATTCATACACATGGATTGTTGTGAAGATTCCAGCTTCTTCCTTTCCCCTTCTCATTTTGGATTCCTTTTTTTGGTTGCCTAGGTGGTTGGTAAACCCTTCTCTGTATGAAACTTAATGTATATAACGATTCCAAAGATTACATGATTATGGTTTTTTTGATTTACTCTACCTATCTATATCCTAAGACACTAAGAATGATTATGATATACTGGCGTTGAAATCCAATTCAGCTCCGATATCACAGTAGCGTCGTAGAGCTCGAGAGGACGACGGCTATCGGCATATCTCCGCATAATCAGATGATAGATTTACTTCATGGTACAGCTTCATCTCATCTTTAGCTTTCAGAATCCCTCAGCTCGGCTTTCCAGGCGGTTAGCTCGTGCTATTGAATAAAACAATGGACGCCGCCTTACCAGTTCTATATAAAAAAAGATAAATAGAAGGATGTCCCCTGATATTTACTGTTCCACAATGCATTTACGACTACCATTTCTAATCCTTTAACTCCGAACTGTCATCACTCCTTGCTGCAAGGCAAGGGGATATAGGATTGATCAATGTCTTTAGACGTCTGTAGTGTACTTTGCTCTTGTTCTTGCAATTGGTATACTCTCCTGTCCTCTATCCCGAGGTGGTGGGCATTTTATCTTGATACGCAAGCTTAAGAGGCGGATCTGGGATCTGGGTTGTTGGGAATGCATATATGCCCGTGTTTGTGGTTGGAATATGTTCCGTATACTAGTTAGTTGGAGAAGGATATCAGGTACCAGGTACCTATAAGTACCCAGTATTGTTTCTTTGAGCTCTGTTAAGCTAGAATAAAAGGTATAAAAAATGGCATTAAAATTAAATTAAACACCCTAATCCATGTTGACTTGGATGACTTGGATGACCTTAAGATTATTTGAATAGTGGATTGTTCAAGTCAACTATCAAGTCCTTGGTTTGGCATTATATGGTTATTAGAAAACATCGGGGAAGAGGACACCGAGAAAAGTTCCGTGAGGAAGAAGAACAGCAGATGGAAGATGGAAGAATTCTGTCAAATAATCCGAGATCATGATCACACATTTTTCCCAATGCAATGCAGTATTAAGCAAAAAAAAAGGATATATTTTCTTTCTTTTTCTTTCCTTTCTGTATCTAAATGTCTCGTAAACCAGACACGATAGATGGCTTGTTCTTCGTCGTCCAGTTAGAAGCAACAGGGAATATCCTCCATCCTCCACCCCTCCATCCTCCACCCCTCCATCCTACCCCTCCTTTACACCCGTTTGTTTCCCTGATGGTTTTATTTTCGTAGTCTGACATTTTTGTCCAATCGTCTACTAGGTGCCCTCTCCATTCAAGCTTGGAAAAAACAAAACATCCAAACGCAAATTCGTAAAATGCATATCGCCGAAAGTAAAAAAGAATCGAGACGAGTTTGCAAACGAATAAAACAAAGCGAAATCGATGAGAAAACACGATGGATAAATTTCGCTAAATCGACTAGAGCCGCCCATAGAAAGGAACGAGAGAAAAACTGCTTCGAAAGAAAGTCGTGCAAATAAGTTCCTTGCTTGCAGTCTTTTGGCCGTCTTGAAAAGAGAAAAAATTAAAAAATTGGATCAATTAGAGACCATAGATAAGAAAAAAGATAGTCGTCCATGAGTATGTTTGGCCTCTTCCCCCTACTCTCTAAAACACAAAAATCCTTCAAAGGAAAAAAGACCGTGTGCCAATAACCCAAAAGTTAACCTGACGTTGAAAATCGCTTAAGATCCATAGAAGTGAGAGAGACAGAGAGAGAAAGTCGTTTGAATGAGCTGTTGCCAGAATAAATAATAAAAGATAAAATAATCAAAAGGTATCAAGAGCTTTCGTTCAGGAATTAAAAAGAAAAAGATGATGTATTGTACATTATTTTTTCGCCAGATTTCGAGTATTGGGATATCATAAAATTTTCGTAAAAGTCGTCATCAAAAAGGAATTGGATCGAAAGATAAAATAAAATAATTGGAAGAAAGAGCCGCTTAAAATAGCAGTAGTAATGGAGATCGTAGAGATTGGTATCATGGTGATTGGTGCGAGCTTAGTAAGGTTTGCGTCCGATAACGAAACACCTAAAAAAAAGTAAAAAGTCAGCGCTATTAATTAAAGATAGATTCGATCCGAATCTCTGATTTACGTACGTCGGTGTGTACTGAGCGTTGCCATCTGTCTTTTCTTCCGCTGGTGGGTTCGCAGAGGGCAGCGACAGTGTCAAGATACTGCAGCATACGAGTCTCAAGAAGCTTCCCCATTCCTTAAGCCGCTTCCAAGCTGTCATGGACGGCTGCCATGTCTTTTCTTCGACGTCTACGAAACCAGCTTCCAGGAGGTGTTGTTTTATGCGTAAAGCGACTGTGGGTATTCGCGAAGATGCAAGGATGCTACCGCCGCCGAAAAAGGTAGATGGATATGTGGAGCCGGTGCAGTTCAGCTTGCCAGGTGGAAGGGATGATCGTGAGTTGCGCGAGTTGTCAAGGACTTCTACCCAACCGCCTGGTTTGGCGTGTCTGAACCCAAATGATCCGTTAGCCGACAAACTTTTTGTTTTGAGAAACAGTTTTGACAACCAAAAAAAAAAAGGAATTTGAAGTGATAAAAATCAATGGGCTAGAGTTGTGGGAGAGCATACCTGAATGCCTCGATAAACATCTGCTTCTCGTCCTGGGAGCCGTCATCCTGATAACGGATGTGAATAAAGTCGAATAGGTCTCCTGACTGCTTTGTGTGGGACAGGCAGAGGTTCACATTCTCGGCAACTGCTGAGCTGTACAAAGTGCACCAATAACACGTCCGGTTAGCCAATTGGGTACCCAATTTATTGCGTATTCGATCCTGCTCTCCAGCTGCTGGATCAAGCTTGGATAGCTCGCCCCCACCGCGTGATCATAGAAGGGAATGGGGATTGCATACTCATTGACTGCAGGTGCCGCTGCCGTGCGGGTGCCAATGTCTACAGTGACTGATTTTCTAGTTGACACCAATGTTTGTTAGCATTGTGCAGGCAGATAAGTATTGTTTGCAGAGGGACTTACTCTGTGGTTACACCTATGGAACACACGCGCGACTCTGTGGTTCTACCATCCAAAATAGACTGTCCAAGCAAGACTAGTTAGCAAATAGTTTTTTTTTTTTTTTTTGATGGAAAAGCCATCACAAGATCACCGCTTGAAGGCAATCGTGGGCCGACGAGCTGCTATATTCAGGATGCAATGGGAATATATGTGTATGGATATATATGGAAATGCAGAAACTCACCTCGCAGTCCTTGCTCAGCACAGCGGCCTTCTCTTCGATGGAAGCCATTGGAAGGATTGAGGAAAGTACCGGATTAAATAGATTGCAGCGAGATGATGAGAAGAGCTAGCTAGCTATGCAGCGTAATACGGGCGGAGTAGCTGGAGCTGAGATGAGCGGGATGGAGAGGTGGGAGAGAGACTGAGATGCGAAGGGGAGCCATTTGGGCGGCCGAGGGGAGAGAGCGAGGCATCTGGGTTGATATATCAGTGCCAGCTCATCAGGCAGAGGCCCGTCGAGCGTCAGTGGAGGAGGGAGGTGGAGGTGGAGGTGGAGGTGGAGGTGTGTCTCTCCTGCTGTCAATCGTGTACATACTTGCCTGCCTGCCAGCCTGCCTGCCAACCGCAGGAGCTATAATTAATTAATCGCTGCACCAGATCGGTTTCTCGATTGGTGTGCCTGCCTCGTGAGAACGCTGCCCCTTCCTTCCCTTCGATGTTATTGCTATAACTTATCTCTCTCTCTCTACGGAGCTCAGCTCAGCTCAGCTCTACGAGCAAGCTCTTGCTGGTGATAAAACTAGCTGCTGGGCCATGATACATTTATTCACTTCTTCCATTCTATTGTTTGCACTGCCAATGCCATTTTCATCGTCACCTACAAAGCACCCGTCGCTACAATCCCACCAGCTTCCCCAAAAGAGAACGTGACAAGTCACGACGGAGGGGCCCGGCAAACTACAGAGCCTTTCGAGTCTAGGCCAGACTCGTATATATAGAAATACACAGTTATAAGTTGTACCCAACGCCCATTCCAGGACCCAGAAAAACCGACGGATATCGACTAGCCCGGTCCTATCGCCGAAGCCAATGGATTGCATATATACCTTCGAGATCCACAGAGCCTTCGATCTACCAAAAAAATCTGGCCTTTTTCTCGTCTACTACAGCCGAAAATGCATCTCGGACAGACCTGCTGAGGATCAAACAATCTTCTCAGATTTCGCCATTTCACCAATGATCAATCACATCTGAGCTCTTTTGCTACGCAGATACTCCAAGATAGGGCCGGGTAACATAACAGGGCTGCCCAGAATATCAAAATGTGAGAAGAGAGAGTGAGAGAGAGGGCGAGAAAAACATGGTCGGACCATGCATGCGCAGCAGACAAAGCTGCTGCTAGCCTTGTCCTTCCGCATGAAAAATCCACAACCTTGACCTTGAAGCAGTAGGGGAGCAGAAAAATCATATGCAGAGGCGAGGTGGTACATATGACAGAAGCTCTGCAACTGTCGATTTGTGATTGAGGCAAAATTAGTTTGGATACCCGTTTCTATCTGCCTTCCTCTCACGCTCTCGCCTGTCTTGGAGATCTGGCGATTGTCGAAGCTTGGTACCTGCGATGCACTATCACCGGACAATGAGAGGAATCCTGCATATATCGTGATATCTTATCTTTCAAGGCCTTTGTTTTGTTTTTTGTTTTTTTTGTTTTTGCTATACCAGCAATATTTTGACTGATACGGTATCAATGGTCGCACCTTGACCCTCGCAGCTCCGAGAGCCAATCCGAGCAGACCGTTGGAAACAGATTATTCTGATCAAAACCGAGGATGCCTCGCGTCTTTCTCTCTCACCAACAGGCAAAGCTTCGCGAAAACCGGGTGGAAGCCCACAGTACTCCTCCTAGCTTGCCCATTAGTTCGAGATCACTTGCTGACGTGGTGCGACTGTGGGCTGTCGGGCAAATTCCCCGCGGATAGCCAGCATGGGTAGGGTCCTGGCAGCTGGAGAAGAGAGAAGAAGAAGAAAACTTTGTATCATCCTTCTGAAACGAAACGCTTGCACAGACTGTTCGAGTATCAATGCAACCTCCGTCTTCTCGCGAGGTACCGCCCAAGTCACCATGGTAGCGTCTACCCCCGCTGTTATACATCTACTGGCACCTACAGCTTGACCAAAAACCGTGTTCTTTGCTCATCTATGCACTCGAAAGATGACTCCAAGAGAACCCCGAACCAATACCCTTTTCGCCCCCCCACCCTGATTGGGCATCGTGCATGAGCAGCAGCATCTGTGGACTGCATTGCCTTGACACGTCAACCAGCAATGCACCTAGCTAGCTCACTTTTCGGCTTGCTCCCATGCTAACCGAACAGCTTCCAAGTCCACACGTCCACACAGCAGCTTGCAGACTCAGAGCTACGAAAGCCCTCTTATGCTTCGATTCGAGGCTTCCCCCTCCCTTGAATCACGTTTTTCACTTGCTTGCTGATATTGGGGAGATATCTCCCTATCAGGTCGCCGGTGTTGATGTCTTGATATGTCGTCCCCTGATGGCTACATATTCACATTTACTAAATTTGAATCCTACCACCAAATGAACGATCGATGATAACATTTTTCTATCGGGTATCAATTGTTAAATGCAAATGCGCAATCTCTCGCTACGACCAAGAGTTGCTACCGAAGGCTGGCTTTGGGAACAATCGAAACATGGATTCAACATCTCTTTTGTATTCCAGAGATCCGGTCAAGGGACAGGTACCTTTTTCTCAGATTGTGGGTTTTGATTCGCTCGTCCCAACGGTGCTGCAGAATTGTCCTTTCCTCCTCGAATCACACTCGTGACTTCTTCTTAGGCTAAACGAATTTGTATAATGGCGTTTTTTTTCTCATTAGAAATGCACTGTCCTTAGAAACGTCTACACTTTTGTAGCTTTTGTTTCAGTGAGCTTCCCAATTGACCAATACAACTTGACTGCACCAGAGAAAGGAAGATTTTTTTCTTTCAAACGAATGAATCCTTTCGATTTTTTCCATCATTCTCGTGACCACTTACTTTGGTCATTCTCTCCTGTGCATTTAGCCTACCAATGCAAATAACTTTTTTTTGAGATTAAACCTATTGGAAGGGTTATATGGTTTTTCGCATGCATACATCTCTAAGTTTTCGCTCAGGGGTTCTATCCCTTCGAGTACTTCTCGGAGAGAAACACCATTCGCGTTCCCTACAACTCTACATTCCTAAACATCATATCGGATATGTATCGGATAGATGGCACTTTTATTTGTGTCTCTAATCGAGGAACCAAAGGATAAAACATCCGTAACAGCCGTCACCACGCGTTAAAGCTCCATTGGTCCTTTAGCTTTTCAGCAAGCTAGAAGCTTTTTTCTTGAAAAGGGATATTCCATCAAACTAGATAGGTTTGGTATGAAAGTTGAACCAGTAGAGCCAATGTATCTGCTGCTGCTAGCTCTGCACGGATCTACAATGCGCCTTGGGATATCGGCCACACAATGAACTTCTAATATGCACCAGTCTTACATGACAATTGAGGAATTTTTTTTAGACCCATTTGCAATTTAATTAATCAGTCTCGGGCTCAGCTATGCATCTTTGATACCCATGCCCCGTGATCTTGGGAAGCTATATCCAGTAAATAGAATAAAAAACACAAAGACTACTATATAATTGGTCATATCGGCGAAATAATACCGTTTTGAAGAATCTGAAATAATAATATTATAATATCAGGTGCTCTTCAACTGCATTGTCCTTTTTTTTTCTTTCCTCTTTTGAAATTTACCGAATGATAGAGCTGAAAAAAACCCGTTGAGTGAAAAACGCCTGCGGCGTTCTCCTAACGTCCAATTGAAGTTGCTGTTTTTTTTCTTACTACTGTTTTCCTCTTTATGCACGATTTCACAATCAAATGGAGCATGTGACATCGCAAAAACAAAACAGCGATGGCATCCTAGGTTTTGATTGATTTGCGATGACCTTATACGTCACAATCACTCGGATTTTCTGGATCTTCCAGGTACAGCTAGCCTAGCTGAACCTTCTATTTTGGATCCTGACGGAGCTCATCTATAGCTACCGTGAGTTATCCGATACCCCTCATTCATATCGAGATCATGTACACGTTTCGTTTTTTTATAATGTTTAGCGCCTTGGGAAGTCGAGTTTTTCTTCCTTTCCAGATGAAACCCCGCCATCTCATCTGGAGGGGCTGATCGTTTTTAGCTCAGGTCTTCTAGATGGGAGATTTTTTCGGTTCTTCTACTATAATAATATTTATACATGCTGCATAATTTCTCCGTGTACCCACACTAACCCCAAACTAGCCTTTTGCCTCCCATAATCGTCGTCCATCGCTAGACAGTAAAATAATACAACCTAGATAACTGTCTCTTTGATTTGTTTTTATTTTATCTCTTTCTTTTTGTACAGGTGTATTCAAAGCCAACAAGGGTAGAGGGGTAGTGGGGACTTTGACGCCAAGTGTGATATATATGCGCAGAGCAGAGTATCTACAGAAATTTGCCAAAGGCAGACAAAAAAAAAGTCTAGGAAGCAAACATATATTCGCTACTGCTGGTAGCTCTTGAACATGCTCTGGCACATTTTCTAAAGCGAACAAAAGAAACATATTAGCATCTGATTCCGGTCTTTGCCTGTACCAATACTTCGGACTGGTATAGGATGTGAAGCAAAGAAGGAAAGAAAGAAAACTTACAAGCTGCTCCAGATAATAACTGCAAGAGTTCATATCGTTGTTCGTTGCTTCAAGACAGCTCGTAAAAGCCTTAGCATCAGCCTGGCAGTTACCCTGGTTCACATCGCCGTAGGTATTTGTCGGCGCGGCGGCAGTTGGCGCAAGGGGAGCCTCAGTAGAAGAGCCGCCAAACATGCCCGTAAGTCCGGAACCGAGGACGTGGCCGACAGTAGAGCCGACTGCGACACCACTGATTGAACGAAAATAAGGGTGGTTAGATGTAATTCATATTTGAATAACGGGATATGATGGAGCTTACGCGGCGGTGGAGGCCATCTATACGGGTGACATGTTAGTATTGAGGTTATATATATACGCGTGTGATCCGACGTAGAAAACATACCTGACCGAACAAACCGGGCGACGAAGATTGTCCCTGAGCAGCGGTAGCTGGAGGAGCGGCGTGCTGTTTAGCTGGGAGGGCAGCGGTGGACGCCGGACGGGTCTGCTGAGCTGCGGGACGTGGTGGAGCCGCTGGACGGGCAGATGGGCGAACACCTCCTCTTTGACGTGGCATTTTGTATGAATTGACGGGAGTTGAACTTGCGAAGTTTGAGCTAGTTACAGAATGGGCAGCGTAAAAGTCGTAGAAGGGTCGTGAATGTGCGTCGGACGGTTTGATATAAACTGTGGCGAGGTGGTGAAAAAAACGGAGAGGAAGAAGGTCGGGAAAAGGCCGTGGCTTAAATCCGAGTGCCAAGACTAGATTCGGGACACCAGTCATTCGCCCACGTTCTGCGAGAACATCGCCTTCAGACTTCAGGCTTGCAAACTCTTGAAGCTTCCTTCTCTTCGCATCGGCACCATCAGCAATCCCGTGCCGACATCTAATCTAATCTCTCTTACTCGGATCCCGCGGCTGACCCACTTGTCTTCCCAATACCGAACCTCTCTATCCTGCATTCTCGAGAATAACGTATATCTACACAACATGTCACGTCGCAGCCATCCCAACACCCTCCAAAAGGGCGCCTCGAAGTCCACCCCGAGCGATCTAAACCAAAAGGGTGCCTCCGGCTACAAGAATGAATACATCCCAAAATACATCTCCGAGAAACCCTTCTGGCTCAACGATGACAACAAGGAGGAAGAAAGCACAGATTACCTTGGCCATCAGCGTAACCAGCGTAAAGCCGACGACGACCTCCTCGCAGGTGACAAATGGTACGACCGGGGCAAGAAGGCCGGTCCCGCGGCTACAAAATACCGAAAGGGCGCGTGTGAAAATTGCGGCAGCCTGACGCACAAAAAGAAGGATTGTCTCCAGCGGATTAGGAAGAAGGGTGCCAAATTCACCGGACAGGATATCGCGCAGGATGAAGTCATTCAGGACCTCCAACTCGGCTGGGACGGCAAGCGAGATCGATGGAACGGATACGACCCGACGGAGCACGATCAGCTTATTGAGGAATTCGCAAGGATGGAGGAGCTGAGAGCCCAGGCTAAGGCTCTGGAAGGGAGTAAAGAAGAAGGAGGCGGGAGCGGTGAAGGTGAAGACGAGGAAGACAAGTATGCCGAGGAATCAAACATGCCCGGCCAAACGTACGATTCCTTGTCGAGGGTTACCACTAGAAACTTGCGTATTCGAGAGGATACGGCTAAATATCTCTTGAATTTGGACTTGGATTCAGCGAAATATGACCCAAAGACAAGAACTATGGTTGACGGCGGCGCGCTTTCAGATCAAGCTGCACAACTCGTAGCCGAGGAAGGATTCATGCGGTCTTCTGGTGATGCTGCGGAGTTTGAAAGGGCGCAAAAGGTGGCTTGGGAATCGCGAGAGAAAGGTGGAATCGGAACAAAGATGCATCTGCAGGCCAATCCCACTGAGGGTGAGATCATGCGACGGAAGATCGAAACCCAGAAGGAGGATGAGACCCAGAAAAAGAGACAGGCGTTGCTTGACAAATACGGTGGAGCGGAGCACCTACAGGCACCACCAAAGGAAGCTACAATCACGGAATCAGAGAGCTACGTGGAATACTCTGAATCTGGTAGTCTGGTGAATGGGAAAGCGGTGGCGACCGCTAAATCCAAATATCCAGAGGATATCTATATCAACAATCACACTAGCGTCTGGGGATCCTGGTGGCAGAACTTCAAATGGGGGTATGCTTGCTGCCACTCTTTCGTCAAGAACAGCTACTGCACCGGAGAAGCGGGCATTAAGGGTATGGAGGCAGCCGAAAAGATGCGGACAGGTGGTGATATGGAACTTGAGGCCCAGGAGAAGAAGCAGATCGCATGGCGAAAGGAACGGGCAGATGCTGCCGCTGAAGCGGAGGCTGATGCCCTGGAGGAACCGTCTAAGGCGTCTAAGAGAAAGGATAAGGATGAGGAAGAGGAAGAATCATTGGAGGATAAGAAGCGAAAAAGAGACCAGTTGTTCAGCGGCGTCACGGACGAGGACCTTGAACAGCATAGGAAACGACGGCTCCTGGCTGACGATCCTATGGCGAACTACGTAGACTCGGCTGCAGCCTAAAAGTCATTCTTTGGCAGAGAGTATACAAATTGTGAATGTATTCTAGCTAGCATGTGATTATGGCGTTACGGGCTCGGGAATGAAAGCGGTTTATGCAAGTGCCTTAGTTTTAAATAAAAAAACTAGTTCAAACAGTAAAATCAATCAACAGGGCGAACAGCCATAGTACCTTCACAAAATTAAGTGAACAGCGCCATACCGTGGCCAATGCAAACAAAACAAAAAGAGAACAGTATCATTGCTTTTTCATCTCCAAAATTCGCTCGCTTCTATATATAATATTAGAACAAAATAAGGAGAGAAAAACCCGGTATTCGCCTTTCTTCGACTCATATATATCCCCAAGTTCAGGTATCCAAACAGAAACAGAAAACCAAAAAGAAGAGGGGATAAAGTAAACTGATAGGTTAATCCTCATCGAAAATGTCCAAAGCGTTCCTCAATATCGTATCCAGCGCACGATTCTGCCAGTTTGTATTCTTCAAATCCTCTGGCCGTGAGCTCATGAGTGAGGGCCCAAAACAAATTGCCAAGTTCCAGGAGTTCATCTTGTTCACCCCGGAGTTTTGCATAACACGACTGAGATGGAGAATCAGTGCGCGAACCGTGGCGTAGTGTGCATCCGGCAGACGATTGATAAGGGCATGTAGAGAGTCACGACGGATGTTGTCATCGTCGATTTCTAGGGACTAATTAGTCATTTTGACGACGGACGTGGATAATCGCAAATTAAACTTACTAGCTGCCTCGATGAACTCGTCATAGAGCGCATACGTCAGTACAGGATCGGGAAGATCTCTGAGGAATTGCTTCAGCGCTGATGCAACGCTGTTAACGTCTTGGAAAAAGTGATCCGGGTTTCTGAAATCCACTCTTGATGGATCTAGGAATTGTTAGCCCTTGGTGTTCGAAATAATATGTAAGGTATGCAATCACGTACCATTATCAAAAATCTCTCTAATCTTTTGAATATGAGAGGTTTGGCCGGCCTGTCGGTAAATACCTTCTACAGCCAAACCGTAGAGTTCAACCGCAGTCATGCATTGAATAACAACAATTGGTACCGCATTTCCATCACGGCTGAGCAGCTTTTCCAACGCAACCCCGAACACAGGTTTAACGGGCTTTGGAGCTTGCGATCCTGCTGGCTGTTTTCGATGGAATTGGTTCCCAGCAGCAATAGGGGGAGGCGGTTGGTTAAAGCCAGGCTGTTCACCTGGCGGATATCCAAACCCACCAGATGGGGTCCGTTGTCCAGGACCCTGGTTTGGAGGAGGATATGAAGTTGGAGGTCCTGGTTGGGCATATTGTTGTTGCGCCGGTGGATTCTGGATCTGAGGCGGCGGCGGCTGTTGTTCGGGTTGTGCTTGTGGTGGCGGCGGCGGCGGTTCTTTGAGGATCTGTTGCATCTGCTGTTAGAATTGCAATTCTTAGAAGACCAACAGGGAGCTGCTTACCTGGTGCCTCTCGTAGTTGAACTTGATCAGGCCGAGTTTTTGTGGTGGAGCCTTCGATGCGAATTCCACAATGAAATTGGTCATATCCCTCTCGTCGTCAACATTAGCCAATGCTTTTCGAAGGTCTCCCTCCGGACCTGCTGTGCTGATTGCTCGACCGTTGTTGAGGACGAATGATTCGTTCAACGCAACTATGCTCTCGTCGTTAGTATAATATTCAGCAGTATATGCAAAAGAGATATTTATCCATACCAAATTTCTGCAGTTGCAAACTCAACCCAGAATCGCATTCCAGAATTAAATCTCGCAAAGCCTTTATGGTTTGCGGCCTCTCATTGTGAAAAAGATCAGAATGCACCCGGTTGGTCATTTCAACCTGTTTCATGTACTCCATATCGGCCATCTCGAGCTTCCTGCGCGCATCCTCTTCGTGATGGCGTCCTCCACCCCCGAGTGTGAAATGCTTTGGTCGCTCCCCGTTCCGTATTTGAGTATATTCCTTCGCCAGCGCTTCAACCTTCGCTTTGGCCTAGATGACAATAACCATCAACAATCAGAAACACAACCAACAAAATGCGTGCAGAGATTCATCAACCCACCTTTTCCATAGCATGGAACGAATCTGGGCCCTTCTTCTCCGAATTATTCGCCGCCTGCTTCCATTGTTTCCTCCCTCCATCGATATTGTTAGCCAATTCCATTAGCTCTTCGTGCATAGTGTTCAAAGCTGTCGCGAAGGCTATCCCATTGTCGGCCAGGCGCTCGTGGATGCGGTTCGACTCCTCTAGTCCCACCATCAGGGTTCCCCGACGAGGTCCTTCTTCGCGGTGTATGGTATCGTGCGTGACGCGGCATAGTTTCTTCAGTCCTGTATCGCCATTCCGGTTAGAAGACAGCGTCCTGTCGAAATTTGTAGAATGCGATAATCTGCCTACCAGCTGCGTGATCCTCTTCAATCTGCGCACGTTTCTTGAGAAAGCCGGCAAAGTCCTGTCGCAGAGGAGGTTAGTTAGAGCGAACCCTGTATCCGAAATCTGGGGCGTATGCACTTACCCTCGCTGAGATTGTGGACTCCCGTAATTTTGAAAGCAACGAATTTACGCCAAGCTAAACGGTTATGTGTCAGCTTCTTCCCCAGACTAACTCTCAGCGCGAAATGTAAATACCTCGGCCTGAAGAATCTCGCCAATATCTGGCTGTCCTTGCATACTCCCCGCCGGCGCGGTGAGCTGCGGATTTGGCGGCGGCGGCTGCTGCTGTTGCTGCTGGCTCGGTCCGCCGGGGGAGGCGTTCTGATGGTGCGAATATCCATTGGTTGCGGGATATCCACCTCTTGGCTGAATAGCCATAGCCATCTTATCTTCAACTCTTTTGTTTTTTGCGCGCGAGGCGAAGGAATGGGGAGGGGGGATTCGAATGAGAAGAGGAGAATATGCGAGACCGAAAGGTTTCCGGGATAGGCGATCGGATTGAGAAAAGAAGACACTCGAAGTCCGAGATACGACGGCAACAGCGACGGCGACGATACCTAAGCGGGATTTTAAGAAGAGGAAGGAGGAATTCGAGGGAACGATGGGGATGATGATGGGGAGGGCTATTTTACAATGTGCCGGGATATGGACAAGGCTGGCATGGACACCAACCGGCAGAAATTAATTACGTGTTGTGCGATTGAGGCTGAGGCGGATCCATGAAATCCTGCCAAAGCGTAAGTTTTAGCATGTTGGTACGCAAGTACTTAAATACTTCCATGTCCAAGGTATATCAATTATGGTATTACTCGGGGGGTTTTAAGTATCTTGTCAGCATCGTCTCATCTGGCTGTGACATGTCTGCCGGGGCTGGTGTCGCAGAACCGCCGTAAACCCACTTGGGCGATATCGCGATGTCAGGTGAAGAGGCACTCGCTCTGTCGTCTGATGCACCTGCATGTCCTCGAGTATATTCGCATGCACTCAAGCCCAAGATCCCAGTCTAGTTCCGTCGGTCTGTCGGTAGTCATATCGATAGCCGAATGCCCTGCAGATAAACGAATCCTGCTAGTTCACAGCACCTGGATCTTTGATATCTTCGTTTCAATATCCATAAATTTGTTTGTTAAGCTAATGCATATCCACCATGAGCCGAACCAAAAACTAACCGCCCTATCAAGTCGAAGATAAAACGGAAAGACGCCCACTCGCTGTGACAAATCGTACACTCCATCCATCGCTCTCTTTCATCGAATGTCTCAAATACAGCTAGAATCTCAAACCTCTTCCGTCGACGTATACAATTTCCTTGTTTACCTTTCCATAATCTTCTCCACTGTCATTCTAATTAACCCTTAATTTCATCGGAACGGATGCAAAAGCGTTTGCGAAGCATTGAAAGGGATGGGGAAAAGTAGATGATCATAGCATAGCATACTCTTCAGGAAAAAACCTACAAAACCATCGTATTCAACAGAAACATGGAGTAAAGATGACATAATGGGAAAAAATAGAAAGTACACGATTAAAGAAACAAGGGAAACTGGAGAACGGACGCCGTAAAGGAAAGTCTGGAGGTACAAAATGAAAATGAGATAGAAAAAGGAAACAAATGTACGGCAACAAGGCTCCGTATTCACACACACGCACATACAACTCGTATGTTTCCATCAAAGTATACAACCTGACATTATGAGGACATGAAATTCGGAGAAAAGGGGGTGTGAGGAGGATGATGACTTGGGTTCTAGTTATTCATAGGTTCCAAAGAAAAAAGAAAATAAGCTTCATGAATGGTGTAACGTTGATATGATATGGAAAAACGCCTGCAATAGTCGGATGATCTGGAAAATGATAGAAAAACGACGCGCTATTCTGTGGGCCCCATTTACAGGATGGTGCACTTGCTCTTCGGCTTTGGCTTCGGTGCTGGCATCAAGACAGCTCTGTAGAAAACGCCAACGATTAGTAAAATACAAAAAAATCAGATGATATGGATCGGGTGTACCTGATGGCCTCGTCAAAGACGTTCTTCAAGCCTTTTTGGGTCAAGGCAGAGCACTCGAGATATCTAAAAATTGCAGGTTAGTCTAGGATAGAATGATTATAAGCTTCCAAATCCAACTCACTTGACAGCACCAATCTCCTTTGCAATCTGAACACCAGCCGTGAACTGGATTGGCGCCATTTTCTTATCTTGCAGCGACTTCAGGACTTTTGGATCGTCCCTCAAATCGAGCTTAGTCCCGACAAGGATGATGGGAATATTGGGAGCGTGATGGCTGATTTCCGGAAACCACTACTCGCGCGATAAACACGTCAGCCTTTTTCTTGTTCATTACATCATATCTAATCCAGCCGCCTTCGGAATTTCATAATCTACGAACCTTAGTCTTGACGTTCTCGAAAGATGGTGGGGATACCAGCGAGAAACAGATAAGGAAAACGTCGGTTTGTGGGTAAGATAATGGTCTCAGTCTGTCGTAGTCTTCCTGACCGGCAGTATCCCATAATCCCAAGCTGATGGGTTTTCCATCGACCATGACACTAGCTGAGTAGTTGTCGAAGCTGTAAACCAAGACAAAGCCGCGTCAGCACATCGTCCATCATGTACATTATCGTACTCGGTAATCAATTTGGTTCCGTCACACTTACACTGTGGGAATGTATTCGCCGGGGAAGGCATTGGTGGTGTAACTGATAAGTAAACATGTCTACACGCAGCTTGGGTTAGCATTCAATCTACCACGATATTTCTGGTATAGGGAGTATTGGTTACCTTGCCGACGGCACCATCGCCTGTGACGACGCACTGTACGTTAAAAGCTTTGTTAGAACCGTCCTTTATATTTGGCCGCCTGCGGCCTGCTGCCTTCGATGCATCTCGCGGATCACTATGTTTTGTTCCCCTGCTGCCACCAACGCCATCGCCACTGCTGCTACCACTCTGCGGAACGAAAAGGTGCTGGTAATCTTCAGGTCTGGACTTCGGATGTGGAGGCAACGGCGAGACTAGGGCCTCCACCTCCTCTAGCGTCCCGTGTATAGAAGTGTATATGGGTTTGGGACCCATCTGGGGTTCTTTCTGCTGTTTTCTCTCTCTTTTTACCTCCTATGAGCTCCCCTGCCTCGAAAACCTGGTTGCAAGGTTTATCAAATTCCGGCATGCCTCTTCGCATAGTGCGAGTGAGCTTTTTTCCAACCTCAAAGAGGTTTTTTTTTATAACGGAGTGCGTGAAGGAAACATGGAGGGAGGGAGGGGAGTCTACGCGGGCGATGGCGTAGATGTGGGGTGGTATGGATGGCAGAGGCACGGGGAAACGCGAGATGTCATAATTCGAAAGGATGAAGAGTCGCAAGATGGATGTGGATTTTAAGGTACCTTTAGAGACTGTGTGGTCATTGTTGGTAGGGGGCGCGGGTGGATCTTTGGAAGCTAGAAAGTTGGGAATCTAGTTCTGCTCGGTAAACTGGGATCACATCTGGGTCAGCACGAGAACGTAACCAAGGTAGTAGCGCATTCGCATGCGTTATCCGGTAGAATCAAGTAAGAAAAGAGAGAGAAAAAGAAGGCGAGAGAGGCTGCGTTTCAAAGTGGCCAGGCGGCTATTTTCAATGGGTCCGAAGGTCACGATGTTTGTTTCCCAGGTCATGTTTGATGAATCTGGGAGACCCTCCTACGGCTCGCCTTGCCCGGTTTGCACAGCCAATTGTTTCGGCGAAGGGGATGCCAAATGCAAAACGACCAGGGAATTTTGGGTTCCAGTCGCTTCTTGCTGCTGCAGCAATCAAGCCGGACCAACTAGACTAGCTGGCGGACTGGGCTGGACGGGACAAGACAGCGAGAAAGTGGCCCAAAAAGAAAGGAAAAGGAAATATACAAAGCGGGAAAAAATAAAATAAAAAACAGAAAATAGATATGGAGACGCAAAAAAAAATTAAAGACGGAAGCGGGCTTACTCCTGGGGACCGTCTCTGCTTTGGGGAGCCTGTTCCCAAGCTATGGGTTAATAGCTGACGTGACAAACTGGCAGCGGATGACGTTTAGGTCGCGAAAAGAGAGGATTGGGGATGCTTTCTGGGGAACGGTAGCACAGCAGGAAGAATGCAAGAGAGAAGAGGATGGCGACGAGGAGAGGAAGAGATGATGAAGTAGTAAAAGAAGAAAAGTAAGTGCAGGAGGGAGAGGGAGGAGGAAGAAGAGCGAGCACGCAGGCAAGCACGCAGGCAAGCACGCAGGCAAGCAAGCAAGCAAGCAATAGCCAACAGCTAGCGAGAGGCGGCCGTGGTGTGTGGACGGCCGCGGTGGATCTCTCTCTCGTCTCTTCTTCTTCGAATCGGTCTCTTTTCTTTTCTTTTCTTCTTCTGGGTCTGAAGGGGGCGTCCGCTTGATTGCTTGCCTGTCTTTCTGGCTGGGATATGCTAAGAAGCAGAAGCAGCTCTAAATCAGATATGCATGTAAGGGTGCAGCTGCTCGATCGATAATACCAATGTCTCTCATTCGAAAAGAAGAAATTCAATACCCTCTGCGGAAGAACAGCCAATGGCCTTCCGAGGACGCGGACAGAAGAAGCGGACAGAAGAAGCTCGGTCGACGAGCCAAGTGGCCGGGACGATGGAACGAGCGGTGGAACAGTAGTCTGGTGTCCTCAAAAAATAGTGCGGGTGCAGGTGAAAAATAGCAGCATGCAGCGAAGCCTTTCGGAAGCAGGAAGGAAGTTCAAGCAAGCTAGAGAAGATCTGGATTCGAGCCCGCAACAGAATTGTGATGAGGTCTGCAGTCGGGGAGAAGTCTCTGCGCGAAATACCAGTTCCATATATACGCACACACCCTGAGATCTCGAGCAAGAGAGAGGAGGAGTAGAGGGGAGAGCTAGGGCGGCAGGCTATCTATCTCTCTTCCTCCCCCTCGCTATCCTGTCCTGTCATGTCCAACCCAGCCAACTGAGGCCGGCCAGCTAGTTTGATCCGGACGGGCTACTGAACAGCAGGGCGGCCGATGTGACGAGGATGACACCAGATCGAAACCCAAGTCGCTAGGTTTCGGATCGGGAGGAAGCGACACTCCCACATTCTCTTTTTCGCACTTTTGTTCTCGCATTCTCACACTCACACTCGTGCAGGGTGGCAGAGGCAGTGTTATAACGATCATGAATGGTACAATGCAATGAGTAGTTCTGAGTCGGGACGTACGATAACGCTTGTAGTATTAGAACTCACCTGCTTTGTAATGAGTCCGAATTCGGTGTGTATCTGGCAACCGTTTCCCGTGAGGCCGACTGGTTGGAGCGTGATCTGATCTGATCTGATCTGGTCTGGTCTTCGATTCGATATGTTGTGGGAATGGTGATATAAAATCAGAACGTTGGAGAAGCAGCCCGAGAGAATCAAATAAATGGGGGACAATGGACAGATATGGACAGATGGTTCGTGGGCAGGCCAAATGGTTTGAGAATGGCGCTGTCCAGACCGAAACACCATCGAGGACTAACACCCGCCGGTTCAACATATCCCAATCGATGGGCTCCCACCTGGGCTCTAGTCCGCGTCTCCAAGGAGGTGGATCCGAACGCATACTCTGGCTTCGTCCAAAGTGGACGTCCCTCCCTCCTCTCTTCGCATACCGACACTTCAAACCCCCAGGTTTCTCCGTGTGCACAAGTCATTGCCTACTCTGCCACAGGCTTCAACAAAAAGTCTCCAGCATCTCAAGCGTAACGGAGCTGAGATACTCGATAATGCATCATCATCAAAATCTCCATACATGGAGATATGCGGACGTTGGAGGCATTGCGCGATAAACCGCCCCAATCTGCATGCCCACCATCTCGAGTTAGGCCCGAGACCTGCAGTTGTGTCCCAGCCGTTTGGTGTCGGCGCTTCTAGCTCAACAGCCAGTCGAATAGAATCGCTCTCTCCCTTGGGTTTCTCTATTGGAGATGCTGCCCCTCTACCGATCTCCGGTGACGGCTGCCCACAGGCTTTCTGTTTACCCACTTGCTTGTTTGAGTGTAAACTATTACTGAGGCAATGTTGGGTTCAGCCTGGAAACTTCTGAGGTTTTGACATCCCAACCACCAACCTCCCATTCAAACAGCCAATCAGAGCTCCCAGCACCCCTCGCAGAGCATCCTTCCCCCCTGGCTCGATTAGAAGGTCTGCGGCCTTTTGGATTTTCTACAATATATCAAACCCTGGATGTCCCCTCTCGCTCGTGCGCTGAGTAGGCGCTCAACCAGACGGCATCGTATCTGGTATCAATCAGATTACAGAATCGAATATTAAACCGAAAACAGAGCTACCATGAGCTAGCCCGCTCCTCGCTATCATTGGCCGCAGCAGGCGAGATCGTGAAAGCTATCCCGAACAAGCATCTGCAATTCGGATTAGCTATCACAAACCGACAATGTTCCTTAGCTTCGCTGCTGGACGCTAAGCCCACCGACGCCTCGAGCTTGGCCTATTGGTTCCCCCAATTCTGCTCTCCAACCTTCTCTTCCAGATTCGAACGGGAAGCCAAAATAAACTTGGAGATCCAGAACGCTATTTCAAAGGAGCAACGCGTCTAACGACCTAGTTGAGGGCACTCGTCCCAAGAGCGGCATCTGCACTCTGTATGCCGCCGTGGATCACAGGAGGCAATATGCACTCTGGAAATACATCCTATCTGCTGTCCGATAGGCCAATTTTGACAGCAATTTTTCTTCCGGAGCTTCTGATAATAGCTGACGTAATCTTGGAGGTGCGGGTCACGTTTCGAAACTGAAAGACGAAACGTGCCGCCGGCTCTTGAAGCCCACTGCATCTGTGACCAACAGCTAGTTCCAAAACTAAATTGCCAAGACCGAGCTTTGATCGTGACACCAGGATCCTTTCAACTTGAAAAAAAAACCTTTCGCTCGAGCTCTCGGAATCCTTTATCCATGCTTTCCTAAGCCAGGATTCACCCTTTAAGTGTCGTGACTTGTTCAATACCGAGACTTGGGTTCAGCGTTATGTTGTGAGCAAGGGCTCGAGCGCCTGCCAACTCTGGGCTGGTCTAACCATCGCCAACCCGTTGTCACGTTGTATCCCCACACGTTTTTATACAACCCATCGGCGCTGAGACTAGGATTTTGCTTTTTTACGTCACGAAGAATCGACGATTCATGTGATAAGGCGGTTCGGCTTTGACCTGGAAAATGCAGTCTGTTTAAATGCGGGGACGATTGACAGCGACTGGTTTATCCAGCCTCAAATTCGGGCTCTGGGAGCTCTATCGAATTCTACATTTTATGCGAGATGAGAGAACAATTGATACATCATCACGGCTTCCTTTGAAACTTCTTGACCTTTGGCGCAAGCCCAGCGAAACCAGTATAATTATTCGCCTTATGAAACGAGACACTATGGGGGTCTCCCAAATCCAATGAACCTTGATACCAAATAACAAATGCCCTTGAAATTTACATCTATCTGAACAAATCAAAGCCCCCAAAGCCGAGACTCCCGCTTCATGTGCCTATCGTACACGCCCAACCAGCCCATTAGCCCATCATCACCTCCTAACCCTCTTCCTCCGACTCGGGTGTATCCCATCATTATTCGCCTCATCCTCCTTCTCTTCAGTTACTTCTCCGCTTTCAATCTTCTTCTTCCTCTCCTCCTGTTTCTTCTTCTGGTCCTCATCAAACCGCTTCCTCCGCTCCTCATTCAACTTTTCATTTTTCACCCTCACCTTCTCCTTCCTATCCTCGCTCTTACCCCCTCCGCCAGCCGTGAGCTCCACATTGATCTTTCTCCCGTTAAATTGCGAGTGGTGGAATAATGACAGACAAGTCTTCATCCGTCCTACGTCCGAAAACTCGACGAATGCGTAGCCCTTACACGGTGGTTCGGCAGTAGAACCGTCAGTGGCCTCTGGAGGGTTCGGTCGCCGTCTGCCTCGGAATTTGGGTTTGTCGCCTGCTTTGTAGGTTGCTATACGGACTGATGTGGGTTTTACGGGCGCGAGATGGGTAGAGAGAGATGATTGGGTAGTTTCGTAGGGTAGGTTGCCTGGTAATTAGGAAGTTAGCATTAATTTCATATTGGGTATGTAGGAGTTTTTTTAACTCACCGACGAAGACTATAAATCTTTCTTGCCTTTTGTTCTTCTGGCTGTTACCCTTCTTGTTCCCGTTTGTTTTCGTTCCTTCAGCTTCGCCCTCTCCTTCCACCCCTTCTTCGCTGGCACCCTCCTCCTCTTCCTTCTTCTCCTTGTTGCTCGTTGCCGTTGCTGCTTTCCGCCTCTCTTTCCTCTTTTTATTCTGCTTACTCGCAGAGTTCGCGGGCTTTACTTCTACGCTTTCGCCTTCTTCCCTCTTTCGTTTTTTACTCTTCGCCAGTCCCTCATTCGTAGTATCCACCCCACCGATAGTTAACACTTCTTCGTTGGAGGCATCTGGTGCATTGCCGTCTTCGACATCGTCGGTTTGAGGTAGGGCGCTGATATCCTGATCACGCTTTCTTACGCGATTGCGAGGAGCTCGGTTTCGGGGTTTGCGGGTTGAGGGTGCCATATTTTTGCCCTCGATTGGCCGGGTACGTTGAGGAAGGTAAGGTGGTGGTGGTGGTCAAATTGCGGATTGAAGATTTTTAGATTCTGCGACAAAGAAAACTTAACCGCTAAGAGCCGCAGCAGCAACACAAATCAGAGCTAGCCTCAATGTGGGAATACTACCAGTTCGAGCAACCTGCAGTCTTTTCCCAGCATCCCCAGCTATCACAATTCCGCCATCCGATCGTTACAAAACCATATCTAACTAGAGCTTTGCTATAAAAGAGATATAATTTATAAGAGAACGTATATATATCTAAAACTACAAGTCCCGATATATCCTAGACACCAGCCACCAGACGCACCGAGCTCCAAAATTGCTTTCATTCATCATTGCCAAAAGTTCATGATGTACATATCATTACAACCCGAACCAAGAAGTTTACTCTGCTCCTTCATTTGATTCTATTCCTTCGTCCTTCTTCTTAGGCTCAAAGTCCAACTGGTTCCCATTGTAGTAGGCACTCCTCTTATCCCCGTCTCCGTCATGTAAGGTTCGTATCCTCTGCTTTAGTGCATCTCTAGATACTACGGGAGTACTAGTGCTGGCTCCAGCATCAGCGGAAGCACCTCCGCTCTGCGAACTTTCCCTCTCGCCAACCCGGACACTCGCGGCAGGGTTATGTAGCCCCAGAAATGTCTTTAGCATCAGCCAGACGCTTAACAATAATGCGACGAAGAAGTTATGCTCGCCGCCACCGGGGGCACGCGCAGCGGGTGCGAATGCTGAGGCAACTCTAGAGGATGATATTGGTTTCAATATCAGGATAGCCGACGGGTAGAGGCCGAGTTCTGAAAGCGTGGACGATCCTTCAATATTTTGGGAAGACATGCTGGCCGCTTGCACGACTAGCTTGTAGGGCTGGGTGCTGTCCGTCCGGTTCTAGCAGCAAGGGATTCCATTAGCAACAGTGATGCGCGGTATGGGTGTGTGCATATGAGAGGAAGAAATACCTTATCAAGCCATGGTCTGACGTCCTTCTCGACTGTTGCACCGGCAGGAAACCTATTCATTATCCTGCTTCCATCAAACAGTCGGAACGCAATATTGCACTCCCCGTTCACCGGGGCCGCCACGCTTCCTTCCTTCTCCTTACCTTTCTCCGAACTGACACCTTCCCATGCAGATGAAGCTGCCATCTCGGCCTCCGCGGCGATGGCCTTCCGGTTCATTTCTCTAATCCGCATCTCCTCCCTATCCGCCTTGATCTGCTCCAACACCCTTCTTCTTTCCTTCTCCATCTCCATCTTGCGTTTCCTCTGCTCTTCGGCATATTGCCGATTGATCTTATCTTTCTTTGATTCGGTAGCCTCAGTTAGCGTTTTCGTATCGGATCGGCGCGCGAGTTCCCGTTTCTTCTCTGCTTCGCGTTCTGCGGCCTCGCGCTGGGCTTTTAGCCGGGCGATGCGTTCGCGGTGCTGCTGCTGGATCGACGCTAAGCGGCGTGCGGTGTCAGAGTCTGGTGGGAACTGTGTGTTTGGTTGGATGCTGTCCCCTGCTGGTGGTGCAGGTGGTGCAGATGATGCTGCCTGGGGTTCGGAGGGAGTGGCCGGGGTTGTGCTGGCAGAGGGGGTAGCTGGGAATGTGGGACTGCTGTTGACGCCATCGAGGAGGGTAGCGGGAGCCTGGCCACTGCTGCTGAGAGTGGATTGGATTCTGGAGATGAAAGCTTCCTTGGATATGGGGTTTGTGATTTGAGTAAGGCCGCCAATTCCACCTCCTCCGTTTCTAGATGTACTACCGTTAGTGTTTGTACTTGTTGTTTTTTTGGGCAAACATAAAAAGATAGATTTCCGTGCCGCACTTTATGATTACAAGAGTGGGATAAACTTCGATTGTGGAGAAGGCCTTGAGATGAGTGGCTTCAACGGAGCCCTTGAGGATACGGACGGTAACGGCAGAGTCCCTAAGCGCTGTCGATATCTTGAGATCAGTTAGATTAGCAGAATATTCACATCAGAAGAGGCACGGATTCGGCGGGCGTACGGTCTCATCTGGAAGGTACTCTTGCTCCCAGACATTGCAGGCGTCGCTCTCGTCGGTAACGTAACAGACGAAGGCTTTCTGGGTTGTAATAGTAGCTGCGATGGCTGCTTCCAAGGTACCGGTAAAGAAGATCGAGTCTGTCATGTTTGCGGTGGATGATGATGCGGGAGATGAGATGGGATGGGAGGACGAAGAGAAGGATGAAGAGGACTGGCTCTTTGGTGCGTAATGCCTGATGCCTGTGTTCGGTCTCGTCTTGCCACGGTTACCACCAACCACATCACCCTGAATCCAAACAGCCTCCCGAGAAATGCTGGAATTGCATTTCCAAAGACACCATCTGGTAGTCTCAATAGGATATATGATCTGAGATAGTTTCTCACATCTAGTTATTAGTGTTCAGGATCTGTTTCGCGGTTTGTCGGCTAACAGCGGTGGATTAAATGCAACAGCATCAACACGAGATATAGATATCCATCATAAAATATAAATTAGTTGGACCATATCAAATTATAACATCACAGACGGACTATTAAAATATCTGATCCAGTACTTGAAAGTATTCTGATAAAGTAATAATTAAACAAACTAATGGCGAGATAGACTTGAAAACTAATCTTGTACCAAGGCCGCTTATGAACCTATGGTACTCCCAGCCCGCCACCAGTAAGAGCGCCGAGGAGGGCGCTGACGAGAGCACTAAGGCCACCAGCTCCACCAGCTCCACCATCACCGCCTCCACCCCCTCCCGTACCACCGTCACCGCCGGGGGTTCCATTAGTTCCACTGCCACCACCACCTCCTCCTGTTCCGCCAGTGCCTCCCGTGCTGCCTGGTGCATTTGGATTCCCGCTCCCATTACCACCGTTACTAACATTGTTACCGCCCCCATTACCCCCAGCACCTCCTGTACCTCCATTATTATTGCCGCCTGCTCCACCGTTTCCTCCGCTGTTGTCAAGACCAGGGGTGCCACCAGAGGAGCCTCTGCTAGAAGAGCCGATTCGTGACCCACCGCTGCCAGTTCTGGCGCACACTATTTTCACAAGTATAGTCAGTATTTATATTAGTACTATGAACATGCAGGCATCGTTCAAGATGCTATAGAACAAAATGGTATTTAACATACAATTGCCGTAGCAAATCAATTCGCCTCGCTTCTCAAAAGCGGCATCGGCGTCGATGGATACTGGGAAGCATTGTACCGCAGTGCAAAAGATCGCTACAAGAGCGACGAAAGATGGTAGTTTCATCTTTTAATCTGAAGGGAGTAAGGCCTGAGGCAAGGCTGATGGGTTACTATAGAAAACTTGACGAGTTTCTTTATTTGCAGAGTCCAGTTGCTTTGGTAGGTAGCGATGGGAGACAAATCATCTAGGGGAGGCGAATCCAGAGGCTTTTATAACCATATGGGCTTCTTCGGTCGACATATCGTCCTACTCTTTGATTTCGTGAATTAATGGTCTAGATTCATAAATTCAGTGTCTTTTTTTTCGGAATTTGTATCTCCAACAACTTGTCCGGCGGATGTAATCGTATAATTTAATCAGATCTTGTCGACGTCATAAAGCGATATCTAGGAAATTAAGGGATAAAACGTGTAACAATCTTCCCGGCGACTTTCTAGTGCGAGTTTCTTGATGTTTTTCGTTTTAATCATAATTCAGGTTTACTCGAGTACTCGCGATAAATGCTTCAAAGTTGGACCGAATGGCAAAACTAGTTTCTGAGGGAGCGACATTGTATGAGCCCCTTCTAGGAGAAATACTGTCGTTGAAACCAACACTACCCTAAGCTATATCTCATTGTTTTTTAATTAAATTATTGAATAATTATAAGCTATTTTTTAAAAAGAAAACATTAAGATTATATTCAATACTGTATAAACTATTTTTTAAAAAAAGTACTTCTTTCGCTCGTAAAGTGAAAAGAAAAACAGGTTTTTATGTTGGATCGGAGATTGGATTTTAGCGACAATATTTCTAGAAACCGGCTGTACAGTTTTCGTGAGAACCTAGTCCTGAATGTCGGTCGAAACAAAGGCTACATGTTTGCCACAATAGCGATGCTATCTGACCCATGGTACAGCTCATTTCAAAGGGGATTCCAGTTCAGTGAAACCTAGGATCTAAGACTATATCCCAGGTCACGAGAATCAAAGGTCGGTATATATGGTCTAGATCTATTATATATCCTTTTGGGCATCAAGCGGTACACCAACTCGCTTAGATATCCCGCAAACGACATCGCGAAGATGGGGTTTGCATACAGTTTAAAGCAAATTCACCTATGCAGCGAGGTTGATACCATATGGAGATCACCATCTTCCACTATCAGCTTGTTGTAGTTCCAGGTTGGGCAATAATGCCGACCCGTCTCCTTGGCTAGACTTTTGTATTACCGTTGCACGAGAATTGACAGGAGAACCTCCTTGATCTCGGTGCTACTTTTGTTCTACCTCAGGTTTCTTCTGATTCTACTGGCGATGGAAGACGATGATACATCTCCAGTTTTCAAGGGGTAGATTTAATTGAAGCGGCTATTTCGATATTGTAATAGACCAGAGAAGGAGGATTAAACATCGTATCTGAACCCCTATCTTGGTGAAGCCTATCTTTATCGTTCTAGCTACTGAAATGGCGATATTCGAAGTTGGGATTGATATGATACTCTGAATACATTGAAGTTTATCTGCAGTGCTGGTTGGACAACAGGAATCATAGCTACCAGCATGTTTATTTATCTTTGGAATTGAAACCGCACGCTCTAAACATCTTCCTGGCATCTTTGAAGCCATGTTGACAGATGTAACTGTGCAACGGAAAGCAAAATCGCCAAAATCACAGCTTAGTCCAGTCAAATTTCCTGCACCCTTCCTGCGACCTTCACCAAACTCGCACTGAGTTTACGAAATATCCAAATTGAGAGACGGCATGGAATACAACAGAAGGACTTGGTCGTGCAGTCAACACAGCAAACTCCCCAAAGCGTTCGCTTCTCCAAGACGCGGGCTGGTCTACAAGGCCAAACTGTCTGTGTTGTTGCCTCCATCCATTCTGCAACAGACAGTAGCAGCAGCATCATCCACCAAAAACTCTTCGCCCCAGTCAATCTCGAACCTACTCGCAACCCACACCTCAGTTCCAGGTTCATCCCACCAACATATCCTTCCCATCACCACCACCATTCTACACCCAACAATGCCGCCAAAACGTACCTCCGGTGCGCCTGCCGCTGTTCGCGCTCCTCCTCAGCGATCTGAACCTTCGTTCCTCACCCAATCCTACCGCTTCGTCACTTCCCCCGAGAACTCGGGCATGATCCGCTCTCTTGCTATCTTTGGCGTCGCCGTCGCTTTCCTGCATAGCTCCTGGGCCGAGGCCTTGGTTCCTGCGTATGGCATCCTCCATATAATACATTAAAACTAAATCTATACCCTTTAATGTGCAAGGCTGACAAATGATGCGTATAGATTTTAAAAAAATTCCTGCGGTATCCAACTACCCATGCAGCACCCTAGCCGGAATGAACGTGTCTTTGGCAACGGCTTTTATGGAAAAATGAGAAAGAGGACGATCTCTCCTGCTGGTTCTGGATCATAAGACTCAAGTACTTTCTAAAGAGACATACTACAGTCGTCGAATCTCGCTGCCGTCACTCAATAATCTCAATATCGCTAAGCGCAGAATATATGGCTGGCATGCAGCAGAGTATATACCAAACTCTACCCATCTATCACGATCAGAAACGGGACTTGCGAAGACGGTTCATACTGTACATATATTTCCCTACACTATTAATAATATAGACAAAAATAAATGGACAAAAAGCAAAGATTCTTTTGATTTTAAACAGTCGGAAAACTGTAGTGAACTCTTTTATCCAAAGAAAGTATAGAAAACCCTTCAATCTTCTTTTTGTAGGATGTTTAAGGAAAAGCGACAAAATAGCTATAAACAGACAAAGACGACAATTAAGAACGCCAATAGGTTTGTGATGCCTGCTAGAAAGAAAACCCCCCAGGATGACCGTCATCTGCCTTTCCGTTCCTTACCCTTATCCACTTATGTACACTCTATCACTCCGTACCCCATATTAAATATAACACCAATGCCAATGAATGCCCACAAGAAATGTTCAAAAAAAAAAAAAGGAAATGGGATGTGCGAAGACCAGAAACCCATGCACCTGTTGACCGCTCCAAAAAAAATTACAGAAACACCACATTCATCCTTCCTCTCCAGTAATCTCACTCACAAGGTCCTTTCTCCACCGCCACTCCTCTTCTTCGGTCGTCCAACTTCTTGAACTAGGCGCTTGATCATCGCCATCGTTTAGTCCCCTCCGTCCGTATGGCCGTTCCCTCATCTCCCACCGCGAACTATCATTGCTCCCTCGACTCCCTTTACTCCCTCTACTACCATTGCTCCTGACGCTAGCGCTCGAACTCCCCGAAAGCCTCCTCCCGATTCCTTCGCTATCATAATCCGGCAGCTCCAACTTCCCCCCATCCTTCTTCTTACCCGTGATAGTAACATTGCTTCCCGTCATTTTATCCTCGGGGCTTTCACCTCCGAAATATACACCCTGCAACTGTACATCAGTCTCTCCGGGAGTTGCAGGATCACTCATAGGTGCCGCAATCACCATCATCTCTTGCTGTTCCCCGACAATTCCCGCTCCGGCACCACCCTGTACCTTTACCGTCGCTGCAGCCGCCATCTTCAACGACGATGTCGAGGAGGAGGAGCTCATAGTCCGGCCTTGTAACCCATTCTGCCTTGGTGGCAATAACGGCGGTGGTAGCGCTTTTCTCTTTGGAACTTCAATCGGTGCTGTTCGCTTTGGCGGTGGTGCGGGAATCTCCCATGGCGGGACAGGGTACTTGTATTTAATACTACCGCCATTTTCCTTCGCTCCGTCCCCGCCATCCTTGTTACCCTCGTCAAGGGCAGGCGTGCTAGTACCGCTAACGCTCGGCATAAAAGTTTCGGGAATCTCAGGGCTTTCGAACCGCCTAACCTTACCGCCCAATTCCGCCTTTGGTGGTGGTTCCACGGGTTTAATCTCTGCGTCGATGAAAGGGGTAGGAGTAGCAGCTGGTGTAGCTGCTGGTGTGATAACACCCATGGCTTCTGCCGTAGTTTCCATTTCTGAGATCGGGTGGAAGCCACTTCCTACCCCCGTGGTAGGCCCCGCAGCAGTAGGAGGATTGGCATTATTACCATTGTTGGCTTCGTTCTTGCGACTTATATACCACTTCTTGATAGCTACACCTGTGGAAGCAATTGTGTTTGCAAATGCCGTCTTTTCTGGGTTCGGAGACGGCTGTGGGGTCGTAACAGGAGCTGGCGTATCACCGAAAGCCGTTGCTGCCGCAGGTGCAGGATCGCTCCTATTTGAATCATTGGGGTTCCCACTAGGATTAACAGTGGGATTATTGGCATTGTTGAACGCTTTGGGGAAGGAAATACCGCTAAAGTTGCTTTTGAACGTGCCCAGTCGGGTTTTGAGGTTCTCAGCCGCAGTGTTTGTGGATCTATTAGTGTCCGTGGAGGCGGTGCTTCTCCTCGACATGGATTTAACAGACCTCGAATCCCCTGTGCCAATTGTCGTGGCTGCAGTCCCGACAGTATCGAGGGTCGTCATAGAAGGCGATGGGAAGAGCGTAGAGGTGGTGCTCGTGTTCAGACTTGGCGAACCATACGGTGTATGGAACGGCGAGCCGCCAGCGCCACCACCAACAGGTCCACTTCCACTAGAGCTTCTAGATCTTGTGATGGACATGACTGAAGACACGGCATCTGACCTATCGTTATCGTATTTCGGTTCCTGCCGCTCGGCGCTAGCATTGACGGTCGTAGTAGCGACTACAGCCACACTGGGCGGGGAACCTATCGTTATTGGTGTACTAATACTGGTAGCCCGTCTCGATTTACTCCTATGCGTCGGCGTTTGAGAAGCACTCTCCACGCCTGATGACATGGCTTTATCTTCGTCTATGCTTGGTGATGTACCAGCTACAGATATCGGTCGTCTTGGCTTGGTGGGTGCTTTAGGTTCAGGCTCCGTACCCACGAGTATCGGCATGCTCATACTCTTCTCTTGGTCCGTAAGAGGGTTGATAATAGGCGGGGTATCAGCCCCACTCGCGTTATCTTCATGCGCCTTATCTTGCTTTTCAGCATCTTCAACGGAACCCTTAGTAACAGGATCCGTACTCTCGTCCTTCTTTGAGCTTCCAGCACGCATACTCTCCCAAACGCCACCTCTCAGAGGCTCCTTATCCGTATGTATAAAAGGTATATCGTCCCAATTTGGAGCCACCACGGTTTCAGCAATTACCTCCTTAATCCGATTCTCAATAGGTTTGAGGATCAGGTTCCAGGTAATCTGGCGGCTGCTAACAATTGGTTCCACTGCTATATCCATCTTTGGCATCTCGCTAAAGGTAAACCAAAATCGATTCGAAGGTGGTGGTTTTAATCGTATCATAGCGTGTCCCTCCAGCTTTTTGAATACTACCGCAAGTACCAAGGGCACTTGACGAGGTTTGAACCTATTGCCAAGTGATATCGTTGCTACAGTCGAAATCTCAATCCGAAAATTGCCCGCGTACTTGACATCTCCTTCGACGGAAAACTCGCCGTCAGCAGTTAGTTCTCTCATCTTTGGATTTGTGATGAATGGTGCGCCTTCGCCGCAATCTATCTTTTGAACGATAATATTGGACAAAAACGCCGGCCTTTTAACTCGAGCGATCTTCTTTGTGACTTTCGATCTGATGTGTTCTTCAACCTCATTGGTTCTGTACATGGCCAAGAATACCCTTCCCACGAGCCCGTTCAACCATCGTGTCTGCCAATCCTCTTCGGTGGAGTGTAGTCTCTGAACGAGCGATATTATATGCTTAGTCTCGAATGCTAAAGGCTTCGATGGTGCAACCTGTCCATCTTTAGATTCTTCCTTCTCTTGGTTCTTCACTAGCGCGAAATAGAAATCCTCCTTGTCGGAGCAGTTTTCGGAGAATAGGAAGAACGGCTTAGTCATGGACGTAGACTTTGACGCCGAGGACCCGGTTTCCTTGCGTGATAACCGGATGGCATTTCGTTTGATGTACAGCTCGCCT
This sequence comes from Dactylellina sp. 'tibetensis', assembly GCA_036971435.1. NCBI lineage: Eukaryota > Fungi > Ascomycota > Orbiliomycetes > Orbiliales > Orbiliaceae > Dactylellina > Dactylellina sp. 'tibetensis'. The sequence continues at coordinate 1,115,959 of JAKDFA010000013.1, forward strand.
TCAGGTATTACTTCGCCTTCGCCGCCGTAGATACTGACTGCATGGTGGGTAAGTGAGATCACGTGGCGGACCTCGACTTGTTCAGCGTCATCGTAGAGCATGAGATGACCGTGCCTGTTAAATTATTTCCTTTAGCTTCTAATGCATGATGCATATTCTCGTAAACCCTCCTAAAAAGTGCTTAATACCTTAATACAACAAAGAAGACATTTTTCCCTTTCGTGTTGGTAGATGCCGCGGACGAAGTTGCTGTCGGTTTCCGTTCGAACAAGCTCCTATACATCGTCTGGTACACAGACGGAGATTCGGTGGGTAGGTTGCCGTTCGGGGTAGGTCGTTCCGGTGGTTTACCGTTTATGCCACCGGGCACATATTCTCTAGTGACGGCAAAGTACCCAGCCGCAACATCCTTAGATTCCTGTTGAGAGGAGCCGTCTTTGTCCTGGCTGTTTTTGCGTTTCAAACGGGACGTATCCTCTGCAGAGGCGAAGACGTTTTCGTCATCGGTAGGGAGATCGAGGGGACCCTCTGGTGTTTGGTCCTGGAAGACAGATGGGAGAGTGAGATAGGCGAGACCGAGAATTAGGATGCAGACGAAGGGCACAAAGGTGAAGGCCCCGAGAAAGTAGGCGAACCAGAAGCCCATGGTTCAGGATGGTATTGTTTCGATAAAAGTAAGCCCTTCGATGCGGACCAAAACTTGGACCTGGCGAGACGAGTTATACGGAAATCGGGTTGATCGAACGCTGTAAGAAGACGTCGTCGGGCCCATTTGAAGCAAGAAGATAATGATGCTGTTATTATTGGCGAGGAACAGGATTGTTCACCATGTTGATGAAGGTGGTGATGTGAGCATGGCCGAGTGAAGGAGGATTAATTATCGCTTGTTGCTTAGCGGCGTGAGCAGCCGTCCCGTTCCTGCGCGGAGCTTCGAAGGGAACCTATCCGAAAACTTTACTAATAAAATAAGGACGAAGAAGCACAGGCGAGTGTACAATTGGACTGAGAGAAGGGAATCTGTTAGTTTGAAGCTGATGAACAAGATGGCGATGGGATATTAGAATGTTGGTGTTCGGCAGCAGACCGTGTCCTCTTGATGTTCCTGCTATGTCATTCAGGCCAGTTCAGCTGCTCGCATTCGGTCACACTCGCCCCAAACAGGGAAACACCACACAACACACGCCCCCCGGACAACATTTCGGCATCTTGGCCTTTTGCTGACTACCCTGCTATTAATTTAACTGGGTAATTTGGGGACGTGCATTCTGGGAACTGGTGCGGCTACACTCTACAGATCTCAAGGCAGCCACTGATATTCCCATATAAAATATCTCTAACTACTCGGCAAATGATGATCTAGATCAATTCAGGTACACAGCGACCCTGGTCTGGACAGGCTTTCTTCAATCTTTATTCTAGAAACTGAAAGCCTAGCATTCTATAGTCTTAAATACCTGCGCTCCTAAGTTTAAGTGACATGCTATCCCTGTACTATCCGGTCTAAGTGTCTTCCCTATCTGCCAAAACCTATCTTCTGATAGCGATGTGTCTTAGTAGTATAGTGTACCAACTAGTAGCTTACGGTTAGCTGAATGACTTTATATATACTTAGAAAACATAAAAACTAGTTATATCGATATCTTGTTGAAATTTACGCAGCCACAGTCACGCATTGAAACATAATTTTTTTTGTATTACGACAATACGGCCGCGTAAGTCGGTCTCGAGACCCATTGAAGCACCGTAGTAATTGCCTAGTAAAGATGCTAAATACCAAATTCACAGGTCATATTCCCCGAGAATCAGACCGGTGTGAGAAATATTAATTAAATATATATATGTACAAATAAAAAAATATATCAAAGACTCTTACTGTGGCGTAATGAAAATGACCAGAGCATGTCGATTATAGACGTGGTGCGACATAGTGCTGGTCCTCTAAACTCAACTGCCAAAGTCGGTGTCTATTTAGGTAAGCGCAAACTCTGCAGCTTCAGTTTAGTTTCTATTTCTGCCGTACTAATCGCTTAAAATTGAATTTAATAGTTATTATTGTTATGAAGAGCTCTTAAAAGACTTCAAATATATGTTTGGCAAGAATTGCAGTTAGAGAGGTAGACCTGATCTACTTATAATGTCGGAGTTTGCTGAAGTTTCAAAATCGAAGAGGTTGTGGTCTTGCAGGGTAGTTGCAGGCTTCGCTTGACTGTTCTGGGATTGGTTGCCCGGATTTAATGAAAGATCGCAGGTCTGCTGGTGATCACTCAACAAAAATTTGGCGCTCTATCTCGAGGATCGCTTCCGCTGTATAAAATTATAACTCTGTAATGAAGAGCGTGTAACTTCGATTCAGGAACTGGATATGCGGAGTAATTTTGCCGATTTACCGTTTTGTTCGCTCACCTTTTTGCCTTTGATATGGAAAACAGATTCGAGAGAATGTTAGTAAATGGCCGAATTACCCGCCGCCAAGGAGTTCCGACGCAACGAACCCAAATCCTAGGATATCACCCGAGTAAGTGTTCGCATTAAGTAAAGCCCTTGAGATCGAGAGGTCAAGGAATGCCGGAGTTAAAAACAGGAAATGATGTGTCGACGAGGACTGGGTTTGCGTGTTACCGGGGCTGGTGACCGGGATGACGTAAAATCGAGGGAAAGGCCCTTTCTAAACAATCAGATCTTTGATCGGAGAAAGCCCAAGTTGGTTCATTGCTGGCCCGCTTGTGGCCTGTCGCAAGGACTAGGGTTGCAGCATACGTATGCCAGAGAGGCGTTCGAGAAGGACACTTCATCCGCGGTCTTTGAGTCTGAGCGAACATAGCAAAATCAGAAGGCAGCGTGCGAACACGGAGAAGCAGCATTCCAGTCGAGAAGCTTAGTTGAGGGCGACTGGCTAGCGGTTTGCTCTTTATGACGATACACAGATGATGGTGGTGCTGGTAATGCTGGTAATGCTGGGGTAGTGCGGCAAACCCTGTTTTTCTCGCATGTTTTTTTCTCTCGCATCTGATCGTGGTTCTGGCCATTGCACCTCGTAGCAAGATAGTGACCTCGTATTGGCTCGGAGATGTCATAGAAGTCGGGTACCTCCTGCGATCAGACATTTCTGGCGACCGGGCTGGATCGCTAGCACAAAGCAGAAACTGGTGACGAGATATAAAGGCCCTTTGCTGGTCGGAACCCGACCCCCTCGCTGGTGTATCTTATATAACTCGTGCCCCATTCGCTTGCAGTAGCTGTATCCGTCCTGCCCCCTCCAACTATCATTCCTCCGTCCTCTGAAGCGCCATATCTCTCTCCCTTTGGTTTCTCCGTGTAGGTTGTGCAGGAAGCCAGTGTTGAAAAGGTAACCAACCCAAGATTCTTGTCCTGTCTGTCTGTCTGCTGTCTGCCTCTGCGACATCTTCCCGTTTGTTGTTTTGTTTCTGGTGTTTCGCTGCACTGCACGTTTGCCTGTTCGTTCGTTCGCTCGCTCGCTCGCAACCAACCCAACCAACTTCACCGACAGACCGACAGACCGACAGACGGAGACAGAAAGAGAGCATTGCTTCTTTGCCCGTTTCATTGTTCACTCTCTAACGGATATATAAACTAGCAGTCAAAGATTCGATATCAAGTCATCTCATTATGGCCGGAAGTACGTACTTCTCTTCCCTTCGTTCCCATCGCGCTCCCACGCGGGAGCCCACGTTTTACTGGCGAATCGTATCGCTAACTCACCGGAACCAACAGACACTCTTTTTGCGTTTCTCTCGCTGATTCTCACAGCTGGCGGCTGTGTGATGATACTTCTCGTCCTCCTCGGTGGCACAAGAGAGGACTGGACGCCGTTAAACAAAACCTATTTCTTTTGGGCCGATACATCCAGCATCCCTGGGGCGCCCGCGATTTCCGAATGGACGCTATGGAATGTAAGATTACGCTTCATCAAAACCGCATGTCGCACAACAATGGATGGCTATTAACAGGATATTTCTTCTGGACAGTACTGTCAATCATCGAACGGAAAGGTCTACGGCAACCTCGCCAACTGCGGATCGGTACACGCAGCGTACCCTTTCCTGCCCCAGCAAAACTTTGGCACCTCAAGGGGTGTACCGGCCGACTTTCTTAATAATCACAGAACATACTACTACCTCTCCCGCTTCGCATTCGCCTTCTACCTCATCAGCTTGTTCTTTATGCTCTGCAGCTTGCTCACAGGCGTGCTTGCCTTGTGCAGCAGACTCGGAAGCGCCTTGGCTTCTATCGCTGCTGGATGGGCAATGTTCTGCGTTACGACCTGCGCTGCTCTCATGACGTAAGATCACACTGCGCTTTAATCGTGAAAAGTATTTAGCTCACAATCCCATCTAGCGCTGTCTTTGTCCTCGGCCGATCTACTTTCCATGATGCTGGCCTGAATGCTGGCCTCGGAATCTACGTAAGTAACAACACCTCAGCGTTTTAAATCTTAGTTACTAACAGGATAAATAGGCCTTTGGTTTCACCTGGGGCGCCGTCGGCTGCATGCTCATTTCTTCAGTTCTATACTGTGTCGGTTTCACATCTGCCCGAAAAAACCGTCGTCGCGAACGTGCCCTTGATACCGAAAAACGAGGTGGGAGATTTCCTTTTTTCCGCCGCCACTCTCCAGCCGGAGAAAGTGCGCAAAATATCGCATAAAACTTTATCTTTTCTTCCCCTTACGACTGTTATGTAAATCCCGTCATTTGCCGTCATTAGCAGTGCTGCAAACGATAGGGCCAGTAATGTTATTCTCTTAATCTATAATCTGTCCCCTTCCTTCCTTGTTTGGCCTTTCGCTTTCGTTTTTGGGAGAGAAGATTGAATACTTAACTTTTTCGACTCTGTCTATTTCAATTTCTAAAGCCCTTGTTGCCATTTTACGACGAAATTTGGGGAATCCGAATCCGAACGATCGTTTATGAATAGCTTTCTCATGATTTCTTTTTGAGTCAGTACAGGCAGCATGACCAGCCGCGGATCCTTCCAAGCCTCGAGACACCACTAAATGGTGGTTCAATGGTGGCTTAACCGTTCATCCCTCGTTCCTACCTTCCACCCGACGACCGACATTCCCCTTTCCTCCGCGATCCCCGTACCTCCCTCTCCGAACGGCCCCACCCGAAAAATCTCGACCAGCTCCCCGTATCTGAAATTTCAACGTTTGATAAAACAAGAACTCTAGTACCTCACGATCGCTTATGTTCCTGTTCGTTTGGTTCTTTTTTACGACTGCTGTTTTCTCGTGTATTCCTTTAATGTTACCCACGTTTTCTATAACACCCTACTTAATATCCCCGAATATATATATCAAAAGCCTCAACTGTACATTCGTGTATTTGAAACAAGTCAGTGTTCAGCGGAGCTTTAGTTTAGTGATTTTTCCTTTCTTTATACGAAAGAAGAAGAATGTATAATGTACCATACATATGGTTTCCTGCCTTTGGTTGTTGTGAAAAACGGCTCTCAGCTTCGATCGTTTTAATATATTGATACCAACATTCAATGTTTTTTTCCATTTTATTTCTCCACCTGTCAATCGGAAACGCTTCTTTCCGTGTGATTTGAGTGACGCAGGCTGCATATCATTTGCATTTGTGGAGGTGTCTATGCAAGGCATGATATCATCGTCCCATCTTTTGTGTCACGCGGACACGCCTTGTAAATATCCAACAGGACAACGCGGAATTCGAAGGTCCTTTTGACGGTAGACGGTTCGAGGCTGATGCCAAGGGGACAGTGGAAGTGGAAGTGGCATAGAGCTGTGCATAAAACGGGGTGCTGTCCGCACATCTGGTAACACGGCATAAAGTCGAATTGTAATTTTTAAGTTGGGTGGGAGGGCTCATTTCCTGACTCGCTGACTGACGCTAGATGGTTTATTATGGGTAAGCGGAAGGTCAAATTGCAACCACGATCTATAAAAATCGATTTCTAGCAACCTCGAGACCTCACGTTGAATTTACCCACGCCATGATTGTAGATAGCTGTTATCCGAATATTTTAATATCCTAAACTATTAAAGTATATGAGTTATATGCACTGCTAATTCAGAAATATGGCATCTTCGTATTGTAGATTTTTGAAATTCTATATTGTGGAATTTTAAAATGATTTCTTACACCGAAAGAACTAACCTAACTTCCACTCCTCCAGCTAACATCAACCAAGGATCATCCCTTGGCCTTAATTCATGGCTTCCAACAATTGATACTCGCAAATGCAGTAGGCCCGATGTTCTGACGCGAGCAAATAGCACCGGTAGCATGGTTCGTACATCCAGGACCAAAGTAGAAAATAAAATATAGTACCGGAGCGATAGAGGGTACATTAGCAGAATGCAAATCTTAAGACCTGGATGGTATAAAGATTGGATACGGTGTGTGTGCACTCCAACCCAAAAAATTAGAAGATTGTAATCATGCTAATCAATAACTAATTGGCTTGACAAAATATTTCGATAGGCGATACATAGACAACTGAAGTATCAAGAGGCTCTTCTTGGCGAGAGGAGGCAATTGCATTTTGATAATATCAGTAATCAACGCAAGATTTCGCACAATGTGAACAACCGGCAGCGATGAGCTGCTTCCATTATCTCGAAAAACCTACCGTTAAAAGAGAAGCTTTTAGGCGTCGCGGAGATGTGGTGACCGGATAAAAACCCCTAGGTGCATGTTTGCGTTCAAGGCTGAGCTACTTGGCCGGAATTGAAGGGAGGAAGCGGATTTCCAGTGCTAATAAATTTATATAAATGTATAACTCCCAATACAAGGCCTTGATAATCTATAAACTGTATTTTATATTAAGGTTGAACTGTCATATGGATCTGAAAATAGCTTGCATCTGTGGGAAGCGGGAGGAGAGCTTTTGGTTCCTGGTGGGTTTCTCCTGTTCTCGGTGTGATTTCCTTACCTAATAGATATGTTGGCAATGATAATTCGAGCTGCATTCTTGATTCTGATCAGTTCAGCGGCCCGAAGCAATTCACATTTCTAATATGTCAGTAGATCACATTATCCACCAAATCTATACAGTGGTAACGTCAAGAGCGAAGCCGACATGCATGAATATATCGAGGCTCTGAGCTTCGGGGATGACCGAAGTAGATTGTGACGGATTTACCAAATTATGGTGGCTGTCTCTAGAACTCGAATGGCAATACACTGGAACAAGTCCATTAAAGCGACTACTCATAACGAGCTGGCAACAACTTGAGAGGTTGTCCATCGATATTGATACCAGGCGTCCACCACGGGTCCCACGCTGCGCACTGTACAGCTGTGTTGAACCCCCACAATCCCACGCACGAGCAGATTGTCCAATTAGACAGCAGTATTTTCTAATAGAGCAAGCAGCATTGTGTATATAACCCAGCTTGTTTGTGCAAGCTTTGTCATTCGGATATATTCCCACCTTCGGCCTTCGATATATATGCAAATGTCAGGCTCATCTTCCTCGTCTACAGCGACATTATCCGATCCGGCGGTTTTCCAAAGCGCTAAGGAGATTATAGATGCAGCACACAAAGAGGATTCGTCGGGACAAGAGCTAGTGTATGCTGATAATGTCGAGAAGTACCTGAGGATCCTGGTGGCACCCAGGGAGCCGACCCCGGTTGAAGTTATCGCAGGGCGGTGCCAGGTTAGTACCTTCTTCAATTTTCTCTCTGGTTTCTAAATGGATTGGAACTATATACCTAGTTTGCATTGTTCACCTTCACGGGACAACTTGGAAAAGATTACTTTTTCAGCGGACAATTAGCAACTGCTTAGGCACTCTCAACTTCATATCGCAGGAAATCAGCCTTGCTAAAATTTTCTCCTATTTAGCACCTCCGTCGCTTCCTGCACCCCCGCTCCAGCTACCCAGAAGGTAAAGCCGGCTACCTCTGCTGGCGCCGTGACCTGTATACGATTCAAGCAGATTATACCACAACGCTCCTCTCCCCTCTCAACCTCCCCGAATCTGAGTCTGCAGAAATATACAATGCAGTCGCAAAGAAGGATCTCATGGTGAAATCCAAAGTACATCCAACTACTACACTACTAGAAGATGCTGCCGTTCTCGTCTTTTTGAGCGAGGAGGTCGAAGGCTTCAAGAAGCAGCACGAAGAGTACACTGAAGAAAAGTGGGTTGGGATTGTAAGGAAGACGTGGAGAAAGCTGAGTGCTACGGGGAGATCGGAGGCGGCAAAGCTACTACCAGAGATGGACGAGGGGCTAAGAAAGGTAGTGGAGAGGGCTGTGGAGGAGGAGAGTATAAGAGAAGCCGATGCAGCTTGAATAATTATGCCGAGACTACGTGGTTACGAAATTTGCTTTAGCGTTTAAGTATAGGAATGCTATGGTAAACATCATGTATCTATAGAGCCTTTATCGATGATGAAGGTTCTACTATGCAAAATACATGTGCAAAATGCTGCTTGCTAAAAAAAGGCGAATCTATCATCTACGAGTATACTGTAAAACATATAATCTCTAACAAGATGTTTGCCTCAAGCTCTACGCTGCCTCTAGCAATCCCTCGCTCTCGAGCAATAGAACGATCTGGTGTACGATACCCCTCACATCCTGCTTGCTCACATCCACGATTAGATCTGCGTTTTCTGGGGCCTCATATGGGTCATCGACACCAGTGAAGCCTTTTATCCTCCCTTCTCTCGCTGCCTTGTATGTTCCCTTCTTATCCGTTGCCTCACAGTATTCCAATGGAGTGGCAACATAGACAAGGTAGAAGCTTCCGTATTGACTGATGGAATCCTTGGCTTGGCGTCTGCTGTTGTCGTATGGGGCGATTGGTGCGGCAATGACGGCTGCCCCTGATCGGGTGAGTTCACCGGCTACAAAGGCTATACGCTGGATATTCTTGTGCCTGTCTTCCTGCGAAAATCCAAGTTCGGTGGATAATTCGCTTCGGACCGTTTCTCCTAGCAGCAAAGTTACAGAACGGCCACCCTGTTGGTTAAGAGTAACTTGCAGAGCACGGGCAATCGAGTCTTTGCCAGAGTTCTGTAAGCCGGTGAGGAAGACTGTGAACCCTTGTTTTGAACGAGGAGGGTGGGATTCGCGAAGAACTTTGACGACTTCGGGGTAAGAGAACCATTCGGGTATATGGGTACCGTTGCGAAGGCGGCGACGGAGTTCTATTCACACAATTAAATATTTGGCCATCAATCAGATTGCCAAGCTCGACTTACCAGTTCCGGAAATGTCAAGCGTCTTGGTTCCAGGTGTAACTTCGTCAATTGGCTTGTACTCGTCGCTGTCAGGGAGGTAGGTCATCATCTGGAAGGGGACGACTTCGATTCCGAGTTCGTCTTTGTACTTTTCGATGGCATACTGGGCATCATATGGACCGTAAAACTCGACACCTGCCGAGTTCTTTCCCGGACCGGCGTGGTCACTGAATCCATTTGTTAGCGTCCTGTAAGATAGCTGTCTGTGCCTGTGGTACTCACCGGCCAACGATAAAGTGTGTAGCCCCGTGATTCTTTCGGATGATAGCATGCCAGATGGCTTCTCGTGGGCCACCCATTCTCATGGCAAGACCCAAAAGGCCCAAAACAGCCATACCGTTGGGGTAACGGGGCAGCAGTGCCTGGTACACCCTCACGCGAGTGAAATGGTCAATGTCGCCAGGCTTAGTAAGTCCAACGACAGGATGGATGAGGACATTGGCTTGTCTGGCTCGGGCAGCTCTGACGGTAAGTTCTCGGTGGGCTCGGTGCATGGGGTTTCTGGTCTGGAAGGCGACAATTCTCGACCAGCCGAGCTTCTCAAAGTGAGCTCTCAGCTCAGCAGGAGTATCTATCTTGTCTGTGAGTTTTCATCAGCTACAGAAGGGTGTCCAGAAAGGTTCTTACACCGCAGAGCAACATAATCATAATGGTTCAGTCGGTTGATGGCATCAAGCTTGCCACCAATGTAGAACTCCTTGGCGGTATCGTACAAATACTTGATGGCGGGGTGTTCCGGGTCCCCGCCAAAGACTTCCTTGGCTTCCAGGTCCCTATTCGCACGCACATTAGCTCACACCTCTACTTTAAGCTTAGAAAAACTTACTTGTCGGGCTTGTAAATATCATCGACAGTGATGATGGCGAGATTGCGGTCATCACGGAAGTCGACTAAAGCTATTCTGGCGCCAGGTTTGATGGAGTGCTTGTCAATGGTCTCCTGCGAGACATCGAGGGTGATCGGGATGGAGAAGAGATTCCCATCCACCAGCCGGCAGTCCTTAACGACACTACAAAGAGTAAGCTTGCAAGCCGCACCATGCGATTGGATATTGTTCTAACCCCTCATAGTCACTCTGGTTCATGAAACCTACAGCAAGCCGAGTTAGTGGGGGTCGGAAAGTGTTGGCAGGACCGGAAACGCACCTTCCAAGGGCGAAAAGCCTCCATTGAGGATCAATTCGATGTCACAGAGCTGTCTCTCGGTGAGTGCCAACTGCGGGAGGGTTTCGGCCTCCTTTGCGAGGTCCGCCCGTTTGGGCGCATCGCGGGCGAGCAAATCTTTAAGAACCCCACCGTGGGGTGGGTTGGTGGCAGACGACATGTTTGACGTTTTGATGGCAAGGCCCTAGAACGAAAAACTCAGATCTTCACAACAAAAATGCAGGTTCGTCCGATGTTTTTGAGAGACCAAAGGCCAGAATAGAGATCAGAAAGGTGCAGAGGTGGAAGAGAGAGATGGGAGAAACTGGAAGAGAGTTTTGGGGTCTTGGGGGTAGTTATTCTAGAGTCTGCTGCGTTATTATAAATGCAAATTGAAGGTCAAAATTTGCAGGAACTTCAGCGCCGGACACTGCAGGGCTCCATCATTCTGGAGAGCCCCGTTCTGGCTGGCTGCAGGCGATGGCCAGGATGCAAGTCTTAAGCCATCGTTAGCTCATCGGCTGTCGGTACGTACATGGTCTTGGATCGAGCACGCCATCGCCGACGCCGCCTGTGCGAGAATAAAAAACACTTCCAATCCATCCGACGACGAGCGAGAAATCTGTCCGCCTTGTTTGAAGTTATTTCCGCGGCTCTCGATTGTCTTGCTTATAGGTCAGATCTGAGGAGGTTATATTGCGATATCGTATGTATAATTGCAGAAACTCATTCTGCTGTTGCATTTTGACCCTCCAACACAACTTTTATCCAATTACAGGCACCTAAACTATTGCTCTGCTGATGCGAAACTGCGAGCTATGACCCACTGCTGCTGCATGTGCACATTTATCTATCAAGGGTCTCCGTGATACTACCCGATATAACCTAGCGCAATTATTAGCAGATCGTGGAGTGCAATGTCGTCAGTTGGCAAGTGTATACATGTATGTACGTCTGTCGAATGTCCAACAGAGCTTTTTTGGATCAATTGATCAATTGACCGCACGAGAAATGGATTCTCTCGGACAGCTACCGTGACCATAAGCATTAGATGCTAGACTAGCCTCCATGAAACAAGATAGACAGTGGGCCAAAATAACCTTCAGTGAACAAGAATTTGCCAGACGGTGCCGAAATAGTACCCGAAGGGCGCTCTAGATTTAGAAATGCAATAGTAGCCCTGAATGCTAGATTTTCAGGACTACGACAAAAACCTCGACTGAACCTCAAAAAAAACCATATTTTAGCCTCCAAGTTGCTAAACACACATTACAGGTATGGGGGTCAAGGTGGGCAGTTCGGGAAACTTCCCTCGAAGACTATCTGCTAGCCTATTAAAACAGAATATATTCCCCAATTCCTCTTCTGCTAATAGTGCAACAGATAAAAAACCAATTTTTTGTAGTCAAAAGCTAAGATCTCTCTTTGTAAAGGCCGAATGCTTGAGCGGATCAAGACTATCAATTTAAGCTTGAGATTGGTTAATAAATTTGCGTAAGATGCTCGTTTTTTTGGGCACCAACTCATAAAAAAGTAGCCGTGTTCAAGCGATAATCATGAAGCACTATCTGCAAGGTTTGCCCGCTTCCGCTGCAGGATTTGGTACCTTGTTGAAGAGGCTGAAACATTTACGTAAGTGGAGAGGCACTGCGCGTTGAAGATTAAATACTGTGTATGAAGCGAAGAGAAACACCTCACACCGACATGAGGCGCCACCTAATTCAGGACGGACGTACATCTCAAATACAATATCCATGGTAACAAATCTCTTCTAACCTACTAAAAACCGGAGTCTTTAGTTCGCCTAGTTTCGTAGCTAGGAAACCTTCGACCTTATCTAACGGTTTGTTACACAACATTAAGATAACATTGCAGATATTGTTGTGTGTGGCGCTGCGTGCCAGTGTGGGGAAACTCTAGAATACATCACAGCCTCAAAACTGCATTGGTAGCTTTGAATAAGCGCCCACATGAAGGCAACCAAAATTGGATTTCGAAATCCTGGGAAATTATAATTCATAGCACTGCTATTCTAGCGACGAGAAGTTCGAAAAGAAGGAGATCTCGGGTTATTTTTATTAGATAATCCGATTATTGGCCTGCGACTTTTGCACCCATCGACCATTTCCCATTCGCTTTTATAACCGTGAATATTATCGATGTCTGCGTATACACGGCGGCAAAGCTCTAAACCGCGAGAGACGAATACATTCATTACCCGAAAGAAATACAAAAAACATGGCGCAAACATTTATATCTCATACTTTTAGATATGTGCTAGACCGAAGATATCGAGAGATCCATCCGAGTAATAATTTGCGGGAGGTTCGGATTGGGCTCCTTACGCTGCAAAAATATCAGACCATGACCTGGATGGAGCCAGGAGTTTGGAGCGTGGCTGTTGATATACCGTTAAATTTTAAGACTTTGTACCGAACGAACAAACTCATTTACTTCTACACTCTTATGTGCGATAATGGCGCACTTATCGAAACTTCCGATTACGATAGCTTGAATGTGGACGATATCTTCAAGAAGCCGGAGCCTGCACTAATTGCCCCCCCAACAACGGGTGACATAATCACGAAAGTTCCTCTATCGGGGAATGTACGATTTCGCCCCAAAAGAACTCTTCAAGCAATGAATGGCCACTGCGTGTTCCTGTGGCCTGGGAACCAATCTGTAAAAGAGGTTTTTGTCACCGGAATCTACGATCGTTGGGGCCGCTTAGCAGTCGAAAAATTGGAATGGAATCCTTATGGAGAATTCTGGGGAGCCGTAGTCCATGTTTCTATTCCGGACGGGCAGTTCTCAGTCGACTATCACTACTATGTGGACGGGTACCTACGCTGTAATAACTTCTACGAACGGCAGCCGTACCGTTACGAGTCCGAAGGATCAAAGTTTATCCTTACGTGCAACTACTATACCTTCAAGGATATCGCCCCGCCGGTAAGGCTGGATGATCACCTAGATAGTAACCTAGATAGGGAACCTGAGCTCTACCTTGGAACTGTGGATGCGCTCATATTCACCATCGCGGTTAAGAATCCGGAACTCCGAGAATCGAACAGGCTGTATATCCACAATCTTACCTCAGATCCTAGACATGTCATACGTACACTCATGAATTACCAAAGAGGAGATGACATGTGGTGGGTCCGTTTATGGATACCTTGGAAATCCGCTAAAAGTTTAACATGCTACTTCTTCTTTAGCCGAGTTACAGAAGGGTATCCATCTGGGGCACTTCAAGAAATCAAATTTGCTAGCTCCTACTATCTATCCAAAGACCATACTTCCTTGATTAGCAAGGTTAACTTTTTCAGGCTCGGCATGGATGAGACTGTAACGCCTGAGATGTGGCGGCGACGGGGCCACGATCTAGAAAGATTCACCTTCACTTTGCAGAAGCTGCCGAACGCGCCAACTGCTGTATTTCTAGAAGGCAGCTTCGATAATTGGTCTGCTGCCCGGCCGATGCAAATGCTACCGGACGGTTCCTACAAACTTGAACTTGAAATACCTGTTCAAAAAACAAATTTCCGATTCACGGTTGACGGTGTGCCAATGGTTGGCAATGATTACGCTACCGAATATATCACCATTGTTGCCCGTGGATACTCACAAACGGCCCAGACGAACTTTATAGACATTGACGACTTTGATGTTACTGGCGAAGAACCGTATATTGCGATACGTCAGTCAACTTTGAGCGGTATTATCGACAGATCAGGAGGTGTACTCCCACCAGAGGTTGCAGGACAACTGAAATCAGGGGAACTTATGCTCCAAGGAACAAAGCCCCAGACTGTAGTTGCCCCTGCCGGATTCAAGCTGTCTGCTCAAGCTGCGGAAGCTCGAGGGATGTAGTTTATATAAATTTCCGTTTCCCGATATCAGCATACTCGTGCAATTACTATCTGCATAATCTCAGGCGCTTTACCATTTCTTCATTAGCCCCCAACTATCACCAAATGACCTTCCTGTTATATATTTATCTAGCACCACATTTCATATTTTATGTTGTAGAATCATCATCCGCTCTGCGTTGCTCTCCAAATTATCTCCGACTCGTGCAAATCGTACAATCGGCCTACCGGTGTTTACGCCACCGCAAGCTCCGTCGCAAACCGCATTTTGAAAATGCAACAAATAGTTCCAAGCTCGTCCGCCGTCAAATCTACTCTCTCCACCATTCTTCTAACTACCTGCCCCTTCAAATGTCAGCCGTCCTACCATCCCTCATGGCCGAAACTGCTCTCCAAGTCCGTTCTCTCGTGAGTACAGTAGTCCTTCCGCTCTCCGGAGAACACATGTTCTCCCGTGAGCTCTTGCAAAATCCAATATCAGGGATCTATATTGCAGAAAACGAAAGATGTATGAACTAACCTGGGAGAGTAATCAATACTACAGTACCGCTCTCTCCTCCGTACATCCTCCCAGTTCGCAGCTTACAATTTCCGAGAGTACGCGAAACGCCGAACACGCGATGCCTTTCGTGCACACAAGAACGAGACGGACCAGCGACGGATCCAGGAGCTCGTACAGCGAGGATTGAAGGAGCTTAATATGCTAAAGGTATGGTTTTATTTATATAAACCTGTGATTTATCTATCCGTTGGAGGTTGGAAACATGAGTAAAGGGATAAAGTACTAATGGATTTATTTGTGATATAGAGACAAACCATGATTAGTAGTTTCTACCAGATTGACCGGTTAGTGGTTGAAGGCGGTGCCGAAGTACGTACATGAATGGTCTCTAAAAAAAGCATAAAGGCGAGATAAAATGGCTATCTAACGCGTAATAATTCTAATAGGGAAAGGAAACTGGGTCTGAAGGCAGTATTGTCAGGCAGAAGGAGCTCGGCTATGACTGAGACGCAATGCAGAAATAAATATAAAAAAAGCATATTATTTAATGATTGCGACGGAAGAACCCACTGAACTAGGATTCAGCATGATGGTTCCGGGCTGCGACTAGGTCGCATTGTATATATACTATTTGGGGTTGGGAAGAAAAGATATTCATAATTGTATCATAGTTAGTGATTAAACCAATGTTTAGGTCATCGTGTCAGGTTGAATATCTCTACAATATATCTTCGATTAGCATTTAGCAGGAACGGGGTGGTAGAGAGATACTCACTCCCATAGTTCAATGCATGTCGATATCGGATTAATGGTCACAATTCGTCTAATCACCAAGTTAGCAAATATGCTTTTGGCTCAAATTCGCTAGTGCATACTCACAGCTCTCGACCTAGAAAATTTGACATTTTCCTTAGACACTAGTCCAGTTTTCTCTTCCTCCCCGCCAATATGTACCCCTGGCGGGCTCAAATCACCACCCTCAATCTCAGGACTCACTCTCCAACTTGTAGATATCTTTCTGTTCTCTTCCCTCGGGGTCTATTCATTATAGCCATCATTAACGTCACAATCACTCATCTCTACATCTCCTTCTCGATCGAGATGAGCACCATTGGTATCGGCAACTACCTTTGGATTCTCACTCCTGGTCTGTTTCTGCTTCTTTCCTTTTTGTTTCCGCTGCAACGTATCTCTCTCCAATCTGTCGCCTAAAACCAATAACCTCGGGTCAATATTCATCTCTAGCTTCTCAACATCTCTTGCTCCCTTCTTTAACCCTCTTGCACCCAAGATGCCCCGATTCTCATCCCTTTCGTCATCAGCTTCATCCCCACTATCCTCGTCATTTTCGTCCTCGAGGAACCTCTCCAAATCCTTGTCTCGCTCTTTAATCCATTCGGGTGTAATATTAGGCGTGGGCTCACATAAAAGCATCGACCGAGCTCTCCTCCGTCGTTTCATCGAAACCTTCAGCGTTTCATAGTCTGCATTTATCGCACTGAAGCGAGTTTCCAAGAAGTCCCGTCCGAGGATATTGTAATGGTTAAACTCGGAGAGATCATCCGGTCCCTGGAAAACAAAAGGTCGGCCGTCGACAAAGAGTGGGAATTTGTTGGATTCGTCATTTTCGTATTCGTTGAAAAAGCTTTGCGCAACCTATAGAGCAAACCACAAAGAATATCCATGAGCAAATACCCATCCATACCTTAGAATAGATAAAACATGGGAGATTAGAAATCAAATGTAGCATATACTCACTTCAAAACTCAAAAAGCTAATCGCACTCCCAAACCACACCAGAAATGGCACTTTGATGCACTTCAACACTACTTCACAATCATCACTCTTCCCGCTCTCCTTATCGCTATCTTCAGTAATCGAAATAGCTTCAATATTCCCAACAGCTGCTGCCGTCTCAGAGTCACGAGTATCCGTTGAAGCTGCCGCCGCCGAGCCCTTATCACTTTTGCCAACACGATACTTCCTAGACACCGTAAGCCAGACAAAGTATCGGTACGTCTTGTCTCTATTGTATATGATACCCTCAACGTCATTCTCGGCGCGTAGCCTCATCTCTTCTGGTGTTGCTGGCTCTAGGTGACGAATACCCAGAAGTGAATTCACATCTCGAGCAGTAGATACTAGCAGTGATTTTATCAATATATTTCTTTAGTTCTTTTTGATGTTTTGGATATCGATAGCTTTATACTGGCGCCACTATGGCACAAATAGGGACAGACAGGAAGATATTCCTACCAGAGTCTTTTAAATCAATTGGTCCACCTTGATGCACAATAACTATGCCATCGCGGGTGACACATTTATGCCTAGTGATATTCTCGCCAAGGCCACGAGGGAATCTGCGTTTGAAATCTTTCTGTTCTTGCATGACTGAGGAGAGGAGATTTGGAATGTAAGAGGTGGAGTGCACTAGGTAAGAACAAAGTGAAGAATAAATGTAAGGGGTAGGAAGGGATAAAGATACAATGATGGGAGATGGAAGGGATCAGCTAAGTAGGAAGAGGTAAAAGCCGGTGGGAGCTGTATGGACAGATGAGCATGATAATCAGGAGCATGGTGGAAGGGAGCATGCTGCAAGAACGCGGAAATGTGGTATATTGTGTGTTGCTCAACTGCTTCCAGGTTACTCTGTTTACACTTAGCTACCTCACCAATCCAAAATTACATTTACAATCTTACAAAATGGTTTAGCTACAGCTCACGCCTACGTGCTTTATGTTTACTATCTTGTCATCGAGGTTCTTGAGGCTCGAGACGAATAATTTATCGGTGGTGTATACAAATATGGCTGTACCAGATATGGC
The DNA here is from genome assembly GCA_036971435.1 of Dactylellina sp. 'tibetensis'. Classification (NCBI taxonomy): domain Eukaryota; kingdom Fungi; phylum Ascomycota; class Orbiliomycetes; order Orbiliales; family Orbiliaceae; genus Dactylellina; species Dactylellina sp. 'tibetensis'. The sequence goes on from JAKDFA010000013.1 coordinate 1,133,544, forward strand.
GACAATATCGTGAGACAAATATTGGACAAGCAAGAGTAATGCAAGCGCAAAAGATAGTAACCTTTGCCTGCTATTAAGATATCCGGTGTCGGGTTGGACGACACTCGGTATGTTCATCGCGCTTCTATAATCTGCAGCGAGGTACCGTAGCAAATTGCCTAGACGGGTCAATGGCGGACCGTTGAGGAGGCAATGATAACGTCTAGGGGCATCGCTGCGGAAATAAGGTTAAAGTAAAATATACAGTCACCTTGAGTATGTTGTCGCTGATTGTCTGGGAAATTGTCGCCTTACTGAGGATAGCATACAGTGCCAGGAATATATCGTCAAGTCGTCACTCGGATGGATTATCGTGTACGCGGTTATTGGACCCGTGTTCCCCAAGTCTGATCATACTCACCCTGATGGTGTTGATCGGGAGGAAGGGCACAAGTACTTACGAAAATAGAACATGAAAACCCACAATTCTGTTTCTTCTTCATTTCCTGGCTCTCTTTTTGGTTCGCCTAAAAATACTTGACCTATATACTTGCCTATGGCCACCCGCGCTAAATAAACGTAACTTTTGTGCACACTTCAACAAATAAACCTCCACTATTGCGCATATTAAGAAATAAGAAAGTATAGAGACCCTACCAGATGGGTGAATAGCAAATGCGAAACGCCGTTGCTCCATATTAACTCCTGAAATCCGAATAATTAACCTTCAACCGATCCGAAATGCAAGACCAGACACTGTTCTAAACCATCAAGAGAAATTTTGAAATACTAGTTACCATCCTGAGATAAATTTCTTAATCTCCTTTTCCATATCAGAATCCGACATAGGTGTACTCGTTTGCGGATTGGGCTTGAGCATTTCGAGCATCGAGCCAATAAATTCTTCGAGATTTTCTTCGCGTGCTCCTCCACCAATCTCCCCACAAGGGGCTGTATAAAATTCGCCGGTACTATCCTGGGATGTGAGGTCCGCAAAGCCCGCTTGATATATGTTTAGATCATCCCACTGTATTTGGTCAGGATAGAAGGAAGCCGAAGCCAGATTTGGATCAATGTTCAAGGCATATTGATCCCCAGCAGCTTGCTAGACTGCTGTCAAGGCTCCTGCTTGGTCCTCACTGCCATAAGTCGGAATTTGCGAATCGTAAAGACACGAAGGATCCGAAGTTTGGAAGAATTCCTCTAAGCCAGGGAATGTTGGTGTTGGTGTATTATCCGAGTAAAAACCGGGAGTTCCGACAACGGCGTCTAACTCGAGAGGCGAGGCTTCTCTAGACCCATGTGAAATACCACCTTGTGTGACAGGAGAACAGGCGAAAGATGTAATGGGAGTCGGAAAAGAGGAGTTGGCCCCGGCGGTCATAGATAATGGGGACACTGAAAGTGTCAAAGAGTCATGGCGAACTTCAGTTTCCGGATAGCATTCTTCCATTGGCTCAATGAACTGTTGCTCAATCGATGAAACATCAATGATTGTTGAAGTTGGATCAAAAACACCATCAAGTTGATTTTGCTGGGAAACAAGTTCCTGGTGTGCCTTAACAAGTTGTTGGGCTTGCTTGTCAGCACCTTGAATAGAATAGCTAGCCATAACTGTGGCTGGGGAAGGAACCCCTTCTTCTTGAACCTGTGCATGGGGCGAAAAATGAGTGAGTGAGATTGGGGATACGGGATAAGACATCTGTGGAGGATTGGAAACAGAAGCCTGTGCCTGCGAAATGCTTTGGGACGAGATGCGACGTGCTTGACGCCGAGATACCCCGGTGGTACCGAATGCATTGACGAGCCCTTGCTGAAATACGGAGGCCTGAGCCGCTTGATGCTCTGGCTCAGGGCTCATAGAGACAGGTCTTGCGTTAATCTTCTCAGGATAAAGTTCAGCAAACCGATTACGGATATCAATGATTGCTCTTCCGTAGAAAGCAAAGCTACGATCTGAGGCCGCGGACCGCCATCTTCGTTTATGCTAGAACGTAAGTTCGTTAGCAATGTTCTTAGAACAGGAGGGGATCGTCTACGGTACCTTATTGAATGCAGCCTCGAGGTCAGCGTCTTCTTGCGCGGACCAGTGTCTGTCCTTTTTAACAGTAACCTTTCGTCGGCCGGTGGCTGTAGTAAGGCTAATTGAAACAGGTCCAAGATCTGCCACGGGTGATGCCTCGCGCGGATCGCTCTCCTGCCGCCTAGTCTTTTTTCGGTTCAACTTTTTGTGCAACCGCGCGGCCTGGTAGTCTAGCTCCAGGACAATTGGATTCTCCGGAGTGTTCCCATCGGAAACATTGGATTGGAACGAAGAAACAACGCCCTGAGTTACGGGGAGCCCCTTTTGGAGTTTCAACTGGTCATTATGGAGCCGATATTCATCCGGAAAGACAGTTCGGAACCTATCCTTTAGGTCCACATTCTTCCGATGGCCCAACGAGAAGCTAGAGTTTTACAGAGAGACGTTAGCATTATTACACATACGATAGAGGCGATCAATAGACACATACCGTGGGTCTTGGCGAATTTTAGCCCAGTTTCCAATTCCATGTACCTCAACTCCTCGGAGGAGATTCTCGGATTCTTCGTCTGTCCAATTCATGCGCGGTTTGTTCTTCCTTTTCGCTAGGTTGGCAGCTCCATCTGCGCCAGGTGAGGCAGCAGATTCTGGAGATGTAGCTATCTCGATGGCGCTACTATGCTTTGGGACGTTGCCCAGTGGGACAACGGATAGCTGGGCCAGAGAAACTGTCTGCGCGACAGGTGATGGCAAGTAAAGGCCAACGCCCGAGCGATGCCTCGTCTCCGGCTGGCTCTGGCCAGATGGTGCGCTCTGCGAAGAAGTCGACCCGGGTAGATGGAGGCCAGGTCGGAAGCCAGCATCGAGCTGTGCTTCCGCACCCTGAATATTCCCCTCGGCGGGGCTGGGTGTATCCGCTCGGGCGGTTGGTGATGGGAGGAGTAGCGCCGAAGTCTTTAAGGAGGAACGAGTCAGCGATGTGGATCTTGCACAAATAGAAGTTGGAGGATGAAAAAAAGGGATGATGGAATGATGATATGATGGATAGCAACGAAAATGATGATGCTTGATGAAGATGAGAAATACTTACTTTGTTTGAGGAAGACTCCTCGGGTTCCTCAAAACCCTCAAGGAAGCGAGGGTTGAACAAGTCATCGTCAAAGTCATCATCATCAAAATCTGATGATGCCATGGCGAGCAAAGGAGATGGGAATGCTGGGAGCCAATTGGCTCCACAAGGGCAGCAATAATATGAGTCGAGGGAAGGGAACCTCCAAAGAGGTTTGATAGCAGAGATAAGCCAGAGACTGGATGGCGAGGAAGCTGTTGGGAGCTAACTGCCAAGAGAGGAGGATGGTTTATTGCTTGAAAGAGAAAGGAGAAGAAAGAAAGAAGGGGAAATGAGATGGAGCAAAGGAGCCTTTTGAAGGAAAAAGAACAGATGACAGAGGGAAAAGAGAAATGGAAAAAGACAAAAGCTGGCGGTAGCAGCACGCAGCAGCAACGGCGGAGAGTATCGACGAGGTTGAAGAAGAAGAGGAAGAGAAAGAAGGTTGCACGCCCAGACCGAATTGCTCATAACAGCAGCAGTCAATAGGCGCAATTTAATTTGCTCGTCAAACAGCAGCTCAACACATCTGTCGCGCTTCCCAAACAAACACCATCCGCGACACATTCTGGCGGATGAAATGCTCGATCGATGCTCGATGACTCGACGGATGTAAATTAGATAGCAACATGAACGTGAACGGAAGATGGACCGCCAGAAAAAGGTCGCCTTCCGCCTGCGACTGAACAACGTCGACACCTACCAGGCCACCCCCACCAGACTCGACTATCCCGTCATCCTCAGTAAATCCACCCCGCCAGGCCAAAAGATCAAAGCCACTCTGCCCATTTTGCGTGTCTTTGGCGCCACAGAAACCGGCCAAAAAGTATGTGCCCACATCCACGGCGCATTTCCCTATCTCTACGTCGAGTACGAAGGCAGCCTCTCTCCAGATGATGGTATGGACTCTTTCCAAATTTATGCATATTTTTATAAAAAAAATCACCACTAAATACTGTCGATAGTAACATCGTACATCTACCGGCTCCACGCCAGTATCGACCATGCCCTGTGCAAGATCTACCGGCGCAACGCCAATGACCCCAAAAATGTCTTTGTCGCCCGTATCACAATCTGCAAGGGCGTCCCGTTCTTCGGCTTCAACGTGGGCTGGTCCTACTATCTCAAAATATATCTTCTCAATCCATCCGTCACCACTCGAGTCTCAGATCTGTTGAGGAGTGGTGCTGTTCTGCGGAAACAATTCCAGCCGTATGAAGCCCATCTGCAGTATATCCCACAATGGATGATCGATTATAACCTGTACGGGTGCGGGTACATTAACTGTTCGAGAGTGTATTTCCGCCAACCGATGCCGACAGAAGATGAAGCCGGGGAGGCGCATATGTGGCATTCGGGCACCGCGGACGCAGAAGATGTACTGGACGAAGCCGAATTCCCAAGAGTATCGCACTGCTCGTTGGAGATTGATATTCAGGTCCAGGATATTCTAAATCGCTTGGAGGTCGAACCCAGGGACTTGCACTATGACTTTCTCGAACTCAGGAATCCGATCCCCGTGGATCAGAAACTCGTGCCCAGTATGGCAGAGCTATGGAAGGACGAACAGCGTCGACGGAAACTTAAAGATATCAGTGTCGAGTCGTTTGGCGTCATGTTTTCTGCTGCCACCCGCAATATTCACGGCGGATGGGTACACGAAGAGGAATACAGAGAGAGGATTGTGGAGCTTATCGACCTTGAGAACGCAAGAGAACTCCGCGGACGGATAAACTGGGATACATTTGTCAGGAACGACGAGAAGGGCATTGATATCAAGACGACATGGGAGACCGTTGAGGACTTTTACCCAAGCGCTGCCGGCAAGGACGATATGACATCAATGTCACTTGGAGTGTTCCAAAGTGAAAGCAGTGTGGATGTCGACGAAGAAGGTATCTTTCGGACCGAAGAGCCAGATCCAGCCAATCCCGACGAACTAGCAGACAAGGACGATCAGGATGAAGAGGATGAAGATTCGACTCCTCAACCAGGAGCAGATGACGGGCCAATAGAAGATGGAGCCATTGCAAAGCTCGAAGAGAAGCTATCGCAGACTGTCATCTTAAAAGACGACTTTGAAGACTTTGGCATTCTGCGTATAGCTGATATGTGGAACTTTGCCGAACACGATTTCAACATTGATACCGACTTTTTCAGCACCATTCCACCGCCACCAAGAGGCGAACTGGGTGGCATCGATGTCAAGGGTAGGGAACGGCCTTTGAAAATCCGGACACTAAACAACGGAGAGTATGATGTCCGGACTGCGAAGCCGAGGATTAACAATACAGCGCCAAAAGCGACCCCGATACCCCGGACACCTCGAAAATCACAACCTTCGCAAGATTTTCCATTGACACCTAGTAAAAGATCGCTAGTAGAAGCAATGTTTAGTCCTCGCAAGAATGGTCTGTCTAGTTCCCAGAATTCTTCACAAGGTTTGCTATCTTCGTCTCAAGGACTGTTACCTCCATCCCAAGGATCGCAGTCTCAGAATGGTCGCTCGTCTCAAAACTCGCGAACATCAACTTTGAGAGGTCTAAAATCTTCATTCCCAGTCGTCAAAGATGCAAGTGAAGAGACAGCTCTGAGGCTCTCCCAGTCGCAAGACCCATCATACAACAAATCTAAACAGTTTAGTTTTCCAAAATCCTCCTTTAGCAGAGGTGCCACGGAAACTCAAGGAACAGATCGTAAGTTTCCAAATATACATTGATATTGAAAATTTCTAACATAAACTACTAGCAACCCAAACAATGCATCTAGCTACTACGCTAAAACTCGTATTTCCGTCCCGCAGTGGCGAGCTTGTCTGCTTCAATTCCGTCCCGCCGTCGGCTATCGAACTGCTTAGCACCCTCGACGACTTTGATCTTCCTCACATGATATACCAAGAAGCATACTACAGCAACGAAAAGGATGTTCCAGACCGCCCTCGTGAATACGCCGGCAAGGAATTCAGACTGCAATCCAACACTGTGAACTTTCTGCCAGCTTTCAACCCAGACGGTGGGGATATCTCGACCCCGACTCCCTCTGCTGCTAAGCAGGGTAAAAGGGGACCGCGGATAACATCACTCCGGCGATGGGAATTCGCCCGACCTCCACCCTCAAGAATGGAAATCGAGCAGTGGTTAGCTGAGGAAGAAGAGGCGAAATACACCACCCTCGTGGAAGACAGCCAAGAACCCGCACCCCCTCTGAAAGCCAACGGATTCGAATCACAGATCGATCCGCCCACACAAAAGAACCGGTACGGTTTCAAATTCACGCAAAAGAAAAAATCAGGAAACGTCGACCATGAAGTCCAGCACATGAGCATGATGAGCCTCGAGATTCATGTCAACACCCGCGGCACACTCCTCCCAGACCCAGTGGAAGACGAAATCTCCTGTATATTCTACAGCTTCCGCTCTAGCGATGCAGAACAAGCCAGTCAGGGCCTCCAAGCCGGTCTGCACACCGGCGCCCTCATCCTCTCAGAATCCGAATTTGACGCCGACCGGCTCCGTAAGCTCTTTACTATCGAAGTCGAGCGTGAAACCTCAGAACTAGACCTCCTCCTCGGCCTGGTACGGGTAGTCCGCGAGCTAGACCCAGACATCATCACAGGCTACGAAGTACACAATTCGTCATGGGGATACATTATAGAGCGCGCCAGGCAAAAATACGACTTTAACCTCTGCGACGAGCTTTCCCGAGTCCGGGTACAATCGCACGGCCGGTTCGGAAAGGAAGCGGACAGATGGGGTTTCACGCATACCTCAAGCATCCGCATCACGGGCCGGCACTTGATAAACATTTGGCGGGTGATGAGAGGAGAATTGAACCTATTGCAGTATACCATGGAGAATGTGACGTTTCATCTCTTGCATAGAAGGATTCCGCATTACTCCTACAAGGACCTGACGAGATGGTACACCAGCGAGAAACCGAGCGCGCTAGCCCGGTTATTCCGGTATTTTGTTTCCCGGGTGCGTATCGACCTCGAACTACTAGATGTGCAGGAACTAGTGATGCGTACGAGCGAGCAGGCCCGTCTGCTCGGCGTGGATTTTTTCAGCGTCTTCAGTCGCGGGTCGCAGTTCAAGGTCGAATCACTCATGTTTCGGATCGCGAAACCGGAATGTTTTGTTCTCATCTCGCCGAGTCGGAAACAAGTCGGTAGCCAGAACGCACTGGAGTGTCTGCCGTTGGTGATGGAGCCGCAGTCGAATTTCTACACGAGTCCGCTACTTGTGCTTGACTTTCAGAGTTTATACCCGAGTGTGATGATTGCGTTTAACTACTGCTATTCGACGTGCTTGGGGAGAGTACTCGCGTGGAAGGACGGGCGGAATAAAATGGGGTTTGTGGATTATAAGCGGGAGAGAGGGTTGTTGGAGCTGATGAAGGATCAGATCAATATTGCGCCCAACGGGATGATTTACGTTAAGCCGGAGGTGAGGAGATCGTTGCTAGCAAAGATGTTGTCTGAAATATTAGAGACGAGGGTTATGGTGAAAGAAGGGATGAAGAAGGATAAGGATGATAGGATGCTGCAGGCATTATTGAATAATAGGCAGCTAGCGTTGAAGCTGATTGCAAATGTAACTTACGGGTACACGTCCGCTTCGTTCTCAGGGCGGATGCCGTGCGCGGAGATTGCAGACAGCATTGTGCAAACAGGGAGAGAGACGCTGGAAAAGGCGATCGAGGTGATCCATGCGACGGAGAGGTGGGGCGCGGAGGTTGTGTATGGGGATACGGACAGTTTGTTTGTGTACCTCCCGGGGAAGACGAAGGATGAGGCGTTTGATATCGGGGCGGACATTGCGCGGGCGGTGACGGATTCGAATCCGCGACCTATCAAACTAAAGTTCGAAAAGGTGTATTTCCCGTGCGTGCTGTTGGCGAAGAAGAGGTACGTTGGGTTCAAGTATGAGAGCAAGACCCAAGTGGAGCCAGAATTTGACGCCAAGGGGATCGAAACGGTGAGGAGAGACGGCACGCCCGCTGAACAAAAGATCGAGGAAGCGGCATTGAAGACACTGTTCAGGACGGCAGACCTGTCACAAGTGAAAGAGTACTTTCAGCGACAATGCACAAAGATCATGTCGGAGAAAGTTTCGATTCAAGACTTTTGTTTTGCCAAGGAGGTCAGACTGGGGACGTACAGCGAAAAGGGCATGCTGCCACCGGGGGCACTCATCTCGACGAAGAAGATGTTGGCGGATCATAGAGCTGAACCGCAGTACGGCGAGCGAGTGCCGTACGTGGTTATATCCGGGGCGCCGGGCGCGAGATTAGCGGACCGGTGTGTGCCGCCAGAAGAGCTGCTGGAGCACAGCCAGAACAGGCTAGATGCAGAGTACTACATTTCGAAGAATCTGATACCACCACTGGAGAGGATATTCAACCTGGTGGGGGCAAACGTAAGGGCATGGTATGATGAGATGCCCAAGATCCAGCGATTAAGAAGGATCGCAGAGCCGCCGAGCCTGACGGGCGACGAACAGCAACAACAGCAACAGCTGAGGAAGCACACGATCGAGTCGTTCATGAAGGGGTCGGCCTGTATTGTCTGCTACGGCAAAGATACAGAGAATGGTATTTGTGAAGCCTGTTTGGAGGATATCGATGGGTCACTCTACAAGCTACGGAGCAGGCTAAGCAAGATGGAGAAGAGGAATATAGGGTTGAGGAGGATATGCAGGAGCTGCGCAGAAATAGCACCGTGCGAAGAGGTAGCCTGCGATTCGAAAGACTGTCCGGTGTTTTACAGCCGAGCGAGGAACGAGACGAATCTGAGGGCGGAACGGGCGGTCGTGGAGCCATTTTTGAAGCATTTGCAGGAGTTGGATGGAGTGGACTGGTGATCTTTTTACAGGAGCGACACACAGGCGTCTATGGGATTTGATTTTTCACGGGAGCGATGTATATATTGAACGAGTAAATAAAATAAAAAGTATTTTAAATCATGTCCAATGTGTCCCAAAGCCTAGTTACTGGTTACCACTGTGTTGGGCGTGGTAAGTTGAGCGCTGGGTGCCGGCGAATTCGGATGAAAAGCAGCGAACGGAGCTGATTGGATTGGTAATTTGGCAAGTTGGGGAACACCGTCATAGCAGCAGGGACCTGTCCCCCGGCAACATTCGGTCCCTCGGTTCACCTTCGGCCCAGCCAGAAAATTTGGTTGAGGCCAAACTGATACGGAGACCTGTTTATAAATCCGTCCACATAGTTAGTCCAATGCCATCCGTAGTCTCGAGCGGGCGCATAGATAGTAATTAGTGTCTTTGTCAATCAGATGCCCCTTTTGTCTCCGCTCGCCCGACGCTGGTAAACTCGATCGCTTTGACATTTTGACATTCCCGTCGCAACTACTTGAAGCTTCCCCACAAACTTCAACCGTATCAACTTTGATATCCTACTTCATCCATATACATACACACTTGTACATACATATATGACACACGGCGCTCGACTGCGATCGATACGGACGCACCTGCCCCTTTACCAGCCCTGGATTTGCGATCCAACCGGCTGACATCCCAACGGAACAGGTAGGTCGACCCGGTGCGACAAGCGACGCTTGCTTCTTAGCTTAGCTCGCAAGCTCATCCCATCAAAACCTCGTCAACAAGCTAACGCCGAACTCTCTCTCTCCCCTTTCTCTTTCGGAAAACCACAGTACCAGATGACCTAAAATCTTATACATACCCTCCTTTTTTTGTCTCTCGCCTCGTATACATCGTTCCTTTGTCTTACCCTTCATCCCGACCGATTGGTTTTTCCTTTTTCTTTCTTTTCAATCTGAAAATTTCGGTCCGCTAGCGTATAATACCAACCCATACCTCGATATATACTCCAACAATCACCGTAAAAAAAATTCAAAATCGAAAATAAGATACACAATCTTACAAAGATACCCTCCGACGGAATTCGGAAAATGGAAGAACGATCTCGTCCGCCGCTCGCTGGTCGAGGGCGCAAAAACACTACCATCGATTCCACGATTGTTCATCCCGGTACTTACCCCATACCCTCTCACACGACCACCTTCCCCCTCCGCAAAATCAAATCAACAAACTAACACACTTTATCACAAAAAACAGGCACAATTCGAATAAATGTCGAAGGCGCCTTCATCGTCGACGAGGAAGCCGGGTCTCCGCCCAAAGCTATCAAACCGAGCGGTACAAACGATATCCGATTACCCCACCACAGCAGCGAAGTCTCCCACATTGCCGTCGATGTATGCCCCTCCCGTTCCCACCGCAATTGAAGTCTTCACCATAAGATCGCAGCACAATAATACATATGTGTATATAAATTAACAATTAAAATTACAATATTAGATCGGCGGCTCCCTTGCCAAACTCGTCTACTTTACCCGCGACCCGATCCACGAAGGCGGCCGTCTCAATTTCGTTAATTTCGAAACCGACAATATCGACGACTGCATCGCATACATGGGCATCCTTATAAACGGGCAGCGAATCGCACAGCAGCAGCAGCAAAGCAACGGGTTAGGCAAGCGGTCTAGCAGCCGAGGGAACAATAATAGCGGTTCCAATGCTCTCTGCGTCATGGCTACAGGCGGCGGAGCGCACAAGTACTACGATAAGATCTGTGAGGCGCTGGAAGGTGTCCACGTATACCGGGAAGATGAGATGGAGTGTCTGATCGTTGGATTGGATTTCTTCCTGACAGAGATCCCCGAGGAGGTGTTTACTTACTCTGACGAGGATCCGATGAGGTTTGTGGAGCCGTCGGAGGATATTTATCCTTATCTGGTAGGTACTCCCCTTCTTACTCGGATTTTTTTTAAAAAAAAATTTTTTACTCCGATTGCTGTGTAATTTTTAAAATTTTTTTTGGTTGTCATTTATCGGCGGGGGAAAAAAGCTAATTGGGATGTTTTTTGTGGGTATTAAAAGCTGGTAAATATAGGATCTGGCGTTAGCATGATTAAAGTCTCCGGCCCGCAAAAGTTCGAGCGTATAGGCGGGACCTCGCTAGGCGGCGGCACGCTGTGGGGCCTTTTGTCGCTTCTCACGGGCGCCAAGACCTTTGACGAGATGTTAAAGCTGGCGGCTAAGGGGGATAACACGACCGTGGACATGTTAGTCGGCGATATCTACGGGACGGATTACGGGCGCATAGGGCTCAAGAGTACGACTATCGCCAGTACCTTTGGGAAAGTGTTCAAGAAGAGCGTGGCGACGACGCCCGCACCAGCTAAAGAGATTGGTGTTAATAACGGGGAGCTCAACGGGAGCGCTGTGGCGGATGAGGTTGATGGGCCGGATGTGAATGGGGAGAGTGGCGGGTACGGCGATGTCGAAGATCGAGCGCTTCCGTCGCAAGCGGTGGAGGATATTAAGAATGAGAAGATGAAGAATTTCAAGGCGGAAGATATTAGTCGGAGCCTTTTATACGCTATTAGGTATTTCTTTCCTTGCGGTTTCTTACATTTTCTATTAGAGGGTTTTACTAATTCTTTTTTCCTTGCTGTTTGCTATAGTAACAATATCGGACAAATATCTTATCTTCAGGCGCAACACCACAACCTCGGACGGATATATTTCGGTGGATCTTTCATCCGAGGACACAGACAGACGATGAATACGCTTGCTTTTGCGATAAAGTTCTGGTCAAAGGGGCAGAAACAGGCGTACTTTTTGAGGCACGAAGGGTATCTTGGCGCCGTTGGTGCATTTTTGAGACGACAGCCGCGGGATTGGGGTCGGAGGAGGAGTAGTTTTGGTTGAGCGATGAGAATATTTAAACACTTGGTACAGTCTTTCCGTTTGCGAGGGTTGGGGTTTCTCTTCGTATGAACTTCTGGTTTTATTGGCGTTGTGTATATTGTTTTTGGAATGAATGAGTTCCTTTTTTTTTGGTAGTGTAGTCTACAGTGTACTTTTAGATTCTTTAGATTGGATGGGGGCGATTAGATTGAATATATTGATATATTGTACGATCGAAGCTTTGAATTGCTTATATCATTGATGCCTATTTGTTTCTGGCAGAAAAAAACTTAACCAATAACGCCAGTGATGCGCCCATACAACCCACAAAGCTTCCAGACATCTGCTCAAACAAGCTCCCCCAATACCCCCTCAACAGTTCTATACCACTTGCCCACATTCTCCCGATTCGCCAAACCCCTCTGCCGTTCCTCTTCCCGCCGCCGCCGGCTTTCTTCAGCGTTAGCACTAACCGCCTCAGCATTCGCCTCTAACGGTTTCAACTCCCTGTCGAGCACTTCTATCTTCCTGTTCTTAGCCGTGATATTGCGGTTCGCGGCATCGATCTGCCGTTGGAGCTGGATGATTTCCGCGTCGGTGGATTGGAGGAGGTTGAGGGTCTCGCGGAGCGGGAGGTGCAGGTCCATGTCGACGTTTGGGTCTGTGGTTTCCGGGGAGAAGTGGAGGAGGGAGGCGACTTCGGCTTCCAGGGCGGATATTGTAGCCGGGAGAGCGGTGAGGGTTGCTGTGGTGGTTTTCAAGGCGGTGTATTCTTGATTTTTTTTTTTAACGAGTTGGTTAGTTTGATAATTGTTAATTTGGTGGTGGTGGTGGTGGTGGTTGGTAGTCGTTCAATACAAAAGGGAAGGGGTATATACCTTCGCAGACTTTCTTGCCGAGGATTGAGAGTTCAGCGTTTATGGCGTTCACTTGGTTTTTACATTCTCTCAGACCTTCTTTTTGTTTTGCGACTTTGATTTCCAGTTGTTCGATTTCTTCGGGCTCGACGAGCTCTGGGATGTCTGCTGTGATGGCATTCAGGAAGCGCTCTTTGGTTACCTGCTCGAGGTATTGAAAGCGGAGTTTGGAAAAATATTCCTTATCACTAATTAGCTATACCATTTAAAAATGATGTATGAATGATAATGCAATACCTTGTAGCTGGTCAGCTCGGCTTCCAAAATGGCAGATGACTGGGTGGAGTCGGCGCCGTCTCGCTGCTGGGATTCCTTGAGGATCCTGAGAATGGAGAGCGGCTCCTTCTGGGACTTGGCAAGCAGTTTGATCAGCTCTTCGGGAGTCTTGGCGTCCGACGCCAGAGGGTCTTGCGTCTGCTGCTCTTGTTGCTTTTTCTTGGGTGGCATGATGTATTATTAACAAAAAGATGTAATGGCGTTGCAGACCGGTCTTGTACTCTATAATGCTGGAAACGGTACTTTTTCTTTTCACGAAGCGAGAATACTCCCGAGATAGCAAGAAGGGTATCAAGACGGTTCGGGAACTGCTAGATATCGCAACTGGTTCGATCCGGTTCTTCTCAGCTATGCCGGCCGGGAGCAAGCTTCAAGCAGCAGAAGGGGAGGGGTTGGTTCATGCAATGAACAAATGACGGATTTTTGTTGTCATGTTGTTTATTGGGGTGGTGTTGTTTTGAAGGGCGCGACGTTGACGGGCCGTTGCAAAATGGAAAGTCGCGTGCAGGGGGTCCAGGTGCGCCAAGACCGGCCCTAAATCCGTTTTTCCGGTGAGGCTCCTTTTTGCCTTCAAGATCACGATGTCTGCGGGAGCGAGAGTGCTATCGGCAATGGAATGCACAGGACGAAAGCGAGCAGACCATGACGGACCTGGCGAATACCAGTCCTATCAGCTGCGGGTGGAATGCTGCTGGAATGTGGGGTTGGCCGGCGATGAGGAATGCAGGGCGGCTAACGCGGCTAATTGGAGATCACTGGCCACGGCTCCAACACAAAACAACACCTGCGCCTTGAGCATGACAATTTACGTGAGCCCGCTTGATTACCCGCATTCGAGACCCACCCGTCTGACAGAATCCCCGCCCAGGCCGACCGAAACGACTGCGGATAACACGAAATTAGATTCATCGGTCTTTTACAGCCTTCCTGCATCTCTAGCGCAGTCCGTTCACCGTTGCACCGGCATTTCGGGCAAACTCCTGAAAGTGTTGCTGGGTAAATCTGTCCGCCCAGCGCAAGCTTGTTGGTCCGCGAGAGGGGTTTTTGAAAGCAGCTTTGCACTCGAAACTTCCTCTTCCAAGCTTTAGATTCCGGCCGGCTAGCTTTGCACTCGAGATAATTGTCTGAATACCTTGGTTTTTCACACTCTGCGTTGTTTCAGCCACTTGTATTGTGTTTCCGGCGAAAATGGCGACCTTGCTCCCCACAATTCCGTACTGGATATTTTGCATCTATGAGCCATTGTCAACGTAAGATATCCCCTCAAATTACAGTATATTTGAGAAACTGCTAACAGAGATGACTGGTACAGCCTTCTCGGCCTTGGCGTGGCGGTTCTTGACGCGGCCAATTTTGTAGCCCAACAGCTCCCGGATACGGAAGTGACTGAGCTGACTCCGTCTGGTAAGCTTATGGCCTGGCAGGTGGGTAATCTGTTTGGAATCATGTCCATGATGGCCATCGCGGTGCTATGGAGCACCTCGGAGGTTGCTGTCGTGAAGAGATACCTGGTAGCACTGTTTATAGGCGATCTAGGGCATTTGTGAGTGAGAGGACTTGTTTTCCAAGCGTTAAAGGGATGTTAATGATATCATTAGGACCGCGGTATGGTGGTTCATGGGGTCGTATGAGTTTTTTGCTGTACAACGGTGGAACGGGTTCACATGGGGAAATGTAGGGATCACGGTAAGTTTTGACTACATGTATCTTTTAGTCATTGAACGGGGCAGGAAGTGATATTTTGCTGATGGACGTTTGATAGATATTTCTGGCGGTTGCGAGAGCGGGGACTCTGCTGGGGCTATTTGGTGCTGTTGAGCCGCAATCAACAAAGGCAAGGGTGAAGAAGGTGCAGTGAGAGCAGGTTACAGTCTCGATTGATGCTACATGCCCACTTGGCAAGAGATGATATAGTCTTGGCAGGAAAGTCTGTGAGAACGGTGCACGTGGAGGATACGGTGGAGGAGATAGCTGGGATGAGATAGCGAGTTTCTGGCTTCATCGACGGGACCGGGATAAATGTGTTGTCGTCACATATACAATTTACAACAATGTGATATTTTGAGCGAGTTGATTTGAATATAAAAAGCGGCCGTCTCGGTCCAGGCAAATGCGAATACGGGTCAGAACTCTGAGTATTGCCAGCGATTGATTCCGATCGTAAAGTGGAGACCCGGCGGGTAGACGGCAGTTCTCCGCAACACCTCAGCAGCCTGTCAATGCGACCGACGGACACGGTTGGTGTAATTATCGTGATCACATTTCCCAGCCTCCAAAGTGCATTTTCACTCCACTACATTGCATTCTATTTTATGCGTATCCAAACTGCACCGGTGGACGCGAGATGCGGTGGATGTTGTTTCGATAAAGTTTACGGCAGTTGCATCCTACCTGCCCGATACGCACGAGAGGCTATAATAGGTGGTGCGGTATAACGAAGAGCATGGTAGGATCCAACTATCCGACCAGCACATCGATAGATGACACCCTATTACGGATGGCGTACGATGCAATGCATCTGGGATCGAATCAGACGGGATGGAGGGTGGCTTGAAAACAATCCAAAAAAGTTAGATTTGTGATAAAAGGCCTCATGTGTGTGACCGACCCGCAGCCAGACCAACCGTCGACACGTGGAAGGCAAAGCTGAAGTGGAATGTTCGGAATGTATCTTGTTTTGCCTCCATCGTACTCGCACTTGTGTGTTTGAGTAGACGAGTACTAGCCAGCTAGTGATAAGGGCTGGGCTAGTGCTGAGGGCCTGCCCAGTTGCTGAGTTCGGACTTTGGTAGGTCTTTTTGCCGCATCCATCAGATCCTGTTCGAGCGAGTGGTGATTGGACCCTCCCGCTCTCTCTTGATGATACCTCTGGATCTCTCTCTCTCTCTCTCTCTCTCCTCATCTTCATTCTGTCCTCTCTCTTACTCTCTCTCTCTCTCTCTCTCTCCTGGCTGCTGCCGGATATAATATATATACCCATCTGCCAGCCCCCACACGAGACCACCCGCCCGGTGCACCAAGACTGTAACTACTGCCGAGATTGGCGAGGATAATAATAATATCAGAGGGAAGGGGTGCTCGGGCCATCGTTCGGCCTGCCTGCCTGCCTGTCCATCTGGTCCCTCTGGCTGGCTGGCTGGCTGGCTGTCTGGGTGTCTGGCTGGCTGCCCCAACACACCCAACACACCCAACACACACCCTTTTTATTGATCCAAAATAACACGCACCGCCCTTTCCCGCTTCCCCTTCCCCTTCCCTTTCCCTTTCCTCTTTCCTCTTTCCAACTTATACCACACGCAACAACAAATTTTGCCCCGTCCGTTCTCCCCGTCTCAATTTCCCCCATCAACAACATCGCTCGAACACAGCAACATCGCCATCGCCTTCCTCTCTTCTTCCCTTCTGCCCTCCTCACCCTTATCCCTTCCCATCCTCAAAACCCTCTCATATCGCGCGTGCGTCCCGTCTCATTCTTCTCTTACCTTTTCCGTTCGCGTATCTCAATTAGTCACGGACTTTGTTTTTCTCATCTCGCCTTGCTCGGACCTACATCCTCCTTCCTGGCGCCATTCCACCACTCAACATTTCGTCGTCAATTTACTTTTCTGTCGACAACCTACTTGCAGAAAAAAAAAAACAATACTCATACTCACCCGCCCTGACGGCCTTCTTACCCGCTAAATGTCTTCGCGAAGAAGACAATCCGCTGCATCTGTCACTCCGTCCTTGTCGGCGGCCGGTGCTGGGACGCCCACAGAGTCCATCCGTTCTGGGCGAGGCCGAAATCGCGTGACCGTACACGGCAAAGACGTGGACATGGCCAGCGACGGTGACGGCGAATCAAGTTCTGTAGAAGAACAACCAACCCGTTCCCTCAGAAAACGAAATTCTGCCGCTGCTCTCCTGCAGTCCACCTCACGATCCACACCCTCGAAACAATCCGATTCCTCCTCACGCCGTCACTCCACCCGTATCGATACCGTCGCTGCGGCCAAGAAGGACAAGCCCCCAGTCACACCTCAAACTACCCACAAGTCCCAAACCCGCCGTATCCTCGAAGCTGCCGAAAAAGCTAGGAGTGCTGCTGCCAAATTGCCCTCGCAGAAAATGACCGGCAAACAGCAGACTCCGGCCACTGGCGGGAGGGGCCGAGACGACTTTGAGCTCTCGGACTCTGAAGAATCCAACGGTGACCCAATGGACATCTCGGACAACGAGAAAGCCTCATCCCGTGGCTCGGACCGACATATCATCATCCCTGCCATCAAACGAAAGAAGTGGGCCGCCCACGGCCTGTATACTGGACAGGACGTTCACATGGTCGGCAAGAGCACCCTCAAGGCGAAGAAGGGCTCCGAGCCTCCAAAGAAGAATGCGTTGCCGCTTCCAATGTACAAGGGTCTTACAATCATGGACGAGGATCGTGACTTTGTCCTCCCTTACACTATCTTCAACCTCGACCCGTGGGTCTACCCCAAGCCTCCTGGCTGGAAGAGTCTCAAGAGAAGTATGATATACCAAAACAATCAACTTTTTTGACAATTGCAAATGTTTCTTCTTTGTCTAACACCGTTTTGAACAAAAAACAGACATCTTTGTCGGAGAGGCTGCCGAACTCTACAAACAACAGAAGAACAGCCGTAAGAATGCGTACCAGAGCACTGTTTGCAACTGCACCCCAGAGTCAGGAGGTTGTGGACCTGGTTGTCTTAACCGCGTTATGTACTACGAATGCGATAAGAATAACTGCAGCCTGAAGGACTGTCAAAATCGTCCATTCCGAGATCTAGCAATTCGAGTGGAGAACGATACTTGGTTCGATGACGGTATCGAGATTATTCTGGTGGGTTCGATTGAGGAATTCAAGAAATCGACGTCTGCTAACGGGCAATTGCTATTAGACGCAAGACAAGGGATACGGTCTCCGAGCTTGTCGTTCATTTGGTCCTAATCAGATCATCGTTGAATATATCGGAGAGATCATCACCCAGGAGGAATGCGAAGAGCGTCTGCATGGCCCTTATAAGGATAACGAGGTATTTCCGATTCTCCACAACAACAGCCTCAGATCTGGTTTGCTAACTACCCACATAGAGCTATTACCTGATGGAATTCGACAATTCTCTAATTATCGATGCTACCCGTGGCTCGCTCGCTCGTTTCGTCAACCACAGCTGCGCTCCAAACTGCAAAATGGAGAAATGGTGGGCATCATACCTTAGCTAATAAAACGTATTTCTTGATCTAACAAATAGAATAGGATGGTTGCTGGCCAGCCCCGCATGGCTTTGTTTGCCGGAGACGAAGGCATTGAAGTCGGAGAGGAGCTGACTTATGACTACAATTTTAGGTATGTGGTTTTCCAAACTGATCCATTTTGGAGCTTGGTGCTGACTAGTTTTTCGCAGTTGGTTCTCTGGAGGCAGCACTCAGCTCTGCAGGTGTGGCACAGAGAGATGTCGAGGTCTCGTTGGTAAACGCAATGAGCGTCGTGTTTCCACCCCAATCCCAGAGCCCGCCCCTAAAGTTGTCAAGCGCACGAGAGCAGTCAAGGCGGCAGCGAAGCCCGCTAAGCGCGAGATTCGTAAGAAGGTTGTCAAAGCCTCGAATGCTCGTGTCGTCAAGACGAAGAAGGGACCCGTAGCCAAAACTACAGCTGGAGCCAAACGCAAAGCTGCCCCCGCTAAGAAGGTTGCAGTCAAACCGAAGCCAGCAGCTCGAATACTTGCAAAGAAGGCCGTCGCGAAGAAGGTTGCTGTTAAGAAGGCAGGCTCTAAGAGGGTCGCTAGAAAAGGCCCTGGTGTTAAAGCCAAGATTGTCAAGACGACCAGAACCACGAAGACCACCAGAGCCGGGAAGGGCAAAGCCACCACGACCACTATCAAGAGGACCACCAAGACCACCAAGACTACAAAGGCGGCAAAGTCTGGAAAGGGTACAATTGTTAAAGTTTCGAAACCTAGAAAGCCACGTGCTGCTCCAGTTGTGAATGTCGAACAACTCGAGGGTGCTTTGCCTGACGGTGCCGAAGTACCAGCCGAGGGGGAAATCGCAGAAGGCGAGGATGTTCCAGTTGTCCTCAGGAAACCAAAAGAGAAAACCCACCGTGTCACGAAACCGAAGCCGGTGCCCAAACCCAAACCGGCGCCTGAACAGCAAGTCGTCAAGCGTCTCAAATGGGTTGATGGACAGCTCCGCGCGGTTGAAATGCGTTTGACGCAGGCTCCACCGGTCCAGAAATCGCCAGCCACTCATCTCGGCCGGAGAAGGCTTGAGAAGGTCAAACTGGGTGAAGGTGTACTGGACGACAGCCTGCTTGCTACTCCAATCGGTGCTAAAATGCAAATTAAGAAGCTGCAGGGCCGTGGGCTGTCTCCTGGCTCTGCCGCCATTGATCCCGCTCTAGTCGGAGGAACTGTTGTGACCGGTGACGAATATGTTATTCCGGACTCCCAGTCACCCGAGCCGGAAATGCCCGATTTGGACGACTACGATTCAGAAGAGGACGACTATGCTAATGACCTTAACTTTGTCAAGTGGCCAAGTGCAGTTGCCCGGGCATACGGCATCCCAGATAATGCCGTCGGCTTGACCACCTACCGCAAGCTTACCGGATATTATACCAAAATTACCGAATACGACCAAGGACCGCTTCCTGACGAGCCTTCGTCGAAATACATTTACGTCAAAGTCCCGCGCACCATTCGAGTCCAACAGCAGTCGCAATGGGAATCCGACCCCGAACAGGAGATCGAAAAGGCGACGAATGGACCACCTCAATATGTTCGCATTGGCCAGTCATACGTTTTATACACTAAGGAAGTAGCGTTGGGTAAACTAGGCAAAGCGAGAACTTTATATATGAGACAGCATGGACGGTATAAACCTTGGAAGGCCGACGGTCCCCTTCCACGTAAGACTTTGAAGGAAAAACTGAAGCTGAAGCAAAAGCGACTGCCCAAGCCGCCACCAAGAGATGGCTCACAAATTCCTCGAGGTCATCATCTAGCACAGGGACCACCACCCAATCTGCTGCACCCTGATTACTCGTTCACGACTCATGGCACACCAGGTATCTACGAGCGACCTGACTACCGCCCTGGATTCCGATCTCCGAGCGCATTCTTGAGCGCTACGAACTTTGAGTACAACACGCTGCAGGCGACGTTTGCTGAGGCTGCTAATGACGACCTCAACACCGATCCCAGTCTCAAGCGCAAATTTGGTCTTGGAAGCATCCTTAATGAGGCTGAGCTTGAATCACACCATACTAAGCGCCAGCGCTACATCAACCCAGACGAAGACCGCACCGGTTTCGGATCCACCAACCCCTTTGCAACCTTCACCAACACTCACGGAGATGTCACTTTTACCGAAGCCTCTGCACCTCAACTGATAGCACCTGTTACCGATCCCGAACTTTTGGATGCCACCGCGGGCAATATCGAACCTTCATTCACGAACAGTTACGATCCTACTGCTGGTTTTGGAAGTAGTGCCGTCACTGGTGGCATGGTCGAAGATACTGGATCCCCGAGCAGAGCTGTACCGGACTTTTCTCAGTTCGTCGGAGTTTGGCCTCCACCCGCAGCACCAGCTCGCGATGAGCAGTCGCCTATTACCGCTGATATTGACACTTTAGCTGCAAAGACTGGTAGCGAACCTCCTCGTGTTGATGCGTCGTTGCTTTAAAATACCTTCATTCCATTATCATCATTGTCAAAATGATTCCACGGTTTCTTATTCCATTACTTTCTAGTTTTTATGGCTTTGTTTTATTTTCTGTAAATTATGTTTCTGCTTTCGTTGTCTGTTTCTTGCCATCGAAATGGTTCTGCTTCGGGTTACCCCCTCTCTCCCTTCAGCTTGCTTCCCATGACTGAGGTCCTTCCTAGTCTTCGTTCTCGATTACCAATGAGTAATCATTTCTTTCCACTCTTCTTTTTATGTAAGATGCCGGTTTTTTTTTTTTGTCATTTATGACCAAGGTATCTTGATTAATGACATGTAATTCGTTAACCCCCACCCCCTTTTTTCTTCTCTCTTACTTTGATAGGACAAATACTAAGGCTGGCTATTATATCACTCAGGGAGCTTCCCTATATCTTTTCTTTATGCTTTGTGATTTTTCTGTTTTGCAGCTTCTCATCATCTTGTTAATCTGTCTTGTGATTATGTTTTGTCATTCTGCTTTCTGGACCATAGGGAAAGGTGGAATGTAGGTATATTTTCCATGGTTCACATTCTGTTCATACTTGGGTTTTGAAATATTGATTGTCATTCAAATAGCTATATTAATGGGAACGATATGTCCTTTGAAATTTATCATTGTCTTTAGATTGTAAAACGTGAAATGATAGTTTAGTCATATCAAATGGATTTGCTATGGCTCCTGAACATCCACTCTACTCTATTACATACTAATCAATCGAAATGTTGGCCTAGTATACACCGAGCCCTTCCAAACCTTCTCCAGGCTATAACCTTCATAATCCCCCGTGTCAGAAATCCGGTATTATCGAAAGAAAAAAAAACAATAATCAAAGCTTCGCCACAAACCTTTCCGGATGAAGCAACTGCTCCTGCTCCGCCTTTGTAAACCCAAATATATACAATATATCCTGCAACGTCGTCGTATTAATATGCGACGGCGCCTCCTCCTGCACCTTCGGCTTCGCATTAAACGCGACCCCGAACCCAGCTTCCCGCATCATCACCAGATCGTTTGCACCATCGCCCACGGCGACCACCTGGCGAAGATCTATGCCTTCCTTCTCGGCGATTTCCTTGAGTAACGATGCCTTGCGTTCGGCGTTTACGATCTCCCCGAGGACTTGTCCCGTGAGTGTTTGTCCGTCCGGCGAGACTTCGAGGGTGTTGGCGAACGCGTAGTCGAGGTTGAGGGTATCTTTGACCCATTCGGCTAAGGGTTGGAAGCCGCCGCTGAGAACTGCGAGCTTGCAGCCTAGTCGTTTGAGGGACCTGCAGAGTTCCAGGGCGCCTGGAGTGAAGGTTATCGTGCCGTTGGATTTGAGGGTTTCGAAGACAGAAGAGGGCACGCCGGAGAGGAGGGCGCAGCGGCTGCGGAGGGAGGCGGAGAAGTCGAGTTCACCGCGCATAGCGCGCTCTGTTATTTCCTGGTATGGGGTAAACTTTGGTTTTAGTATCATGTAACGGGTCTGTCTGGGGATATTATGTTGTGATTGAGGGAGTGAGTGAGTGAGTGAGTGAGTGAGTAGGAGTAAGGACGTACTGCGACCTGGGGTTTCACTCCGATAAAGGCGGCGATCTCATCGATGACTTCCTGCTCGATGAGCGTCGAGTCCATGTCGAAGACTACCAGGCGCTTATGCTTCCTGAATACAGTGTTGGGCTGTAATGCTACATCGATGTTGAGGCTGTTTTCGAAATCCTTGATCGCTTGGGACGCTTTTAGGGCGCGGATGTTGACACCGTTCTCTGAAGCGTCGACGAGCTCGCATTGAACTGCTCTAGGAGTAGAGATTGAATTGTCAAGTAAAGTAAGGTTGCCATGGGGGATTGTGACGCTATGAGCTTCGCAAAGGCGTGTAAAGGCTTCTATGTCGTCTTTAGAGATGTGCCCTGTTCGCGACTGGCTTGCTGACCGAGGACCTGAGCGGGTGAGGAGGGTGGCAACGAACGCCATCCTGCAATGGAATGAATAACGATTGGACAGATTATAAACTCAAGGGATATCTAAATCGGTAAGATATATCAAGTAGAGAGCTGTCAAAGATGCCAATGCGGAAACAATTGCTGGCTGATACATCGTGAACTCTTTTTTCTGTCAAGGAGAAACGAAACGGAGGAGAAGCAAATCAGCTTGTTGAGGTTTCTCGCAGAAAATGCGTTGAGGTGTTGTTGCGATGTCGGTCGGCCAATCTAATCTAATCTAATCTTCCCCAGACTATCTTATCTCATCTAATCTCTTGATGGTGTCTGTGCGACCGCTCTGAAATCAACCACCCACATTTCAATTCGATTCGCTCCTTCATTTCCCATCCACGCGCACCGCTCTGTCCGCCTGTCTTTTCCCTCCCGCCGGCACCGGCTCTTTCCATCCCCCCACCTTCAGGAGCACCCTTTCTTCTCTCCATGTTTACCAAATCCGAACTCCTCAGTATCGTACAAACCTTGCAGCCGGACCCCGCGGCGGCGCAGATTGTACCAATAAAGTCCGGTGGAGGCGTCTTCTCCCGTCAAGCTGTGCAGGATGGATTAAGTAATGTTATCGAGACTGGAAAAGGTACAATTACGAATCAATTGGATAAAAAAATACCACATGCAGTGAGCTCTTTCATTTTTTAATTTGTTGCTTTTTTATAAAATAAAAAAAATAAAAAAAGAGAAATCAGCAAGAAATATATAGTTTATATATACACAGCGCTAATGTGATTCGTTTGTGGCGTGATTTGGTAGACCGAGTGAGCTATAGTGAGCTTTCGCGACTTCTCGATGTAGACGACAGATACATCGCCGCTGTACTCTCCACGTTGCATGAGGACGAATGGGGTGTCAATGGGCGCCAAGTTGTGCCAAAGTACGGTCTGCCAACTTTCTCAGATGTTTGTGTTCTAAGGGAGGGGTTGATATTGAGCATCACACGTCTAGACAACCGTTTGCGATTCTTGAGAATGATCTGAGAGGACAATTGAAAGGCGGCGTTGTCACGGTCATTAAGTATTGCCTCGCGAAGGATATTCAAGTGGAGTTTCTAAAGAAGTTGGCTGGATATCTAAAACGAGAATGGGACGTTGAGGTATGCTGGCTGGATGGGGAGAGGTTTATGTACAGTAGAGGATTCTACGAGGAAGTGGTTGACAAGGTGAAGGTGGAATTGGAGGAGGTTGTTGAGTGAGTATCTATTCGAGAAATGCTTCTGAGGGTTACGGCAACTCTGCTAACAGGGGAATGTTGGAAAGACCAGTTGAATTTACAAATGTTTCGTTGCTAAAGACCAGCGGGTATCCTCCTGAATTCATCCAAACTCTGCAGAAGAGACTCGTCGCTGAAAATGACCTCGACGGCTTCTGGGCAGGGAACAGCTTTGTCCCAACATCTTACAAGATGAAGAAGCAGACGGAGGCACTGGAGCAGCTGCAGAATGGGGGATTCATTACTCACAAAATGCTGAAACGAGCGTATATAGACAATCCAACAGCCTTCTTTGAGGAAACGATGACAAATGTTACGTATCTCTCTTCACATTATGTGACACAGAACTGGCTCGATGGGGTCGAAAGTGAGGCGTCCGAATCGCTTGAGAAGAGTGGATTTGCAAATATAAAGGTATGAAGTGGTGCCATACTCGGAAGGGTTATATGTGACTGACATATCAGCAGGACTTGGCGAGCAGATTGACCATTGAAGAACAATCACAAGTTCAAGACATGTTCAAGAAGAAGCAAACTAGAAGATTGCTAGAACATGGAGGGCACGTGGTGACAAAGGAATTTGTAGACGAGCTGACAAGGGTTGGTCTTGTGTATGCGAACGAAGAAGCAGAGAAGGTCTGGACCGCTGTACTCGAGAGAGGCAAATCCGTCTCAGGGTCCATACCGTGGAGAAATGTGGGTCCGATACTATATACTTCGATGCCGGTGTAAACAGCAGTTAACACATGATATAGGTATCAGCCTTCTTTACTATCGATCACCAGGAGGTACCCCAGTCGAGTCTGGAATCGATAGCACAGACGATCCTTCCAAAAATCTCAGCAAAATATTTAGAGAGACTAAGCGAGCTACGCGAGGCAGCTAATACGTCAGCCAAGTTGCATTTTATCGACAAAATCTATCTGCGTTTCCAAGTACATTTTGCGGCCATCGTTAGAGTTCGAGGTTGGTTGGACGAAATGGCAAATGGTATCATATTGTATCATCGGGAAGCTAATTAATTGGATTATAGATGCTGGGCTCCAAGACAAACTCGCGCAGGATCTCTTGGTGTACTACCAAAAAATTCTGCTCGAAGGGTTGACAAAGCTGCTAGACCGAGTGGCGGATAACCAAAGCCAACGTAAGAACGATCGAATCGAAGACGCCATACTATCGGTTAACGGTATTTTAAGTCCGGATACCTCGGTTAAGGCAGTTGACGGGCTAGTTTCGATCCAAGGAGAACTCCAGAGCCTCATGCGAGCCATTGGAGCGGACGAGCCGAGCGAGGAGGTTCTACACGCGAAGAAGGTAGAGATGCAAAGGGAGCTGAGGACACAGCTGGACAAGGCGACTGACAGCTCTCTGATGATGCTGGTCGTGCTAATTTTACTATTTTCGGACCTGGAGGATGGGATCCTGAGAGCCACTGGGTATGCTTTCGTTCTCGTGAAAACCCTGCACATTGGTGCATGACAGCTCCGCGCGTTGACGGTGCCAGGTGCCAAGTGTGCTTATGCTGCACGGGAGACAGAGATTTGGCTTACTAACATGTTACGACCGTGTTTCCATATAGAAAATACGCTCCCAAGATCCTCAAGGGACTGAAGAGCAAGCTGCCAGAAGCGGATTACGAGTTCCTGAACTCCGTAAAGGCTGCGGTCATCGCAAGGTCGACGGTCAGCGGGGAGGACGTGGATAGGTTACGGGGCATGGGCCGGGAATGATATCACCCCTAACGAGAGGGAGATCTCGAAACCGTTCGGCGCAGAGACCCGAAAAGCCAGATGTCCAAGAAAGCCCCGCAATACGACGGGGCGGGAGAATTGCATGCGCACAGTGAAATTGTTTTGCGATACGGGGGAGAACGATCATTTCGATTGCTCAGAGGCATTTCTAAGCAGCCGAAAACCTGTGAAATTTTTTCTGGTTGCGAAGGCGAGACGTGGGATAGCGTGCAGGGATAACACATTCGACAACAGGGCCCTGATTGGCTGAATATGGCGTGATTGCTCTGAACAATCGTGCCATCGAATGAGCGCCCGGCTTGGCGTATCGCAACACTTTTCCAGCAACACCATCGCCCAACTGCACGCCCAGCTGCTCGCCCGCTGCTGCTCGCCCATCTGCACGTCCCGCCAGTCCTTTTCTCTCCCAACTGCGATCCAGGAGCCCTCCTGCCAGTAAGGTGGGCGAAATGCAAGAAATGGGAGACGGGTCCTCCTTCCACAGTCTTCCGCTCCATTTCTAATACTCTTTCTTCCTCCCTTCTCTCTCCGCTCCCTCTTATAAACCTGTCTCCTCTGTACCAGTTATTTACTCCAATCGTGCTGGACTTGCAGCCACTTGGTTTTATTTTTATATTCCCCTCTCCCACTCCCACCGTTTCAGCCCTATAATATCCCCCCTCTATCAGTCTGCTGTTGCTGCTCGTGCTGTTTCCCCGGAATCTGTTCGCTAGAAATTACGACATACCTGCATTAATCGCCTGACCAAATTTTCCTTCCTCTCAGTCTCGCCATCTTCTCTCCACTCTTCCATTTAATTCTCCCAATACGCTACTTTATCCACCTCTGCCCCTCACAATGTCGTCCGCTGTGACCCCTATAACTCCAAAGTCCGAGTTCGCAGACAATGAATCAGGCTACTCGTCTGGTAGCGGCTCTGAGGAGCTGCCAGAGGTTTACTTTACCGCTCCCCACTTGAGGCATATCAATACCATGCTCGCAAGGCTCGAGCCCTTAGGTGTGTTTTTTTCCTTTAAATTTTCCCCTTGATGCACTCATATGTTATGCATCCTTGTTTCTAACTAGCCTTAGATATCATACGATGGAGCATGATCACTTTCCCAGGCCTTTACCAAACAACAGCCTTCGGTCTCACCGGACTCGTTACCCTTGACATGGTCTCTAGGATTGCCAAAGAACAAAAAATAAACCACCCTGTCGACCTCATCTTCTTCGATACACTCTTCCACTTTCAAGAAACACTCGACCTCGTAGAGTCTTGCAAGATATGCTACCCCACGGCCAAATTCCACATCTACAAGCCCAACGGTCTCGAAACAGCGGATGAATTCAATAACGTCCACGGTGACAAGCTATGGGAGACAAACGATAATCTCTACGACTATCTTGCCAAAGTCGAACCCGCCCAGCGAGCGTACGCCGAACTAAAAGTCAGAGCCGTCTTCACCGGAAGGAGAAAGAGCCAGGCAGGAAAGAGGGGATCTTTGGACATTGTTGAGGTTGACGAGGCTGGGTTGATTAAGATCAATCCTTTGGCCAACTGGACCTTTGCCCAAGTGAAGCACTATATCGACAACAACTCGGTTCCGTATAATGTGTTGTTGGACCAGGGATACAAGAGTGTTGGCGACTGGCATTCTACCAGGTAGGTTTAGGCTTTTTTTACTTTCCCAAAATACATCTACCAAGTCTGGTGGCTGACTTTAATTCGAACAGTCCTGTCGTCGAGGGTGAAGACGAACGAGC
Source organism: Dactylellina sp. 'tibetensis' (assembly GCA_036971435.1). Lineage (NCBI taxonomy): Eukaryota > Fungi > Ascomycota > Orbiliomycetes > Orbiliales > Orbiliaceae > Dactylellina > Dactylellina sp. 'tibetensis'. Next base: position 1,160,977 of record JAKDFA010000013.1, read on the forward strand.
CGGCCGATGGAAAGGAACCCAGAAGACCGAATGTGGTATTCACAACCCTCTGTCTAAATATGCACAGTTCTTGCAAGAGCAGGAGAGAAAAAAGCAGGAACAGGCACTCGAGGAGGCTCTACGAAAAGTCGAGATCTCGGCGGAATCAGATATTTGATTCGCTCACATTTGCATGATTCTCTTATCACCTAATGAATTTTTTTGTCTTCTACCATGAATACCCGTCGCATCCCTTTCGTTTTACCATCACCCCCATCAAACTTTCATTTTTCGTGTACATTTTTCATCTTTTTGACTATGACTGGGTGGTCTAGATCTGGCGTTTATGGAGAGTGTTTTTTTAGCATGTCGGTCGAATGTGTTTTGATATTACGAGTAGAGAGGGGCGGCAGAGTTCTAGCTTTTGTTTTCTGCGATACGCCCTGCATATGTACCTATCCAAGTAATCAATCCAAGTTGCATGATTCTACCGTCGTTCTAGACGTTTGCTCGTGAGCCTCCAATTTCAGGCACCCTATCTGCAATGACATGGCTAAATGCTTGGTGGAGCTCAAATCTTGTCTACTAGAGGGAATCTCCAACCTTATCTTTTGATTCCTGATATTCTACATCATTTGTCCATGATTGCAAAAGGGCACAGCTCCTCCCTTCCAACCTTTAACTACCAGCTGCAACCCTCCTCATCAATTGCATTTCATTTCATTTACATGCATCAGTCAAGCTAATCACTTTATTCATCGTGCTCCACCGTATCCCATACTATCCAAAATGTTCCGACGGGTCAAACCAATCGAACACCGCGAGGAGGTCAAGTTCCCAGTTGACCTGAAGAAGCTGGGGTAAGCTCTTTGTACCCACATTCCCAACACACACGTACTAACCTCTTTTGATTCCCGATCGATAGCTACTTCATCAACGACAATGACCAGGTCCGCAAGATTGAAAATCCTGAACAAAATTTCCAATACCACGTTCACAAGATCGAACGTGTCAACGAGCGTCGTCGGGAGGCAATTGACGGTATATTACCCCTCCTTCTTCGCTCTTACACACCCCTTATATATTAGATACCAGCGATTGCCGATTTTTACTAAATCACCATGGGTTTGATAAAGAGTGCATCCGACGGGTCCTTGATAAGCGTTTTGTCGATGAGGGGTTGTCCAGACACTATTTCCCCCGCAACAGCGATCCGAAGACCGATAAATGTGTTCCGATTCTCATCAGCGATGACCTCGACGATGCACCCAAGGTGCTCGTCATCGTAGGCAGCACGTTTAATGACCTGGGTGTCTGGAGTGTCAGAGAGATGGAGGGTCCCGGAATTAACGTACGTTCCAACCATTCCGCTCCTGCGCATTGCTGGGTGGGATTTATATTAAAGATCGCGAGGAATGTCGGATATAAAGGACCCCATTTTGACTGATATTTGTGACGAAAAAACAGCATGGCTCGATGATTTCCACCGTCCAAACTGCCAAGCAGGAGAATTTCCGGGTTATAATCCTCAACTGTGGACAGAATGTCTATTCTCCGGAGATTGGTCGCGCGGTAACCTACCAGTCTTGGAAAGCGGCGACGAAACCCTCGCCGCATATCGACGAGGTGCTAAATCGGGTTCCGGGGCATGAGGACGTGCAGTCCCATGTTAGAACTATTCTCGATGAAGTTAAAGGGCAGATTTTGGGGAAGAAGAAGATATTTTTTTTGACGTATGGGTGGGGGACTTGGGGCGTCATCAAGTATTTGAATGAGCATTGTAATATCTACCCCCCTCCTTCTTTCTCATCGTCTCATAGCGTCCAACATTCCTAGCACATACATCCCACATTTCCACACACATTGCCCCTCGATTCGTCGCTAATAATATGGGAAATTACAGTCAGCGAATGGAAACCGTCCCTAGAAGCCCTCATCGCCGTAGAGCCAACCCACACGGCCAACGACATTGTCAACCCGGAGTTATCTCACTTTATTCGCACCCGTGCTCGCGCGTATATTGTACACTCTGACCCACCTGGCACCTTCATCCCAGATAAACGGTTCGTCTGCCAAGCCTTCTCAACGAACCAGACGTATTCGGAATGTATCATCCCGAATGTTTGGAAAGATTTGATGCTGCCGTGGCTCAAGAGAGTCGAGGAGGATCCGGAGAGTTGTAATCCGGTCATGGAGGTGGATTGGAGTGCCGTCGAGCGGTTACAGCAAGGCTGGGGAGATGGTAGTGCACCTCCAGAGGATGACTTGGATCCGGACGAATGGGCATTTTATGATGATGAAGACTATGAAGGAGGCGATGGGCAGAAAGAGTGGGATGACAGGTTGGAGGATGTTGTAGATTTGAGAAACGGCGAGCAGGCGGGTGCGGCTCCCGCTGGCCTGCAGGAAAACGTTCGGCCTGGTAAGGCAGCCCCGTCTGCCTGATTTATTGTCTTTTCTGTTTTTTCTCCGCATGGTCTTCTTAGCCCGTTATAACTTTCCCTTTGGTCGTACAGATATAGGGACATGGTAGAGAGAGGCGCATAGGGACCAAAAAAATGGAGCCAAAATGGCATCGCGGTAATGAAATTAGCATTATGATCTCTTCTAGGTCGTCAGAGACTTTTCCGGAAGCGCTTGAAATCGAGGCAGATTGCTCGCCGTCAACGTGAACCATTCAAAATCTGGTATCTACTATATATACAATACGGGTAACGATATTCCCCAAAAGACTCCAAACAAGACCCACACGTACATAATGGCAGGGATGGTTTCTTTACTCTTCAGTTTGCATTTCATCCCCTTCACTTTTCCTGCTCGACATTTTCTCTGCCTTTTCTTTATCAACCTCCATCACCCACTTTGTATGCTCCTCCCACGTTTGCTTGTGCACCTCATTTAGCCGCTTATACCGCTCCTTCATCGCTGCCAGCTCTTTCTCTAGTGAATCGATCTTTTCTGCATCCTCTACGCTTCTAATCGATTCTGTCACAATAACGGTGTTACTTTGTGTCGTATCGGCTGTAAAGGCTGGCGAGTTGAAGTATGCGACTCCCTTTGCGATCGCAGCTAAGTCGGCCGAAGCTGAAAAGGGGTCGACAGTTGAGTCCGAGTGTAGGGTGGTATTAAATTGGAGAGATAAAGGCGGGAGCGCAGTATCCACATCGACATTATTTTGACTGGATGCTTTTACGGCATCGTGGTAGCGGGGCGGAACCACAGCTTGCTGTACCGTAGATGCCGTATCCTCTGTAAACCCAGTAGGCGGGAGTATTTTGACGCACGATATTGGAGCTAGGTTTCCATCATGTTAGGCCACATAGAAACCAGGATGAGATACAAGAAAGCTCAACAAACCTTTATAGGATGTCAATGTCCTAAATAGATGTCCAGTTGCCACATCCCATACGTTCACAGCTCCGTTTTCAGAACCTGCAACCAGATAGTTTCCTTCAAATACTACGTCCATAGCCGTCACGGCCGATTCTTGCCCTTCAGCCGTCCATCTACTCCCACTATTCGAAGCAGCTATAGGTATATGCTTCTCATCGGCCCTATAAAGTGGAGAATCATACGATCGATCCAAATCACCGCCCTGGGTTGCTGCTATGGCCCCATTTTGCGGCGATGTGGTGGTGGTTGTGGCATCCGAGCTACCGTTGACACCTAAATCTACTGTCCGGTTGCCGACCTTTGCAAACTCCACCTGCTGGATCGTACCGTCCCCGAATCCTACATAGAAGCCACGATCTGCTGGATCCAGCGCTAGCGAGGTAGGTGTGCCAGATAGCGAGAAGGTACGTAGCAGCGTTCCATCTTGGTAGTTCCAGACTATGCAGCTGTTATCCTTACTCGCCGACACGGCTATAGCTACAGAACCGGTTCCCTGGCCGCAGAGGACGGATACTATTGGCTGTTGGTGATACTCTAGCGTTCGCAAGGGCTGCTTTTTAGAATTAGGAGCTGTGAGATGTGGAATGGACCAGACGAGGATGTTGGTATCATCGGAGCCTGTTAGTAAGAACGTTGACGTTGGGTCGAAGGTTATTGTTGTGATTTTCTGGAGATGAGAAAGCGGGGTGGAGGTGTAGCGGCCGGAGGAAGTCTACTAGGTAGATTCGATCGAGTAGGTTAGCAGGAACCTTGGAATTTTGAAGGGAGGGGGGTGGAATGACGGCGCGCGAAATGCGATATGACGTACCTCCCAAATGTTGACCCGGCCGCTCGTGGATCCTGTTGCGACAACTCCGCCACTGTACGAGCAAGCGACAGCGGACAGCTGTTCAGGTAGAGGGATTGTGGTTTCCAGACTCCCCTTGGAGCGATTGTAGACTGTGAGCACAGACTTATCGGATTGTGCTGCGAAAACGTGGGAAGGCGATATAGCGAGACAGTGCGGCGGGCAGGAAGACTTTTTTAGCACCGAAGATTGGGAGAAGGTGTGGATATCGTGTAGAGAAATATAGGCCTCGGGCGAGGAGGATGCGCCTGCGGAGGCTGGAGGATTGGAGGCGACGGCGACGAGTTCTGTGAGGCCCATTGTGGTTGGAGAAGGTGGAGCTGAGCAATCGAGGTTGATGTTGGAAAACGCGACGGCAGCGATTTTCTTCTCGGTGAAATCCCAAACAGGAAATTGGGTTGGTGTAACCGTCGAACTCCTGCCAACACGTTTTGCACTGTAACTATTCGAGCTCCTTGCAAAAAGCCTAGGTCTTATGGTAGTGGATTCGGTGTTTCGTGCCACTTTTTAAGATGAACTCCTCAAATATCATCTTCTCACTTCTTGCTCATAAATCACGATTACAAAAGGCTTTGCTAAAATGCAAGAAGAGTCTTACAGCTGGGTCGCACCAATTCGATATGATATCTAATTAGATAGCTTTCCGGGCATTATCAAAAATAGATGCTCTGATTCTTTAGCAGTCAACTCTCTTTAAAAAGTAAAAAAAAGGGTTATATTGGCCTCGCTGGGCTAGACATCCCCTATCACACCAAGTTTTTTGCTTGGTAGAGGTTGGGAACGATACCAGATTACACGAACTCCTTGGTTAGGTAAATCTATGGTGGAAGCTATCATAAGTTAACCAGTATCAAGCTTCCTCTTGGCGAAAGGTCGCATGCAGCAACGACATCCAACCTGCAATCGAAGGCTACAAATGAGACAAGCTCAGGCGGTCCGTTGGATGTCAGGTGCAAAGCAAGGGAGAAGAATTCTGTGAGTAAGTGAACGCAGGTTGACCTCCAGCTCGTTGAACCACTCTCAGAAGTTGTCTCGGGCAGGCTAGTTTGCGTACTTCTGCATGCGGCAAACATGCATGCAAGGGACGTTATCGTTACTCCAGCGCCACCACGACCCCTCTTCAAGCCCTTTCCTCGGCCTCTACCAATTCAAACGGCAGGGTTAGAAACGGCTGGCAAAACACGGCTGCATGCAAAAGTCGCGTCAGCCTTTGAAACACATGCTAGATGCATTGCATTGGAGGTCTAGATTATAGATCCAACACTTTCAGCCAGCGTGATGAGCTGGAGGGCTATGTTGGTTCCTACCAAACCACAAAGCAAAGGAAGCAACAGACACAGACGGTAGCTGTTAACCGGCCCTTTGCAACTTTAGCTGCTTCGGACTGTAAGCGCTCCATACCGCATATAGAGTTGCTTTATTTTGGAAAGGATTTTGTCTTGCAATGCCGTCTTCAAAAGCTCAAACGTGCATTAGCCATAGATATTATTGTCTATAGTGCTGCCAAGACGAAATTTGGTCCCACGCATGTTGTCTGCACACATGAACGGTATGCGGATGCTAGTAGAATAATGTATGTAACATTGTAGAAAGGCATCGAATTTTTCCATAATCGTTCCAGTGCGAAGGCGAGCTAGCCGATTGGTTTCGTGTTCATCACCGAATTCATGCCGTGCGCAGGAGGCGACATTTTCACGAATTTTGATGTGGAACTTTTTTCTGCCCGCCTCATTATGCAGCCAGGCGAGAACTTCCTGCGCCCGTAATTAGGAACACAGGGGAACCAGCAAGAAACATGCACCTCCTACAGTCGCAAAATACGAAAACACAGCATGTTTTTCTGAGAATTCCCTATGCGGTTAAGTAATAATATTTGTGGAGGTAATAATGGTCCGCTTGTATAGGCTCAACAGGGATTCATGCGAGACGAGGACCACCCGGTATCAACAGTAACTGCGACATCGAGGAAATAACAATCCTGTAGATCTTATCGTAAAACCGCGTGATTCTGGAGGTTGACGTCCCGGGATAGTGTATTGTCACTAACATGATACGGCTCACACTCTTACTAATTGTTTTTCTGTTGATTGAAAATGAAAGTCTGGATATGATACTTGTTTCCTGATCAGTGGCTCGGAATTAACTTTGTTCCAAGCGCACATGTCTGTTGAGATACGCACTAGCATTTATCACAGGGTTTCTGCGGTCTGGCTTGCAACATGCACACAACCTTCTTTTGCAGGTACACACAACCAGAAAAGCTGTGTGACATTGGGCTTCGGGTCACGTAGGCACCCATAATGGCTATCCGCGATCCACATTTGCCTGAGGTTGGTTGTGCTTCCGTACCCTGTCGACGAAGTGCCCATGTTGTACCTCAAACCTGTGCAACAGAGGCCATCTCCGTTGGGGGGCATGAAGCCAACTTTGTTGAGACTAGAAGAGCCGGCCGACGAAATTGAAAACAGGCTTTCATAAACGGCTAGAAAGATCGCGTGTGGAGACCTCGAGACAAAATATGAGAGAAGTGGCACAAATCTCGGGCTAGGCTTAATATATTCTAAAGTTTAATTTGAAAGCCTGCCGTCCTCTTTGTCCCGGTAGCAATATTAATACTGATCCCTTCTGTTGGCTGCAATCACGATTGATCGAATACCGACGTTCTTAATTGATCAATATCAAATAGCTGCGAGATTCGAGACTGTGTTTGAAACACGATCCAATCGCAATCGTACGATATTAATTTCAGTACCTCTACCGGAAGAACAAAAGCAACGGGCTTCTACTCAAACTGCCAGAAGGGTATGTATGTACTGAACCACGGAATAGGCCTTTTTCCTGACCCACTTCCACCTTTCCATAGCTCCCGTCACCTAGCGGAGTTGCGGCGAGGATTATGCCTGTTTGGGCTTCACTACCTGACAACACATTCGTCGTGCCGCAGTTGCCTCGCCCTAAGCTGAGATTACCATAAGAATTAAATATCCGAACAAGTACGACGTCAATTGAAGAAATTGACACATGAATGAAGGATTGCGGCTTGTTGACGTCTGAGGCACGAGTATAATATATCGTTCTGAATATTTGGCCCTGAAAATCGGATTTTGGAACACCCATCCACGCATTCTTTCACCATTCCATCACCGCATATTCCAACACAAGACCGCATCGCTAGCCAGTCCCTCTAGGCCTCTGCTGCACTGTTCTGCACATCGAGGGCTTCTTGTGCACTTTCCTCTGTTGACTGACCCCGAGTACAGGGTTATTGACCGTCCCGCTGTTCCGACGTTTGAAAATCGAACCAGCAAGCAAAGTGCAGTCCGCAAGAGACTAAAGCTAAGATCTAGTAGCCAAAAAAAAAACAGACAGGTCTAGGTGGTACCAGGGAAAGCGAAGAGGTCAAGCAAGGGATATCTCCTCCCTAACCCCCACTGGGCAGGCGTCATCCACATAGCTCCAGAACATTTGCAAAATTTAGCTGCCCATACCCATACCCATACCAGCAGACCATTTGTCCACAGGGCTAAACCGACAACCTGGTCCAATTGCTGAAGCAAGGGATTTCCCAAGCTTAGCGAAAGCATCTCGAAAACACGGGGACCAAAGACACACGGGACAGCGCAGCAGCACACTCAAAGGCGTGTGCAGCACCGGAGGGGGAAGCTCGTGAATATCGAATCCCACCAAAAAAAAAAAAAATAGCCTCCTGGCTTCGCCTACGAACGGCCTCCTGCCTTACTCATTCATACCACGTTTTTAATTACTAGTTGACACGCTGATCCAAGCTCGATCCTGGGTCCTGAATGCTATCTCCAAGGTCCCTGCATTTCAAATAAGTTTCAAGCCGCAATTGACAGTCAAGTCATATATATATCGTCGTCGACCTCGTTCGTTCTACTTCGAAACCTACTCTCCATTCTGTCTACATTCTGAATTCTTTCATCAAACGGAATATTCACATATTCCTTTCTCCGGCAGAAAAGATCCACTGTTTACATTCGTCTACGGCTTCTTTTGCCATATAATTTCTTTAACATTCGATCTATTTTCTATTATTTTTTGCAGGACATTCTTTCCACATGCCGAGCAAGTGGCACCGACGGTTCACGTCGCAACGGACGTCGCAACGTAGTATGCATAAACGGCGACCCTCGTCGATGTATGCATCAACCCTTGCAGGTGCACACAAAACCCCCTCGATGGGGTTGTTTGATGAATTTGGCCAGGTAATCGGCGTTCTCGTTGATTGTTACCTAGACATCCAAGTGGTCGGGTTACGGAGTTGCGTCAGCTTGAGAATATTGTTCAGGAACAAATCTGGATTGAATGCGCACAATGCCATCTTCAGAGCGAGAACAGCCGCTGGTGCCGTCGTGACATCGGCCGAATGTTACATTGATGTCGACAAAGAAACTACTGGCAGGTTGCAATACAAAGACATTGTTGAGTTTTGCCATCAAGGTTCGACGTTTGAATGTGATATTGGATCCATTCAAGCAGATAGAGACCTTGTGGTATTTTTAAGGTAGTCGAAACACCAATCGTCGAGTGTCTACGAGATTCCTCTTTGCTGATAAATTTGGCGATGATTTTAGATATGAATATGACCTTACGATCGAGAACGAAGCAGCCGTTCTCCGTTTCCCGCTTCCCGGCCGCCGAGGCGAAAAATTAATCGCTAGACAGAAAACCCAGCCTACACTATGGAATGCGTCGCAGATGTTTTCGTTTATCGCTCTGGATGTCCGGATATCGGATTTCCCTGCAAAAATCACAAATATCTCATCTTCACATTCCGTATACGCTTCTATCGTCGAGGAATCAAATGCCACAGTTGATATCGATGACTATATGTTTCAGGTATATATACTACCGAGCTGCTTTAGATATTCGTATAAACCCGAGCATAATCTAATGGGTCGTTTTTAATAGGGCCAAGATGAAGTCATCCTTCGCATATTATCAGAGCCATTTGCAAGCAAATCGATTTCAATCCAGACCCCTCCCACAGATCCAACTCCTTTAAAGAGCAATGTTCCTGTCATCCAAGTTGTCGACGAAACATCAAGAGTATCGACTGAAATCGATATCGCGCTAGAAACCGAAGGTAAGCAACAGTCCAATTTTGTCGAAACTTTTTGTGCTGTGGATAGCCGACAATGCCCCCTTCGAGTCGCAACTAGAAGAATCAATAAGAATTATGTATAGCTGACATGTGTACTTTCTGATTCCGAGTAGATTCAGAACCAACCCTCGATATTCGGGGTGAATCTGCCCCTACTATTGAAGTCGAAAGACTCTTTTCTGATATCTGGGAAGTGAACTCAGTACGGTTGTCGTATAGCAGTTCAAGCGGAGAAAGCACAGCTTCTTACAGGAGCGAAAAGTCGCGGAGGCGCAAGACAACTGTTCATATGAAATCGTCGTCGGATATGGCTTCTCTACGGAGTGACAGGTCCGAGATGTCATGGCTGGAGGATCCTTCTGATGATGAAATCAATGATGAAGCAGAGAGAATATTCGAGGAATACTCGCGAGGGCCATCCCCGGCGCCTTCGAGGGCAACAGTAAGGGATAGCACGGGTAGCATATCTGATTTCGGTGTCGAAGTAAGTTGTGGTGAATATCCATTATGTTTACGACATCTTTTAACAGTGTGATATAGGAATGCAAGTGTATTAGCATATTTCGCCCACATCGGCCCCAATTAATCACCATTCCTTCATCAAAGAACCAACAAACCTCACTTGAGCATCTTACACCACCATCAAGTCCTACCGGGACACCCGATGAGTATAGAGAAAAATACTCGCTAGGTCTCCTTGGAGAACTCTATATTCTTTTCGATAACCTCAACATTCTAATTGAAGAATCACCAACATCGTACTTCCTCCTCAACGAAAAACTCGCCAGTACACTCGGTCTCCAGTTAGAACCACTTCAAGCTCATCGAGGCGCACAACGCTTCAACCTCACAGACACACCATCTTGGATTAGAGAAGGTGTCTGGGCAAATGCCATTGTTTTACAATTCCTTCGTTGCGTTATGGACTCGCCATTTTTCAGAACCCTGAACGGAGATATTAGATCTCAGTACCGACTATTGTACTCGCTCGTCGAACTGCCATTCTCAAGCCATATACAAGATTTGTCTCCTGCAGCTTCTCTTATAAGACTTTCCGAAGAAGAGCTTATGGAATTGGCGTCAGAGGTCATTCAAGAGCAATTAATTGATGGCGACGATTGCTCCACAGCGTCACCTTGTGTTAACAGCGAGCAAGCGAAAGCCCCAGCGTATCCAGACCAGTTCATCTGCCGCCCATTATCACCACCAAAAACCCCTGACGAGGATGACAGAATAAACTCAAAAGTTGAAGCATTCGCAGATTGTTTCGAATTTTGAAACATGCTCCCGTCGCCTGCCAATAGCGGTCCGGGCGCTGGCGGCATTTTTTTATTCCGCTTCATGCGACCCGTCGAAACTCTTTCAAACTACTAAATTCTAAATCCTTTGTTAAAAGGGTTATGACGCCCTTTTGCCAATATATATTTCTTTTGTTAGTTCTTGACTTTATTTTCCTGTGGACGTTTTTAAAGCGGGCGCTTTTCTTCATTTCTTCATGCTTCTTCCCGTGCTGGGATTTTCCTTTGTTACTATGAAGCAATATTCCTTTTATACCATTCACTTCTTTATGCCATTGGGACTATGGTTCTGGTTTCACATTTTTACATTCTTTTTTTGACATTTTACCTTGGACGTCCGGAGTATGGGTTTCTTTCCTTCAAAAGGAATTTCAATTTTTTGCCAATTTTGAAAAGCTGGCGTTTTCTTTCTTTTTATATGTATTTTAATTTGGCTATTTGGCAATAGCATTATCCACTATCTACCAGAAATTTTGACAACTTAACTCATATATGCATACATATAAATAGCTCATGTATTGAATACTATGCAGTGAATTTACTAAGTTAGATGACCTACAAAATTTGGCTAATTTTCTTTGGATGTATGTCGAGATCTTGTTCATTAGACATTGAGTTGATGCTTGCTGAAATCCAATCAAGATCTTTCCTTTCCATGGATCCATGGATCAATGGATCAATGACTTCATCAGTTCACTAGTGTAGTACTGAAAGCAAGAGTACTCGGGTGTTGGATATTTCGGACTGTCTAACCAGGATTAAAAATGCCTAGCAAATGATTGGTTGGCTCAAAATATATACGATTACACGATATAGCAAGAGAATGGTGTCGGATTGTTTTCGGACTCGGGCCGGTTAATTAGATTAGGAATGCCGATGGTGCCCGAGAGCAGCTGGAGCGGTGTTGGTTAGCTGCTGTGTAAGCATCATAGACTTTGCTCTTCGCCACAAAATTTTAGCCCGCCCAACAGACCAGCAAGGATACCGCTCCCAGCATCACTCGGTCACACCCCTTATCGCCCATATATCCTCGATATAATACCAATTCGAAAGCGAGGATAGCATCTTGCTGGCTTTCGGATTCTGCAATTATCAGATTTTTTTTCTGCCGAAATGTTCACATCAAGGTCGATACTCGCAGCTTCGAGGGCATCTTCCTTCGTCTGCCCTCAGTGCATCTACGCATCCACCAGACTGGCCCTCCCGTCGAGAACCCGAACATATGCAACCACCGGAGCCCCAGAACCAATATCACCCGTCGGACCCCCGGGTGCGGGTAAAAAATCCACATCATTCACCGATAAACTAAACACAGGCCCATCATTCGGAGACTTTCTAGCAACTCCAGAACCACAGCTCTCAATATCAGAATCGCTCGAGCTAAACAAACCCACACTGGGCCAACTGAACAAACAGAACCACGTCCGCCTCCCCGAATGGCTCAAAACCTCAGTCCCGATCGGTACAAACTACAACAAGATCAAGAATGACCTGCGCGGGTTAAACCTACACACAGTCTGCGAGGAAGCTCGATGTCCCAATATCGGCGACTGCTGGGGTGGTAGCGATAAATCGGCCGCTACGGCAACCATAATGTTGATGGGCGACACCTGCACGCGAGGGTGCAGATTCTGCAGCGTCAAGACGAGCAGGAAACCCCCGCCGCTGGATCCCCATGAGCCGGAACACACGGCCGAGGCGCTGAAGAGGTGGGGGTTAGGATATGTCGTGCTCACCAGCGTGGATCGCGACGACTTGGCAGATGGAGGGGCGAATCACTTTCGAGAGACGATTGTGAAGATTAAACAAAAGTACGGGCATTTCCACATCAATCCCAGAATGGAGAATATTAGTGGTCTGGGTTTTACTGATTGTGGTGCTTCCTTTATAGGGCCCCGCATATTCTCGTCGAAGCTCTTACGGGCGATTACCTGGGTGACCTTGACATGGTTGCCCTCGTCGCAACATCTGGACTCGACGTCTACGCCCATAATGTCGAGACAGTCGAAGGGCTAACACCCTACGTCCGCGACCGACGCGCTACATTCCGTCAATCGCTCAAAGTTCTCGAACATGCTAAACGTACGAAACCGTCACTAATTACAAAGACATCGATAATGCTTGGTCTCGGTGAGCGGGACGAGGAAGTCATCGCCGCGCTCGAGGAGCTGAGAAAGGTCGATGTCGACGTTGTTACGTTTGGACAGTATATGCGGCCGACGAAGAGGCATATGAAAGTTACAGAGTATATCACCCCGGAGAAATTTGAAGAGTGGAGGAAGAAGGCGATGGATATGGGGTTCTTGTACGTGGCGAGCGGGCCGTTGGTGAGGAGCTCGTATAAAGCCGGAGAAGCATTTATCGAGAACGTGTTGAAGAAAAGGGCAAAGGGGGTTGCGAGTACGGACAAGTTGAATAGCGTGGATGCGATAGAGGAGCTGAGGTCGGAGAGGGCAGTGTAGAGTATCCTTTGGAGAGATGGGGTATATCGTGATTTAACATTACGACGATAGATGTTGATAGATTTGGGGCATTCGTTTACAGGCGTTTATACCACGGCTAAGGAAGGTATAAGTATGATACTATATGATTCAACATTCAGGTAATCTATATGGCGTTGCTTTGTACATTTTTGTGTGATTCAATTTGGTTTCGTCTTTGTATATTATTACTATCTCCCAAGGATTCCAAAAGACAAGCTCGAGCTTTTGGGTGGAAAGAACAAAGAAACAGCATGGAGCATTTGCGCCAGATCGTAAATGGTTGAAAAGGGGTTCATCAACAAGACTGCGAGATGGCTAGGGCTTGTCAATTAGAGAAGAAAAAGATAAAGGCATGCATGCGACGCTAAGTAAACTAAGACAACAGATGGGCAACGAAAAGGGCTGCCTCGATTACATGTGCTATATGGAGAAGAAAAATGTGGATAATTGAAATTGTGAAGGAGGGAAAGGAAAAAAAAAAAGCTTTGATATATCCAAATTCCGGTGGTTCCTGGAGAAGGCAGAATATTGCCCCTCCTAACTCTTTGAACCATTTTCATTATAGTCATAGCATCCTGTTGTAAACCAGGTGCAGATAGTTGGATCGTTGTATGGGTATCTTGATCCGTTTGAATGTGTCGTCGTCCTCTTCATCCTATTTGAGTCTGCGAACACAATACACACCCAGTTATTTCGCAGAACTCCCCTCGCTGGTGGTCACTGGCGGTTACCACTCCACCTCCGCCAGATCTTCTTCCACCAGTTTCCCCTCCTTTCAAATCCAAGTCGAGGATTCCCAATTAGGGTCTATATAGCACGTTAGCAAGCCTGTCCCGATCCACATTGTTTTAGAAGGGTATACAAAAATGGAACTACCAACCTTGAACGAAGCCTGCGAGAACTTTACTACCCGTCTGCAGAAGTGGGTGTCCAACGACGATTTGAAGGAACCTCTGTAACCCTTCTCGTCGGTGCTCAATAACATCGTCTGAGAAGCGGTTGGTGAAGACCTTGCCGGGCAATGGAGGAATTGTAACACGGGTAGATTCACGCTCGAGGATATCGCGGAAGTGTTCAAAGTCGGAGTATCGTCGGCGGACAGTGGACTGCTTTAGCTTGAAGGCGGGGATGTTGGTCTGCGAGTGGTATTGACTCCATTAGCTGGGAGGTGCTTAAAGAAGGAAGGCGATACTGGAGCATGTAGTTACCCGGCAGATAATTTCATAGTCGGTATACATCTTGCGTCCGAAACCGTGGGTCTGAGGATTCTTAACCTGTGGAGGGGATAGCTGTTAGCTCATTGTGCTTGCTCCATCCGCGCTGCAGATTTTGGCGGAGTGTTGCGGATAGCAGGGACTCACCTCAATCTCTAGGAAATTCTCTGGAGGTCCGTATATCTCATCGAAGGTCTGTTCGCGGGTTGTGGATAGTGGTGCCTGCATCTTTGCGGGTGTTGAGAGCTAAAAATGATACGGGAGATCTGCGATAAGGCGGTAGAGGAAGAATGCCGATAAATGCAGCTTTGGGTATAGCGAGCAGCAAGCAGTTAACGTTTTATCGACGCCGAGAGGGAACAGGAAGGATAACTGGGATGATGCGATGTCGGGTGATCAGATGAGGAGCAATGTGATGTGGGCGGAGGTGTGCGAAAAGAAGGTGTTAAAAGGGAGAGGAGGGCAGCGAGTGCGTCTTTGGCTCCTTTGCCTTGTGTCTGGAACGAGCTTTTTGCCCCGGTCCCTCGAAAATTTGCACATTCGCACTAAAACTTGCGAATCGATCGGGGTTTTCCAAAGAGACCTAAATTAAAATTTACTGGTTCCTCGGTACTCTGCTCCCGAGCATTGGAAACTTGTCTGACATGTTACGTAGGTAGTATATCCATTTGTAGCTGGCTGCAGGTTGCAGGGGAGATGCATTGGCACTATCTCCAGCCTTCTTCACATCGCTTCAAGCCATGCTACTTGCTTAGCTTAGTCGAGCTATCTTGTATCTACCCTGCACGCATCGCTCAATGCCCACTGGCACCCCTTGCAAAAATCTTAACGCCTCCATCGCTTTCGTAATACAGCATTTCCTTTTCTTCAATTAACCCTGTTCCCGAATCCCTCGACAGATTCCCCGCCCCTCTGGTTACTTTGAGCACCCCGCTTATATCCTTTGCGACCCCTGTATCTAACAATCGAAGTGACAATATCGCATCCGCAACGTGTCCCAGCGACACCACCAGATTTGCATGGGATAATTCTAGAGGGTTTGATGAAGCCGATGTCTGTATAAGCGCCGAGTCTGACGGTAATATTATTGCCGCCGTTGAGGTTATCTACCAGAGAATTCTTATGTTTAGTATTCCAATATTGCAAGCCGAGATTAAAGTAAAAGTTACACACCTCTCTTAATTCATATAGAATGTCCTCTATTTTAGATGCACCCACACCTCCCGCAGATATGAGGATATCTAGCCCTTCAATTATCAACCTGGGCTTTGCAGGAGATGCTGGCAGCAACTGTACCGCCGCTTTGATAAGATCTAGTTGCTTGAGGGCGGTCAGATTTGGTACTGGACCTAGGCTAATGTATTTGATCGGGTCCGAATTGCTCGGAGCAGCAGAACTAGGTAGCTGCTGTCGGGGGACGATTGGCACCCCTCTAACTGGAATGACACCCCTCTGTGGTATAGTTGTGACCGGTGCCACCAATGCAGGCGGGGCATTGTGTACATCTGGCAACAGGAACAATTTAGAAAACCCATCTACAAAGACAAGATTGCCTTTTTTCAGATGAGAAGATAAATCAAGTCCCTACTAGCAATATTTAGTGAATACTCCTTTTTATACCTATGATTGAAAAGAAGGGAGGATTCATACATGTCTCTTCGCACCATCTCGAAAGTAGCTAAAGTCATTCAGAAAAGAAACAAAGACGACAGAGCTATTTGCTGTCAATGTATTGTGGAGAAGGCTGTAAATGAGCCATGACGGCGAGGTTCCGAGGACAGAAGTTATCAGCAAAAGCTGCGATTCCTGCGGGAGGAATTCGTAAGATTGGCCGAGGATATCGGATGGGGTTGGTATTTTGGACATGATTGGGATGCTAGTATCATAAGATATGCAGCTATATCATTGCATGGCAGCACCAGAACATCAGAATATCTTAGTCAGCGCTGAGTCAGCTTCCAACAAGAACAACGCTCATGGTATTTTGATATATTTAGATGTAGTTGAAGTAAGGCAATGAAGCTTTAGTTTCATCTCGACCATTTATAAAGTATCTCAGTAGCTTCAACTGCGAGGTTTGATTCTCTAACAAGAGAGGTATTATGCTGCTTTGTTCCCAGTTGTTTGGCACATGGGATTCTAAAGTTCTTGATGCTGCGCAACGTTGCCAATAAGGACAACAGGAATATAAAGTCACCGCCATCAAACATCTCAACCCTCTTACAGTATTGTAAGTGTTAAAAAATTACTAAGAGATACACGAAGCCACTGAGGACCGAGCTCCTAAAGTAAGGACCAAAAAAAATAGTTTGTTGAAAAAAAGGGCCTCCCCACCCCGCACCCCTAGTTCGGACCACGGCTATGGCTCCTGTGGACAGGTGCCAGCGATCCTACACTGGATGGAGACAAGGTCCCCTATCTCCGCGCAACTGTATCTGGAGTGAATCATAAGAAGCACTAACCAGATCGCTGAAAGGCACGGGGGGGAGGGGGGGGGGGGGGGGGGGGTTTGCTGGATCCGGATCGTTGAAGAACTCCTAGCTAGGTATGTGGTGGTTTCGTGGTTACCCACTACGCCATGGCGGTTTGGTTAGATGATAATCGACTGATGCAAATTATATACCACCACCACATCTGACACCACGAACCCGTTTCTTCGACAGGTGCACTTGTGCCTGAGACTACACTTGCACGCCAATATTTTATTCTACGATGTGTCTTGGAATAAAGCTAAAATCAACATTCGATCTTAACTAGTTCCTAGAAGAGATAAATAAGCTAAAACATACTGGATAATACTATTCTGTCGCCGTGGCTATCCACGTTATTTCATCCTAAATTCTTTGCGGAATACCCCGAATGAATGTCGAGTGTGGCTGACTAAGCCACAATTTAATGTTGTGGCTGACGACGTCGGATGACGTAGCCAGAAACAATCGGTGCTGGATTGTCGCGACGGGCCAACCAGATTGATCAAATCATTCTTGTTAAACTGTTGTTCCTGCACATCTGTTCCCTAAGTTCGCAACCGTTTCTTGTACTTTCAATCGTATCCTTCCAAATTATCTCAGAACAATTATTAGAACACAATGTCAAGCAGTAAGTCAACCTTTGGTTCGCAGCCATATTCGACATCTTTGGGATCCAAGCTAAATCTTCTCCAAACATTGATAGCTACCACCGACTATTGTAAGAATCTTCTCAACGTATACTCTTTAACCTTCGCTGATATATTGCAAACTAGACGAAGTACTGGGCATCTCGCCCAACGCTACTCAAGACGAAATCCGTAAGGCTTACAAGGTCCAGGCCCTGAAGACACATCCCGGTAAATCTCACCTGTTCCACCTTTTGAGACTACATGCGATAGAAACGGTCTGACGTTCGGATTGGTGCGCAGATAGGGTGCCAGTCGACCATCCGGACCGTCCCGCTCGGACACGGCAGTTCCAGCTAGTCAACGATGCGTACTATACCCTGTCGGACTCTGTGAAACGAAGGGAATACGATGCAAACAGAGCATACCAACGACCGAGCGGCTTTAGTACGGGTCCCAGTATGGATTCATCTGGTACAGGCAGGCCTCGCGGCGGGCAGTGGCATGATGAGCAATTCGGCGAGTTTTTCGAGTATGGCGACCTGGGTTTAACAATAGTTGAGGCGAATGGCCAGCTGACACTGGGTTTACAGGGAGATGATGAACGAAGAGGGGCTGAGAAATGAAGTGAGAGAGGGCACAGGCAGATTCTGGGCCATTATGGGAGCGATCTCTGGAGGAGTATTGGGATATATCCTATAGTAAGCCTTCTTTCCGCTTTATAAAGTTGATTCGATCAAGGACAACAGCTGACAAGATGACGTTTACAGCAATTCAACTGGCTTTTTAGCAGGACTGGTAGTTGGAAACAGGCTGGGAGCAATCCGGGACCGACGAGGGAAGAGCGTATACGAAGTGTTTCAGGAGATGCCGCAAGGCGACAAGATGCGGATTCTATCAGAGCTGGCAGCAAAGGTGCTCTCTGGCGCCATGGCCTCGTAAATATACTTGCTGGAGTACTGTGGTACTCTGTACCCGCTTACTTGTATTAGTTACTTGTATAATATCAAAATGCGTTGTTACTGCACAGCCATAGCGGTTGTTTTCTTGCTGCTGGTTGGAGTGTCCCCTTTTCCCGAGCATCCTTCCCGAACATTGACATCCCATCACCAAACCCACCCCAGCACATTGTCGCGCTGCATACACACACACAAACTGCCCGTTCTGCACGTCCTGAAGCCCAGACTTTCTTCAGCGAAAGAGAGAGAGAGGATTTGGTCCCTTTCGGAATTGCTAAACGCGTTTGCTCGTCTTCCCTTTTGCGGGTGTGGGTCGTTCCGAGTCGGAAGGGCCATTCCATCAATCAGCAATTTGCCTCACACTCATTAAACAGGCGCATCGACGCAAGCTACGCATCTGTTTAGCGTCTAGTAGCCGTTCCATGCACGAGAGCCCAATCCAAGCCTAGTCCCGTGCCGCGCTTCGTCTCGTCTCCCTTGTTGTCGCTGACCATGTCAGGCAGGACTTCGCTGGTGAGTCCCCATCCCTTTTCTTCCACAGCATTTTTTATATGACTATCGAATAAAACGAGCCCAATAAAAATCGAATCTACCTCGCGTCATTGTGGGGGTTCCATCATGGCTGTTCCACTCGTATACTCTTCCCCGCCTTCTGCTACCCGCGAATTTCGTAAACCGTACATAGACGTTTACTAAACAGCTGTTTTTTTGTGATTGACAGTACCGTCCGACTGGCCAGTCGCGCCGTAACGTTCGGAGTCAACAACAATTCGATCACGATGTCTTCGAAGGATTGCCTATCCGTCGCTGGAACAAACAATGGATGTGGTTCGCGAAGAAGAACATCCCACCGCCACCGCCCCCGGAACTGCCTCTCCCGAAGGAAACTCATCTTTTAACCCCGATGTCGCAGACTCTTCTCAAGGCTGCTCGAAACGGGACACTCGGACAACCTGCGGGCGACGAGGCGGAAGAGGCAGAGAAGAAGATACAGCAACATCCATCCAGCACCCGCCTTTTTAAGACGAACAAATGGGCTGTCGTTCCGCGTGAGGACGAACCAGCCGAACCCGAATATCTGGGTCGGCCACCTGACACGTTCAGCAGGCACAGCCGGCTTGTGAAAAAGACAGTGAACGGGAAGGTTATAATTGTCGAAGAAGAGCTTGACGATGTGTATCCAGAAACGGCCGTCGCTGGCCTCGTCGACGGAATCACCGCTTCTCCCGCCCAACCAATCAAGAGACGGCCTCCACCGCCAAAGAGGAAACCGGGTAGAGGCAGAAAGCCGGGGTTCAAGAAGATGGTTACATTTTCGGAGGATGGTAGGGCGCTACCTACCGGGGAGAACCACGCGACTCCAAGTGGGACTGTGGGAAGTGGTGCTGATAATGGTGAGGGAGAGGGAGAGGGCGATGGTGAAGGAGACGGTGAAGGAGACGGTGAAGACGATGTCGAGATGGGTGAAGCAGAGGATGGAACGCCAGACGATCATGATCACGAGGGTGAGGATGGAGAGGCTGATCGCGACGGTGATCGCGAGGTTGAGCCCACATCCCATGTAGACAAAACAGCAGCATTAGAAGTACCGGCTGCTGTGAAGAAAGAGAGCACAGTCGAACCTATGGACATTGCTTCGCCGCCACCTGCTCCTCCAACTGTAGCATCAGTTGCTGAAGCCGTTGACGAAAAGATCAAGTCTCCATCTCCGCCTGCTCCTCAACCGGTCATTGAAGCGCCCGCTCCAGTCGAATCTGCTCCTGCTGTTGAAGAAGTACCCTCCAAACCGTCGCCCGTTCCTTCTCCAGCAGCCGAGGCCCCGATTGCTGAAGTACCAGCACCAGCACCTGTGTCTGCTGCCAAGAGTCCAACTCCAGTAGCGCCTGTTCCTACCGAAATAGAGAAGCCAGCGTCTCCACCGGTCAATCCTCTCAAACGCAAATCGCCATTTGACGAAGATGAAGGCGATCTAGTTGACACAGATTTGGACAAACACGACGTCTCAATTGCGGCTGCTGTTGCCGAGCGGGAGAGCCATGATGAGACCTTGTCACCGTTGCCACCCCCAGCGACTGAGATCTAATATGCTGTTGGGCATGCAGTAGCACTTTGTACATGCAAATTTCATGGCGATGCGGTGGTTTTGCTTTATATATACTACTTTCTCGTTGGGTTTATTGCTTCTTGGTGGCACTTTCGTAAAACATGTTCTGGATAGTGATACCAGCTGGCGGATGCAAATTCTAATACGCTTTTATTGTATGTAATTTTACTGCGCTTCGCCGACTCTGACTTGATACCTAGAAGAATTGAGCATATGCCGTCTAATACTTGTGCACAACATGACATGGAGACTTTGAATTGTCGATGGGAGAGTCGGCTTTTGAAAAACATCCTCAGAATTCTAGATTGAATCTACCCATAGACTCCTAAAATAATAACATCACCTATAATAGTCCTCAACTAATATCCTACAAATATTTGAAGCCTCGCAGCACTCACAACCTTCGAACCACCTGCAAACACCCCCCCAAATACAAAAATACCTCAACCGCAGCTTCCGCACTCAGGTCCTCTGACTTGATCAACGGTTCCCAGTCGTCTGCCGGGTCCCCGGGGATCAGATCTTCCTGCGCTACCGCCGGGTCCACTGGAACTACCACCTGTTGAACGGCCACCTTGAAGCGAGTTGTTGTTCTGGGTTGCGAAGGAGGAAGTTTCGGCGGCAGAGTAGGCGTCGAACTAGGACAGGGAGTTAGAATTTATAATATATATCGAGGGAAGATTTCAGATATATCGTACCGAGAGGAGGGAGACGAAGTAGAGGCTGACGAACTGGATGGCGGATTCGGAGAAGCGTGTGATTCTTGCGGTCAGCGGCGGGCTAGAGTGCGATCGCTCCTGTTAGTATCTAGAATGCGAGTGAGATAGGAGACATTACGAACCTCGTAAGCACTTGCCCGTTAGAGAGGTAGGTTTTATTTGCGGCGTTGCCTGGGTTCGCCATTTTTGCTGAGTTTGTCCGGGGTGGTGGTGGGAGTGTTCTATGATTTGGGAGTGTTTGGAGATGGAGATGGAACTCTGGCAAGATGGCAGCGATGAGGGAGATGGCCAGGATACTTGAGGCACAGCTTGGTATGGCGCAGAACCAACAAAGAGGACGTCAATGCTTCAATTTACACACCAAACTTCGGCTGGCTTGTTTTCGCAGACAATTTATGCTATACGATTTTTTAAATAGTCGATGACATATTAAATATCCAAGCTTCTGAATAGTATCGCAATATTTAATTGATACTCTGGATTGGGACGGTGTGAGGACCTGGCTTGGCACGGTTGCGACGAAGAATAACCTCCCACACGCGCTGCCAACTCTCCACAACACCACTCCAAGGTATGCAACTACGTCTCCAGCTATACAAACTTATTGCTAACTTGACACAAACCGATCCCAGATCGATCAATATCTAGCTACTGCTCGCCATTACTTATCATGTTAGAGAAAGCCCATCAATGACAGTCTGAGCGAGACTCGCGCTCCTCTCACCACAATGCAGAGCCATGCTGCATCCCGCCATCCTCGCGACCCCACCACGGGCCGCTACCTTACTCCGGGCAAGCTCGCCCTCCTCGCCCTGATATCCATTTACACCGAAAACCGCATCCCTTCTCCATCTATCATCCCGGTTCTGACCTTTGTTCTCCAACACCTTATTGCCAATCGTGGCCAGCTATCCTCCCAGAACTCCCCTCCTCCCACCGTTACAACCCTCGAATCCCTACAGAAGCTTACAGTCCAAGAACCATCTGCTGTTACTGGACGAACAATCTATGATCTACTCCTTAAAAAGCTTTGGGAGCTCAATTCCTACGATGCACTTCACGACTTTGTCGTCAATCTCGAAACCTACCTGGCCGACCCCAAGAAGGCAGAAAAAACCTACATTCGCAGTCAAGGCGAGAAGAGCCTCTTCACCAAAAATAGCGTCATAGGAGCTTTTATACGTCGGGCAACCCTCGAGTTCTCTAGGATGCCGTTTGCAGAGGCGATACAACTGTGGCAGGGATTCATAGCATACCGCGAACCGACCCTATCTCAGTGGAAGAAACGGAATCTCACTCTCGCTCACGCAACAGGAATGGTTGGTCCCATGGAAGTCTATAACGACAAGTTTCTAGCAGGCCTACCAGCCGATCATCCGCTCGTCAGGCACCTCTACGGCGTAGTCGACGAGATGAAAGCCCAGGGCGAAAGGGCACACGGTATGGTCTCCGTCGATGATGTAGAAAAGCTCCTCGAGTTCCAGGTAGACTGCATGCAGCGACTCGGTACCCGCGTTCCAGAGCACATGCAGAACCAACTCAAAGCCATCTTGGACAGTAGAGCGTCCAAGCCGAATCTACAATACTACGTCGAGTTCCTGAACGCCTGGAGATCCGGCGACTATCAAGGTTCGTTCGAATGCTTGCACCAATACTTTGACTATACAATGCACATGAGGGATCGGACTTTTTATCAGTACGCGCTGCTCAACCTGGCAATCCTGCAGGCGGACTTTGGGTGTAATAGAGAATCCGTACTGGCGATGCAAGAGACCGTGAATACTGCTCGCGAGAATAAGGATATCGCTTGTTTGAATTTTGCACTCTCGTGGCTTTATCATTTCCATAAAGCACATCCTCAGGACTGTCCGGAGGTTATAGCCGCGCGAATGGAGCGTGAATCTCTTAGCTTTCTGAAAGTCAAGGCGAAGGAATCGGGAATGCATCATTTGCAATCCATGGCTCACTTGTCGGAGGCCAAACAGGCCCTGACGAATGCTGAGTCGCTGGGATTTGCATTTGAGAGTCTCCTAAGGAGCTCGCATTTGAATGTGTCAAAGGGAATCAGTAATGCCGTTGGATCGCAGATGGTTCTACAATCGTCGGTGTGGACGAGACTGGGCGTTAACTACGCTGCTGTGCTCGGGTGTGAATTATTTGTTACCAAATATTGGAAGAATTCGCCTGTGGAAGATCTGGTGAAGGCGCAATGCCGTACTGCCTTTCTAATCGCTCAAAAGGGCAAATTCGAAGAAGCATTGGATAAGCTAGAAAACATTGACGCAGAAAGTTTGAGGACTTTGAAGTATTACCAGTATTGGGCTACGTACGGAGGACTTATTCGGCTAAAAAGAGAACTTTTTCGGTATGTATCCACAGTTTTCATAAGGTAGAATCGAACACTAATGTCGTACGTTCGAAAAGTGGTGACTTTGCAGCTGCAGAGTACAACTTACAGCAACTCCTCGCCTCCTCCAGTACGGAACCAGAGTGTATCGTCGAAATTCAGCTCTGTAGAGTGCAGCTGCATATGCGACGAAACAACTTCTCAGAAGCCCTAGATCTTCTAAATACCCTCGCCGACGACCTAGAACGCGATAAGGGAGATATTTCCTCTCGCCTCCGTATTATGTTAAATAAAGCACAGATTCTAGCTAAATGCGGAAGAGGCGTGAAGGGACTGAGTATCACGCTCCGAGCAGCGGCGATTGCCTGGCGTGCGAAGTTACTGCCTGTGCTGTACCTTGCCACCGCGGTGCTAGCCAATATCTTGATTCAGTTGCATGAATTCGCAGTTGCAAATGCTCTGCTGGACGCTATCATGCCGCAGATCTTGGAGTGCGAAGATGCGCATATGAACGGGATATGTCTGAGTACACTGGCCGACGCGCAGGTGGGGATGGCAGGTAAAGTGACAGATGATAAAAAGAAGATGGCAGAGTTTCTGGGCCGGGCGCTAGAACTACTCGACAAATGCTTCGTAGAGTATGGCAAGCTCGGCGACAAGGTTGCTCAAGCCGAGCTTATGAATAAGAAGGCGAGGGTGCATAATATATTAGAAAACAATGAATTGAGAAACGAGGCCGCTGCGACGTGTATACAATTGAAGAAGGGACATTGATACGGAGATATAAAAAAAAGGCGAATCGTGTATTTAGCATTTACCGGCGTTTCGCGTTTAGAGCATTTTGCAAGCAGGTTCACTTGCTTCCAATAGAAACTGATACAGCCAATATTATTATTAATTCTTCATGCACGAATGTCATTTTTCTGTGTTGAGGTTGCAGACGGAGGAGCTTCATTCAAACGAGCTTGATATCGAAAACACCCACCTCTACATATTCCGACAAACCTTTCGTCGCAAGCATGAACGCCCTCGCTGGCTGCGTCGCTACTCTGACGCTGTCTACAGAGACTCTCCAGTCTGCAATCGATGTACTAGATTCTGCCGTAACAGACTATCCTCGTCTCTCCAAAGTTCTCTCTTCGCACCGCGTATGGCTCCCTAATACAGTTCCCCTTGATTCTTCAGTCTAGCTCGCAATCAATATAAATTGAATATCAAACAAACAAACACAAAACTAACTATAGCTCCGAAATTTCAATCTTAGCACTTTGAACTACTACCCCAATCGGATATACAAAACGCTCAGTTACTCCTTTCATCCACCATCCAGCCGGAAACCGAACGCCTCGTCAGAGAAACCGAAAAGTATCTGCACAAGTTGGAGCTCAAAGAGCGGAAACTCATCGCCGATTCGGAGTTATTGGAGACTAGGATTGCAAATAGTTTGAAAAAGGGGAATACGACCGGTGGCCCGGCTCCCAGCAGATCAGTTGCGCCTCCGCCGCCGGTTCAGAATGATGAGGCTGTCAAGGCGGAGGAGCTGAGGAAATTAAAAGCGCAGAGGCAGAGGCTAGCGTATGCGGTTGAGAGATTAGAGCTGGAGAAGCGGCAGAAGGAGATGCAGGTGAAGAAGAGTATGAGTTATAATACATAGGGTTGAGGCCAGACGGGTTTTAGACGGGTTTGAAGGCATGAGAAGTAGATGAGCGCATATGATACCCAATGTTTTTATTTATTTATTTGTACGAGATGTAATTCTAATGAACGTCACTTTGGAGGGCACAAAGATACTAAGGGTGAGATACTAAGCTATAAAACTTTTATCAAGGGAAAATCCGGGCTTAATTTTCTCATTGAAAACACCAGCATCCATGAATAAAAAAATATATGAGCGAGTAAGAAACAACCCATAAGGACTAAAATGTACATGACAATAAAGGGTTATATGATTGTGGCTGATGTGGGAGGTGTAGGACAAAAAGGTCGGGAAAATAGAGTAGGTATTCCACCGCGCATCGTAAGCTCATTATCTAGTATAGTCGTGGAAAGGAAAGCATTTCGGTCGTTTTGATAATGCAACCCTCGAGGAGAATAATGAATGATGATGATGGATCGGTATCATGCATTATATAAAGTAAGGATTTTGACAGAGAGAATAATGGACACAGAGAAAGTAAAAAAAATATGCGCCACACGCACAGATACACAAAAAACAGAAGATCAAAGGACTCTACTCCGCCTTAGCTTCAGCCTTTGCGGGTCCGCGAGCGTTATGTTGTACTCCAGTCTGGAAACCGTTCTTGAACCGTCTGCTGACAGTCTTGAGGTATCTCATTCGGCCGGTGCCGGTGGTCTTTCTCCTCTTAGCCTTCTCGGACCAGTTGTCTGTAAATTCCTTTGCGTTAGCTATCCACTCGATTATTCATAGTGATGGGTTCGAATTTGAAGGTCGTACACTTTCTTGTCTTAGCAGCTGGGTAACCGCATCTATGGATTATTTTGTTAGCAGTGTATTCGAGATTGTTAGAGATTCGTTGTGGAAGACTTTGACATACGATGAGCATGTGTGCTTCTGGACGTGAAGCGACCTTCTACCGCAGCGACGGCACAAAGTGTGCGATTTGTTCTATAACCAGTCCTCATCCATCAGTCTATTTCGTCCCTTCAGTATATCGACCTCCTCTATGCTCCTCCTCTCCAAACTTTTTGATATCCTCCAAAGCGTCATTTATAGCCAACAATTCCGTAGACTTTTCTTGAGGAGGAGCATATTCGACAGAGGTTTCTTCTGCCAGGATATATCTACTAACATGGCGCTTGCCGAAAGAGCTGGTTCCCTTGGTCATGGTGTTGGTTTATGAGGTGGGATCTGAAGATTCGAAAATGAATTTGTTAGAATTGAAAAGTCGAGATTGAAAGCGGTTCGAATAGGATAGGTGCACACATACGGAGGGGTGAATTTGTCGATGCTGTCGGATTGTCGATTGGAGTCGGATGGGATGTTCTCAAGGTCGAATTTGGGTGTTGAGACTTTCACACACTTTCGCGAGGCGTTTGCCCCGTTTGGTAGTTGTGCCCTAATATTTCACGTGACGATAAGATAAGGGTATGTTCAGAGCCCAACACTTCGATAGAACGCTTTTTAGATACTTTTTGACATTTTTTGGTCACTTTGATTACGGATTTCATGAGAGAACGTTTGTTTTATATCATGTAATTGAGCCTGTCTTTCATTATAGCAGGCAGTCGGTATCATTGACTTTTCATATGAACATTAGAAGATGTGGAAAATGTGGATGCGAAGACCCATGAACAGAGGATACCCCAGGCGTAGAGACAACCTCTTCTAAAGGAAAAGGAGTAATTATGATATACATAAAATGAAAAACCGTCAAGTTCGAAGAGACAAAGGTATAATAAAAAACGTTTACTCCTCGTCTTCCTCGGCATCGCCATCACCACCCTCAGCGGCCTTGCTTCTCTTTCTCTTTGTGCGACCTGCACGGCCGGCACCGAAGGGCGAGGTCAAAGCAAAGTCGATGTGCTTCTGAGAGTCAAGACGGACGACGAAAGACGGAACATTGACGATTTGCTTGCCGACACTGCAGTTCCATAATTAGCATCAATTCAATTAGATATAGGAAGAATTGGAATCTGGCATACCGAATGTGGCGTTGACGGATGAGGACACGAGCATGATGTATCGACTTGGCCAAACCAAGCTTGTAGACCTGAGTTTGTAATCTTCGCTCCCTGTATTTCGCCATCTCTAATTAGCATACTGCAAAGGGCTTAAGATACAGCAAGGGTTTCTTACAAGAAATCTTCGATCTTCAAGGCCAAGACGTAATCAAGCTTCATGCGGGTATCGTCGAGGATACCAGCACGCACCAGACGTCGAATCAAAGCGTTACCTTCGAATAGACGCTTGGGGTCTTTCTCATCGAGAGTAAGAAGCTGACGGGCGGCACGACGAATTTTGGATAAGGTCTACATATGACAGAAAAGCGCGAGTGTTAACCACAAGTCATCATGATGCCATGAAGGCATAAGAGTGGACTTTATGGGCTGAGAAAGTCAAAGTTTCTCAGGGCATTTCATCAACGTACAAGTTGCACACGCCAAACTTCACGCTTGTTTCTGAGACCGTATTCACCAACCTATATACAAGTGTTAGCATGGTTGTCTTGAATGAAAAGCTAAGGACAGGCAGGATTGGCTGCAAGCAATATCCAGAATCCGTTTCTCTTCAACGTACGATCTTCAATTCGGAGTCCAAACGAGCCGACTCAAATGGACGACGTGGGACCTTATAGGTCTTGGAGTAGGTGCGACTGTGAAACCAAACGTTAACACTCGAGTTCCATGTTTCGTGGCGGACGACGGCAAACTTACGGAGCGCGAGGCATGTTGGCTGATCAGTAGTATGAGCTGTGGGGTCGGTAGCTCTTCGAGTGTCGATAGGTCAAATGTCGGAACTGGGATGGAAGATTGAAGTTGAAGAAGTTGAAGATTTAACACCCACCTAACTTTGTGTTTGCCCGTTGAAGAGAAAAACGCAGTCACTCGCTGCCCTACAGCTTGCCAGTGGCCAGTCCCAAACAGGAATGGTTGCCAAGAGCGCACCACATTCTGGCCGGTTGTGTTGGAGCCCGCCAAAATCGCTGCTCGAGGTTGGCATTCAATCTTGAACATCACCAATCCCATCATCGACCATCAACTCCTCCCTCCCTAACGACTCAGTCTCTCAGCGACATCACAATCCGACAAAATGGGTAAATCAGGTACGACTGCCCTCGCTAGATCCCGAGCCGTCGAGTTGGAAACTGGAAATTTTGGTGGCAGAATTGGAAGCTAAACGAGGGATTCTCCTACAGGTGGTCTCCGCGCCGGTACTCGCTATGCCTTCTCTAGAGGTTTCAAGAAGACCGGTATGGTCTCGCTGTCGACCTTCCTCCAGCAATACAAGGTACATTTGAGCTAGTCTACAATCGAAATTCGAAAGGATATAACGTCTGATCTTGGGATTCGCATATATATAGGTTGGAGACATTGTCGATATTAGAGTGAACGGTGCCCAGCAGAAGGGGTTAGTCCTTGCTTCCGGATAGCTTTATCTCTAATGAGAGATGAGCTACTTCCCAATCAGAGGGTGTTAGATGCTAACATGCGCGAACAGTATGCCACACAAGATTTACCACGGAAAGACCGGTATCGTCTACAACGTCACCAAGTCCTCCGTCGGTGTTATCGTCTACAAGAAGGTCGGCAACCGATATCTCGAGAAGCGAGTCAACATTCGCGTTGAGCACATCCACCACTCCAAGTGCCGTGAGGAATTCGTCCAGCGAGTCAAGAGCAACGCTGCTAAGAAGGCTGAGGCTAAGAAGAACGGCGAGACCGTTCACCTGAAGAGACTTCTCCCTCTCCCAAGGAACGCCACAACAGTGTCGACAAAGGACAACCTACCGCAGACCATTGTACCAATCCCATACGAGACAACTATCTAATTTTTCTTCAGTTGTTGGAAAAGAAGTTGCCAGTTGTTTCCGATTTATATACTATTGCTTTGTTATTCATATAGCTGTTTTCCCTTTCACATTGGTCATCACGGCGTTTTCTCTACGACTTTACATTCCTCCCGTCACACCTTGACCCTCATACCACTACTCCGTTCTCTCTTCCTCAGTGCCTGTGTATATCCCCTACACTATTCCTGTCAATTATCTATGATACCGTTAATGGATGGTCACGATAAGACTCTCATGAAAAGAAAAAATGTATTGTGTGCTGCTAGTCCCATTTCGTGTGAAATTTCGTCGTCAAGTCGTAATTCTGCGTCTGCCAGCCATTCCAGTCGAAACAGGCGGCTCGATGTTTGTCCCGGATTCTGAAGGAGCAGGCATCTGACCATTCAGCGAATGGGAGTTACGGACCGAGATGGAGCTAACTGGATGTGGGGATGCTGCCCAAAATTTCAAAACCTAAAAAATTCGCCGCCATACAAAATTTTTGCGAGACAGACGAGCTTCACACTAGAAAGTCCACTGACTAACAACCTCAAAACCCCATCAGAAAAACCACAACCACCTCTTCCCGCATGGCCATTGCTCTCCTTCTCCTCATACGATGATAGTCTCCTACCAAAAATCCCAGTTATAAACCCCCAAACTGTTACATCCTCCTCCACAGATACATCGCAGTTTCGCCTTAGATTGACCTTTAAATTTCGCCACCACCATGGGTCTTGGAATGGCAAGCTCAGAGCCACCTTCGGCGATTCACACACAACCACTTCCACCACATCATCGCAGAGAACCACACGAACCTCGCAATCTCTCCATCGATAGAGAGATTGGCGCCGCCTTACCTCGTCCGGATGTCGAACCTACAAATACTACCAACCCTTTGGTTGGCAGGTCCTTTGCACATTTTATTGCTGGCGGGTAGGTGCATCACCCCGCCACCACCAAACCCCACGGCATCGCGCGGGGGTCGATGATTTCGCACGGAATAACCTCATAGAGACCTAACTGACACTTTTCTCGGACATTATTAGTACTGGTGGAATGAGCGCTGCAATTGTTACATCCCCGCTGGATGTTCTGAAAACCCGGTTACAGGGCGACTTTTACAGAAACAGAATCGCAGCAAGAAACGCCACTCTAGCTGGACACGAGACTGCACTGGGAATGGGCCTACGACATTTCAGAGAGACATTTCAGCTACTACAGTATGTCATTGCCCTGAACTACTCGCAAAGGACATCTGGCGCAAATAATAGAGTATTGACATTACATTCTACTTCTGTAGTGAGGTTTACAAAATCGAAGGCTGGAGAGCTTTATTCAAGGGTTTGGGTCCGAATCTCGTCGGCGTCGTACCCGCTCGGTAGGTAGCATTCTCTCACTATGCGACAACCTTAGCTAATAAAATTACCCTACAGCTCGATCAATTTCTTCACATACGGTAATGGCAAGCGCATCCTCGCCGACAACTTTAACAACGGCCAAGAATCCACCGGAATCCATCTGTCCGCCGCAATAATTGCTGGTATCGTAACCGGTACCGCCACAAATCCCATCTGGCTCGTCAAAACCCGTCTACAACTCGACAAGGACACCGCCTTGGCAAAAACCGGAACGACCTCCACCAGGCAATATAAGAACTCATGGGACTGCCTCAGGCAGACGGTTCGCCATGAGGGTATCCGGGGGTTGTACAAAGGTCTAAGCGCAAGCTATCTAGGTGTCACAGAGTCGACGCTACAATGGGTCCTCTACGAACGAATGAAACTTGCTCTCACTAAACGAGAGGAGAGACGTATAGCATCCGGACGTGAGGAGAATATGACAGACATTGGTCTCGATTACTTTGGCCGAGGCGGTGCTGCAGGAGCGGCGAAACTGATCGCGACGGCGGTGACCTACCCGCATGAGGTTGTTAGGACTCGATTGCGGCAGGCGCCACTGGAAGATGGAAGACCGAAGTATACGGGCTTAGTCCAATGCTTCAAGCTGGTACTGAAGGAAGAAGGTATGGCGTCGATGTATGGAGGGTTGACAAGTCACGTTTTGAAGGTGGTTCCAAGTTCGATGATTATGTTTGGAATGTGAGTCAAAAAATCTACGTCAAAAAAATCGGGTTAAGGTTAATGGCTAACAATGCTGCTACTGAATAGGTACGAGATAATACTTCGTATGCTCGGGACAAGCTCGAACCTTGCGAAGGCTTGAATGATTTGAAAAACAAGAGAAAACAAAAAAAGAGAACTGACATGGATAATTATGACCGACGAATTCACTTTACCTTGTTCAATCTCTCACGAGAATACAGCTTATACATCATCTCATAAAATGGCGTTGGGATACCCGATTTTTCTTTCCTTTGCTTGTTTGGCCGATTGTGGGTTTATCGGGGTAATATATATCTCTCCTCATTCCTTGGTCCACTCTTTAATACAAAATATTCTACATCTGTAAGATACGATGCTTGAAAGGTTTTCTTACCATGGTCATTCCTGTCCTAGGTTGGAAAATTAGTGGATATGGATGAAAAACTGGTTTGTACATAGGATAAAAAGCAAGAACATAGGGTGCAAAAAGATAGATTTGTGGAGGAGGTGCTGGTGCTGGTGGGTACAGTTGGCTCATTTCGATGTAAATAATTTTGGACAATGGTTAGACAAAAATGAACGAGCCTCGTGCTTAATATCCACATTAGATTGCTTAATATCAGCACCAGATTTTTTTTTAAAGTCGAATAAATACATGAGCTTTGAGCTTCACCTTAAAATTAAAATGGATACAACAGTTTATTTAAAGTTGTAGTTGCCGTTCATCCATACTCATGAGTTTCTCGAAATTCAAATCAACTCTTACAACATGGGCCAGTTCCGCCTCCATTTGCCTCCGTTTCCTTCGTTCTTCTCTGCTTAGTTTATCATGTAACCTAGTATATCCTCTATCCAACACTTTAGCAGCCTTCTTTCCAGCTGCTCGTATGAGACCCTTCAAGCTATACTGCTCTTCATATGTTATTCTCCTCTTTCTAGTTCGCCCGCATCTGTCTAGTTCGGGGTTATACCCAGGAGCACCTGGCACGTTCAACCCCAAGCTCCACAGATCTATTGTGGGATCTCTAGTATCTATTATAGCCCAGCGCCAGCCGATAATCCGAATGGAGAGTTTTACTGGTTGATTACGTTCCCTTCTGATCAGAGTGACACATACGGCTGGCTTTAAAACTGACTTTTGCGGGAAACATAGATTCTGGGAATTTTGACGAACAACAAAGACGCGGTGGGCGATGTAGCGGGCTGGTATGTCTATAGGGCATTCTTGGTAGAAGCGGCGAGTAGGGACCTCGGGGGCCGGCTTGCAGACCATTTGGGTTCGTGGTGTAAGTAATCTAGTGTGCGACGGAGAGGAATATTGCGCCTACGAGAAATCAGAGGCACCATGTAATGATATCTGAATGGCGCAGTTATATCTCCTTCCTTCAATATCGTATTATATTACCCAGTGCGATGAGTGTCCATGTGGGTGCAACGTGACAGAATTTGCTAATATCAACTCATCATGGATAGAAACATCAATGTTACGTAGTTATCCGTATTTGGTTAATCCTTCTCAAATTTAGCAATCCTACTCTCCACTTCTATCGGTAATCAATGTAGCATAGAACTGGTCTAGGCATCATACTCTTCAAAGCATGTTTATAGAGTTCATACTTTGTGGTATACAACATCGTGGTGTACATGTGGTCCTCCCATTGCTATACTTTGCCACACAATAATATTGGTGTATACGGTCTGCTGGTTACTTGTATGTACATGGGTATCGATTTATTATACGCGGCAAGCTTCAAACTTTATAGAGAAACTAGAAACCCGGGATTTTGAAACCACCGGGCACCAACGCTCCGAAAACGTTTTGAGGGTCGTACTTTTTCTTCACTTCGGTCATCTGTTTGACGTGGTCTGCTCCGTAATGCGCAATGGGATCCTGCTTGCTGCCGCTATAGTTCAAATATCGAAACATGGCAAGTTTCCCACTCGCTGTCGCAACTTGCTCGAACTGCGCGATAACCTTGTTTTCAAACTCCTGTACCCTTTCATCATCCTTCGACAAATTCCAATACGATTGCAGCCACAACATGATCACCGGAGAATTGATTCCCATGGAATTACCCCCTCGTCCATTGGCATTTCCTGCTGCTATCCACTTTTTCCCAATCGGTTGGAATGCAAATTCGCATTCGAAGCCTTCGATGTCTTCGTACGCTTTGGCTTCCCGAGCAACGATTCGTTGAAGCTTTTTCAATAACGCTGCATCCGGGGTGATTGATAGCGTCTGTCTGGTAGTTCGTCGTCCAGGTGCCTGAACTCGTATCAGGATCTCACCCATTTGCCCTATTGTCCCATTTTTGATGGCGGAATCCTGGATGAGACCGGGAATTCCGAAGAAGGGTTTCAAAACTGCAGGTGCTTTTGCCAAATCTACAACATCGGTATATGCCATAAGAATCGCATTTTCGGGTTTCCGAGTCTCGTTAATACTAATGTCGAAAATCAAGTGACTCTTGGGGTCCATATCCACGGCGCCAACGGCATAGTTATAAGCAGCATCCATGTATGCATCGGTAGAAGATCCAGGATAATAGAGCGCTAGTGCCGTAAAGGCTCTCTGGGGTATCGTGGTGATGTTAAATGCTGTTACAACCCCAAAGTTTGATGAGCCACCCTTGAGAGCGCGAAAAAGATCGCTGGTTTCTAGGTCATGCTGCTGGACATTGAGAATTCGGCCATCCGCGAGAACTATCTCGTAGCCCTTGACGTTATCGGCCGCCCAGCCGTACTCGTTGGAGAGAAAGCTAACCCCTCCGCCAAGTAGATACCCGCTAACACCGACGTCACCATTCTGGCCGGCTACAGCAGTGACATTATGTGCAGCGAGGGCGTTGTAGACATTATTCCACCGGTTACCAGCCCCGATTATTGCAGTGTCGGAGCTAGGGTCATATTGTACTTTGTTCAACTTGCTCATAGATACTAATATGCCGTTGTTAATCGAGGCCCAGCCAGGGTTATAACTGTGTCCTCCGCCACGGATTGCGAATGCACAGGAGTTGCGGGTGAAGAACTTGATCGCTTGAGAGACCTGGATGGCACTACTTGGGCTAAAGATGCATGTGGGCATCTCCTGGGCGTACGGTGCTAACCGTCAAGTCAGCCAACGTGCTCGGTAAAAGGGCCTTAGATGTCCGATGTGTGATCCAAGAATAAGGCTAGAGAAGCTGTACATACTCCATAATGTGTTTAAAGTTGCATAATCGGGAGACTGTGGGAATGTGACGCCCTCCCCTCTAAACTGGTGGTCTAACAAGATACACTATTCACGGTATTTGATCATAGTTGTTAGCAGATATAGGAATTATTTTGGATTTGGGAGATTTCGTTGCCGATGCGATGCAACGTCGAGACTTACGCATGTCGAAGAATCCGCCGCTAGGGTAGGCGAAGCTGAAGCTTGAAATATCAAGTATGAGCCCACTATGCTGGCCAGGAAGGTAAACATAGCGGCCTTGCGATTCTGAAAAAGGGTCGCCTCGGTCCGACGGAGGAGTATTAAGTTCGCGCAATATTAATACAGAAACACACACAGTCCATTCTAAAAAAACGTGGGGAAGAAGCCATATTTAAATCTGCTACTCGGAATAAAAATACAAAATTTAGTTTCTCGCATGCTTGTCCCCTGTCGGCCCTTCGCAGGATTCTAGTACGCAATGGGAATGTTGAGGCATGAAGGTCGGCAGGGATCTCATCAACGGGAATATTCGAATCAGACTATATAACTATTACTGAAACTGAAATATCGACCCGCTATGCAGGCATGAAGATTTGACACATGCTTGCACAGACACAACTGAATGGAGGAGTCGGTGGTCATCCTAGTATTTTAGAAGATTCGCAAGTGCTCCTGCGAGGTATTCTGATACCATGCGTTCCCGTGTTGCTATTGCTAGGTCTCGCGGACAAAGAAGACAGATCGGATTGGTGATTCGAGTTTCCCTTTTAGGCAACACCATGGCACAATGTTGAGTGTTACATTTTGGTGTTGGTAGTTGCAGCCAGGCTTGGTCACGCCAGGCTCGGTTAGAGATAAAATGAATGGACTGCTGGCACTGATCATGGCGTGTAGCTCGGTAATAGGTATCTAAGCAGAGTTTCTGAATATTACGAGGGTTCTTGTTCATGATGCTTGCAGCTATGCACGCCTACGTTTTAACTAAAAGGTAACAGGATATTTAGACGATATTACGTTCCTTCATAAGCACAGGACTTAAATTACACGGTGCCTATCTAACATACAAGCTTAAGAATAAAAACCTCAAAGTAAAGAATTATCGACTTCTTTCTTAATCCTAATCACAAGCCAACACCAGATAGAACTCCTTACTTACTCGGCAGTGCGAGTAACTACCTCAACATTATTCCCAACTGGGTCGTGCACAAATGCCGCATAGTATGGAGGCCCGCCTTGAGAGTATTGTGGCCGTAGCCCCGCTGGTCCGTTGCATGTTCCTCCGTTGCTGACACCAGCGGCATGGAAGCCTTGAACTTGGTCTCTAGTGTCTACTTTAAGTGCGAAATGGATGCCGTCACCGACACTCTTGTTATCTGGGACTTGCCCAATCCAAAAGTCTGGATACTCAGCTCCCATGCCGATGACCTTGTCATCCATATACTTCGAGATAATTTTGTAACCGATAGGCGCAAGGGCTTCTTCGTAGAATTTTAGGGTGACTGCCCATTTGGATTCAGGGACGCGGATACAGAAATGATCGATCGGCATATTGAGGAGAGGATAAGTGAAGTAGTGAGAAGATAATGGGATAAATATCTTGGAGATTGATGAGACAATGTGGTTTAGGATGGTCTTAGAGAATGGAATGGAATTCGCTGGCTGATGGAGAGAAAAATGGAACCGATTATGGCGCGGTCAACGTCAATTTATAGACCTCCAATCGCGTTAACTACGGCACACGAGGTCACGAGAATCCGCATCCTCGGGTAAAATTCTACTCCGTATAACTCCGCAGTTCCCGTCACAGGAGATAACATTGATGCCCGGCGCCTTCAGCCATGCTTGAAAAGGCTGCCGAGTTTCTGGTGTTGGTGTTGCAGACCAATCGTATCTTAGTCAGCGTCTTGGCGGCGTTTTCCTGACTCATCAAAACAGGATTATGTAACATTCCAGCATCGTTTAGATGCCGGTGTCGCCGTTTTGGGAGAGAATGGGTAGCGGCCTGATGTCCGATTGGATTCACCAAGGGCTGAGCGTTCGCTCAGATGCACGTTGTGGAGAATATCTCTCTACTAGGCCATAACTCGACCCTGCAATCCATCAGCCCTCGTATCAGAATGGGATTCATTGAACAGGCATTCCGGCCTTCAATTCATCATGCATTACGTTATCCTGCTATGCCTTTAAAATAAGGAGCGTGAAGCTTGTTGATATATGCTAGAAGGGATATCACTACAAGCAGTCAGCTAGCTATTCCTTTCGGCAGATGGGGAAAGTAAAACATACCAAAATGTCAAAATGCAAGTAGAACGGCTAGCTTTTCACCCTTAGCCGCGAAATAACATGTAATTCCACAATAATGCAAGTGTAACATAGCGAAAGCCAAATCAGTCCCAGTCGTCGTCATCGGAATCAAGTACCCCTTTCCTCCTCTGGAAAACAACCTTATTCTCTTCTTTCTTCCCCGCTTCACTAGCACCTTCTAGCAGAGCTCTCAAATCGGTGTCCGTTATCCGCTGCCGAATCTGCCCGCCCCGTGCCATCATGATCAGTCGGTTCTCGAGATCACGTGCCCGGTCAGCTTTGACGAGCGCAATACGGCCGAGACGGTCGTTTGCTTCAGGTGTAAGGATCTGTGTAAGAATGGATTTGCGTGCCTCGTCCTCAGCTTCGCGTTGAGCGCTAGATATTTTGAAGTCATAGTTAATAAGGTCTTGACATATATGGCGGGGGCGGGGCTGCGATAAAGTCTGGCGGGGTGAGAATATTTACTTACCCCTGCTGATCAGACTGGCCCCCTCCGCCTGAGCTTGCTTGCTCTTGCTGGAGTTGCTGTAGGCGAGCTTGTCGAATCTTCTGAAGGTCGTCGTCCATGTTTGTGTATGATGATGAAATTGGGGATTGGAGTATTGCACCAGGCGTTCCCTTTGTTTACAGCAGCTAGCATAATAACACACCGGCAACACAAATGTAGCTAGCTCACTCTCCTCAGCAATTCTTCTACCTTCTCTCGTTCCAAGCTCTCTCATTTCAAACACTATATCCCGCCTATTTTAGGCTCCACCAAATGCCTCAAATCATAAAGGAATGAATGCGAATTTCCCTAATAAACTAAAGATTTTTGAATCTGCATAGCCACAATCGATCAAACTGATCAAGCTTTCGATGAATCAAGTACCGGCTTCAAAAACATAATCTAGGAACATCCCTCAACTGCTCGACTACAAGACACTAGGCGATAATTTAATATGACTGGAGCGTTTCACAGAAGCATGTACCTGTATCATAATGATCGCTCAAGCACGGAAATCGAATGAAACCTGTTCTATTGGCTTGAAAAAATATACACTGCTTCAGCAATCTTCTGTATCCCCTATCCTTCTGAGTTATATCCTCTCTGGAAATATTCTCAATACATTTACTAAATCCTTACACAGCTATTACGTTAGATGCAAATTCTGTAGTCGATAGTGGGCGACTGGTCAACATGGATTTGAACCCAAATGAGAATAGGTGGGCATAAACAAAGCGAGACATGGGAGATAAGCCAGTATGTCTCACAGATACAATATACTTTCTCAATGGTTTTTAGATACGAATATCAAGCTTGCCGCTCCGTTCCGCCTCGACTTTAAAAGGGCCCACTCGCGCACCTGGATCAGGGCGGCCGGCAGGTTTGCATTTACAGCCACAAAAATAACACCTCCACAACACACATTTATGCGAGGTTGGTACTTACACCTCGATTGAGCCTTACACAGCTGTATAGAAGCAAGCTATTAGCGCATATATCGTCACGTATGACCCTGCTATTCCATCCTCCACCGGAGACAAGTACTGCATATCACGCCTTCGCTCACATGTCTTATTACTTACTTTGTCTCTTAAAGCCAAGAATTTCTCTCTGGCTGAACTAATGCATATACTCGATCCAATAATGCCATTAGCACATCACAGCTCTTATCGGGCCCTGGTGGTCCGAGGAGGAAAAGAACGACAGGGATCTCCATACACGAGGGCCCCGCCCTTCCGCCGGGGAGGTCAATCAATTGGAATCATCGGATAGACAAAGAATACTGCCACATCAACACCGCAAGCGAGTTCTCACCTACAGCCTCTTTTCACAAAAGAGCGATCTATCCGGAGAAAACGAGTCAAAATAAGCATTCTAGATGGGGGAAAAACTACCGCAAAGCTCTTTTCTTTCTTTCATTGGCCATGTGTTCTGAAATAATGCAGAAAAAAACAGTAAAAAAGCCCAAGAACTAGGTGTAACTAACGCAATCTGCCGTCAAGCAAGTTTCTCCCTAAAGGGCGACAAAGAACAGGTCCCACCTCATTGCACTTTTTTTCACTCCTTTACATATACGGGTTGCACCAACTTAGCCTGCTCGTTTTTCGAGTCTCCATAGCTGGGCGGAGACTAAGGTCGGCCACTGCAGAGAGGTTGTGCGTGTACCTACCGTACTCGGCGTTGAAGGCGAGCGTACCGAAGTATCGATACTCCCCACCGGTGGCCATCTGCACAATTAAGGCAAAGGGCTTGAGGCGGAGGTAGATTTTGCAGTGGTGATCAAGAGAGGGAAAGGGTTCCCTTGTCGTCTTCTATTCTTCCCAGGTGGATGACTTGTTAAAAGACCTTGGTAGGAGTTTCGATTAAAAGTCCTCCTCCCAGTTTAATCGTTTAGGTCAAGGTTACGCAAGTATCTTTTGGTTATCTGGATACTTTAAATATCCTTCATTTTACTTTTTATTTTTTGTCTTTATTCTTTAATTTAACTGATTTTCGTTGGTTTCCGGAGCAATAACTAATTAAGATTACTCTGGATGATATCTTTATTTTATACACAAACTCGCACCCCTGCCAGCTCTACAAGATCCAACAAGGACCGGACCGAGTTATGCTCCAAATACTCAGAATCCGAAGCCGCGGTCTAAGGGATTTATTCTCACGACGGCCTTCTACTAACGATGACTCGAACTCGAGACGCAACAGCGATATGCTACAAGAGAAACCGGCAAAACCAATCCCTACAGCAATTACAGCTCCCAAGCGGAATTCAGCGGTTGTCAAGACCATCACAGTGCATCCCAACACTAAGACTGTCGAAATCGATAAACAGCACATTCTTGTTATTCAGCACAACAAGCAAGCGGATAACATCAATCTACCGTCCTCCCCGACAACTAACTTTTCAACCCAGGAATGCCTCTACACAATATGGCTGATAGACCAGGCGCTTCCCCGGCCGATGCCGCGAGAGAAACCCGTTCCGACGTATTATAGTTTATTGGATCGCAACGGATGGTTTCCAAGACCCCTGGTTATATTTTACCAGCCCAACTTTTCGGAAATCCTGGAGACACTGACAAAGTTATGTGTGGACAAGACGGGAGGACAGCGGGTAGCGGCTCAAGCTGCGTTTGTTAAACCGGCCGGGAGGGGCGTCAAGCAGAGGCTTACGGTTACTCTATGTGGTACAGACTTGAACGAAGGACAGACATCTACATATCTGAACGAGGTATGGAGCACAATGTTGCGACTGCAGGAGTTGTATCCTCCTGTGGTGAAGAGGGGAGGGAAGGAAGTGCCGTTTTCAAGTTACGTTCCTTACAGGCAGGCGGAAAAGGACCTGCTGGGTATAGTTGTCACGCACACGATCGACCGTATCAAGCACCGGGTGATGAAATGGCATAATCGGTTCCGGGGTATCGCCCAACAGTTCGAGGATAAGGGTCGCAAGTCTGCCACGCTGGATATTATGAAGTCGTTTATGAACGTTCTTACGAGATTTTTAAGGCTTCTCTACGGATTCTTTGAGCCGTTCAAGACGGTTGGGATACCGGCCGGGCTACATCCAACAATCACACTCATCTTGTCGGAGATGTACAGGGATACGATGAATTGCTTGAGAGAGTGGTATCCATGGGAAGCGTGCAGTAATGAAGTGAGGGATTTGACGGATTTTTCGTTGTTCACGATGATGGATAACGTTATTATTCAGATGGAGTACTCGTGCGACGGGTTCATGTTTAGCAAGTATATCAGGAAAATATTGGAGCCAGTGATCTTGACGAAAAAACTGGTGGAAGTTTCGAGCGAATGGAAATGGAAGGCGGCGCTGGCGGCTGATGTCGTGTTCAGAGTGGTGGAAGCTGGCGAGAGGGTGGTTGGTGAAGAAGGGGTCGATTCGAAGGGGGTCAAATATGCAAGGGACATGATGGGGAGAGTGCTGGCGAAGGACACGACAGCGACAACTATAACGACGACGTCGGTGTCGGAGAGCACAACATCACCTACCTCGCCCGCACCTCCCACTCCGACAAACGGACAGGATGATGAGGTTGGAAAAATATGGAAGTATGTCAAGGGTGGGGTGGCACGGCCGGGTTCTGCACGAAGGTCATCCAGGTACCACAAGCTGCACCCGGAGTGCGAGCTCGCGGAAAGATTCTGTCATCTATCGACGACGGACTTTTCAACGGTCAAATCTGAGGACGAGCTAGCAAAGATTGATCCGATACCCTACGAATCGGTAGCTGTTTCACATCCGCCGTGCCGGGGTTGCAAGACCTGGTTTATGGCATATTTGCAGCAAGTGAGGTCG
Organism: Dactylellina sp. 'tibetensis'; assembly: GCA_036971435.1. NCBI lineage: Eukaryota > Fungi > Ascomycota > Orbiliomycetes > Orbiliales > Orbiliaceae > Dactylellina > Dactylellina sp. 'tibetensis'. Next base: position 1,201,958 of record JAKDFA010000013.1, read on the forward strand.
TCGGAAGAAGCATATATCTACAAACAGCAGTTGCCGTCGCAGCAACAACGGCATCACCCCAAAAAGAACAGGACATTGTACGTAGCGTACACGGAACGCTCGATCAGCGAGCCGGTTGATACCACGGAATACAATTGGGTCGCACCGAGTTTGGAACCAGGTTTAGACACGAGAGTGAAGGAGTGGATGGGTAATCAGTTGCGGTTGCAGGCTGTCAACATGGCAGGGCTAATGTCCAGCTTTCTACGGTGAGAAGGAGAGAAGGGGTGATTGGTGCATGGGGGGATGAGGAGGGAGCACAAGCACCATCTCGTGAGCTCACGATGGCCATGGGGGTTTGAACAAAGGTGTGCGTTCAACGAGCTGCTCGGTTTATTTTCTTCGTTTTTGGTTGAGGCTCGCTTGAGTACCAGGAACCCATCGAAGAAAGACAACGACGTCTACTTTGATACAGCCTTAACACGGAAAAAAGAGCTGTTCCTGGCCATCAGGGACAGGATGGATGTTGACGATACCGGGCGGCGACATCTGAGATTGGTAGGCGGACGCCCACGCTTGGCCCGATCTGCCTAATGTGGGGCCCTGCAACGCGTTGGAGCTAAGCTTTGAACAACAACACCAGGAGGCAGAAACTGCTCAGGGACTATTGCCGGACCTAGGCTAGTGTCGATGTCGATGTTGAGATGCTGGGCGAAGAACCTTACCAGATGAAGCTCGAGCCAATGCGGGATCAGAAGCGTATCGGCGTGGGTGATAAGTCTGGTGGGAGGTTGGGAGGGATGAAGAAAAGGGCTGGGACTATTTTCGGGGCAAGGCTGGCCGTTTCCAGAAGCAAGGCTGGCGATGCTATTTATGCGTCCTGTGGACACCAGGAAATTTAATCTGCAGCGATATTTATGAAGTCGATGACTGTACATTAGATTACATTTTGACCTCCTGCTACTGTTATTATTACTATTGTTTTATTATGGTCATGAAGCTTATTATTGCATGTATGTATGTACACTATTTATATCTGAATGGTGATAGCGGAAATGCAAAGAAAATTGCATGTTTCTCCACGTTCCTCAATTCCTGGGGGTCCGGAAACGAGGACTCTGCCAGATTGCGGGATTGTGCCCACCGGCAGCCGCAGCATTCTTTGAAGTTGTTAACGTCCAGTCGTGGTAAAGTAAGATTGTAAAATTTGTAGATGTCCTTGTTTGGGCGCGGCATTTCGGCATGGCTGGGAGCCTGCCTACATGCTACGTAACATCATCATCAACAACGGTTGAATAAGAGCAGGATTGCAATAATAACTTAAGAGAGCGGAGCACCCCTCGACAGTATAATCCACGTCCGCATCTCCTCTCCTCCTCATTCTCCTGTTTCTATTTCGTTCCTTGGCTGTTCTCACTGCATTGACACTGTTTGCTGCTTGCTCGCTAGCTTGCTTGCCTGCGCCCCTCGCAGCTGCTGCACCGACGTAACCGGGCCCCCGAATCAGGGCATCTCATTCGTCATACGTTCTTCAGAAACAGGCAAAACTGAGGCATCCCACACACCGAAGACCCTGGCAGACCCAGATCGATTCTAAGAACAGGAACTGCCAATTACATAGCATCTGGGACGGACAGCTACATTGCATTGAGCTCTCTTTTCTCCGCTAGGTCCGCTTGCTCAGGAGGCGAAATCAAGAAAAGAGAAAAAAAAAACCCTTTTATTTCGCTCTCCTCAGATTCTGCTTTGTCCCGGGGGCTTTTTTTAATAACATCGCCAACTAAGACCTGTTGAGAGCGAGACCTCTCTCTTAACTGTTTCAATCGCTTCCCGATAATTCCGACTCCCTTTTCTCACTTTAACCCTTTCCATTTAGTCCCAATCGGCTCTTAACCTTCGTTCAACCTCAATTGGACACGACGCGACAGAAAGAAAGGGTTCTTTTAATAAAAATAATAAAAAAAGGCTCAAAGGGCAGAGGGATAGTTAGTCCTAAGAGTTCGCAAAGTTCATGCACAGTCCTTAAGCTATCGGACTATCGTGCATAGCTTAGTCTGAAGGCTGAGACGACGAACGGAAACACCATTGGCCAGGACCAGGGAAACGGCTGGTGCACTGACAGCTCCCTCCTTTCCTCTTCGTATACTGCTTTTATATATCACCGCCTCGTGGCTTCCCGGCACTTTTTTACCTTTTTCTGCTCCCCCATTTTTACCAGCTGTACCTGTTTTTTTCGCTCTTGCATCCGAAGCTCGTTTGCCTTCCGTTTTCTCACTCTCGTTCTCTCGTTCTTATTGTTCCGTCGCTCGTTCTCACCATTCTCAGGCCAACGGCGCTTAATTGAAGGCAGCCCGTCGACCGGACGAAACTTTGTTGGTTGCATCGCCGGCGGTCACAAGGCCCTCGACAACACACCGCTCCCTCCCAGCGGAACTCGGCCTTCCCGATTCTGTCTCCCACCGCCTTCCGCTAGCCCTTCCTTCACTTCTTCCCTCCCACCTCCGCCTCCATCATCTCCCCTCTCTTAACCACCAGCCTCCGCCCCTCCCCAACCTCGCTTGTACATTAACTCTCTTAACCGACCTGTCATCATATCTTCCTCCCATATATCGGACCCCCCATCTCGCCAGTCCAGGCTTCCGGGTTTTCTTAACTGAAAATCCTTCTTCCCATAAACCGTCAAAATTTCGGAACTAGTATACCTTTACACCCCGCCAGCCTTCGGCGCCGGGCGGAAATCTCACACAATGCCATCCGCTTTACCTTCGCACGTCCTCAACAAGAAGCCCTCGCAGGTCGAAATCGGTTCTTTCTCCACGATACCCACCAAGGAAGAGCTCAAGCATGCCAGGGTCCTCAACATCTCCCGGACGGCCAGCACGAATAACAGTACCACCGATCTAACGGAACCGGCATCGGCATCGGCATCGGCCGCCAGTACCGGCACCAGGAGCAGCGGTGTCAACACGCCAGACCCGGCCCAGAACGACCTGAGCGATGAAGTCCAAGCGTTGAGCACAAAGCTTATCAAAGCCATCAATCACCAGTCCTCGCTTGAAGAAGGCTTGGAGGAGACTAGACATGAGCTCAATATGTCGAAACAGAGGATAAAGCAGCTCGAGGCAATTGCGAGGGAACACCAGGACATGATGGCTACCGGTGTGTTGGTAGAAAAGAAGGAGGTTGAAATGGAAACGAGGCAGTTGATGACCAAATTGATGGAGGAGACCATGCAGCGCGGCAAGGCTGAGAAGGAGAAGAAGCACATTGAGCAGGATTTGGAAAACCTCACCACTTCGCTGTTCGAGGAGGCCAATAAGGTACTTACTTTTTTTTTAATATAAACTCTCGCCAACACAATGCTAATGAACGATTGTTCTAGATGGTTATCGCTGCTAGAAAAGAGAGAGAAGCCGTCATACGACGAAACGACCAACTCGAGCAACAACTTGGTGATACTGAAGTTCTCTTGCATACCCACCAGGAGCAACTCACCGAACTCAAGATGGCTCTGCAGCAAATGACAACCGAAAGAGATGAGCTGGAGGCCCTATCATCGCCCAACACTCCTGCGCTAAAAAGCCAGACTAGTCGAGAATCTCTCAACCGAATCTTCGAGGCCCTACACATTCCAACCGACCCGGAAGCGGAACAAATATCCCCTTCGCATCCTACACATTTCTCCTCTATCCTTCAGCCCGTCCTTCGTTCCGATATCTCGTCATTCCACGACTTTTGCAATGTGTTGCACATGTCGAAACACTATGCGCCTCCTCCCCCAGTCAACGCCCGGTCGCCGGCGGCTGCCCCATCGAGTGGTTTCAGCATAATGGGATTCAGCAGCCCGGCCAAGATGTCTCCGCTTCCTTCATCGAGTTCGTTCTTCGGTCACTCCCAGAAGAAGAGTACTTCGAGTACCTTTAGTGGAGCATCGGCTGCCTCCGCCCCGGTCTACTCCACACTCCCACCAGCCCCTCCTTTGCGGGATACGGCTTTCTTCAAGAGAGCCTTAATCGAGGACATCGAACCAACTCTCCGGCTAGACGCTGCGCCCGGAATCTCTTGGATCGCTCGCCGAACAGTCCTGACGGCGGTCATTGAAGGAACCTTGGTTATCGAAATAATGCCACCGATCTCAAAGCTCCCAATTTTCAGCTGCTCTATGTGTGGTGAGAACCGGAACGATCCGGAGCATGCCCGAACGCACAGATTCCGTACAAATGAGACCGAGGCTGCACAAAAGTATCCCCTCTGTGGCTACTGCGTTCACAGACTGCGTTCTGTCTGCGCATTCCTCGCTTTCTTACGAACAGCGAAGGAAGGATATATCAAGTGTGAAACGGAGGAGGATGAGAAGAGTGCTTGGGAGGAGAGTGTCAAGCTCAGAGAACAGATGTTCTGGTCGAGAGTCGGTGGCGGCGTCATCCCATCCTTTTCTTCGATCCGAGAGGACATAATAAAGGCTGCCAGCCCGAAGAGTCCCCGAGCACCTACCCCGCCTTATGATAGGAAGGGAAGCGTGATCAGCATCGCAACGCCAGTTGTGCTCCCTCCCAAGTCAAATCTGAGGAACAGACTCTCGCAGGTTACAGTGTCCGCGCTTCCACAACGCCGGTCTCTACCACCAGCCTTGCCTCCACGTGGTAGTCTGTACCGTGGAATGAGTGAGAAGAGCATCCAAACCAACGAAGAGGATATCGATGCTTTCAGCAAAACCTCTGATGCAACCTCCCAGACAGATAGCACCAGGGAGATCGAAAAGGCTGAAAGTCTCCACACCACTACTTCGGTCCGAAGCCGGGATAGCCACCTCCCATCGCCTCCCCAGTCTCCAACCATGAAAAAAGTTGGAACCATCGAGGAGGATGAACAGACGGAATCCGTCCCAGACGCCAAGGAGAGCCTTAAGAGCGAAACTCCTGTCATCCCTGGATCGTTTAATTAGTAATTAAACGTCGTACTTCAACGGTTTTAGTTTTTTTTTTTTATCTTTCAAGGCAATACAAAAGGGAAAATATTTATCGATACCCTTACGGAAACGTTCCATTAGTATTATGTTGGTACAGACAAGACAAGTTACTATTTTTTTTTTGAATATGGGGTTTATCTTTCTTTTGCTTTAAGAAGCAGGCAATGAAATAGGATGATTGTCTCTTTTTTTTTGTCTTTTTCGCTTCTGTACAGTGCGACTACCTCGTCCTTTTTTCTCCACCTGATATTTTAGCCTGATCTTTTTTTTTTTCATAACGTGCCTTAATATTTTCATGTTGATGGCGTCGAACAATTGCAAGCGCTTGAATTTTTGTTCTCTCGCTTTTCTTTCTTTCATTCTTCCTTTCTAATGTATATAATGTGTGCATATTGGCTTTTAAACAAAATACTTGTCATTATTGTTCCGTTACTACTATATCTTTTACTCATTTTTCTTCCTTTATTATTTGTTCTATAGCCCTAATCAGCCCCGAATATAACTACTTGAAAAAATAACTGAGATCCGAATTAAGCGGTGATTAGACTAGGTGAATAGCCATTTAAATAGTATAATGATAAATGGCGGTAGGTTCAGGACCACCGTACCGCAAGATGATAGCATAATACGCGTTCATTGGCTGCTCCAAAACCAACAAAGATGATGAAGTATCTAGATGTATTTGTAGGATCGCTTCCCCCAGCGTACGGATTTGCCGCCTGCACCACCGCTATATACATTACTATCGCCAGCAAATCCTTGATTCAGTCCCGTGGATCCGTTCATGTGTGACAGCTTGGTGTGTCCACGGAGGATGGATTTGCCGTATAGAAGAACCATGCCGAAGAGTAGGCTGCCCGCGAAAGTGGAAGCGGCAACAGCTTGATAGATTGGTTGAGATTCGTGGAGGGCGTCTGCAATTTATTATTCAAAAGTTGGGTGTGTTAGCGTTGTTTGATGGTGACGGGAGACGGGGTTGTTTGTTACGTACAGAGATGCATCTTTGGTCGTGCGCTAGTATGGTGTTCTATGGGTTTACTCGTATACTATACACTTACTTGGTTATAAAAGAAATGAAGAACCTCTGTCTCGATTGTATTTTCAGGCTACGAAATTGGATACACGTATCGGGTTTGGTGGACGTGCGGGATCTGCTGTAGATTTGGATTATCAAGAGTAGCTTTGGTAGCCATATGCTACTAAGCGCACTAAACCTAAAGTAATGAATGCCCTCATACTTCGAGGGGGGAACAAAGATGTTGCTATGCTTATGGGTATCGTTGTTTTTATGTACAATAGTAGGTGTAGTTTTGAGGTTCGAGGTGTGGAGTTCTAGGGCTTCTTCAGATCAATTGGTGGAACTGCAAGTGCCTCGTGTTTCGAAACCGTATATCCAGCGAAGGTATGGTTAAGTAGTGCTTGCGCTTCTCAAAATATATGAAACCTATGGTTTTGGTCAATGTAGAATATTCCCAATTGTGGTTAGAAACCTCATTGTTCTTTGTGAGTCTCCTCGAGCTCTTCCTTTTGAATCTCTTCAATTGCGGCTATTACAATATCAGCCTTGGAATTAGGAGCTTGTATCCCAAAAGGGTAGACTGTACTAACTTAAGAAGCTCCTCGCAGTGCCATTAAACTTCTCCAATTCATCGTCCAACCTGGCAATATTGGCGCATATCCCCTCGACAATCGACATGTTGCCGCACTGCAGGCGGGAAAAATACCACGAAACGGCGATGCAACCCATTATGCTTCCGATTAAGCCGCCCAGGATTGCTGTAAAGGGGAGAAAGAGAAGAACTGTTAAAGCGGGACTTGTAGAGGGGAGATATGTCGGTACCTGGGGTTGGAAGAATATGGTGGATGCGCTTGGTGATGAGGAATCTTGGAGACAGGAGAGCATACGTTCAAACCAACGAGTGGGAGGCATTATTCAAGTCGTGAGAATTTGGTTCCTGGCAGCAATTGCAATACCGTTTTCGCCTTTGTGAATGTCAGGGTAAGATGCTTCAAAGTCCACCAGCCGGATATCCAAACTGATCAAGCTTAAGACTGTATATATATCCGATACTGTGTTGAGGATGTTGTGGAGTTCGAGATGTGTTGAATGTGATGGGTTTCGCGAGCTCAGCTTCCTGGCAGCTGCATACGATATGCCCTGCGCTAGTCTGTCGCTCCCGAGACAAAGTCCATCCATTATGACATAACCTCGTGGTCTAAGATGCGGATTGAGGTTTACCCCAAGGTATCGCCAGAAGTTCTTGAGCGTGAAGTTCAAGAAGCCACGGTAGGCTCCCGCCTTTCTCAATACTATAGTTCAACGGCTTTGCTAACGAATCGGACGCCTTATCGATAGCTCAGAGAACTCGCATGGTTGATCACCGAAATCCAAGAGAGCCTGTTGTCTCTCCGGTCCGGTCTGGAAGAATGCCTGTCGCTGCTTGCACCGACACAGCCGGGAAGCACCCTCGTTTTGTCCACCAGTCGAAGTGAAGGTCTGAAGGGATTCGTGACGAGAGTTGGTAGTGCGATTGTTAAAGGCGTATGCTATTCCTTACTCTATAAGAAATTCGAAATTAACAACTGACATTGGTGATACTGCAGGATATGCAATTAAAGATGCATGGACTACCAAATACCAAAGGACTAGGCTATTATCGTCTCCAACTTATCTCGTCATCTACATCTTCCGAAGCTTCATCTGCTCCCCCTCCAACGGGGACCACACCTAGCCTCCTCCTCCCCCAGCTCACCGACTGCCGGAACTTTGTCCACTCAGCTCTTACGACTCTACCCTCCCAATCCGAAGTAGACTCTCACAAATCCCTTCCCTTGCCCACAAAGACTGCCTCTGCGATCGTCGACTCCAAACTCCTCTGCTCCCAGCTCGATTCCTTACTTTCGGACATCAAATCCGCCAGAGGGATCTTGAAATCCACCCAAAAATCCAATTTATTCCCCTACCACACCGTGGAAACAACCCTATTTGACCCGCCTCTACCAGAGTCTCTAGCGTTAGATGTAACAATCCAAGACGCAGCCATCGTAACCGAAATCCGATTGTTAGAGAATGCCAATCCGGCAGCGTACACGGGACTCACGGTCTTAAGCATGAATATAGACCAGCATCTATCCAACTTTAATTTCAGAGAGAAAATAGCAGGAGCGTTCAAGGGAAGGAAGGTTCACGGTAGCAATGGGAATAATGGGGAGAATGAAGTATATACCTATCGAGGAGTGGAGGTTCGGGTGAAGGATAAAATTAGGGTGGAGAGTCAAGATCCGAGTTTGATGAGTGTGACGGCAAAGTTGGGTGCGCTGGAGCATAATTTGGCGATGGGGAGGACGAGTCTGGAGATTGTTATGCGGAGCGGTTGTGGGATTTAGTTGAATATATATACATATACCTTTTTTCGTTGTTATTGGGATTATTATCATTTTATGTTCTATGGGAGCTTGGGCTTTAGGCCCTCGCAATAGAACCTTCCAAATTATTTTCAAGCGATAGCATGGTAGATGGGTAGAACGACGTAGGCGAGTAACGAATTCGATTCGCTTTGTATTTTGTTTGGAACAATTGTGCGAGTAAACCCGAAAGTTTTTAAATGTACAATAATCTGCCACAGTCCTTTACTTCACCAATGACAGATACTTGAGCGTTCTCCCTTGGTTTCCCATTTTCTCCAGACCAAGCAAATCTTCAATTTCCTCCTCTCTATCCGTTCGTTAGACGGGATACATAAAAAAGACGTTTATACAGTGTCGGAAAGGTAGACTTCAGAAGAAACCAAATCCGCCATTCTAGTGAGAACCTGGCTTCTGCGGCTTCGCATTGGGGTTTCGAGGATCGTTGCGGAATTCCTCGGCTAGAAAGGTTGAAGTATCTTATTAGCAATCGAGCCATTGGGGGCATCAAGCCTGATACCGGAAGAGACACGGGATTCCATACTGTTTGACAACAAGTTTTGTCCCTGCCATACACCATAGTACACGATGCCACCTAGTTGTATTCCAAAATCGTCCGTGTCAGAATACTCCCGTTTCTTGTTCATTTATCGGGCGGCGTGCGAGTGTTTGTATCATGTAGGCTTCTTACCGGCAATGATGAATGGTGCCATCGGCTCCCCTATTAATAAAGATAAAGTGGTTAGCATATCATGTCCCAATTGCTCAATTGATGGCGGGTTGAACGACAACTAGCGGGAGTAACCCGGGGGAGTAACCTGGGGGAGGGATTTTGGACATACAAACTGGGGCTGGCCACTTTCGACGGAACAAAGCGAATGGTCCTCCTATTCTCGGCATTGCGAAAAGATTCTGAAGGCGAAGGGATCCGGAGTGGAAAGTTTCAAGTAATCAGAGGGGAAGGCGAAAGTTGAGAATATGGGTTTATCGAAGGAATGGTTTGGGGGAAGTCGCCGTTTCTTCGGGTGTTGGGATGAGGTTCAAATCTTCCGAAGTTCTGAGAGTATCACGTGAGACGGAAAACAGCTGCATTGGCGACGTCAAACCACCATTTCTCTCGACAATCTCAAAGACCCTGACAAACACTCGTTCCCTGCGCATAACTCCAATTGCTGGTCTCCCGCCATGCCACCTTTAAAGGGTAACTTCTTGTCCGCCGGGAAACCGACACACAAGCTTGCCTGGTAATTTGACTCCTCTGAACTGGCTTGTTCAAGTATTTTGCTAAACTCTGCTCCGGTCGTCTCCAGCTTCATCCAAGCCCGTACCCTCCGGGACGCCTACAAGCGTGAGCAGTTTGCAAAGTACGAAGTTGAGCGTAACGCCCTTCGATACATCATCCGAAGTGCCCAGTTCACGCCAAGGCAGAAGACCGAAGCACAGTTACAGCTCACGCAGCTACCCGTCAGTAGCCAGCCGACAAAGATCAAGAATAGGTGTACAGTTGGAGGAAGAGGAAGGAGTGTACTGAGAGAGTTCAAGATGGCTCGGGTGAGTATTGTTCCTACGGACAGTATACCAGTAAACAATGACAGTAGTGCTAATACTTGATATTCTGTGACAGTTCCCGTTCAGAATGGCGGCGTTGGCAGGAAATTTACCAGGTGTGAAGAAGGCGAGCTGGTAGTCTTACTACACATTGTATCATATTTGTCCTTTGTTGGAGCCTTCACTCCGCATTGTACATATAGTTTTCAGACTTTGGAGGGCTACAACCGTACATATTTCCAAGAATATACCCCAACCTTAAAATGAACGGATCTTGTTTCTCAAATAACAGACGAATGGATTACGTTCAACTTGAAAATATATGCGTAAAATCCTGCAAAGTCTTTCTGGGGCCAACGCTGACAAACTCAAGGCCGACGTAAACCGATAATCGAATACAGGAGATTCCTCCCCCATATGACCCAGCCTCGCGCTGCATCAATCTTATTCAGAATAGTAACCGCATTCCTGTTGAAGGCATCCAGCTCCTTCGCTTCATCATTGAAAATCTCTACGACACCACCCGAACTTCTTGGGACAACCATGAAAATGTGACCAGCCACACTGTAATCACCCAGGCACCGAACACCAATGTCGACCACATCCTCCATCTCGGCGTACTCAGTTCCGGCAAGAAGAAGCTTAGCGCCAAAGGGGATGATTGGAGTTTCGATCCAATATGGGCAAAGCAAGTTGATCCGAACTCTATCTGGTTTCGCAGACATGCGAAGGGAACGGAAGAGTCCAAGGACAGCGTGCTTTGAAGCGTTGTAGAATGGGCCATGGGTGAGTGGGTATAAAGATGCGATCGAGCCGACAAGCACGAGAGAGCGGTCGTGAGAGGCGTTTGGGTAGGCGTCCTTGGTGAGGTGGGGGTGGTTACGGAAGTACTGGAGGGCCAGGTAGCATGTGTAGACTACACCGGTGATATTGACGTTCAGAGTGATCAAGTTGGGCTCTGGGGGATCCTCGGGTTGGCCTGGGACTAGGATAGTTTAGTCTCCAGGTAAGGCATATAGGGGGCACAGAAAGAGCTTACCAAACGGCTTGGGCATAAAATTCTCGCCTATTTCATTGACGCCTGCGTTTGCAATCTATGGGGGTGTCAGGGTCTATATATGGATATCTAGCTTATGCTATAGGCGACGCACCACTGAGTCAATGGCTTTCTTTGGAGAAAGCTCTAGAGCTTTGCGGAAAAGGTTGCATTGCGACTTGTAGTTTGTCACATCACACTGGACGGAATGGAGGCTGTATACCCTGTTAGTAAATTTATATCGCTATTACAGTCTTATATAAAGGATAGATACTTTGGATTCCCGGTGTTCTTTTTCAAGTCATCAATAAAAGATTTCGCTTCTTGCAAATCGCCAATGATTACAGTAGCGCTGCCAATTTGATATCACAGGTTGTTAGTAATGGTGTTTGACAGACTGCAGGGAGGTCGCAGCGCACCCGAGCCCAGCCAATTTCTTGACAATACCAGCACCGATACCACTTGCACCACCAGTGATCAAGAACGTCTTGTTTTTAACAGAAGCCTCGTCCCAAGTTCCCTTGGTGTCTACCTCTGCCGTTTGATAAATGTCGGGATTTGGAGGTGATCGCGCATATTGGGAATCCATTCTGCTTATTTTCGTATGGCTGTTGTGTTAACTGATCAAAAAAATTCAAGCGATGAGAAAATGGTTGAGGTGCGTATGCCGACATATGCAGATGCCAAATAATTGAGAAAGATGTTGGTTCCAATGGTCCGAGGTTTAAAATGCGACGGAATGCTCGTGCGGTCCCCGCTGGATCGTTCGCACTATCGATAAAGCGGGACAGCTATCGATCAGGTAACAGCATCATTAGTCACCGCATTCCTGTTCCGGGTACGCCGGAAGCAGACATATCGAATCCAGTAGCCACGCAGGAGGACATATCGCTCGGTTCGCGAAGCACCGCGTATAAGAACCCAGGAAGTGCGAATGTCAGACGGTTGTTTGCATCTACCGAACAGGCAGGCAGGCAGGCTAAAAAAAAATTACGCAGCAAACCCCCCAAAAACTCCAACCTAGATATCAACGCCATTCTCTTTCCCCGCAAATACGGCAGCTCGCCTAGTTCCGAAAAAACACAATTGGACTCAAGTAATCCAATAAGATGCGACATATACCTTGCCTGTAACTCGTAGGATCCGGGGAAGGCGTTTGTGGATATGCCGAAACAGAGAAAGCCAGTGCCGTTTAGTGGCAACTATGAGGACTTTCTCGCTGAGGACGTGCCTCCAGCCCATCGGGCATTGTTAGAGCATGTGCTTGCCAACAATGCTAAGCTTTCCAAAGTAAAGATTGCAAAGCTCCCGCATGGGATTGGGATTGTAGCTTCGGAGCGGATAAGGGTAAGTTGATTCTAATAAAATCATACGTTTAGATATATATATCGTGTTTGAAGAAAGAATCAAGCACTAAAATGATTTCGTAGAAAAACCATGAAATAACAACGATCCCAACATCACTGCTCGTAAACGTTCACGACATCGATGTTGCCAATGCCTCGCCGGTTGACTATCCAACGAGAGTTCACAGCTCTTTAGCCGCCTATGTAGCAGCCAAACAGCACAAAGGGGACGTCGATCCCTTCATATCCATCCTCCCGACGCCTAAATCTTTTAAATCATCCATGCCCATGTTTTGGCGCGACGAGATCTTGTCCCAGTGCTCTCCGTGGGTCCGTTCGTTCGCACTCAAGCAGCGAGAAAAGTTGCAAGGCGACTACGAACATGCAGTTAAAGTGAATACGGTGAATGGCATGGAGTTTTCTAGGGAAGAGTACGACTGGGCCTGGGCCGCGGTGAACACTCGCACAATATATTATCGGCCGAAGAAGTGGTATAAAGTACCAGCAGAAGATTGTATGACCATGTGCCCATTTATCGATTACTACAACCATGACCCGAAAAGCGAAGATTCAGTAAGTTAGAATGGCTTGTTCTTAAATATTGGCAGGGAATGAATTCATGAAAGGGCTAATGGAGTTTTCCCAGTGTTTAGTAAGTTTCTCAACAGAGGGGCTGAGTGTTACTACTCGAAAGTCATACGGTAAGTGATATCAATAATATTATAATAAGTAGTTCAAGACATCTAACGAGTTGTAAAAAGCACCCGGAGAAGAAATATTCGTCACATACGGCGAATATAACAATGACCACCTTTTGGTTGAATGTATGTAAATACCCCTTTCGTACACTGCACATGAAGCCGGAAAAGGACCCGGCGTCTGGTTCACGAGACAATTCTGCACACCGTTGACTAACGAAGAGTTCAAGATGGTTTCACTCTCCCACAAAATCGGTCTGATAATGTCAATCTCGACTTCTGGGTTCTACAAAAACTCTCGCCCCGTCGCCAAGAAATATTGAAGGAGAAGTCATTCCAAGGGTACGCCTTCACCTTCACGGGGGGCGTGATGTATAGCGGATCTGATCTGATGGTCTCGACTGATGGCGATGATAACAGTGAATATCTCTTGGATGAGAGCGAGGCTTGCTACAGGACCATGATAGCGTTAAGACTGGTGGTTATACCCGAGAGTCAACTATCCGGGGCAAATTGGAAGACGAGGAAGAGATACTTGGATTTCGTCAAGCTGGTGGAAGGTGATATGGATGAGGATAGTTATGTTGAGAAGTACTCTGAAGATGAGGAGACTGTGAAAGGGCTACTGAAGGAAATCGTGATTCTGTTGGAGGAATTTGCTCAAGAGAAGACAGCAAGGTTGAAGTCTATGCTCGAGCAGGAGGAAACCGTAGAGGATAGAGAGAGCGTATTATCTGCAATTGAGAGATGGAGACAGGTCCTCGATATTGTTTGTAAATATAAAGGTAAGAATTCTTAGACATAGAACATATTTAATCATCATAAAAGTTTAGAGACCATCTTTTGGGCCTCCTTCATCTCTGTTTGTGCAGCCTGAGAATATAGTTCTTCCCTTTCCGCATCATCGCCCTTGAAATCCGAAATCGTAAGGCTGTTACTGAAATCTATCCAGACAACCTTTTCAGATCCATCTAAATCTAAGTTTCTAGTGACATTCTCTTCGCTTGTCTCTGTTTCATGCGACGGCGTAGTACGTGGTACAATTATGATATTTCGTTTTTTTACATCACGATGTATAATCTTCTTGAAATGTAGATGATCTAATCCGTTTATTATTTTTTCTGCGATGGGAGGTGGGATTGAATAGAAGTCAGAAAGTCGAATGCCGTTAATATATTCGATCAAAACACCCTTAAGCGGCAATCGTGACTCTATCTGATCGTTTGGAACCCGAAGTTGAGACTGTCGTCTTCTGCGGTGCTGATAGGGGTTAAAGTAGGGAAGAAGATGAGGCTCAAAGGATGATGAGATGGTGACTATGGCGTGTAATTTTGGGGTATGCTCCGATGAGATGGGAGATGTCTCAAGGAGAGAGTAAGAAGACTGCTCGGAGAGAAAGTAAGCATAGTCGGGATCTCGGGGAGTGAGATGTTGCAGGATAGGATTTGGCGGGCTGGGTTGAGGAGGCAGATTAAATCGAAACTATAAAATGCGACCCGAATTAATATTCACATATAGACATGACCTAACTATGCATAAAAATTTAAACTCCAAAGCCTTGCCTTTTTTCTTCTTTCTTTTTTTGATATAGTAATAGTAATAGTAATCAAATATTTCAACGCTTACAATTTTAAGGACGGATGAATCCTGAAACCCCTTCGCCTTGACTTTGAATACGAGACTGTGGCCGCCATGACGCATCGGTTCCATCGCGGTGGGGTCAATCTCGAGTTCGTCTGTGGTGAGTGTAGGCAACGACGGCTGTATGTCAACCACGGCTTCTTCCAGATCCGACATTCTGGTTGCTGGGAATTTGAAACCCGGGATATATTAAGGTGTCGCTATCGAGCTATCGATAGTATGGAATCTCCAGAAACTGAGACTCAACCTGTGTTGTAACTGTGGCAGCTGAATGCAATGCGAATTATTCACTCAAAGTAATTTTAACTCTCCTCAGGTGTTTGCTCCGGGTGTTATCGTTCACCATGCATGGCGGGCAAGGTACGGGAGTTATCCACCCAGAGATCGGTACCTGCGTCGGTACTCGGAATCATGCCTCGGATTCCTGAAGAACCTTTATTCAGATACTATCGCGACTAGACCGCCATATTCACATTGCGGGTTTTGTCTTCTTGTTTAAAATTGGGAGGTGAAACGTCTCTATGGTGAACTGAGAACTGTGCAGTTCTGTCTCCTATTGCATTACTGCGAATGACTGCAGCGGCTAATTGACATATTACGAAATCTTCCTGCGGATGAGAGCGGCCTATCGTTGATAACCAGGAGAGAGAAAAAAATAAAACCAAAAAAGTGGCCGTCGATTGTACCTGCATGCGCAAGGTGGTGTTTTGCCAATTTATTACCCGACTTGGAGGGTCTCACACTATACACTTTAAGGGGAAACCTCGGATCTCAAGCTTGCTCGGTCGCGATTTTGTTTTGAAACTCTGAACCGAATTTGATGAAACTTTTTTCCCCCCATGCTCTGATTGATTCATTCCTCGGTCTTGATAGAAACTCGATTCGTAAGTTGCCCAAAAAAAACTTAGTTGGGTTATTTGATCGGGGGAATTTGAATAGCGGGCATTCATTCCTCGTGGTGAGGGGAATAACTCGCCATGAGGCACCGGCACCCCCGGCAGCTGAGTGGCAATCATCCGCCTAATGTAGCCAGGTGGACGCGAATGATCAGAAGTGATCGTAAGCTGCATGTTTGGCCATTGCGAATAGCATTGAGCCGATCGAAATGACATTCTCTCCCGCGAGGCGGCGATTCGAAACGGATATCAGCATATATATCGATATACCTATACCCAAGCCAAGCAAATAATCAATATACTAGATGGATCAACTACGTAGTATGTATACTAGTAGCGCCCGCCCTAAGCAATATCCGTCGGAATCGGAAATTTTATGTTGTAATTTAGATTTTAATGTAAATCTACATTTCAATACAATATAGCTTTCAACCGTGGGGAAAGAGTAACGTTAGGTCTTGTGCCGGAAGGTCAGATACTCCTATACTTAGCTTGATCGATGACATAGCCATCCCATAATTAAATGAACTCCTGGACATGTGTCTCAACGCTAGCGTTATTTACTCTTCAAAAGTTAATTAATTAATTAATATTGTTATTATTTTTTCAATCCTTGCGTTAAAACTTGTTTAAGAGATCAGTCGAAATAGGCGACGAGTTGCGAAACTAGCGGGAATTTTAGGTGTCGTTAAAGCGACGCAATAACATCGTTGATAGAGTAGCAATACAATTTATATTGCAATTCGCCATGCGTCGAATATCAGCTTGGTATTAAGACTCTGGGCCGAGAAACAATTCGCATGCTTGCATGAAAGGGCTAGCTAACCGAGTTTTATTCCCAGAGGTTTTCTTCATTCCCAAGACCACAGTTCTGGACCGTCTATAGGCGGATTCGCGCTCGTCCGTTCGTGCAAGTCTTGTGGCGCCCCTGTCCATTTCGACTCCTTTTTCGAAAGGAGAGATTCTTGTTGGGATTGAGGCTTGTAATGCATTTTGTAGATTATAATTGCAACAGCCCTGTCGATAGCGGTAGACAATCAGCTGGACCTTTATTTAGTGGAAAAGCACACTTGGAGTGATATTTTATTCTTCACAGCGAGAGCCATTTCCCGCACCTGCGCCATTATACTGGGTCCCTTGCAGGCCAAATCTCGTCGCCCTCCCTCCCCTGGACTGGGTTATAGGTGCCATCACACCGAGTAAACTTATCTCCAGCCTCTCTCCGATTTGATGTATCCTAGATTGGATTCAAAACGGGTACCTGAATTCCTGCAGGTAAGCTTGCCCGATTACTCTCTGTACAAGACCGCGCTCCTTGCTCCACCACGCCCTTTTCGCTGCAACCAGCCTCGATATTTGCGTGCCGAAGCGAGGTCTAGGAACCGTCGCTTTGCGCACTGTTTGGGGGGGAATTGTGTTTTAGCTTCATCGGAAGCCCTGTCGCATGGCTCGATTGCAGGAAGACCCCAGCAATCCGTACCTGAAACCTTAGCCAGGCTATTGCTAATGTCCATTCTGAACATGGCATGGTCTGGGCGCGCACCCCCCAATAGCCAAAACTCTTTTTTCTGCTCTTCTGGAAAAGTCTTGCCCCCGTTTCCTCTCTCCTTCTTGCTGTTTTGAAGGTTCACTTTTTTTTTTTGCCTTTTGTTCTACTCCTCAAAAAAGTTCTTTGCTTTTCATCAAGGTTTTTTTTTTTTCCTACGCGTAGACTAGGCTGTGGAAGTGTCCATAGACCGACGGCATATTCGCCATTCGCCCAGGCATCTTTGAGCATCTTCCAAACCGGTTCGCCAGAACTGTTTTTTTGCTGTCTTTCAATTCTAACGAACAGCTATTTTTGGACCGCGCGAAGAGGAAGAAGTATAGTTAATAATCTAACGGTTCTTGTGCAAAGAAAAAAAAGGGAGACAGCCGGCGCCTTACCAGATTGGTTCCCCTCGATCACCTAACACGACACCTTTTCCTCTCGAAAGGACCTGGAAGGCTCGCGCTGTCTTGGTGCACCGCTAGCTCCCCTAACTGGACGAATAACAAGTTTCCTTCTTTCTGTTCCTGTCCTTGCTCTCGTTTGCTGGTGTCTTGGTCGTGGTGGCAGGCGTTCATGTACCTGTTGGACCTGTGCTGGTACCTTGCTCGCTAGTTTTCGCTGCGAATTCCAACCTCGCCAGCTTTCCTCCTTTCTGGCACGCCTGGTACCCCATCCTTCCATCCATCCACCCACTCATCCATCCATCCATCGCCTTCCTTCGTCGTCGACACCTATCGTCTCTCTCCCTCTCTCCCTCCCTCCCTCCCTTCCTCTCCATTTCTCTATCTCTTTCTCTCCCTTTCTCGTCTGTCTACGATCACGATACTGCTTCACGAAGTTTGGATTGGTTGGCACAAGTCTCCTACACGGTCAATCCCCACGCATACCCTTTAGCATTCTTGGACTCACACCCAACTCTCGGTTGGCGCTAGCATCTACTCGACATTCTCCTAGTCCTTGCCAGGTTCGCATTGAGCTTCCCACTTCTCTTCTCTGCCCCTTATCGACGTCTACCACCAGGATTCAGATGACTGATGCCCCTTGCGATTTCATCTTCGTTTAGTTTTATCAATTTGCCTCTACATCGTTTTCTACTCTTCCATTCTAGCGTACTGGCGCATTAAGCCCGCCATCAGCTCTTAAGCATTAATACACACCTGTTTGCTCTCCATCTTCATACGAGTCCTCCCGAGTCGTCGGTTCAACACGCAACCCTGTAATCTCTATATACACTGGAGTTTACTAGATCTTCTTATTCTTTTTCTTGTTTTTGTTACCTGGATACCCGCTTGTCGTCATCCAGTTATCGATTTCCATGCGACGGTTTACGAGTTAACTTAGATATCGACTGTTATTTTGCCAACCTCGCTCGCCCGACTCCTATACCGACCTTAATGTCCCACTCAACTGCGCTTTAATCGCCATCCTCCACAACACCAAAAAATCTACAGAACACTCCCCGAAAAAGCCCTACGCATCCTTAATCACTATAAGTGTCGATGGCTTTCCTATTCAAAAAGAATAAACACCACCAACAGCAGGGCTCCGCGCCCCAATACCCAAACCAAGATGGAAGGGGAGGAACACCGCCATCTGGCCCATCCTCTTCATCCTCTGCCAACGGGACGATCGAGAGAGTAATGGAGGTCAGACATTCACCGCCAACTCAGAACCCTATGTATATGGATAGAGGGGACCCGAGACAGTACCAAGCTGTAAGTAGTGCCCTTAATAATATTGAATGCTAGAGTCCATCAAACTTACAACATTGATAGTTGTCGCAGCCACCGGCAGGACCTCAACCCCAGATCCAGAGACCGCCGACTCAGGGGCAACCGCGACAAATCATGCCTTCCAACATCAACCCAGAATTATACCCGTGGTCGCGGAAACAGATGTCCATATCGTCTTCGGCGGGCTCACCTTTCCCGCGGTACGGACACTCTGCAAACTCGAACGCTGGCAAAGAGGGAGAGGTCTATATCCTAGGTGGCCTGCTGCAGTCCGAGTCTGTCCGAGGTGATCTGTGGCTGTTGGAAGGCGGCGGACCAAATCTTGCCGTCTATCCGGTAAACACGACTGCTGAAGGACCCGGTCCCAGGGTTGGGCACGCCAGTTTGCTTGTCGGCAATGCATTTATTGGTATGGCTATTATTCAGACCTTTTCTACCACAAAGTAACATGGCTAATTTGTTGCAGTTTTTGGTGGCGATACCAAAATGAGTGAGCACGACAGATTGGACGAAACCCTTTATCTCTTAAATACATGTAAGCTGCAATTCCCCAACTAAATCCAAGGCCTCCTGTCCATTATCTAACAATGCAAATAGCCTCGCGACAATGGTCACGTGCCCAACCTAACGGTGATAAGCCTGCTGGACGATATGGCCACACTCTAAACATCCTAGGATCGAAACTATACGTCTTTGGAGGTCAAGCGGAAGGAAATTTCTTCAATGACCTCATGGCTTTCGACCTAAATACACTCCAAAGTAACTCATCTCGATGGGAGCTTCTTGTCCCCAACTCGGATGGAAGCCCGGATATCCCGGCTAAACGAACGAACCATACTGTTGTCTCCTATGGAGACAAGCTGTACCTGTAGGCCACACCGTTGCATTTCCTATATCAGATCGCACGCTAATGGAGACATAGGTTTGGAGGTACAAACGGTTTGATATGGTTCAATGACGTGTGGGCGTATGACCCCCGTACAACATCTTGGTCGCAGCTTGATTGTATCGGCTACATTCCTTCGCCGAGAGAAGGTCACTCCGCAGCCCTAGTGGGAGACACCATGTATGTGTTCGGTGGTCGCAGTAACGATGGGACAGACCTGGGAGATCTTGCCGCATTCAGGATACCTTCTCGACGGTGGTACACGTTCCAAAATATGGGATTAAGTCCTTCACATCGATCAGGACACTCCATGACCACCTTTGGGTCTAAGGTTGTTGTCCTCGGAGGCGAACCTTCCGTCCAAGCTGCGAACCCAGAAGAATTAACATACGTTTACATTCTCGATACCGCCAAAATTCGGTATCCAAATGACCAGCAGCTTCAAGATAGGGAACGAGTGCCTGCAGGCCCTGGTACCGCACGTCGCCCAAGCGCAGCGGAGCGGCCATCGAATATTGGAGGAATTGGAGGACCGCCAACACTCAGGAAAGTTAGCTCAGGTGGTCCAGGTAGGGAGTCTTTCATGATGGGACCAGGGCCTCAGCCTAATCAAGTGGTAAACGGGAATGTAAACGGAGCTGGTGGTCCAGGATCACGATTGCCTAGAGCGTCTATTGCTCAAGCTCCAGGAGGACCTCCTCCTCAACAGCAAGCACCAAATCCTCGCGGCCCAGCTGGACCAGCACAGATAAATGGTGGAAGAGCTAAGACACCTACCAGATCTGATCAGCGCCCCTCTGTTGACACAGTTCGGGGACAAGCTCCTGCCGTCAAAGAAGGAGGCTCACCCCCTACAAACAGTCAGATCGCTACAATGGCAAACGGCAACAGAGGACCTGTAGCACAGCCAATGCCACAACCACAACAAATCAGTACAATACCCTCCGGATCTAGACCTGTAAGCCCTCCCGAGCGATCAAGGTCACGACAGAACCAAACCTCAATCGACAGTATTGCTGCCCCACTTCAACAAAGTCTTCAAAAGCAAGTTCCCAACGGCATCCCGAACGGTCCCCAGTCTCCGGTTCGACAGGAGAGCCTTGAAAAAGGCAGCCCAATAGAACCTCCCATGCATTTTGGAGCTTCGAAGGAGCTGGAAAATCTTCGACAAATGAATGCATGGTATGCGTCGGAGCTTACTCTTGCCCGCAAACAAGGCTACACGGTTCAAAACAGCAGCACATCTGGACCATTTGAAGATAGGGCTGCCGAGGATTTCCCAGAAAGTGACCGACCATTACTGGAGGCGTTGGTGGCTATGAAGGCGGAACTCCAGAAAGTCCAAGGATCGATCGATGACCAAGCTGCTCTTGCTGCTAAGCGGATTGCAGAGGTCGAGCATCAACGAGACGTTGCGGTATCCGAAGCTGTCTACATGAAGGCCAAGTTGGCTGCTGTTGGAGGGGCCACGGGTAACATGTCGCCAGTCGATGTTCACAACATGGAGGCAGATCGCGCTTCTGGCATGGAAAGGAAGCTTGCTGCCTCACTTGCTGCGCAAACCGAGCTTCAATCTAAATTGGCCTCACTGACTGCAGAGATCGAAGCAGAGAAACACGCCAGACAGCTTGCCGATGACCTTGCTTCCGCAGCTCAAAACCGAGTTTCCGAGCTTGACGACTTTAGAAATCGGACAGCTTCAGAGCTTGAACGCCTACGAGCAGAACTAATTGATGCGGAAAGGACATTACGCGAGGAAGCTTCGACAAGAGCCGATGCTGTTGCAGAAGCAAAACTTCTCCGACTTGACAAAGACGAACTTACCGCTCACCTCGAAAACATTCGTCGTGATAATGGCGATTTCCTAAGTTCCATGGATTCTTTGAGAACAGCTATGGTCGCCGCTCAGAGGAAGACTGAACTTCTTGAACGGCAACTTGAAGACGACAGGACAGTTCGCGAAGCCCTCGAACGCAAACTTGCACGACTCAAGAGCGAGTACGAGGAGCGCTCTGCCGATCTCGAAGCTGCTAACCGTCGATTGAAAGATGTTGAAGAACTCGCAGAGCAGCACGCAGAGGAGGCTAAGAGCGCACGGGATGCCATGATAGCTGGCCTTGAAAAGGCAACGGGACGAGAGGTGCTAGATATCGTCGGAAGTGCCACAAATGAGAGGGTTGTTGTCCTTCAGGATCAAGTCGTCGCCTCAAAGGCAATGCTCGCCAAACACAAGCAGCAAGCTGATGAAGCTGGCGAAAAGTTGGCACAGGCTATGCAACGGGTTGCTGGCTTGGAACTGATGCAAGCTCAGGCTAGCAAGGAGGCTATCAATTTGCAAAGGCGCATGGCGGATCTTCTGGAGGAAGGTAGAAGGATGAAGCAGGAGAACACAGATCTTTCATCCCGGCTAACTGACAGACAACTGGACGCCGATGCGACAAGCTCTAAATACAATGCTCTTCGTGAACTTTTGACAGAGCGAGGTACCAACTTGGACAAGCGAGACGTGCGGTCCCGAAGCGGTCTAGGCTCGCCAGGATCCGGATCGGCTACTCCTGATCAAATGAATCGATTGCGGGAGCTTGAAGCCCGGCTTGAAGCTAGCATCAGGGCTCACAATGAAACAAAAAACCAGGCAGACCTACAAGCTCAAGAGGCGGAGAAGGTCTTCAGCACGAAACTCGAAGAACTTGAGAACAATTACCAATCCGTCGCAAAATACGTCAAAGGAACCGAGAAAATGCTTGTCCGAATGAAGGACGAGCTTGCCAAGTACAAGGTTCAAAACTCAAAGTTGACTGCAGAACTAGAAGAAGCTAGATCTTCCCCAAGGTCCGAAGGTGTCTCCCTCAATGAGTCAGAATGGGAAGCAGAGCGTGACCATTTTACATCTGAGATCAATGCCTTGCATTCCAAGCTCGCAGATGCAGCAGCTATTATGGAAAGAAGGATGCTGGAAGTTCAGAATGACCTTGACGGGCTTCGGATTGAGAGAGACACTGCCAGACAACAATCGACAACTACCCAGCTGCAGCTGATGGAGGTCTCAAGTCAACTTGAGAAGCTCGAGTCAGAAAACTCTATGCTTGAGGTTCGAGCTGTTGAGGCAGAGAAGAAAGTTTCTTCACTTCTCGACCGGCTTGAAACATCTGTTGATGCCTATAGGGAGTCTGTCCGACTCGATCGTCGTAATGAGCCTCAAGGGGACTACTCCGAGCGCAACTCGATGTACGATGCCAACGACCTTCGCACATCCGTCGCACTTGACAGCTTGGCTTCAGAGCTCGACCAGCTCAAAGCATCCTGGCATGCTAGGAACAGCTCGTACAGACTCTCTTCTGCCTTTGATTTCGGCGAAAAGACCCCAACATCTAC